>CAJGYO010000007.1:126627513-127227513 GCA_904845875.1 Miscanthus lutarioriparius | reverse complement strand
GCAAATGTAGATGTGTTTGAGGCCAAAGCCCTTGGCTGGTATTTATAGCCATGAAAGCGAGACGGTAGATATCTTGGGATGTGTGAAAGTAACCTCAATTAATGGAAGGGAAAGCGCTGCTTCACCAATATCGAAGGGAACGCGGCATTGATAACTGAGACGGGATTCGAAGGGTTTTGTGATGAAAGCCGTTTTTCGATTCAGTTAAGTCAGAGTAAAGTCAAAAATTGGAAATCGGCTAATTCAAATCGACTCTTCTAGCCGAACCAAAAATACAACTATCATCAAGTTTATGTGCTACAGATACTGGAGTACAAATTACAAGTTAAGAACATCATGGATTGCTCGTAGTGCTTTCAATCGAATAGCATCAACTTCTGCAATCTGTTGTTTATCTTCTTCGGCTGATCCGGGAACGCTCTCAAGACTGTTGTGAATAGCTTTGCCTTCTTTGACCTTGATTAGCATTTCTTGCTTCTTCTATTTGATAGCATTGGAGATCTGAGTCAAGTTGGATTTATGACATTCGATGGTGGCCTTCACACTTTCCAGTTCTTTTTCAAGTTCAGCAGGCCTAATTCTCAGCTGATTTAGTTCTGGTTCAATTTTGGAAGAAGAATTCTTCAGATTGTCGATCAGTTGTGCCAATTCTTTAGCTTCCCGCTTGTTAGAGTTCTTCTTAGCCATCAAAGCCTCATGGTACATTAGGTTTCTTTGAGCCTTTTCACCTTGGGAGCTGATCTTCGATGTTGGACAAAGGTGTCAAGGCTTCAACAAGATTTGGGGGCAGATCCTTCTTCATGGTTAAGAAGATTCTTCTCATTGGATCTGCATCTTGGACCAAATCGGCTATGTTCCTCTCAAGCATTGGCAGCATGTCTTTTAATCAATTTTTGGTCTTGTCTGATAAGATTTCTTGAGAAGAGATGGCTGATGAGCTAATCTCACTTTCATCTATGTATTCTTTAAAGTTGAAGGAGTAGCTCAGAGCTGGAGAATTAAGTGTCTACATGTGAACAAAAGGAGTTTTATTAGGAATGGTAGATAAGTTGATAATGAGATGAATGGAGAGGAGGACACGGTACCTTTTCTAGAAGAAGTTCTCTAAGGAGAAGGAACAACCGATGATGTGCCAACATCTTTTTCAACATTTGGTTGAATCGGCTCTGGACTTTCGATGCTAGTGTCTGCAAGCATCAAGAAGCTTTTTGGTTTATATTTGTTATAGAAGGACAAGAATGAGCATATGAGTTTCTTACCATCGACTATTTGCTGAGTTGGAGAATCAATGGTTTTGGTATCAGCATCAACAGAGTCATCTTCACCTATTGGATTGTTAGACCTTTGCTCTTGTGCAGATATTTTCTCAGGATGTATCTGATAAAGGAGGCTGATCAGAGAAGAGTAAGGATTACAAAAGATTAAAAGGCTTGAGGAGATACCTTGGTAGTATCAGGAGGTGAAGTACAGAGGTTCTCATCTTCTATTGTTTTGGGTCTATCAGAAGCATCGGTTATTTTAGTTGTAATCGGCTCCTGAGGAGGGTTAGCCAATGGAAGGTTGGTAGGCGCCGATTCAAATGCTTGGGACAACAATTTGGCACCCAAGGTAGCTTGAGATGCAAGAAAGGAATTGAATTAGAAGTTGAATATCATCTTAAGAGGGAAGATAAGTTAAGTTACCTGAGCAATTGATGATTTTGTTCTGTGAAGTTTCTTCCCAGTGGTGGTTTTTCTAAGTTACACCTTGGGTTGTCTTGTGTTTTGAAGACTGATATGTGTCTTGTTGGGGCAACTGGGGTTTTCATCAACTTTTTTAGAGTAGGTGCAGTTGATCCCATTCTTGAGGCTGGACTTGGTGGATAACATTCTATGGGATGCCCTTTCCTGTCCACGCCTGGTGGATCAAATTAGGTATCCTAGAAAAGAATTTGTTAGCTGAATTGATAGGAGAATTTGTTGGATAATCCTTCTAAAAGGAAAAAGTAGTAAATTACCTCACTATCAACAGCAAATTCTTTATCTAGGGCTAAACAGTTGGGATGAATTGGACTACAAAAGAGGTGAGAGTGTCATTCTTGCCACTAGGAATCAAACAAATTTGAGGAGAAGGTAGCTCTTGTCCATTCATGCAGGCAAAAAGAAGGAAAGTCTGATCCTAGTTCGAAGCTTCCATCATCTCACTGATACCTTCTCTTGGCTTCAGAATGTTCCTAAAGAATAGCCAAGGAGGTAGTTGACCAAGGCCGAATTGACAAGCCATAAAAGAAGGATTATGTAATTCATAAGTTGGAAGGTTATCTGGGAGAAAAGAACCAATAGCCATTTTATCACGGCCATGGCGAAATTCGGCTGGCAGTACATAGGGTTTGATAATACAACTAAAAATTGCAGCAGCTGTTTCATCTCAGCAACCTATTTCAAACCTAAATTTGATTGGCAGAACTAGTTCATTGTCTTCATCTTCATCATAAGGCAGCTAAGTCAAGATGTTTGCATCAAACCCTGTGCACTCTGATATTTTAGCTAATTTCTTGGACCCAGCATTTAAAAAATCATAGGGTTGCATTAATCCTATTATTCTAAGGCCGATCAACATGTAAATATCGACCAGAGTGATGGTCATTGGACCGTGACCAAAAACAAAAGCATTCAAAGTATTGGACCAAAAGTAAGATGCATAAATCAGAAGTGAGTCGTTTCTCTCCATTCCAGACAGTGAGAGTGTCAGACACTGATTCAAGTTATAAATTTTCCAATCTCCAGCCTTTTTCTCTAATACCCTATGGAACCAATCCCTCCATCCCTTAGGCATTTTGGACCAATTTCTAAAGGGAGTTTTGGTGTTCCAAGAAGATAAATCTACTACAAATTGTTTGAAGGGGATTCGGTTGGTTTCTTGATTGATGAAATCGGATGGATAAGGGTCACCCATGGGTCTAAGATAACAGGCATTAGGGACAATAGCTAATGGAATCAGAATTTTGTTCCTCATTTCCTAGAAACCAATTGGAATGAATTTAAGAAAAAGGAAAATACAGAGTAGCGACTAACACTTGAAAGGCAGAAGTTTAAAGGCATACCTCGGGAACGTGATCACTGGTTGCCATTGTAGCCAAGATGGATCTGAATCTGAGGAAGGCTACTTGAACGACAGCTTGGTAGAGCAGAGGATTTGCTAGGGTTAAGGCTTTGGCGGTGGTGGCTTTGGCTGTTGAAGTTTGTTCGAGAAAGAAGGGAAAAGTAAGCAGGCCGAGCGAATTGGAATTGATACTATTAGGGTATTATATAGAATTTGGCCCGAGAAGTCAGGAGCCATGCGTTTATTTTGAAATGAGCGGTTGCAACTCGAGGAACAGATAAATAGAAATTTTGGAATAAAATCATTTTTATCCCAAAATTGGGGGGCATGTGTTTACACCAAAATTTAGAAAGAAAAACACAGGAAGTCGAAGCTTCTAGGATTATGTCATCAAGGAATCGATTAGATGAGAATTGGTATCAGCTGATTTAGATGTAATGTCAGAATCAGCTATTTTATGGAGGACATCAGCAGACGGCGTCAATGGGCTATACTTGAGTGCCGCCAGGGAGATGTGTCGGACTCTACAAATAAGAAAAATTGGGGTCCAAGTTATTATTAAGTTAGAAAGTTTTCTTTTATTCTAAGAATTATAATGAGTCGTATTTGAATAGGATTCATGTTTAGGTTCTGGGTATAAATATTAGACCCTGATTATTGTAAAAGAGGGAAGAACACACAATTAATACAATCTTTCTGGCTTTTGCCATCGCATTAGGAGAGTTCTTCAGCTTGCTTGTGAGTACCGTCACGACTTGTATTGTGCTTGTAAAGCTACATCAGCTGATTGATCTTTTATGAGTCATAATATAAGTTAGTTATCGATCTGTATCGTAGTTTGTAAGGCTGCATCAGTTGATTGATCTCTTATGAATCAGAATATAGATCAAAGTTATCAATTTTGTGTTAGCTAATTTGTTGTTTAACACAATATCACCGGTTATCGAATCTGCTGAGATTAGTAAGATTTTCCTTGCTACTTTTGGTTGATTCACCGGTTATTGATCTTGTTATAAATAATGTTTTATTAATTATAACAGATCACCTGATTGAGATAGAGATAGATTGGCATCATATCATCCTAATTGGTCGTCTTCTAGTCTAGTCACGCTTTAAATTTTATGATTGATGGCTTAATTCTGCTAGATCGACTGTTCTATCATTATTGCAATCAAACATAGTTTGCATTCAAAGACATGTTTTAATCTTGAATAAACTTACTAGTTAATGAGATCTAATCTAATGACACTACCATAGCTGCATCGATCCAGTCGAACCTCACTGGTAAGACTTTAGATTAGAGATTATCGATTAGTGGTCTTGTTCATGATCAAGATATGTACTTTGTTTGTTTGCTATGGCCGCATTAGCTATTTCAGTCGATTTATTTATACTCTCACGCATATAGCATGTTTTCATGAATCTGTCGAGATATAGATAGTTTTATAGATTCTTTGGCTTTAGTTTATCATCATTATCATAGCTGTATCAATCCGATCGAGCCTCACTGTTAATGATAATAGATTAGATTCAAAATATTTGTAGATTTATTTATACTAGACAGTCGATTTGTTCGTATATTATACTCTTTTCAACAAACTTATCGGTTCAACACTTTATATCGATCATGTTCCATTTAGCCGATGATGCTTTCTTGTATCACTTCTTATGGATACGTCGGATATCGACTATTTAGTCGATAGCCTCATTGAATCGACTATTTAGCCGTACATTTGGAATTGTTTGGTGTAACACCGACATGTTTCACCTTAAATTACTGATAAAATTTTCTCTCCTTGTCAATTGCAGGTCAAATTGACTGGCACATCATTGGGTTTTTCAGAATCGGCTGGTTCTGTGGTGAAGCCAAGCAGATCTCTTGTCTCGTTCCACTCAGATCTTCCGGCTTGCTATGTGTTGATCACATCGCCATATTTTGTGTCAACAGTAACTCATTGTTAGTGTTATGAATGTGTTAACATATTTAATCTTTTAATTTTTGGTTAACAAGTTTATATGATTTAATCAATATCCAATATTATCCATTGAGGTTGGAGTGGACAGGGCATGACTATACTTTACAAGAAGGTGGAAGTCAACTTTTTGTGCAGAAGTGAATGAATTTATTGAAACGCCAAAAAGCATTCATTGATAGAGAAATCAATGAAAGTATACTGTCCTTGCGTTGGTCACTTGGTTGCAAGAACAAGCGAGTACATATGAAAAACATGCAGATACTGTCAAATTCAAATCGCACTTTATCAAAGGAATCAAGATGAATAATAATAAAAGATCAAAGTGAAGTGATCCACTCTTTCCAAATACATCCAATCCAACGGCAAGGACTTCACTTGGGCCTTGTAGTCACCTTTTGTTTCTTCCCCTTGCATTGCATAGCATCTATAAACTTCTCAAAAAAATCTATAAACTTTTTATTTCAATTGTTGTCTTTTCTAAAATCATTTCATCTTTTCAAAGACCTCTTTTAAAGATTTCTATAAATCCATTGGGGACTAAATTTCTACTTGAATGGTCAAGCTAGTTCCTCACCAAGATTCACATTCACATTGACATAAAGCCTTTTTATATCTGATATATAGGACCTTAGTCACAAAATTCCTATGAGCTTCTGAAAATGAGATTTATATTTTCCAATCAATGGGCTTAAGCTGAGTAGAAGAGATGCTTCAGTTTTTTTTATTAAAAAACAAAAATAGAAATGCATCTTTAACACACCACATACTTAGAGGACTTGAGGTAACGAGAAGAGGGCACTATCATGAGGTAAAAAATTTTAGCACCCATTCTTGAAGATTTTGAGCTATCCTTGGTGCATTAATTTTTAATAGAGAGCAACATGGAAGTGCTTTGATTTTTCAGTTTATCTAGCTTGTTTGAATGCTCTGCTATTTTATTAGGAGAAAGATTAGCTTAGTAAGGAATGTGTTAAGGTCACTTATTCTAACCTTTTTGCTCCTATTTTGTAACATCCTCGGTGTTTAGCATATGTAACATCCTCGGTGTTTAGCATTAACACATGAAATGCAATGTAACCTTGGTCTAATTCACCAACCGACCCTAAAAATGTCATTAAACAACTGTACTATAAGTTACTTCTGCAGATTCTTGAGAACATAAGGGTTAAAATCGCAAGGTTGCCCGGCAAGCATTGTTGTTTCGATACTATGTTTAAGGCTAAATAGTTAATCATTTTACATAAACACTTAACAAACTTTAGACAAAAGTTGTATAGTAATAATCCTCTTGCTTGACTTAGATCTTGTTAGGAGTTAGTTGGGTTTAGCCTATTTTCATGGCTTATCAAATCGCTACCCAAGCACTAAGCTCCCAATGCCCAAGAAAGTTTCTAAGTCTGCGTTCGGTAAATGAAATGCACAAATCTCCAACCCAAAATCTTTGGATTCCATATCATAACAATTTTTTAACTAAAATATCATAACGTAATTTAGCTTCTAGAAAGTGTTTCTGGTGTCAAAAAAAGGAACGTCAACCAGGCCAAATAGGTGGAATCTGACGCTGCCTTTTCAAAAGCAGCTTCTTTTGTGTATTACTATTTTCGCCTGACAACCCACTCCGACTATCAACAGACCTTAGTGCTGCATGTTACCCTACTTCTGTTCCGTCGCAATGCCGCGGGCCTATGTGAATGTAGCCGGGTACCACTTCAGATTCCATGTCTGCCCTAGTGTCTCATGCTGCCCGAGTATACCAACCTTTTTGTCATCCACACCATTCACCTGTCACCCATCCATTTCTTCTCCCTTTGCTCCACCCTTGCCATAGGAGCCGCCCCACAAAATCATATTTCCTTGCGCCACCACAGCCAAATCCCTCACACCTATAGCTTATCCATACCCTTGCCTATACTGCTGACCAGGCCTTGTCGAAGATACTCACTGATAAGAACCCCATGGCCCAGACTTAGAGTCAGAAGTCACCATTGGGCCATTGCTCGAGCTTGCTATAGTTAGCTCTTTGAAAGCCATAGTTTGGTTTTCGCAATTGAGTGACTAGTGGACTAATGCTTTCAATGGAGATGATTGAGCTAGGTCCACATGAAGGAGTTGCGCAAGGCTAGGAGATGGTGGAGCGAGATGATGATCATGACCATATGCAAGTGCCTGAACATTGGACAAGAGAGGAAATGGAGATGGAGACAAGCCAAAAGGCAAAGGCATATGCAATAGGGGTTTTGTTTTGTCGGCTAAGATGCAATAGAGTGCATGATCAGGTTTAGGATAGATAGCCGTACTATTGAGAGTGGATCTCTAAAGCAATTATGGTTATCTAGTGCTACTAGGTTTGAAGTAACTTTGCATATTCATTAGACCTACTGACGTGGTGAGGAAACAAGTGAAAATGCTTTGAGTTGTTTTTTTTTTGAAAAAGCTAACTCAAGTGCTTAAGTTGTTGGTGTTCAATTGGAACACATTTGGAGTTAGCAAATTTTAAAAAGCATTTGAGAGAAAGGCTTAAATGCAGTCCCACTGCTCTCACCGGATTTATCTAGCGCCCCTGGTATGGGAAGCATCGGAGCTTAGGTTCCGCACTTAACCCTAGTTGAGCTAACTTGTTGACCTAACTAGTAGGCCACCAAATTTCTTTGGTGGTTACCAAGTGATGAGGACACCCAGCTCATCATGTGTTGAAACATGAAGAGCATTCACCATCTAACACAATTGATCATAATCATGGGTCACTTTCACGAAGTTGTGACAAGAAGATACAAGAGGAGTTGAATTTGTTCCAAGCTAAAATTAACCTTGACATCTTTGAGAATGTTATACTACCTAAAATGCTCTACACATGTCTTATCAAGGTTTACGCAAGAAGTAGCTACTGCTGGAACAATGGAGAGAAGATGATTTACATACAAGCTGAACCACCACTCCACCTGGCTGACAGCACGAACAACCACAAAGAAACAATCATACCTCTTGATTCTAGAAAGCTCTAGGGGGTGTCCATGAGTACTTTATGGAAAGATTATCGAGTGTATTTTCCAATGCATCCACATTCGACTCGAATGGACATTCCAATAAAGAGATTCGAGTAGTTTAGTTGATACTGGTCAAACCTCCTAAATGTGACAGTACCTTCATAACGAAAGTACCATAACTTTTGATTCCCAAAGGCTATGGAGGTCAATGAGCACATTTTGGAAAGCTTGTCAAGTCTAGTTTCTAATGCCTCTGAGTTTGACTAATTTGGATGTACCAATAATGAGGTTCTATTGGCTTAGTGCAGACTGGTCAATAATGAGATTCGACTGGTTTAGTGCAAACTAGTCCTAAGGTCAACAGTCTTCTTGGGAAATTATATTGGTGCAATTTGTCATTCAATATTGTACCATTCTGCAAAGTTTCGTGATGCATGCTATACATTTGTTGGAAATATAATCAAGTTAACTTTCCAATGCGACAAATGACACATCTTTTGGACTTCCCCATAAGGATGTATGGCCAGATTAGTGGATACTTCTCAAGAGGCTGATAGTCGCGTGAGACTCCACAAATTCCATCTTGTGGAGACCTTTCACCTACAACTTAAGAAACACTAAGTACGTTTCATACCCAATTAGGAGGGTTGTTCCGAGTATAAATATCCCTTGCATCTAAGCTATTAGAGACTTTTTGGTGAATTGATAAATCTTATGGTATTGTAGCCAAGCTACCTAGTGTCTTACTCACAACTTTGTTCTTCTTTGTTCTTCCTAGACTTGTGAAGAGATCCCTCTGGGATCCCATAGTTCGTTCTCTAGACTCATTGGATCTTGTCTGGCTTAGTTCTGGATTGTGGTTCTGCGGTCGTTCAGAGAACGAGTCGAAGTCCTTATGGTTTTGGTGTCTCTCACCCTATTGCTTGGTCGCATCCAACCTTTGTCACATATAAAGATAGTTATCCTACAGTTCATAGCAAGTTATGTTCGGTTTGTCGACCTAGTGTCGTGAAGATCGGGCCACCCTCAAGGAACTGAAAAAGGCATAAAAAATCCTCTAGCCTTTTCATGGTACTGTTACTTTTATTTTATTTTGTTCATCAAGTTGCTAGTCACTATCTTTACATATATGGCCTTGAATTTTATTTGTTATCTGCACCCTTGTTAGTTAAAAAAATTCAGAGAAAAAAGAGAAAGAAGAAAGCAAGATTCAAAAAGCAAAGAAGTGAAAAGTTGGGGTTTGTGTTTGGGTTTACTTTCCTACAAATTTCACATCCACGTATTCAAGTTTGTGGTGTTTTCAAACAGCAACATTTACGTATCATTTGAACAATTTATGCCACTTGGTTATAGTACTGTAGCCTCCCTTGAACAACCACCGTACCTATAGCCCAAACACTAGGGCCACCACCCAAACCACCGTCGTCGTCCAAGACTATCAGCCTCACGTCTCACAAGGTCCTCCCCTACCTACCTCCCTTGCCCATGTACACCCTCCCCAGCCTACATTTCGCTAAGCCGTCGCTCCTCTCCCGCATGTCACAGCAATGACTCCCCATATGCTGGTGACCGCCCATAGCAAGGGGCGGTGCAGCGTGCTCAGCTTCGCGCGGTAGCGCGAGACCGCAGCTTCAGCCACCGCTTTTGTAAGGCGGGGATGCGGCCACTCACCGTGCCTCTCCTAGTGTCGCCACCATCATCCACATGTGGGAGCCTAACACCATGCCATGGATGTCCCCAATTTCAGCCTCATTGGCATCAGCTACGATAACTTTGTTGAGTAACTGATGGCCGCAATGTTCTCGGAGGCGGCGGCAGTGGAGCAGGTGGCCATGGTCTGCGTGGGAGTCTGCCTCGAGGAGAAGAACCTGGTAGAGGGCCTCTTCCAGGTGACTGGGGTCGGGAAGGCTGCCACGCCGTCTAAAGGAGGTGGTGTCACCTTGTCTGCGTCACCTTCATGCTGGCGAGCGTGACACAGGTGATTGCGACATAGGAGGTGCATGGCCCAAAGAAGATGTGTGACTAGCGAGCGCGAGACAAACGGCGTCAGCAAGGGCAACAAGCACGGGTAGTGGGCGGCGTGGTTGCGGTGTTGGCAGCATAGGTGGCCTCTGTAGTGTCGGTGCAGACGGGCATGGGAGAGACGAGAATATAGAGAAGATAGAGAGGGAAGAGGTTCCACTAACATGTGGGCCCTATGTAATCAGATCCATGTCACCTCTGAATTGGCATGCCAGGTAGATAGCGTAGGTGAGCACCCATTTGGACTACTGATGAGATTCAAAACAAGTTTGAAAAAAATGATAGGTTAGGGACCGTCAGTGAATTTCACTCTTTCGAATATTAATCTTATTGATTACATACTTGTTATCCTCAAGTTAATTAAAAACTCTTGTAATTATTGTAACTTTTATTAACACTTCTTTTATACTTTATAAAAATAAGGACTAGGTCGTAGATTACACTCAATGACATAAAAAGTCATTAAACTTGCACCATGTTTTTTAAGATTAGTGATAAAACTTGAAGGGAGATCTAGGATGGGGATTCGTGCTAACTTCTAGAGAATATTGATACTAAAGTCTTACAATAACTATTTACTCCAAAGAAATCTCTAAAGGCATTAACTTAAGATGTTTGAATTTTCGTATCAAAGAATTATATATGCACTAATGGTTATACTATTAATATAGATATGTCAAACATTTAAAAAATATATAAATATATCTAAAGTAATAACTTATATGAATTATATGTCAGGATTATTAATATAGTTTTAAATAATTTGTTATTATCATTAATATTCGTATATTAGTTGTTATGAACAAAAATTATGATTGTTTATTTTTTACGACAAAACTGTGGGGGAGGTCCCCATAGCATAGTTGTTTGGACCGGACCGGACATCGAACCGGTGAGGCTGTCGGTTCACTAGTCCAACCATTAAGAATCGGTTGAACCGCCGGTTCGATAGTTTTGGACCCAATGAATTGAACCGTCCGCAAATACTTCAAACCGGTGTAATGTAATAATATATAATAGATAATTATTATCTAAAAAATTAATAATTGGCAACATATAGTTGGTCACATATACAAAATAAGCTGATAAAGAATAAGTATGTAACCAGCTTCCAACTAATCTGTCCACAATCCACAAACAGGTACTCCAAAATTAACACGTGTCTCTTGGCTGACCTTAAATTTAAATAATCTGACCGCCAAAAGGTAATAAAATGTTAACATTTCATAATCCATCGTAATAGGATAAGTCTTAATTAAAAAAATTCATAATTTTTGCACTATAGAGGTTTTTTACAGGCTAGGCCAAAAATGTGCATGAAAAGATAATATATGGACCACTTCCGGATTGGTGCAAAACTGATTTGAATAGTAATTCAAATACTCAGTGTTGCAAAATAATCTCAAATGTTGAAATAGTGCGTGCCATCGAGAAGAGCTGGTCGAGATAATCAAAATAGATATATTATTTATTTAATTTAGAGCTTGTATGGAAAAGTTATATAATTTTGAAATTAAAAAGCCGTCAGCTGACGTAAGAGTTACCAAAGTCAACCACAGCAACAGGCAAGGTACGACGCATGTGAAAGGCTCCAGCGTCCAGCCTCCAAGCGCCACTAGGCCACCAGCGACAGGCCGTCAGCAGCAGACAGAGGGGCCCAGCGGCAGGTGCACAGGATGGAGCACGCGCGCAACACTAACAGCATCTTGCACAGACCGGGACGGTTCGCATGAACCGGACGGTTCGCCGGTTTCATAAAAAACCGACCCGTTTATCCGGTTTTTTACTGGTTCAATTGCACAGACGGTCTTTTAAGTGAACCGGACCGACGTAGCCTCTGGTTCGGTCTTTTACCGGTCGGATCGCTGCTTCGGTCCGGTCCTAATAACTATGCCCCACAACATATTTTCTATTAATTTTTATAAAACACAGAGGATTTACTTACAATCAAATTAACTGAATGCATCAAGCTAGAAGCAAAAGGATGACGTAAGATCATCCTTGAATCTAAGGGATTGGAGAAGACATTGGTTCTTAAATATAGCCAACCACAAAGACAGGGAAGGATCCCTTCTTTGAAGACTTTGTCGATGCGCAGCTGTCATAGCTCCCAAGCACCAATCATCGCTGCTTTAGTAAAGAATGGAAGAGAATGTGTCTCACTGCCCTTGATCAGTCTGTCCATCAGCTCCATCGTCTCATCCAAGGTAAAGTCTATGGCCTGCCAGCACGCCTGTGCAAATGGACAGGTGAAGAAAAGGTGTTCAATGATCTCATGCTCCCCCTCGTTGCACATCACATAGACAGTATCATCTTGGATATTAATGTACCGGCGCTGCAGCATTGTCTTCGTGTTAAGTCGGTCCACCAGGATTAGCCATGCGAAGAACTTGACACGTGGTGTGCATCTTGATTTCCAAATCACTTTAAAAATTGGGTGAGCTTCAACTTGCGAGAAGGCGTGATGATAAAATCTCCGTGATGAATATTTGTTACCCCAAATAGGCGCCCAACTATCTACGTTGTTATCATCATAAGGTAGGGTTTGGAGCTGCGCTTGAAGGCTCTCAAGCTCCTCAAATGTTTCTGCAGATAGTGGTAGTATGAAGAGATCATCAAGATCCTCAGCTTGCATGACCTCTGGGACTGATGCATCATCTTTCCTCACAAAGGAAACAAGTCTTGGGTATTTGACCGAGCACAGTATCCATCCACAGATCATCCCAAAAACAAACTGTTGAACCATCTCCAATTGTGCATGTGGCTAGACTTCTGTAGATGGTATTTAGCCTAAGTATATCCTTCCACCAGAAGGAACCCATCTCCCTAGCAGTGTGAGGTACTTTAGTAGCATAATACTTGCTCCAGATTAGCTGAACCCAGGGCGTGTCCACCTTGTTATAGAATTTGTCAAGTTGCTTTAAAAGCAGTGCACCATTTTGCAAACGAAGGTTAAGCACTCTGAGGTCACCCTTGTCCTTTGGTTGCTGTACTACCTGCCATGCAACTAGATTACCTCCTTTTTTCAACACCTCATTGCCACGCCACAAGCATTGTTTCCTGCTCTATCAATGTTGTCTATGACACCTCTTGGTAGATTGACTATACACATAGCATAAGTGGTGATCGGTGTGATTGTTGAACTAAGCATTTCCAGGCGGCCTGAATAGGATAGCCATGTGGAACAAGCAGATAACCGACGCTCCACCCTATCCATTATTGGTGCAAATTCATCCACTCGAGGTTTAGTGGTGCCCATTGGTAAACCAAGATAGGTGAATGGCATAGTGCCAATTTCACATCCAAACGTGCTAGCCAGGTGAACCATCTTCTCCTATGATACATTGATAGAAATCATCTAAGATTTTCTGTAGTTAACTTTGACCCCTGTCGACTCTACAAAGTTGTGCAGGAGGGCTTTAAGAAAGATCAGTTGCCGTGCATCTTCCTAGAGGATCAAAAGGGTGTCATCTGCGTACTACACAATTGGAAAAATCTGTACTTGGTTGCTGGATAGGTAGCTTGAGTAAGTCCATGGCTGCTGCCTTGTTGATCAAGTTTGTAGAAGTTCGGCTGCTAGAACAAATAGCAGGGGTGATAGCGGATCACCTTGGCGAACACCCCTTTTGCATTTGAAATTTTTCCTGGCACTCCAATCAACAAAACTGCCGATGAGACTGAGGATAGGATGCTTCTAACCCAATCAATCCACTTTGCTGGGAAGACTAAATGCGTCAACATTTGAAGAATTGTTGCATGCTCCACTAGATCAAATGCCTTTTCAAAATCAAGCTTAAGAATGATTGCTTCTCTCCTCGAATGGGGACATTGATGAATGTATTCAAATCTCCATGCCAAGCAATCCTGTATTGAGCACGAGCGAATGAAACCGTACTGATTATGGTGTACTAGCCGTAGAATGACTGCCTAGGGTTAAGAGTTTAAGGCCAATGTTTAGAAGGGAAATCAGCCTAAAGTCATTAACTGTCTCGGGCTGTGGCTTCTTGGGAACTAGAGTAATGAATGGCGTGTTGATGCTTTCCAGATCAGCTACACCCAAACAGAATTCTAAACATAGGGAGTAGAAATGGTTCCTAATAAAATGCCAACACTTCTTCAAGAATAGCCCATTAAAACCATCAGGCCCCGGCGCTTTGTTCGGGGGCATGAGCCTTACAATTCTATCAATTTCATCATGTTGGAATGGGGCAATAACATCATCAAGATCATGAACAGGATCAATAAAACTGTCCAGGTTAAAGAGCATGACAAGATTTGTTGTGACACCCAATCTGTTCTTGAAAGAAGTCTAGAGTAAGCCAGCTTTACTCTCATGATCTTGTACCCAAACACTATAAAATAATCTGCTGCTCTCCCTATCTGAACGTGTGGCAGGGGCAGGCGCCGAAAGGGCTCCCTACTGCTGCACTGTAGCCGCAGCAGGGGCAGGGAGCCAAAAGGCTCCCCTATCGCACTGTAGCCACAGCAGGGCAGGGGCCAAAGTCAGCCCAGCTGTCACATCTAGTCATTGTAGCAGCATGGCATCCTATCATGTCTGTGTACTAGGATTAGATGGGTAGAGTTGTATATGTAGCTTTCCACAGCAACTCAGTAAAAAGAGCGAGTTTAGTTTTGCCATCTCCTATGCAGAGCTCCAGCCAACACTAGTGCTTGTGTTGTGTGTGTGTGCTCTGTTCTCCCTCCCATCTTCTACCTCCAGTCGTAGTGTGTGTGGTCGGCAACGACGGTGAGCGATCAGCTCACCCGTGCGGGAGGTCTCGGGACCAATAAGTGGTATCGAGCCCGTACAAGCACCGTCATTGGACTAACCGCTAGCGATGATGGACGATTTGGAGATGGGCGATAGCAGCGATGCTATTGTGGCTGCCCAGCCACGACAGGAGGTCGTCGTGCGCATGGTGTGAGAGGTCAACGGCCCCAGTTGGCCGACACTGACTCGCACCAACTATAGCGAGTGGGCAGTTACTATGAAGGTCAAGCTTAGAGCCCGATGGCTCTGGAATGCTATTGACTAGGGCACCGACAACGAAGAAGACGATATGTCAGCATTGGAAGTTATCCTCACTACTGTGCCAGTGGAGTATAGGGAGTAGTTGGGGTGAAGAACTCTGCTAAGGAGGCGTGGGAGGCCATTGCAGCGATACGCGTCGGCTCCGACCACGCAAAGAAGGCCGGTGAGTCAGTGGAGGACTTCTACCTCTGCCTGCAATCGCTCAAGCAAGCGAGGAGCCATGGCGTCACCATCGATGAAGAAGAGGCGATCTCCAAGTACCTCCACTCCGTGCTGGTGAAGTACATCCAGATCGTTCTCTCCATAGAGACGATGCTGGACTTATCCACCCTCAACATTGAGGATGTGACAGGTCATCTACAGGCGGTGGACGAGCGCATAGAGCAGGCCACAACAACAACGAACAATGGCAAGCTGCTGCTGACAGAGGAGTGGGCTGCTCGGATGAAGAAGTCCGAGGAAGCCTCCTCCAGGCGTGGTGGCAATGGCAAGTGCCGTGGCAAGGCTTCTTTGAAGAAGAAGAAGAACAACAAGGTCGACCCCAATGTCTGTCGGTGCTATGGGAAGACGGGCCATTAGGCAAATGGAGTGCCTAAATCATAAGCAGAAGAAGGCTGAGGCTCATTTAGCGTAGGCTGATGAGGCCACTCTCCTGATGGCAACATTCTGTGCACTGCACGACATTGAGGCTAAGGAGAAGGGAGAGATGATGGCAGTGAAAGGGCACGGCAGGGCTCTAAAGCCTTCTCAGAGCTCGACGGCCACATGAGTCCACCTCGGACATGATGAAGTTCGGGAGCAGACGATGGTACTCAAGAGTGGCGACAAGAACCACATGTTGGGCTCGGCACCATCATCTTTAGGTGCACATGAATGGAAAACGGTGAAGTTGGTGACCAAGAGTGGCGATCCGAGGTATATCATCATCCCGCGAATGGAAAGCACTCGTCTTCGACATCATATTACATCCCGCAGCTACGTTCAAGCATCATCAACATTGGCCAGCTTGATGAGCGCGACAGCGAGGTACTGATCAAGGACGGTGTCCTCAGGATCAGGGACCGAGAGCAGCGGCTTCTTGCTAAGGTGAAGAGGTCCTGAAACTAGCTGTACCTACTTGACTTAAAGGTGGAGCAGCCGATGTACCTAGCAGCATGGCACACCAAGGAGCCATGGCTGTGGCATGCCTGGTTCGGCCATCTTAGCTTCGACGCGCTCGGTCAGCTGGAGAAGATGGTCCGAGGGCTACCCCACATCAAGCACGCACGCGAGCTATGTGACAGCTGCCTGGCCGAGAAACAGAGGAGGCTGTCATTCCTAAAGGCAGCCAAGTATTGCGCGGCGGACGCTCTCGAGCTTGTCCACGGTGATCTCTACGGGCCAATCACGCCAGCCACAAACGATGGTTGGCGGTACATCCTCCTGCTGGTGTATGATTGCAGTCGCTATATGTGGCTGCAACTCCTAATGAGCAAGGACGAGGTAGCGGAGGCGATCCAGAAGTTCAAGGCACACGCGGAGGCGGAGAGCGGCAAGAAGCTACGCATGTTGTGGACTAATCGCGGTGGCAAATTCACTTCGGTGGAGTTCGCTGCGTACTGCGCGGATCAAGGTGTGGTGCAACACCACACCGTGCCATACTCACCATAGTAGAATAGCGTGGTGGAGCGGCGGAACCAAACGGTGGTCGACATGGCTCCATCCATGATGAAGACCAAGAGCATGCCGGCAAGGTTCTGGGGTGAGGCGGTGACCACGGCGGTGTTCATCCTCAATCGCGCACCCACAAAGGCCCTGAAGGGCATGACGCCATTCGAAGCTTGGTATGGGTGTAAGCCGAGCGTGTCCTTCCTCTGAACATTCGGTTTCATTGGCCACATCAGGAAGACGAAGCTATTTCTCACCAAGCTAGAGGATAGGAGCACACCGATGGTGCTCCTAGGCTACGAGGAAGGTACCAAGGCTTACCGGCTCTACGACCCACGTGGAGGCAAGGTGGTTGTCTCACGCAATGTCATGTTGGACGAGAAGGCGACCTAGGACTAGGATAGTCTGGGCACGGGGGAAGCTGGCGGCTTCACCAGCACCTTCATCGTCGAGCACTTGGTCATCCACGGTGGTGGAGACACTGGAGAGGAGGTGCCGACCACTCCAGCAATAGAGCCAAGCACTCCTGGGGTGGTGCTGAGCACTCCGAGAGGGGTACTAAGCACACTAGGAGTGGTACCGAGCGGTTCTGCAGTGGTGCCGACCACTCCAGAACGGGTGCCGAACGCTCCCATAGCGGAGCCAAGAAGTCTTGCAGTGGTGTCGAGCACTCCAAGACTGGTGCCGAGCACTGGGTGGTGCCGAGCACTCCGGGAGGGGTGCTGAGCACTATAGGAGTGGTGCCGAGCACTGCAGCCAAGGTGCCGAGCACTCCTGCAGTGGTGCCAACCACTCTAGGTGCTGTGCCGACCACTCCAGCGGAACAGGGACTCCATCAACCCCGATCGAGTTTGCCTCACCTCCAAGCGACATCATAGAGTTCATGGATGCTTTCCACGATGGTGAGGAGGTGTGATTCCACAGGCTGTATGACATCGGCGGCGGCACAGGGTCCTCAGGCCTGGTGGGTCTACTGCTCAATGACCCAGAGCTGCTTCTCGTCAGTGCAGAGGAACCACCCATGTTCGCGCTGGCCGAGCGTGATGCAAATTGGCGACGGGTGATGCTAGAGGAGATGAAGGCAATCGAGGCAAACGAGTCTTGGGATGTCGTCCGATCGGCCTGAAGTGGGTATACAAGGTCAAGCAGGACAAGCGCGGCGCCATTGTCAAGCACAAGGCGCGCACCTTTGTCGCCCGAGGCTTTGTCCCGCACGAGGGCATCGACTTTGAGGAACTCATTGCGCCGGTAGAGCGCATGAAGTCTATCCGACTGCTGCTGACTTTGGTAGCAGCGAAGGACTGGCGCGTCCATCACCTGGACGTAAAATCGGCCTTTCTCAACGGCGAGCTGGCGGAGACGGTCTTTGTTAGGCAACCTTCGGGTTTTGCCGTTAAGGGAGCAGAGCACAGGGTGCTCTTACTGCGCAAGGCGCTCTACGGGCTACGGCAGACCCTGTGAGCGTGGAGCGCCAAGCTTGATGCCACACTGGACGAGCTTGGGTTCACACATTGCGCAACCGAGAACGCGCTGTACACGTGGTGATGGGGGAAGGAGGAGCTCATCGTCATCATGTATGTGGACGACTTGATCATCACCGGCGCGCGTGTGGAGGACATCGACAGCTTCAAGCGCGAGATGGTGGCTCATTTTCGAATAAGCGATCTCGGCGTGCTCTCCTACTACCTCGGCATCGAGGTGAGACAGGGGAAGGAGGCGCTCACGCTCGGTCAGAGCGCGTACGCCTCGAAGCTGTTGGAGCGGAGCGGCATGTCTAAGTGCAAGCCATGAGTGACTCCGATGGAGGAGTGGCTGAAGCTGACGAAGGCCAGTACCGCGGCGAGGGTAGATGCAACACTCTACCGAAGCACCGTTGGTGGTCTGTGCTACCTAGTCCACACGAGGTCGGACATTACGTTCGTCATGGGCTACGTCAGTCGCTTCATGGAGGATCCCCGAGAGGATCACTGGGCCACGGTGAAGCGACTGCTGCGCTACGTCAAGGGGACGGCGGATCAGAGGATCGTCTTCCCCAAGACCGGTGGAAGTGGGCTGCAGCTCACTGTGTTTAGCGATACAGACATGGCGGGGGACATCGACGGACGGCGGAGCACCTCTGGTGCGCTCGTCTTCCTCGGGTCAGCTCCAATCTCATGGCTGTCGCTGAAACAGAAGGTGGTGGCGCTATCCACGTGCGAGGCGTACGTGACGGCAGCCACAGCGGCGTGCCAAGCTGTTGCTGCGCCGGCTGCTGGGCGAGCTGATCGGTGTGGAAGCTCACCCACCATCACTGATGGTGGACAACTAGCCTGCCATCGCCCTCGCAAAGAATCTGGTTTTTCACGACCGAAGCAAGCACATCGACATCAAGTTCCACTTCATCAGGGACTGTGTCGATGGAGGGCAGATCGTCATCGATTTCGTCGAAACTGGTCGCCAACTCGCGGACGTCCTCACCAAGCCGCTCGGCCATCTTCGGTTTACGGAGCTGAAGAAGATGATCGGCATGGTGGAGGTTCTAGGGTTAGCACCAGGATTAGGGGAAGAATTGTAAAATAATCTGTTGTTCTCCATATCTGAACGCGCGGCAGGGGTAGGCGCCGAAAGGGCTCTCTCTTCAGCGGCGGCGGGCGCGGCTCCCCTACACGCATAGCCAGCAGCGAGAGGCGGCAGCAAAGCCAGCCCTCTTTGTCACATCTAATCAAGTTTATGGACACAGCGGCTGGCATGTCGTACTACTAGGATTAGATTGGTAGCATTGTATATGTAGCTTCCCACTACAACTCAGTAAAGATAGCGAGTTCGGTTTTGCCATCTCCTCTGCAGAGTTCCAGCCAACGCTGGTGCTTGTGCTGTGTGTGTGCTCTGTTCTCCTTCCCTTCTTCTACCTCCAGCTGTAGTGTGTGTGGTCGACAACGACGGTGAGCGGTCAGCTCACCCATATGGGAGATCTCGGGACCAACAAACACCATGTTCATTCTGAAGCTGCGAGATAGAATTGCGCCTATATGAAATAGTCGTCATTCTACGGAAAAACTTGGTGCATTCATCCCTGAACTTTATTCGGTTCACCGTGTATCGCTTCCTCCAGTACAAATTTTTGCATTTTAGCCAAGCTTCCAATTGTCTTTTGACTGCTGCCCTGAGGTTGATTTCCAGGTTGAAAAGACCTCTTCTCTCTTCCAAACTATCCAGAAAGCAGATGACCATGTTACAGTTTCCTATAAGAAGTTTGAGGTTGGAAATTCCTTTACTCCACATCTTCAAGGCTGATCTGAGACTTTTGAACTTGGAGGAGATAGTTCTTGTTGCTGTATGCATATTGGGCGCAGTGAGCCAGGAGTTCTGAACTGTCTCCAAGAAGTCTTCGTGCTCCACCCAATAGTTTTCAAAGCGGAAAATGTTGGACCGAGGCATGGAAGTACTGATGGCTACCTTGCAGGGAATGTGATCAGACGTAATCTTCGCCATGGGTAACACTTCAGCGTTTGGATAATCAATCATCTAGTTTGGCGAAGTAAAAAACCAATCTAGCTGTTCAAGCAACGGGTCGGCCTGCATATTGCTCCACGTAAAAGCTCTACCCTTCAATGGCAGTTCTACTAAGCCAAGGTGCCCAATAGCATCATTGAAAATAAACATATCAGATAGACAGCCACCAGGTTTGTTTCGGTTACTCAACGATCGATAGAAATTAAAATCACCAAGGAATATCCAGTTGTCATCATCCTCTATCTCCTGATCTCTGAACCAGGTGATGAATTCTGTTCTAGCCGGTTCGATGCAAGGGCCGTAAACATTTGTCAACTTCCATGTTTCATTATTGTGAACAGAGGTGAAGCTGATGGTGATACCAAATGGTTCTCTAAAACGTCACCTCTGAAAGTGGAGCTGTTCCAGAGCACTAGGATGCCCCCTGAGGCACCCACCGAGGGTATAAAATCGAAACAATCAAAACACCTCGGAGCAAACTTTCTGATGAAAGACATATCAAAACCTTCTCTCTTTGTTTCTTGGAGACAAATAATCGAACAAGCACTCTCCTCTATTTTGTCCCGGATCGCATCCCATTTATCAGAGCCATTTATTCCCCTTATGTTCCAACACAGAATATGCCAGCTACGTGTATTCATCGTGGAAAGATTGGGAAAAAACAATGAGCCTGAGATGTCTAGCATCATCAGGAGAAACAGGCTCAAATAAGCGATAAAGCATGGATATCATCACAGCAACAGAGAGATACATGAACCAAGGATAAACGATAGCAAGCATAATAAACTGATAACAGTGCACAAGCCACAGAGTAGCAGTGGTCATCGACCATAGTGTATGATAACAAGAGTTGATACTAGGACACATAAGGATAGAACAGCAAAAGGAACTGGTGGCCACAAACAGAGACAGACACGACGCAAGATAATGTCGTTGCCACCTCCACATAAGGGCTAGATTAGGTGCTATCATTGTCAACATTCGGATTGAGCGCCTGCAGTAGCGCATCCTCGGTTGAGCTCACCAGGAGCTACACCGCATTTCACACCCCATCCCTGCAGAATGGATAGTGGAACAGGGCCAGCCTGACTTGTTGCTTCATCAATCACAACTGGAATGGCTCTGCGCTTCTTGCTTGGTTCTTTATCCACCCTGACTTCACGGAATCCGTCCTTGCTGGCACTGAGACGGGAGCTGGCGTAGAAGGGTTGGCATTGGAGGTGACTGAAGGCAGGGAGAGTGTTTTCTTCTGAGATATCTGCCTGTGCTTGCGGCCCCTCGCCAGAGGTGGGCTAGGCCTATTTCCTTCTGTTTGAAATTCAAAATCCATTGGGCCAGAATCTTCTAGGCCGAAGGACACCACATGATCAAGGTGAATGGTCTGAGTAGGAGCTGATGCAGACTGACGAGCAGCATGACGTCTAGCTTCCACAATGTCTGGCTAAAGCTGAAGAGCTATGGCATGATGCACAGGACGCCATGGAACAATCTCCAGACTAGTCCCAGCTGGGCCTTCAACTATTTCCCTTTCAATGCAGATTGGCCCGATTGCCAAAGAGGAGGATGCTCCTGGACTGAAGCTGCTTGGTATGCCTTTACGATGGAAAATGCTGATGGTGGCCTTAGCTAGCTATCCTTTTCCATGGAGGCATGGACCACGAGGAGAGTGACGGTTCTATCATTTATGGACCGATTGCCATTCAGGAATGTAAGTAAGGAAAGTGACAGTGCTCATGCACATGTATCTAGCATCGTGCGTTTCACAAGGATATAGACCCAACGAATCTCTACAACTAAAAATTAAAAATTAGTGATGGGAATCGTTGATCGACGTGCGAAAAAACGCACGCTCCTGCGCTCGCCCGCCGCATGCAGTGCACCGGCCCCGCGCATGCAGGAATCGCGCGTTTCCGTGTTGGTGCTTGCATTTGCGACACGTGATGTGCCCGGGTCCGGGATGGGCAGGCACTTCCCAACGATGTGATGTGCCCTGGGTCAGGCGGCCAGGCCCCAGCCTCACACGTCGACGTCGTACTCCGCCACATGCATGCCGTGCAAATTTTTTAAACAGGACAGCATCGATGCGGTACGACGCACGTTCGACACTGCTCATCTCACATGTGCGACACAGCAAGTTTAGTAAAAAAAACATTGCTATATTTAACTATTACAAACTCAGAGTCACCATCGTTTGCAATATTAATACCTATGATTTAATTATCTATATATTACTGATGGTCAATTTTACCACAGATACTTGAGTGGATACCTTATTTTACAGCATATGTCTGCGTGGAATAGACCTAAACCACACATAATTATACGGTGAGTATAACATACTTTGTTTTAATGTTTTGTGAGAGATTTTTTAAGACACATAGTATTACTCATGTGACAGCGACTAATATTTACATATATACTACACAGGGTGGTACGGAGACGTGGCGAAACTTATTTGTGGATTTATTTGGCGCAAAAAAAAGATATCGGAGATTTCTTTCTGCCGATATAAAATATTATTTTAGCCGCGTCATTTCAAGATCTATACAGTACAATTTACGAGCTTGCGACACTGCGCTCTCCGTGACATTTGTCTTTTGGATTAAATGTCACTATAATATCGGTATCTTATCGTGCGATCCGTGTGTTTTTAGTAAAAAAAAATTAGTTATCTCGTAGCAACGCACGGGCACGAACCTAGTCGGGCCAAGAAACGTATATCTAATACTCTCATATACTATCATACAACTAAAAAGACTAAAAGTAAGACTATTTTCTGATCCGACTTTTTTTTGGGTCGCTCTGCCATACGATACCCCGCGCAATAGAAAAAGAAACTGCCATCCCCTGTGATCCCCGTCTGATTTGAAGGAAATAAATCGATCACCTGAGGCTACATGCATGGAAGAAAACAATAATCATGCATGGAAGAAAACAATTGGCAAAGATCAAGCAAGACTCCTCCCTTCCGGCCATGCGATACCCCGCGCGATAGAAAAAGAAATTGTCGTCCCTGTGATCCCCGCCTGCTTTGAAGGAAATAAATCGATCACCTGATGCCACATGCATGGAAGAAAACAATAATCATGCATGGAAGAAATAATTGGCAAAGATTAAGCAAGACGACTCAATGAGGTTGGCCCTTAATTTTAGTGTTTCCAGCATGTAGACCTGAAATTAAAAAGTGGCTGCTCCTTGAGAATATCAGTGGTGTTAAATAAAAGATGTGCAGGTTATATATGGTGAGACTGGTGAACCTTCTGCAATTTTCTAAACGAATATTCCCACCATTCGTGTATAGGTTCATTCCTCTGCGTTTCTTTGTGCTCCAATTAGCATATAATATGAAAGTATTGTTGTGTTAATCACGACTTTCAGTTGACTACTCCCATTAGCATATACTTCATCTCTGCCCCAAAATATAAGTCGTTATGGGATGTGTGCAGGTCAAACTTTCTCAACTTTGACTAGGTTTGTAAAAAATACGTGCAACATTTAACAATCAATTGATCGACTCCTGAGGCCACATGCATGTAAAAAATACCTGTATTATAATTGGTCGAAGTTAAAAAAAAAGTTGACTTTTTGGAAAGTGAGAATGAATTTTATTTTGGGACAGAGGGAGTATATGAAAGCAGTGTTGAAAATATTTTAACAATCAAGTTCGTCTCTGTCTGATTGGTAAGCTTAGACATCATAATGACATAAAAATTTTCGACTCTCATGGACACCCTCATGGATCAGTGCAAAGTATCCCAATCCTACACCATACACAAATGGTAACCTTAAAGACCATCTTAGACGTTCTAGCATTAGAGTATATACGTGCAGACACATAGGCATGGTGGTGCAAGTGAGCAGCCAGCAGGAGTCGAGAGTTAAGGGGTGTTTGAATTTCAGGTCCCTGTCACATTGAATTTTTAGATATTAATTAGGAGGACTAAACATGAGCTAATTATAAAACTTTAGTCATAAGTTGTGGCTAATTAAACTTGCTGTCTTGATGGCATGGAGATGTGGTGGAACTTATTCGTGGATTTGTTGGCGCACGAAAGAAATGGATATCGGAAATCTCTTCCTGTTTGTATAAAAAATGATCTTAGCTACATCACGGAAAGATCTACACAGTAGAGTTTGTTAGCCTGCGACGTCAGGCTCTCTGTGACTGTGTAAATTTTATGAACTTAACTTTTTAGATTAAATGTCACTTTAACGTCGGTCATATACTTTTACAGTATTGCTATCTTATCGTACGATCCGTGTGTTTTTAGTACAAAAGTTTAGTTGTTCCGTAGCAACGCACGGGCACGAACCTATTTACATATATACTCGAACCTGTGTGTACATGATTATATGTAGATGCAGTGGAACTTATTCATGGATTTATTGGCGCGTGGAAGAAACGGATATCGTAGAATTCTTTCAGCCGATATAAAATATTATCTTAGCCGTATCAAGAAAAAGATCTATACAGTAGAGTTTGTGAGCCTGCGACGTCGCGCTCTCCGTGACTGTGTTAATTTCACGAACTTTGCTTTTTGAATTAAATGTCACTTTGACATCGGTATTTAGTTTAACAGTATTGTTATCTTATCGTGCGATCCGTGTATTTTTAGTATAAAAATTTAATTGTCCCGTAGTAATACACGGACATGCTACCTAGTAGAAGTATAAAAGCCAA
Organism: Miscanthus lutarioriparius; assembly: GCA_904845875.1. Classification (NCBI taxonomy): domain Eukaryota; kingdom Viridiplantae; phylum Streptophyta; class Magnoliopsida; order Poales; family Poaceae; genus Miscanthus; species Miscanthus lutarioriparius. The sequence continues at coordinate 127,202,598 of CAJGYO010000007.1, read as the reverse complement.
GCTGATTGGAGGGCATGGAGCCGTGTAATACTAAAATGAGAGCAGGTAATATGCATCTCTCGGGTGTTTGCTTGGAGGGCATGGAGCCGTGTAATACTAAAATGAGAGCAGGTAATAAGCATCTCTCAGGTGTTTGCAAGACAGTGACTTAGTTTCATATACTAACTCTCCAGATGTGGCAAGAAATACTTGAAATAAATATCTTTAAAAACAGCCTTTAGGATTGGTGAGAAAGTAGACAATTTCAAGATTAAAACCAGAACATAAGACAATCTCAGATATTAGTATGAGCATTGCTCGCTTCCTAGACAAATTAAATAGCATGAACACAAATACTAGTATATGAACATTGCTTGCATACTAGTTAGATTAAACAGTATGAACATAAATACTAGTATGAGCATTGCTCGCATACTAGTAAGATTAAATATCATGAACAAAGACTTTGGATCACATGTTGTGTACTGTTCATTTTAGAGGGAGATTCCATTGTAGGTGGTGGTGGAAGGTCATTGATTAGCGGTGGAGGAACGTTGTCGTTGAAGATGCAATGAGCCTGCTGGTGACGGAGACGACGTCTTGACGCAACCTTTAGAAGATGAGCCGTCATGAAAGGTTATAAGCAGTCACGTGAAGAGCTCTTCCGAAAAAACGTATTCCTCCTCTCCTGGTGTATGGATGACAAGTACGAGGGTTCCAGAGACCTACTCTCCCATTCGCCGGTGCACGCAGATGCTGGGGTTGGAGAAAACTACGGTGGCAACGCAACAACAAGAACATGCAAAAACCCTAGCTTGATTAGATGCATTTTGGCCTGACCGATAGGCTGCTCATATAGGTCTGTCTAATCCGATCTTGTGTCACGATAATGATATAAACCGTTCAGGACTCCTATCTGCAGGCTTGAAGGCCCAGAAACCAAAACTAAAAACTACAAAAGAGGCCAGATTTTAGTGGAACATTCACGCAAGTGTCATGCGCCTGCCCAATGAGGCGAGCGAGCGAGCGCGCGTGTGTGGGCTTTCTTTCTCCTCCCCACACTCGACTTGAGGAAGTAGAGAGGACTTTCATATTTAAGCGTGGCTACCTCCACTTCCCCGAGCAAGGTGAGACTAAAGAGTTCCCACTTTTCTCTTTGCACACATGAATGAACCTTTAAGATTTCTCTAGGAATTTCAGAATTTCTTATTTGAGCCCAAGCCCATATATATTCCAACACAACAAAGAATTTCATACTTATTATCTTTTGGCTTAATCTAACTCCTCTTAGAAATGCTTACATTCACGGGTAGGTGTAGCTAAATGGAAAAACATGTTTCGATGACCTTTGGTTTCCCCGATTCAGGCTCCTTTGGTTGTACTTTCTAACTTGCTTTGGCTTTAAAAAAAAAAAGCTCAAACCTCGCCCCCGTCCTCTCCTCCGCCCATGTCCTCTCCTCTCTCGGTGCCTAAATAAATCAATTTTAGAGTTATAATAAGTCAAAACTTTATATATTTAACTGGATTTATTAAAAAAGCACAAATATTTATAGAATGAATCTATATATTGAGGATAGTTATTTCATTCATGTTTCATTGCATTTTATCTAAGGTCCTATTTGGATCTCTATAGATAATAGTTATCTGCTAATAGTTATCTCTTTTGGATCAAACAGGTGCAGCTAATAAAATAACTAATTATTAACTGGACCTCTAGATAATAACTATCTCACTAGTTGGATCAAATCAGATAATAACAACGAATAGTTATCTTAGTAGCATTTTTTATTAGCTGTGCATCCAAACACCCTCTAGCTAATAGGTATATAATAGTTAGCTCGCTAATATTAGATATGTAGCAGATAATGAATCCAAACAGAAACAACACTATAAAATTAGCTACTAAGAATGATCTTAGGTCTTATTTGTTGGCTACACTTCAATCTATCCTAATCAACATGTATTGAAATATTGGCTACACTATAATATATGTTTTATTGCTAGTTTTTCACCCTAATCACTCCGATGCATATGGATCGAGGTGAGAGTGCAACCAAACAAAGCCAAGATAAACTCGCAAGACTACTTTTCAAGTCATGGCCATGTATGAAAACTTCAGCCAATCCTCGGGGCTAGCCACTCCAACGCGCGACAGATGGGACAGCGGTGAGCAGCCGGTCAAATCGACATCCTTAATCAATCTCGTATTATTATTTGTCTTATTGTAATCCTTAATCAACCTGAGCCGCCTTCAGTTCAAGCCAGAAGCTAGGTCTCCCTAGATAAATATCGTCGTCAACAACATCGCTCAACCAGCCACGGTGACACATCATCTGCGAGGTATCAGCTTTATCATCCGCTCAACTATTCTATAGTTTTTTTTTAAAAAAATTACACAGTACAATACAGATATTCACAATGCATGTATACTCATTAGTCGCAAAAAAATGCATATATACTCATTCTTATGAACGTACACACGCACAAACTCTACATCTATGAGGAACATAAACGTTGTCTACCACTAAAGCACAACGCTGTTAAAACCTAGAATATTCGTTCCTAGAGGGAGTTAAACATAGGAACTAAAATGTTACTAAGTAAGTCAAGAGTCCAAACATTCCAAACATCCCCTAAGTAGTTGTAACCAATAAGTTACCGGTCCTTTAGCTAAAAGTGGACCGGCCGTCACCGATCTGCTCACCAGCGCAAAATGCACTCTACGCGGCTCTCGTATCCTCGGCTGGCTCGGGTTCAAGATCAACGACTGGCTCCCATCGATTGAGCCAAGACTCGATTCCCCTAATTACGTTGCTCTGTTTATACCGCAAAACTAGCCGCTAAATGTGTTGCCCCGCTCCTCTTAATTCGTCTTTGGTTGCGTTCCGTCCTCACCCGTCATTTTCTAATTGGGTCAGGTCATCCAATCATCCATCTATTGGTCGGTAGGCGTAGGGTCGTCGCGGCAACTGCCGCGCTATAGTGACCTTCGCACCCTGGTACCCCACGGATCCTTTAGTCAGATGGTACAACAGTGAGTAGCCAGGCAGGTCGATGTCCTTAAATCAATTTCGTATTTTTTTTTGTTTGTCTTACAGCCTATACGTTTAGTTTTAGACATGGCTTATCAATCGGTTAACAATATTTTTTTTCACAATAAAGCAGCACAAATCAGACTTATTAGCCTAGAAATCAACCAGCGAACGAGCTCTTCATCTTTAATCACTCCGAAGTGCTAGAGTACATGTCTACATCATAAATGAACTCATCTCTTACGTATATGAACAGTGCGCTGAGACAGCTTGCTGCAGCAAGCATTACCGAACAGGCCCATATATGTGGGTCGGGGAAACTAACCAACGGATTTGTTCCATGAATGTTTTTGTCTTGCCAATTGGCATAATGGCATGTATATATATCCTCCAAGGTTTCTGATATGTATTTTTAGAATAATATTTCTCCCTAAAGTGCAAACTTGAGCAGAAAATCTCGGCAGGAGCCTATATATGCGACCAATTAGTCAATTGCCTATATCCGACTATTCATCCGGAATCCTAACTCCAAGCCTCTTGCATTGGTGACCCAACCTGCAAAGTAGTACGTATATGTCTACATGCATTCTCAATTAACTCAGGTGACGTTTGGTTCGATCACCAGAACGGTAATGCGAATGGAACGGATTGTTAGACTTCCTATGACTCAATCGAGTCAAAATCCCAGTAGTCAAAGATCCTAGAGAAGGGGAGTGAGGGGTTGCAGACCATCGAAGACCGTAGTGGTCAAAGCGCCGGCCGCGGCCTCGTTCGCGGACGCCATCTGCGCGCCGGCAGTGACGTTCGGTGGAGAGGGAGGAGTCGGTGCAGTGGCGTCCTTAGCGACAACGTGTGCGTCGGGGTAGCGTTGCTGGCGTCGGTGGTGCTTCCCGTCGCTGGCAGCGCCCCTTCTCAAGATCGGGTTAGGGTTAGGATATTGGTGGGGTGACTGGCAGCGTGGTAAACCTCGTACTGCGAGCCTCAGCTCCCACATTTTCTTTATAGCGCTGTGCGACGAGGCCCTACCAACTATGTAGGGTTAGACGCCTCCGATTAGGGTACGAGAACAAGACCCAAAGGCCGTTGAGCCTAATAGCGTAGGAGATCAATCCAACACGGATCTCATAAGGCAACACAAAGGGAATTGATTATTACCGTTTCTGTTTGGTTGGCCATCGTATTTTTTCCTGGAAACGAGCACGATCGGAACGGATGGCTGAAAGCTAGGACCTATTCCCAGAGCAATAATTTGCATCGTACATCTAACAAACAAACTCCGTATTTTTTTTAGTATTTAGCTTTTTTTTTAAGAAAATTTACGTTTTGCCTCTCTGAGAGACTAAAACTCATCTTTGACCCTAGGGGTCGGCGCCATAAGTCCTGACGCTGAGGTAATACGTCTCGGCGCCACAGATCTTAACGTCGAGGTGGCTGACCGTACATACAGTGCAGGAAATCCTAGTCGACGTTGATGTGGCACAGATCTTAACATCGAGGTGGCTGACCGTACGTACAGTGCAGGAAATCCTATAGTCCTGTTCGAGAGGCTGTATCGTATCGTGAATTATTTACTGCTATTATTTTAATGTGAGAGAAAAATACTATTTTTAACTAAAATTTATGATCGTTTACGAGCAAACGAACAGGCTGCTAGTCGACGTTGATGTGGCTCGACGCCGGATACATGGCGCCGGTACCGCATGTCTCCATCCACCGAGGACTTCGCCTCGTCGACCGGTCCCTGTGCTCTGGCACCGCTGCGGCTTGCCGTCTGGGTCTGGCTCTGGCACCGCCGCTCCGATTCTCCCGTCCCTGTGCCGCGGCGTGGAGGGAAAGTTGGAATTCGGATACCGTAGTACTTTTTTCGTTTTATTTAATAAATAGTGTTCAATCATAAATTAATTAGGTTTAAAACGTTCACCTCGTAATTTTCAACTAAACTATGTAATTAGTTTTTTTATCTACATTTACTGTTCCATTCACGTATCGCAAGATTCGATGTGACGGATACTGTAGCACTTTTTTACAACTATTTTTGGAACTGAACACGCGCTTAAACCTGTTGGTGTCGTCGGAAAGCGCGCCGCGCATCCTTCGAGGACGGCATCCTTCGAGGATGGGTGTCTATAGTTTTGTTTAGTTTTTTATTTTTTATAATCTGTGTGGCGCAAAAAATGGATTCCAGTCACTTCAAAACTGAGCACCTTTTTACTTTTGCAAATTTTAATAACCTGGACACTGTAGCACATTTCGTTTGTATTTAACAAATTTTGTCCGATTATGGACTAACTAGGCTCAAAAGATTCATATCGTGATTTACAGCCAAACTGTATAATTAGTTATTTTTTTACCTACATTTAATGCTCCATGCATGCGTCCAAAAATTGATGTGACGGAGAGAGAGTGAAAAAACTTAGAATTTGGAGATGATCTAAACAAGGCCCGAATTTGTATGTTTACTGTTCAACTGTTGAATGCTCCCCCATACATGGCTATATTTATCAGCAGAGTTGCAGCTCATTCTATTCCAAAATAGAATTATATGATGTGCATTCTTTTCTTGATTACCTGATATTTGCATCAAGTACTTTTGGGTTTTATTTTAACCTAACGTGGCTTGAATAATTTTTAACCTGACTAATTTCATATTTTTTTTAAGCTCCTATGCTATATCTGCTAGGAGTACGTACCTCCTATGCTATGCGCTTTCCGACGACACCAACACGTTTAACACGTACTTAAGCGGGCAGCTTTCTTTAATTTCTGCAGCCCTCCCCCACCCACTTGTGGCGACTGGCGAAGGACTTACCGTGTTCCGAAGGCGAGAAACCCGTGCTCCTTGCTCTTGTTCATGCTGTCCAAGTCCCTTGTCCTGATGCTGACCAGACACCCGCATAAACTTTCGGCGCATGCCAAAGGCCAGACGGCGACGAGGGAGGCGTGCAGGTGCAGCAGGGCCAACGGGCACGGCAGCGTGGTTCATGCGGTGCACGCGCGCGACACGCAGCCGCGGCGCCCGTGCCCTGCGCGGCACAGGGACGGGAGAATCGGAGCGGACGGCAAGCCGTAGCACAGGGACCGGTCGACGAGGCGAAGTCCTCAGTGGATGGAGACATGCGTACTGGCGCACGCTTTAGTGGATGGAGACATGCGTACTGGCGCACGCTTTAAATGCGTGGGCGTCCAGCTCGGCGTTAAGATCTGCAACGCCGAGTTCGACGCCATGTATACTAGGCATCGAGGTATCGGTCACGTCAACGTCATCTAAAATTTTCTGCACTGCACGCCCAGGCACCTCGACACCAAGATCTGTGACGTCGAGACGTGTTACCTCGACGCCATGACTCATGACGCCGTCCCACAGGATTCAAAGATGAGTTTAAATTTTTTAGGAATCAAACGTAAATTTTCTTTGAAAAGAGCCGAATAGTAAAAAAATCGGACAGAAACTAACGTAATCCGATACCACTGATCGGGTCACTTAAAAAACGAATCAGCCAAACAGCTCCTCATCGCTTATTGGCATCCGAGGTCTACAGTTGTCCGATATTTCCAACATCGGTCGTTGCAGTGATTGGATCAGGACATCAGGTACAACTTAATTATATCAAGATTACTCCCTCCGTCCCAGTTTATCTGTCGTCAGAGTCTCAACACCAGATACCAAGGAGAGTGACCAAAGACACTGATACCCTTACATACCCATCATTTCTCAACTGTGAATTTGGATGCACATGCCATCAATGCCGTCCACCGCATCATTTTTTAAAATAAACAAATCAGCATTGGCATCCATCTTTTCACACTTAAACATGCAGTACAGTGTTTTTGTCTTAAAAAATCAATGCTGACAACGAAAAAAATACATTTTGCTCGATGGCAAACACCACTTAGCGTCAAATTTACAGCCAAAACAAATTGAAACTTCAAACTATTACCGCAAAAACCACTTAGCGCCAATTTTACACGGCCAAAGTAATCTGAAACTTCAAACTATTGCCACCAGCGCCATTTCTTGACCATATGCTAGGAAATAAAAGCATGGTGACCCTCTCGTTGCCTTCATTTGAACCTTCACCTCTCATCCATCTTCCATGCTAGACTTAAACACACTACCAGATGAGGGAGGAGAGAAGGTGCCTGATCTCAACAAGATTCTTACCGGACATGAAGAGGATCAAAATGTAGTGGCTATAGATGAAGTTTGGAGAGCTGACCACTTTGGTCTCCATCCTGATCAAAATGATGAACAAGCAGAAATTCATCAAGGTAAGCACATCTGTTTGTACCCAAAACTTGAACTAGCTCATCTCTCTCTCCCTCTCCCTCTCCCTCTCCCCCTCTCTCTCTCTCTCTCCCTCTCCCTCTCCCTCTCTATATGCTCTTGTTTATTTTTTGGTTCTAAAATCAGAAGCAACATTATGTTACTTAGTTATTGCTACTATTTTCTCACCAGAAACTCTTGTGTACCAGGTGTTCTCTATAGTCTCTCTCTCTCCTAAATTAGTAAATGGTGCTTTAGTTCCTCTTTGCTAAAATCACTATGATCATCTGGGAATTTTTAGTGTATACCTGTCACCTGAAACTTTTTGCAGCGGGGCTCCTTTATATCCTCTCTCTGTTCAGTATCAACTGGTGTAGTCTCTGTCTCATAAAATTACAAGCAACATTAGTTAATTTTTTTTTGTAAGGCATGCAGCTCATATTTGCTTAAGTTCAAAATTAATTTGGAATGAGAGGGGACAATAACTCACATGTGTGGGTCACAATGTAATTTTCTAATCAACAGCTTGCTTTTGTACCAGGTGACAATGCTGGCCATCCATTTGATTTAAATGATCCACATGAAGAAGAAGAACAAAATCTGCATGCAGGTGATTATTCAATACTCATGTTCAAGTCATGTTTGCAACAATAATTGTCCATATCAAAAAGTTTCATAATCTTTTGTGAAGCAGTTCTTTCTAGCCTCACTCTATCTCCTCAATTTTTATGTTCTAATTTACTTCCTCCCTACTACTAAAATGTGTAGCAACATCTAAGAAATTTTGGTGTCTATTCTCTCTGTTCTAAACTAATACTAACTGTTGTATCGAGAGAGGGAGAATAACTCACATGTGTGGGTGACAATGCACTCTTAATTGATCAGCTTGCTTCTGTACCAAGTGACACTGCCGGCTATGCATTTGATTTAAATGACCCACAGGAAGAACAAGATAACCTACATACAGGTGATTATTTCTCTCAGTTTAGAGTCATGATTGCAACAATAATTCTCCATGTCAAAAAAGTTCCATAATCTATTTACTGACAATCAGCACACAATCTACATTTTTTGTAGCAGATGACAACATGGCCTTGCAGGAAGATACATTGGACGATGTCATACATGATTTTGGTGTGTACACAGATGGTGTTCACATCCTATTTGACGAAGATGGGTAGTCCGACTCGGATGACAAAGACTATCAGCAACCCCTACAAGAAGAAGCAACAAATATGCTCAAGAATTTGGCACAAAGACAAAGGCAAGACATATATCAAGATTTGCTTCAGTTAAGCACTAATGGCATATTACAGCGAAACAGCACAACACTTATTGCTGCAAAGTACAATGTCCATGTGCGCATAATACAACGAGTGAGGCAGAGAGCAAAAAATTGTTTGGCACAAGGCATACCAGTAGATGTCAATTCTTTGAGACCTAAGAATTGTGGTCGTAAAAAAATTCAAGCGGACCTCACTAGGGTTGCTGATATTCCCTTAAACAGAAGGGGGACCATAAGGTCATTAGCATATGGTCTTCAAAGCAGTAAAAGCACTGTACATAGGTTGTTCAAAGAAGGCATGCTACGACGACACTCAAATGCATTGAGGCCTTATTTGAAGGAAGAAAACAAATAGGCAAGGTTGCGGTGGGTTCTCTCTAAGCTAGATGCAAGTACTCTGCCAAACAATCCAAAGTTTGAGAATATGAAAAATATTATTCACTTAGATGAGAAGTGGTTCAATGGTACACAGAAGAATAAGACCATGTACTTGCATCCAGATGAAGAAGATCCATATAGGACAGTGCAAAACAAGAATGCCATTCACAAAATCATGTTTTATTCTGCTGTTGGAAGGCCTAGGTTTGATGGTGAAGGGAGATGCTATTTTAATGGACTTATAGGCATATGGCCATTTGCGCGTGAGGTACTAGTCATTCTCTACATAGTACTTGCAATCCATTTTAAGCTATTTGGCTCAACAATTTTTATAATTACAGGAACCAGCAAAAAGAAGTGACAACAGACCGAGGGGCACACCTATCACAAAGACCATGAATGTTGATAGACAAACTATGAGATCTTATATGATCACAAAACTAATACCAGCTATACAAGAATGTTGGCCTACAGAATCAAGACATGAGACAATATGGATACAACAGGATAATGCCCCTTCTCATGTACGAGCAGATGATGCAGATTTCAATGTAGTAGTAGCCTGAACAGGCCTAGATATACGCCTAACTAACCAGCCTGCTAATTCACCTGATATGAACTGCCTTGACCTTGGTTTTTTTGCTTCTCTTCAGTCGATAACGGATAGAACGACATCTAGAAACGTGGATGAACTTATCCAGAATGTGGTAATGGAATATAAAACTACAACCCCGTCATTTTGAATAGGGTATTCCTCACACTACAAGGATGCATGATCGAAGTTATGAAAGATGGAGGAGGCAATAGGTACAAGATCACTCACATGAATAAAGAAAGGCTAGAGGCACTAGACATGCTCCCTGAAGCTCTAAGTTGTGATAGCCAGCTAGTTCAAAGGGCTTTTGAGTTGTTGAACAATTAAAGTTAGGTTCATGTAAACCTCGCTTATGATGCTTTTGCATTGTTTAGCAAATACTGTTGTTGTATATATAAACAAGGTTTAAGTTGCTTTTGTTCGTATCTAATACTCATGTGGTTGTATGAAGTACGAATCATTGCTCTATTAACAGAACTATTATGTGTGAGGCAACTAATTCCTTGTTGTATGCATTTCACATTGCAAATCACAAATTAAACCATGCATGACATATAGATACGTGCATTTCACATTGCAAATCACAAATTAACTAAACTGGTCGACCATAATCCATAGTGCAATCAACCAACAACCTTCAATACCAGCACAACATATTCCCTTCTACAAGTTCCTCCCATCACGGGTAAACAACCAAAAGCTGTCACGGGTAGAGTTACAACCAAAATACCTGATCATTAAAGTCATCATCTTCCACTTATGAATGGCCACGCAAGCCCACACCATCCTAGAACCAACATGTCTCGTCATCAGTTTCAATATCAGAGAAGCTGGCCTTATGGTCCAACAGCTCCTTCTTGCCAGTATCCATCTCCACCTTGGCACTCTCCTTCTCTAATTTCACACTGTCCATCTCCACCTTGGCACCCTGCTTCTCCAACTTGACACTACCCATCAGCACTTCGGCACTCTCCTTCTCCAACTTGACACTGCCCATCTGCACCTTCACACTCTCCTTCTCCAACGTGACAGTGTCCATTTGCACCTTGGCACTCATCACGAAGTTGTCACTCTCCATCTCCATCTTGGCACTCTCCTTCTCCAACTTGACGGTGTCCATCTGCACCTTGGCGCTCTCATTCTCCACATCAGAAATAAGATGTCGCCACTCGCGAAGCGCAGTACTGCACACAGAATTTGTACACAAAATTAGTAAGGTACCAGTATGACAACCAAATTGCAAGACAACGTTTAGATGGCTGACCCCAAATGCAGACGACCATGGTTGGCGCACGGCCCAGTAATTTTGCTTGCCGTAGTAACATCCTGTGGCTCTGTCTCAGGCACAAACTCATCGTCATCACCAAGCAAAGATGAACCCTTAGCAACTCCATCTTCATCCGAATCAGGTATCAGCTCAAATCGATCTGCACCCCCTTCTTATGTATCTTGAGCAAAATCCACTCCTTCGATGGCGATGCAGTTTAGCTCCCGGTCAAACCAAGTTCCATGACGACGATCCCGACCACGCATCTGCCTGGTGGGCCACATCCTATGGCTCAATGGGATGCCCAAGGCGCGCTTCATCCGCAAGTGACGAATGAACCGGCTACCCCCATGTGCTCCCTTGCCGCCTGCCGTCGAAGGATCGCCTGTAGCACAAGAAGGCAGTCTTGTTAATCAAAACAGCACCAGTTCAGCAATAGGTTTATGAGCATGATAGCAGCTGAGTGACCATTTTCCTAAATGTTAGATGCAGATGTCACTCTAATACGAACTAGTAGTACTAAGCAATCCGCCCACACAAAAATGAATACAGTGTTAGAGCAACTCCAACAGATGGTGTATATTTGTTTTGAATCAACATTTAGACTTTTTTTTGGAAAAACAGGACTCCAACAGATATTGTATCCGGTAATCTAAAATAAGAAGTCATGTATCCCTTATTTCTCTCTAGCTACAAATAGCACACAGGACACAGCAGCCACTAGCTATCCCTCTTCCCTGCATGAATTTCTGTTTGGCGCTTCCCTCCCCCTCATGAATTTCTTTTGGCCCTATCCAGAAATAGCATGTTTTCAAATATACAAGACACAAAATACCTAGACTGTTGTAGACTTTTTTATTTTACACAATGGCTAAAATAAGGAATTTGGCTATTAGTTTTAGACAAACTCTTGGAGTTGCTCTTATGCCAGCATGCATCTACTACTAGCAAGCACGCAGTAGTATTAAGCTGGCACCTTAGCTTGATTTTGCATCCAACGAGCATAGCTGCAGCTAGAGTATTCCAAAAGGCATCTACTAGTATACGCAATGCAAAGAGCAAAGATCTGGAAAAAAGCGGCCATGCCTGGTACTAGTCAATCCTAGATTCTAGATCTCAGTATGGTAACCCCGAGGATTTCACCAGAATACTAAACAATTCATGCGTTCATGGTATACTAGTAGCAAGTATGGAGTACGCACCCAATATAATCCGCTACGTTTGCGGATAGCACGAGCGGCGTGCCTCTACGTGTCGGATCGACCACTGTGCTCGGGCCCTGCGCTTTTGGATGGTCGTCGGCGCCTCGGCGGTGTCGCGTGGAGGAGGGGCCGGTGCTCCCAGCTCCCGTGAGCTGACGCAGGATGCAAGGGCGAGGCGTGGTCGGAGGAGGCAGGCGCAGTGCGCTGCCGTAGAGCCTTGGCGGCGTCGCGCGGAGTAGCAGCCCGTGCTCCCTGCTCGCGTGACCCGGCGCAAGACCATGTTGGCGGAGGGGAGTCGCCGGAGGGCGGCCACGACGGCAAGCTTGCGGATCCGCCGAGATTGGGGACGAGGCCGATGAGGATGGGGATGAGGATGCTTTTTTTCGTGGTGTGTGAAGCTGCTGTGTGAGGCTGGGAGGGGGGAGGGAAGGGATAAGGCTTGCCTTGGTCGACAACGCATGGTGCGCTACGGTACAGCTACTACCAGTACGACACGAATAGCCAACGATAGATAAATTGGGACACTCTACTATCACTACGATGACAGATAAACTAGGACGGAGAGAGTACTCTTCAAGTCAGGGCTATGAAAACTCCATCCGACATGCGACACGATAGGAGAGCTGAGAGCCAGTGAAATCAATCGATGTACTCCCTCCCTCCACGATTAACGCAACTAGCTTACCTTTAACCAAATTTAATAAATAAATACTATTAGCATTTTATTCATAAATAAATTTATTATAAAAATATATTCTATAACTAATCTAATGATACTTATTTTGTATCATGAATGTTAGTATTTTTTATATAAACTTAGTCAAAGTTTATATTGTTTGACTCCTGGAAAAGTGAAACTTGCATTCTTTTGTACGTGGACCAAAGAAGTACTATATCCACTGTCAATGCCAACGATGATATTATTATATTTTGCCTATCCCACCACTTCTGTGCACTCATCCATATCCTAAGGCTGTGTTTAGTTCCCAAAAACTTTCTTAAAAAATGCTACAGTAGTTATCACATCAAATCTTGTGATACGTGTATGGAGCATTAAATATAGACAAAAAAAACTAATTGCACAGTTTGGTTGGAAAATCGTGAGACGAACATTTTGAGCCTAATTAGTCCATGATTGAATACTAATTGCCAAATAAAAACGAAAGTGCTACGGTAACTAAATTCCCAAATTTTACGAACTAAACGCAGTCTAAATTTGGTCTTCGTCACAACACTCCGAAGTGTTATGAGTATGTCTACATCATAAATGAACGTATCTCTTATGTATGTCAACTTCTGTGCAGTCTCATCCATATCTCTATGAAAAATCACATTGAGTTTTAATCTTACGGTGTCGAATTTATTCGTGCAAGTAATGTGGTTTGCCTCCGTTTTAGCTGGGAGTAAAAAGGATTCATTTACAGTTTCATCCGTTGTTCTATTGAGGCTGCGGGATGTGTGTAACTAGCTCGCCAGACGTGTAGTTGTGCTCCACTGACGTGTTAAATACATTTTTATTGAACGTGCAGTAAGCTAGCTGCCATAAAATAACTATTCTATACCTGGACTCAAAGTGGACCAACCGTCACTAATCCGGTCACCAGCCCAAAAGTGTGCACTATATGCGCCTCGTACACTCGGCTGGCTGGCTCGGGTTCGACGTCAACCGGCTCCCATCGATTGAGCCATGGATGGATCCCCTAATTACGTTGCTCTGTTTATACCGCAAAACCAGCCGCCAAGGCCCATTTAGATGATGCGGTTTTCAAAAACTATATCATCACAGAACTCTTATAAGCCAAATAGACCCAAAATCGTGGTTTAGAAAAAAGAGGTTATTAGTGGAGTTTCTAAAACTCAAAAAAAAAACCGTGGTTTTGACAAAACCATGGTTTTAGATACTACGTGATTTATTACATCCAAACACCCAGTAGCTTTTAAAAACCAAAGTATTTTGTAAAACTATAGTATTTCTCTAATACTTCAAAATACTTTTACATCCAAATAGGGCCTAATGTGTGTGTCGCCCCAATCCTCTTATGCTCTGTTTGGCATGGTTTCTTCATCAGCTTCAAAAGTCGTTTGGAGCCGTTTTCTGCCAAACGGGATAAATAAAATGGCTCCACTGGTGAAGTCCGAGGTTTAATTTAGAGAGGGATGAAGCCAAAAATAGCATCACTCAGCGTCACCTTGTCCACGTTGACTCCAGAAGGAGACAGACTTATTTTTACCCTTGTCTAGCGAACGGGTGCGCGCGGCCGTGTAGCCGCCGGGGAGACACGTGGCTGCCCAATGGACGCGGGGGCGGCGTGCGGGCCACCTGGGGAGGGCGCGGCCACCAGCGTGGAGTGCGTGCAGTCAACTGTAGGGAGGGGTGTGGTCGCGGGGGAGGCGCGCGGCCACCAGTAGGGAAGGGCACGGCCGCCTGGGGAAGGGGTGCGGGCACGGGGGGAGAAAGAAGAAATATAGGAAGGGCATGACAGACATTTTAGGATTTTCATATACTATGGGAAGTTTTTTTCTTTTTTGCCAAACGAGTCATCAAATTAGCTAAATCTCCATCCGTGGAGTCATTCGTGGAGCTGAAGGAACGAAAAATAGCTTCATTCCTGAAGTAAGCTTGGGGCCTTAATTCATCTCTGGTCGTGTTCCGTCCTCACCGTCATTTTTAACTGGGTCACCAATCAACCATCTATTGGTAGGCAATCATCCTGGTAGGTATTGGGTCACCAATCATCCTGGTAGGTATTGGGTCACCAATCATCCATCTATCGGTAGGTAGCGTCGTCGCGGCAACTGCCGCGCTATAGTGACCGTACCTAGTGATCTTCGTACCCTGGTACCCCATGGATCCTTTAACCTGCGCATTGCAGATGGGACAGCGGTGAGTAGCCAGGCAAGCCGATGTCCTCCGCCCTTAGATATGAGCCGTAAAGTCTCGGGACGTCGCATCGAATGTCGTATAGAGATATCGTACGAGGGTGTCCAGACGCTGATAAGAAAATAAATTACACAATTAGTTAGTAATCTACTAAACAAATTTATTAAGCCTAATTAATCCATCGTTATCATATGGGTTACTGTAGCACCACATTATCAAATCATGGGCTAATTAGGCTTAAAAGATTCGTCTCGCAAAGTAGTCGTAATCTGTACAATTAGTTATTTTTAGTCTATATTTAATACTCCATGCATGTGTTTTTTAGAGGAACTAAACACGGCCTTAATCAATCTCGTATTTTTGTTTGTCTTAATCGCTGTGAAGTGTTACAGTACATGTCTACGTCATAAATGAGCTCGGGCCTGTTCGGCTGTTATTAGGCTGAAGCTGATTTATTATGAGAGAAAAATACTATAGATTCAAGCTGATAAGTTCAAGCGAACATGCTCGTACTTACGTATGACAACATATAGGATCGGGAAAACTAACCAACGGATTGGTTCCATGAATGTTTTTGTCTTGGCAAATGTTTCTATATGCACCATCAGACTCACTTCTTTTTCCTGAAGTGCACAATTGAACTATAAATCATAGCACACATATCTGTGTTCCTGTTTCCTCTATTTACCGTGGGTGTATATCGTGTTACACCACTTATAAGTTTTAATGTTCCCATCCGAGTTATTATAAGTAAGTGATGTTTTTGAGTTGCCCGTAGTCAACCGCTTGAAACTGACTATTAAGGAGCATATCATATTTACATTGCAATGGAATATACAACTTATATTATCTATTCCAATATATCTTGAAATCGGGCTCTCTGTACAGTGGCTGGATACAAGCAATTCTAACTCCTACTATATATAAGCATAGATCATGAACTGGATAAGTAAACTTTTTAGCACTTTTATCTCTATTTCATCATGTACTACTACTTTGGGTAAATTAGCCAAGATGTCTCTTATGCTCGAGGGAGTGGAGAGATAAATGGATTAGGAAGAGAGTGAAGAACGAAAATCTGGGGAGAAAAAATACTAAGATAATATGTACAAATTAAATAGAGATAGATTTATTTAATGCATCGAATATATATATTTATGAAACAATTTTTTAAGACAAATATTGTTGTGTCACTTTCAAAAACCTCAAACTCAAGTCAATATACATATAAAAGGTAATATGTACTGAAAGTTTAATCTAACTAGTTGATGGTGGACCCATACAAAACACTAGTTCATGGGCTGGTTTCCTTGTATACTAGTATCCCTTTTTCTAGGTGTAGTTTATTCAATCAAATGGCTAGAGTTCCGAAGTACTATAAACGGGAGCCTATTGCCTATATAAGGAGACGTTTTGCACCCATTAGCTTATAACAAACTTGACCAAAACAGAAGCCCTGCGTCATGGCGCTCAGCAAGGAGCAAAGCACAGGCACTGATCAGCAGGCTGTGCTGGATGCTCAGCTCCAGCTTTGGCACCACACCGTCGGCTATGTCAAGTCCATGGCACTCAAGGCCGCCCTAGACCTCAGCATACCGGACGCCATCCACCAGCATGGCGGCTCAGCTACCCTCCCACAGATAGTCACCAAGGTCACACTCCACCCGTCCAAGATACCATGCCTGCGACGCCTCATGCGTGTGCTCACTCTTACCGGCGTCTTCAGCGTCCACGACGGCGGTGATGAGCCTGTTTACGGGCTCACGCCGGCGTCTCATCTTCTGATTGGCTCGGGAATAATGAACTTGACTCCATTTCTGACCTTGATGCTTGGTACTGTTTTTGTGTCTTCCTTCCTCGACCTCGGCGAGTGGTTCCGGCAAGAGATGCCGGGTCCGTCCCCGTTCGAGATGGCGAATGGACGGGATATATGGGATCTGTGCAACCACGACGCAAGATTCGGCAAGCTCTTCGACGACGGGATGGTCGCAGACAGCGGTTTCATCATGGACATCGTGGTCAAGGAGTGCAGCAACGTCTTCCAAGGGATTAGCTCCCTTGTCGACGTCGCCGGCGGGCTCGGTGGCGCTACCCAGACCATCGCAAAGGCGTTCCCGCATGTGGAGTGCAGCGTGCTGGATCTCCCACACGTTATCGCCAGTGCTCCCACTAACACCACCAACGTGAAGTACATCGCCGGCGACATGTTTGAGAGCATTCCGTCGGCAAACGTTGTCTTCCTTAAGGTACGTATACGCCCCCGTAACCCGTATAGCACCTCCATAAAAAAAATTTAGATACATTCTTAGTTAAAGTATTTAAAGTTTGATCAAATATATAGGTAGAATATTAATGTTTATGACATCAAAATAAGCATAATATAAAAATATATCTCATGACAAGTCTAATAATACATATTATTGGGCCCGAACGTACCCTGTCACTGTCGGAATTACATCCGGCAGAGTATAATAGACCTGGCAGCGATAAGTGAAAAAAATTGCTAATGATACTTATTGTTATCGGGCCGGAACCCAACACTACCGAAATTACATCCGACATACTATAATAGACCTGTACAGTGATAATAAGTAAAAAAATAGAAAATACTGAGAGTAATAAGTGATAAAAAAAATAAAAATATGTGTTTACAGGATTCATCCTCAAGACATCACATCAACGTTTATGTTCTATCAAGCATACATACCAGCTAAGCTACGTGGCGCCTGTGACTATTGTTCTATCAAGCATCCATACCAGCTTAGCTACGTGACGCTTGTGACTATACAATTGATGATGTTATTATTTTAACTATAATTTCGAATCTTTATAATGTATATTTGACATTCAAAACGATCTTTAAGGAAAAAGTGGTTAATTGCAAAATTATAGATCTCGTCGAGTACTACAACTTTGATGTTAGCTTTGTCTACATTTGACATTGTTAACCATCTCAAATTCGATTCGAGAACGTATACTGAATATTTGTACATGTAAACCATCTCAAATTAAAAGTTGTCAACTACTAAGTTTGAGTTCTCTTTGAACTTAATGATTTTTATATAAAGTTTATCTTGATTCCACATCATATGAAAAAAATATATGATATTTTTTGCAAAACATTCTATCACTAGCGGTTCATGACCCCTATCACTGTCTATTCTTGGGTTTAACTGACAGTGATAATATACTACCTATCACTACCGGTAAAAGCCATGAACCGACAATAATAGTCCAACAGCGATAGTGTTTTTTAACACACACACAGAGAGAGAGTCCATGTGTAGCAATGGAATCCAATACATATAAGAATCGAACTTTGTATCATCGCTAGAGTGCAGGTCATGATTCCAGGACATATCGGGCACGACCCAATACATATTAGAATCGGACCTTGTATCTATCATCCTAAAAAAAATAGGACCTAAGAAACTCTACACTGTTCGGATAGTTAGGAAGAGGTGGACGAAAAAATAGGATAAAAGTTTGCATCTTTAATATTTGGTATATAGATTAGAAATTGACTGTATTTTAACATATAAGGACCGTTGTTCTCTAGAATTGTATCATTTTCATGATGAAGCGATCGGAGTACTACTTATCATAGGATATACTAAACCTATGGTGTCCATTTTTTAAATAAAAAGGACAATAACATCAGTGTGCCATGTGTCATGGCAATGGGTCATAGTCGTGCTCTCGCTTGAGTATCTTGATGATATTGTGATTCGTGACTTCAATTTATTTGGTTCCAGTGGATTATGCATGACTGGGGCGATGCCGAATGTGTCAAAATATTGAAGAACTGCAAGAAGGCTATAGCATCTCAAGGAGGAGGGAAGGTAATAATATTGGATATGGTGGTTGGAACAGGGTCGTCATCCGACGAGAAGAATGTGGAGACGCAAATATTGTTTGATCTCCTTGTGATGGGTATATATACCAAAGGTGCCGAGCGAGATGAGCTAGAGTGGAAGAAGATTATTTTCGAAGCCGGATTTAGCCATTACAAGATCATACCTGTTCTAGGTGTTCGATCGATAATCGAGGTCTACCCATAGAAATCTATGTAATAACTAAAGTATATGTATGCGTGAATAATCTGCGTGTAACTAGGTATGAAGTGTTTTGCCATGTGCTCGTTTCGTTGTTAAATGTATCAGACATGTATAATGCAATAATGGGAGATGTGGGTCCCAGGTTGCCATGCGCGACTTACAAGTTATAACTAAGTCCTTCCACCTAATGTATAACTGCACGAAAACTCCGCGCGTTGTTACGAGGTTTCTCAGAAGTAAATTTATTATATATAGCATCACTGTCGGGGTTACATAAGGTACCCCAAAGCACTGTTGAAGCCTGAAGGGCGCCGCTCGGAGGAGGCTGGCGCCGGTGCGGAGGAGAGGATTCCTTTGTCGGGGTCTGCTGCGGCCGTGACGTCGAGCGAGGCGACGCCCACTGCGGTCCCACCACCGGGGTCAGGCTTGGCGAGGCGTGTGGCCCGAGTTGCGCTGGGGCGCTCCGACAGGTATGGAATTTCGTCGGTCGAGGCCAACAGTGTTGGTCATCTTCTTGTTGTCCCTTGATCCAGGGTCAGTGTCCAGCGCCGGCCTCGGTGGGCTTCGTGAGGCCGCCGATTCGGCTGGAGTCGTCTGGGGACGGCGGCGCAGCCGCAGTGACAGTGGCCCGGACGCTGCCCCTCGCGAAGCTGCTATCGGCCCGCGCAGAGAGTTCCAGCATGGCGGAAGGCCGCGCCCGCGCCGATCGAGGCGGCGTTGGTGAACGCGGCTGATGCGGGAGGAGGAGGCCGCGGGCGCGGAGCCCGATGTCGATCTTGTGCCCGGGGGCGAGGCCGAGTTGGCGCTCGTCCCCCTCGGAGGGCAGCTCGCGCCGGACAGAGAGGATTGCTTCGTCTGGCCGCACCCTGCGGATGTCCACAAGGATCTGTTTGCCGTGGATGATGCGGCCGAGCGGGCCAGCGCCTCGAGCGGCAATGAGGAAGTCCGAGCGGACTTGTCGAGGCTTCACGGCACGCTTGTCGCAGCTACGGAACTGACCTCGGGCGCCACGCTCACGATGGCCGGTGACGTGCTCCCCCGCGGGCGGGTAAGTAACTCTGTTTTGCTATTCTTTGTTCCGACGTGCTGTCGGTGATGTCAAATGGAGCTGTTTGAGCATGTCCTTGTTGCAGGAGCTGTTGGAGACCTCGATGAGAAAATCGAGGTACTTGCGGCTGGCCTACCATACGCGGGCGGTGATGCCGTGGAACGCCGTCGCCTGGACGAAGCGGAGATGGAGGTACGACGCCTGCGTGTGGAGGCATAGGCCTTCCGGAAGGCGGGAGAAGAGCTGCGCGAGGCCCTACTCTGTGCCTCTTGGGCGGCCGAGTCTACGCAGAAACAGTCGGCGGAGCGAGAGGCGCTGGCCCAATCGCAGGTTGTCACGCTGTCGTCCCAGGTGAACGAGCTCAAGGCGGCGATGGCCGCCCAGGAGGGAGAGCGCGTCGCGGCGGTTGCCAATCGGAATGAGGCCGAGCAGAGCCACCAACGTCTCGAGGTCGAGTGCTAGGATCTCCGTGCTAACTGTGCCAGTAAGTTGTCCCCTTGCTCGGGTCTGGTTTTCAGTTAGTCGCCACGTCGGCTCATGTTGCGTGATCTTTCCAGATCTACGCGTGAGGGCGATCTCGGACCAGGATGAGAAGGTGGCGGCGGGGCGGAGGACGTAAGAGGCCACCGCCGAGTTGTCGGCCCTGGCCGCCTCTGCACGGGTGCTCTGCAACCACGTGCTTGGCGACGGCCAGGGGGTGCCCAAATGGCTGACCGGTTGAACAAGGCCCAGCTCTAGGTGTACCCCCAGATTTCCGAGGGGTGTTCTTTGGAGCGCTCGCAGCCTTCTTGTCGGTTGGCACGCACTACCATGGCATAAGGCTGGACGAAATGCTCGAAGGTCGTTAGCTGCGCTAGGCTCGGCTCGGCTCGTTTTGACAGGGAGCCGAGCCGAGTTAAGATTTTAGCTCGTTAGCTATAACGAGCCAACTCGAGTCAGCTCATGAGCCGCTCATCAACCAAACGAGCCACGCTTCTAGGAAAAAAGCAGCAGGACTTATATTCATTTTATATTACTTCATGTCTTGCACTTTTCAATTGGTTGGTTACTGCTCTAGATCCTATAAATTTGAGATTATTATGACTTTATCATTTTATTTTTAACGGATGTATGGATAATCATGCACGCATTATGTATGGTATGAAGTATGGACCATGGATGTATGATGTAATATTATAGTATATAATTATACTTGTATATATGTTGGCACATAATAATTTTTTGTTCGATTTAAGGTTGTTGGATGTGTTAATTTTGTATTATTACTATTCTTAAGCTTTAGATAAATACAAATATTATGTTTTATATATATTTTATGAGTCTGTCTACTGTACACATGTGTGTTTTAACATAAGCCAACACATGGTTGTTGGTTGTATGTAAAACACACAGATTTCAATATAGGAAAAACCATGTGTTTTTGGACTAGTTAGCACATGGTTGTTAGATGCCTAAGAAACACACGAATTGAAACACTGAAAAAAAACATGTGTTTTAAGAGAATACAACACACAAATTCCATCAGGCAAACAAGGCCCACAACTATTGTTTAGCCCAATAAAGACATGCCAGAGAGGCCCACTAACTAAGAAGACGGAGAGGCCTAGTTCAGCCTAGAGCCCAATAACTAAGAAGACAGAGATGAGATCAGATCTCTTCGTGGGGAAGCCTCTTCGTGGAGATCAGATCTCTTCATAGGGGCAAACAGGGGGAAGCCTCTGCCCTCCATGGAGATCAGATCAGAGCAGGGGAAAGGAGAAAACAACCGGCAGATCAAAGATGAAGATCTCCTCTGCGTGGGGGCAAGCAGACTAGAGGAAAGGGGCAACCAACCAACACATTCAAGAGAAACCACTAACCTCAACAGCCAAGGTAAGCACACCGACTTCCTCGTAAAGATGTAATCCAAGATTGCTAGTATTTGCTGCAACCAAATTCAGGAATCAGAAATATAGATTCGCAAATTAAGGAACTCAGAAACAAAAATACAGAATACCTAAAAACAAATTGCATATTTCCAATACTGCAACTGGTATTTGATGCTAATGTAATTATACTGATTAAACAAGCATTTTTGAAAAAAGGTAAAGTGAAGCTTATATATGTTTTTGTTTTGTTTCTCTAAAGTTATTTAAATTTTCCACTCTTCAAGCTTAATGCATGCAGCACTGTAAACAAGAAATAACTTAGTACATAGACAAAAATGTAGCAGAGGGAATTATGGGAGTGTTCATGTATAACTTTTATTGAAAAAAGAAGAGTGCCACTAACCATTTCCGGTAGTAGGCTTTATGCATCGTAGGATCAAGTTCAAAAGCTTCTGCAAGTTTAGTTAGTAATTCCTTTAGTGCTATACATTTATTGTGTTCAAAAACAAATATGCAAGCCAATGATGGTAGCATGAATAACACTACAAACTATGCTTTCTATTTCTGGATGTTTTAACAGAACATGAATCTAGAAAGAAGAACAAGGCTGCAGGAAATGTCAGAGGCACAATATCAGATTCACAATTATGAGGATATGATTCGCCAAGAAGAAAGCAACAATGATGTAAAATTACTCCTAATTCAAAACAGTTGACACAAACAATAAATAAATGAGAACTAATGGCTTCTTCATTTTTCTTGCAGGATTCAATTGCTTCCCTTATGCAACTAATACAAGCACCAGTCGAGTTTGATCAGCTACTTGAGGTAAGAAACACAATTCAATGATGCAATGAAAAGCTATGTAAGTACTCACCTGCTTGCTTTTTTTATGAAGCAGAATAATATGTATGTCACAACAAGTAGATATGATGATTATCCAACATCAGTGAAGTCACAAGAAGCAATTAAGGAAGTGCAGTCAGCTCCTTACCAAATATTTGCAGGCACAAATTGTTCCAGTGACCTTTCAAATACCTACAGATACAAAAAGGTGAGCAAAATCATTGCTTAGAATCAAAAAATGCCAATATAAGAAGGTTGTTTTTCGACTATAATATATTTCAATGCAGGGAGGCTACACTAAACTTATGATGGAACAGATCAGGAACTCTCAGGAAGATAATTAGACTGACTGGAATACGTAGGTAAAATTTTATAATACCAGTACACAAAAATTACAGTTCAGACATATGTAAATTACACACATATGTGCAATGTAATTTTAGCATAACAGTACTTTAATTTCAATGCTTCATTATAAACTGTGCAGCAACATGAAGAGATGCAAGGATCATTAACAAAGACGATACTTGGAAATGACAGGAATAAGGTAAAACTATATTATATATGCTTGTCAGACTAGTTGTGTTATATTATAAATGGTAACCATTCTCATTATCAAACAAATAAAACAGAATATGAGACTTGAAGATCTAGATGGAATCTTTAGACCACAAACTGACTGGTCAATATCAGAGTCAAGGCTGTCATATGAGGTACATACAGACAACTGAGCCAATTTGATTACATTTATAAGCAATACAAATATGTACTGGCATCAAAGTAAAACTTATCTTTGTAAAAACGGGATGGAGAAATGGTAATCATCGCTGATGATGATGGAGCAACGACAAGCATAGCTGATGATGATAGATCTGAAATTCAACAATACCATTGGCAAACTGATGTATTCAATAACATGGACATTGATGAGGTACATAAAAAATGATCTCTTCAACTATTTCAGTCCACACTGGAAAAAAATATTTGTATTATAAATCGCATTACTCAGAAACTAAGACTGCTGCTAATATATTTACAGGTGCAGCATGAAAATCAAGATGACCAACCAACAATGGGAGAAAATGACTTGAGGATCATAGCAGTAGAACCAACAAGTTCAGATATTACATCAACAGTAACAGATGATAATGAACATGTAAATGGCAGCCAGGAACTGACGGAGGAAGAGATTGAAGAATTCATAAAAAATGAGCAGGTTGCAGCATCTGAAGGCAACAATGCACCAATCAACAGCAAGTACACCCCACAGCTATCGATGGAATTTAAAAGTAGGGATGATGCTCACCATTTCTTCAACTTCTATGCGTTCCTAGCTAGATTTCAAGTTGCCATAACACATACAACAAGAACTCAAAGTAAGAAGAGAAATAATGAGGTAGTCAAAGTGACAATGAGATGCACTCATCAAGGAAAAGAAAAGGAACCAAAGTGTTTGGAGCAAGAAGAAGCTGAAGTAGACAAGGATGTTGGAAAGAAACCGGTAAGAAGGAAAACAAATGTTCAGCAGAAGTCAGATTGTCCTTGTGTTATGATGGTGAAAGAAGAAGGAGCTGTATGGAAGCTTAAAACTCTTGATTTGGAGCATAATCATGAGCTATGCCCTGGAGACAGGGATCAGCTATTTTCTGGTCACAAGTATATGACAGAAATGGAAAAAGGACTTATCAAGACTCTGAACGATAACAATATCCCGACTAGGAAGATAATTTCTATTCTATCGTATCTTAGAGGGGGGCTTACAGCTATACCGATGAAAAAGAAAGATATCAGCAACTACAGGACAAGGCTGAACAGAGAAGTTAAAGGATCAGATATGACACAAGTACTGGATTATTTCAGAAAGAAACAAACTGAGGATCCGTCTTTCTTTTACAAATTTGATTTAGATGAGGACAAGAGAGTGAGAAACTTGTTCTGGACAGACTGTTCTTCTATGAAATATTATGTAGATTATGGAGAATGTGTAAGTTTTGACACGACATATATGACCAACCGATACAACTTACCTTTTGCACCATTTGTTGGAATCACCGGACATGGGCAAAGTTGCCTTTTCGAATGTGCTTTCCTGCATGATGAGATAGTGGACACTTTTAAGTGGGTATTTCAAACTTTCCTTGAAGCAATAGGAGGAAAACACCCTCAAACAATCATCACAGACCAAGACATGGCGATGAAATCAGCAATAGAGCAAGTCTTCATATACACAAAGCATAGAAATTGCTTGTTCCACATAAAGACCAAATGCTACAATAAGAATGTCAAGGTCTTTGCAGCAAACGAAGGACTATATGAAGACTTCAAAGATATAGTGAACAATAGTCTAACAGTGGAAGAATTTGAGCAACTTTGGAAGAGAATGATTGAGGAAAGAAACCTTCAAGGGAATAACTACTTTTCCAAGATGTGGGAAATGAGGAAAAGGTTTATCCCGGTCTACTACAAAAATGACTTTTTCCCTTTCATACAGACCACATCTAGGAGTGAGGCAACAAATGCGAGGTTCAAAGACAATGTAGGGCCAACCTATAGTATCATCAGCTTTCTGAAAGAGTATAATCGGATTGTTGATACCATAAATCGAGCAGAAAGGCTAGAGGATAGCTATAGCAAGCAGAAAAGGCCAAAGGAATTTATATTCGGCTACAGAATAGAGCAGCAGGCACAACAGCTATACAATAGAAATATATTCAAAAAGTTTCAGCTACAACTGAAGGCAACATCAAGGCTGAACTATAGGGAAACTGAAGATGGAAAAACATTTGAGGTGTGGCAAAAAAGTAACCAGATTCAGGAGGTTCATAGGTTCAGGAGATATACAGTAAACACTGAACTAACACAAGGAGAAGAAGAATTTACCTGCATATGTGCAAAATTCAGCAAAGATGGCATACTCTGCTCTCATA
Source organism: Miscanthus lutarioriparius (assembly GCA_904845875.1). Taxonomy (NCBI): domain Eukaryota; kingdom Viridiplantae; phylum Streptophyta; class Magnoliopsida; order Poales; family Poaceae; genus Miscanthus; species Miscanthus lutarioriparius. The sequence goes on along the minus strand of CAJGYO010000007.1, from coordinate 127,176,968 downwards.
TCCTGAAAATAGTCATTGAAAAGAAAATCAGCACAATTCCAGACAAATACTTCTTAGACAGGTGGAGAAAAAAGAATATGAAGGTACATGTTGAAAGACAAGAAAAAGAAACAGTTGAAACAAGCTCATTGTTGAGATTCAACATATTATCCAAGAGATCAACAATACTGAATTCAAAAGGATCAAAAAATAAAAAAGCCATGGAATACCTTATGGCAAAATTCGACAAGATGGAAATCAATTTAGATAGAATGCTATGTGCTCAGCAAACAGGTGAAGCACAAAATGACCAGCAAGGAAATGAAGAAGGACAAACTATAGCAGCACAAACTGGAGATCCACAGACTAAAATAGATGATCTAGAAAGAATTCAGAGAAAGGGAAGGCCACCTAACCTGTCAGAATGAAGACACATATAGAAGAAATAAAGAAGAAACTGGTGGCAGCAGAAAAGAAGAAAAAGAAGAAAACAAATGACATAGACAGTGCAGGTATAAAATTTAAGGACATATAAATAGAATTTGAATCCAAATGCAAAAATTCTTATTTATGTGAACTAATAATATTTTGTAGGCTTCCCGGTGAAGACAAAAAGAAAGAAGAGGAAGGAAACATCAAATGGTAGCACTGATCCCGAAGCCACACCACACTAAGGACACGGTGATCAAAGACATGCAGCAATTCACGATGATCAGCAGATAGAAGCAAAATTTAAGTAGCCAACATATTTATGTAATTTATGTAATGAGCAGGATGTTACAAACCTTAAATTAAATTATGCCTAGATCTAAAATTACATATGATAAGAACTAGAATTGCAGTGCCCAATATCTGTAATTTATATTATCGGTGATTGCAATTGTGAAACTCCAAGTAGTACAGATAGAGTGATAAGTACAGTTACCCAAATGTACAGATGAAAGGGCCATAAGGTGCCTGAGTAAGTATTCAGAATCTAACCTGTTTCACCTCTCCATACCACAGACAGGGAATAGCGACGAAACCGACAACACCAGGAACAAGGCATAGTAGAGCAGGCTGCAATAAGCCCCAAAAATAATTATAGTATTAAACAAACACTGACCCTTGAGGGTTGCCAATAATTGACAATTCATAAATTTTCAAATTTCCTTCAACTGTAGCACAACAAAACAACTAAAGATGATTTGTATCCTATCATTGTCATGGTCTGAACAAGCAAACACAAGAGATGAAGCCAGTTTGATTCCTTTGTCTTAAAAATGAAAAAAAAATTATGGGCAAACAGAAGAAATGGATGGACAGACAAAGACTAATATACCGAACACACCAAAATGTTGTTGTTTTAGCTTCAAGCAGAACAGACAAGAAAAATCCCTGCGCTGTTCGCACCCAATTAGAATCTTCATCAGAAAACACTTATGAATGTTATCTTAGAAAATACAGAATATCGAACACAATCGATAGTTGACAGGATGCTCATATTTATTTACAAACCAACAAGAAGAATAGTAACAACCAAGCCAAATAATTGAACTTGATGACATCATACACGGTTGGGAGTTGGCTGCTTGTCATGAATATAGATAAAGTATTATCCATTCTCCTCTATTAACCACACACACAAAATGTGAGGGACAAATATATATATTGGATGTAGTAAGCACCTACAAATGATGTAACTTTCCAGATTATATAGATCGACTAGCAAATATATAGATTGGATGAAAACTTTCCAGATTTAGTTATATAGATCGGATGTAGATTGGATGAAAACTTTCTAGATTTTGTGTAACTTTCCACAAAATTATATAGATTGGATGTAGTAAGCACCTACAAATATATAGATTGGATGAAAACTTTCCAGATTTACTTAGCCTTCACTTATTCAGACATACTTGCAGAATATATAGATCAACTAGCACAAAAATGACAAAATCACTGACAGATGAACAAGCACTGCATGCAAAACGAGATCTACAGACAGCACCAAAAATAGCTCCAAAAAAAAGTTAGCAAGTGGGCCTAACCAACACACGAGACCCCACCATTCCACTCACATGAGTATACCTGGAATGGTCATACCTACAAACAAGCTTAGATATACCAAAATTCAAAGGAATCTAAACTTTACACATTGAGAGTAAATGACATTCAATTGTCAGAGGCACCATTTTCTCAAAAGCACCTGGGCAAAGATAGAAAATGACGACACTCCAAAAACAGAAGTAGGACCACCCAAAAAAAGGCCCACAAAAAAAACCAAACTCCATACTCTCTTGGTCCTTGAAAAATAAAAAATGCAACAAACAAAAGCAACCAGTACAACAGATCTGCAGATATAATCATAAAGTGCTACCTACAAAAAACATATAGTCTACCTGAAAAACAAAATGCAGCTGCCAAACACATCAGAGCTAGCAAATGGTATTTTTACTACAAATGACTTAAGAGTTGGTTTTGTGTATAAAGACAAATGGTATTTGCTGGCACAATCACAATAAACAGAATACAATTTTTGCTACAGAAAAACAAAGACAAATTTTTGAAATGTGTTACACAAATCACAAAAACAATTTTTTTCTATGGAAGGACAAAGACAAAAATGTGGTGTGTGCTAGCACAAATCACAAAATTAAGATTACAGACAACAGCAGTCCAAAATTATTTAGTTAAGAGTAACTTATAGGCAGCTAAGTTTACTCATGTTAGCCAGTTCTGGTGGTATATGTCCAATGAGTTTGTTGCCATGTAAATAGCTGGAACGAGTGGTGATCAAACTATTAATAAAAGAAAAGGAGGTAGCTTTGGGGAAGAAGAATATTGTTGATGATACTAACAGTTTGCCTGTGTAGGACAGGTTGCCCATTATCGAAGGAATCGGTCCCACCAGTTCATTCTCGCTAAGGTCTCTGAGAAACATTTTTTGAAAAGAAAAAAACTCATTATGGGCTAGTAAAGATAAAGAAACCAATAGGCATGGATTCAAGTGTGACTTTTTTGTACTCACAGGACAGCAAGAGCCTGCATGAGGCCAATCAATTCTGGGATTTTGCCAACCAGTCTGTTTCCTTAAATCGACCTGTAAAACAACAATGCAACCAATGTCAATAAGATCAAGCTACAGCTTATGCATCACTGTATATATGGAAGGCAACCAATGTAAACTTACAAGTACCACAGGCAGTCAGTTGGCACATATCAGGTGACAAAGTTCCGGTCAGTGAGTTACCCCTCAAGCGTCTGAGGATCAAGATAACAGAAATGTTATCACCTAGAAACATCTTCTACAGTGGGCAAAACCTCAAGATTGTTGTTGGCAAGATTCCTAGAGAAATGTAGAACTTATCAGAAATTGCACAGACCAAAATAGACACTAATTTGCATACTTCTATACAGGATAGCCTGTAACAGTATACAGAAAGAGGTTGGTACACGTTAAAATTGGACTAGCAGGTGTAAGCTTTTAAGCCTTAGGCAAGGTACTCATAGCCTTCTGGGTTTCTTCATTGGTTACACGGGGAGAGGATTTCCTCGATGCCTGAGCAGCAACATTTGCTGCAAAGTAGGCCTGTAGATGACATTTGCAGAAATGAATAGGCCAGTATAAGTTTGTATGCAGGAAAAAGAAACACCAAGGACTAGTTAAGACAACAGAGAATGAGAACAAAACAGCCATACCTCATCCTTTTGACCAGCCAATGCCTTCACAAGAGCATCAACCTCAACAACCTTCTGGGCAGCAAAAGCAAGCCAAGACTTAATCTCGCTGTCAAGCTTAGTCTTGTTCACAAGATCCACAGCGGTGTGCATGAGTGAGCAGGAAGTTGATACAACAAGCTTGTCTGAACAAATGGTAGGCATTATCAGATATTGCCAACTGTAACCAAATCTAATCTAACAACAGATAAACAGTGAAAGTATGATTACCCTTCCCAACAACAGCATCAAGAGACTGGAGAGTGTTGAGAGATGTAGCAAGATCATCAGCACAGATGTTGCGTCCATCCACAACACCAACAAAGAGGTACTTTCCAGCAGGGAAACCAGCACTCGTGACAAGCCCAAGAGTTTGGGTTCCACGGACAGCGCCGAGTAATTATGACGTCAAAAGAAATAGGAATGTATTAGCAACCGTCAGACAATCAAGTACACAAGTAGGAAATTAACATTAGGATAATAGGTTAGCACATTAAACTGACATAACAAAACTATAATGAGTGTATCGTACCGCCTTAGCCTCCTTGTATTCGTTAACAACCTTGTGAGAAGTGTAGAACTTGGTGTTAGGGCCCAATTCAGGGACAATAAAATGGCTGTAAAAGTAGAACAAAGTTTGTCAGAAAAAATATTCAATACAAAATCTAAAACTGAAATTACCATTAGTAGCAGCCAAAGGACTTACTAGTTGGTGTCGAACCACTTGGTCATCTCCATAGCAGCGACAGTGGCATTGCCCCTGGCCATGGAGAAGTAGGTGTCAAACCCAATCTCTCCTCCAGTCCATGAGTAGCGCTTTAGGACAGCGCCGAGCATGGCGGTGTGTGTTGACACAAATCACAAATAACAGATTTCAAGATGTGTTAGCACAAACAAGTCACAAGAGACAATTTGGAGCACACAATAACGGAGAAAGCACACACTAACCGGATCAGACGTCATCTTTAGAAGAACAAGAGGGACCTCCAAAACCCTCAACCTCGTCCTTGTCTTTGCTATCAAAGGTTACTACACTGACACATAGTGGACAAAAAACACAAACTAACAAAGAAGGACATAAACTTAGAATAATGGTTCAAAAAATAGTTAACATCAAGCATCCAAACAAACCGTCCAACCAAATATTATCATCCACTTTAGTTTAGCATCTTGACTGTAGATTAATATTTACAACCATTTGAACACCAACTATTCTTATCAACGTAGCTGCTTCTTTATAAGGTACCATACACTCATAGCATGAACCTACACACTACATGACAGGAACCTAAACACAAGTTCCAAACACAACACGCAGCTCATGCTCTCTTATAGTACTGTTCGTAGACCTGAGAAAAAAATATTAGAAACAAAAATCAATTGAGTACATGATGGAACAATACACAAAGTGACATTGCAACTAGTACTACCTCAGCATCATATTTCATCACTTTAGATCGACCATCTTCAGAACTATTGTATTCATTGAAAATCATGTCATTGACGTACTTGATACGAAGATGCCCAATATCAGCTTCAGAAAACTTGTCCATCAAATAGACATTTACCTCCCAAAGCTCTAGATTCTTCATCGCAAAGATACCACTATCATTGCTAAAGCCGAAACAAGATATGAGAAAGACAAGACAGAATATTATAAGCACCACACAAAATGATATGATCTAAAAATATATAAAAAAAGACTATACACTACCTACTTCTCAGTCTGCTGAGGTACATCTGCATAGATAACTTCATATCCATGGAACCCAAAGTCAATTTGAACAACTTCACTCCAGACTGTGGTCAAGTTTGGTATCTAAAAGCAGGTAGAGGAAATAATTAGAGTGCAGATATATATTTTTTTTTATTTAAACAAAATTTCACATTGCATTCAAACAAAATGATGTGAATCCATGTGCTGCTGCCACTTACAAATTCATCACGGACAGCTTTATGGAAATGTGAGTCTGCTCCAAAATGTAGAGTATAGGAATCCAAGATTACAATCAATCTTCGAGTGATATACACAACAACCACATACCACCGATCATGGAAGAGAATTAGAAAATAAAGCTGACAAAATAACACAAAATGAAAAAGAAGAGATTATTAGCACAACTGCAATGCACACAACATATGTGCTAAAGCTTAAAAAATTAAAAGGATGTGTTACTCACATATTGGTTGTATGCTAATGACCTTGCACGACCAGCACCCTTAAAGCATTTCATTGCTTTATCATATAGCTCCTTCTCCTTGCTATCATCAGGGCCGTGATTTCCAATAAAATAGTCCTACAAAAATAGATTGGTCAATATTATTTTATTTGATATAGTTACCACATGTAATTGAGGAAAAAAGAGAAACAAATGACACTTACACCAACTTTAGAGAAGAAATAATGCTTGTAAGAATTCTTAGGGTGTTTCCTATGGAATAACAATCTGCACAAAGCATTCACTACAAAGTAATGGACCTTTCCTTGAGGCTTAAGAGAACTTCCAAGTGCACTTAATTTCACAACCACTTGCCCATAATCGATTACTGCAAGACTGAGACAAATGAAAACAATTCATAATTACTTGATTCAAGTGTACTCAAGAGTGGTGAAAACGGTAAGGACGTTGTAAACATTGAAAACTTACTTGGAATGTTCAGTTTCTGCCATCTTCAAAACAACCTCATATATGTCAGTTTCAAGTCTGGAGACTGTTATCTTCGAATGAGGCATCATATAAGGGCTCAACTTGTATTTGCTTGGGATCACTGTGCTCCTAGGACGACGAACAGCCAACTTTGCACTAGAAGAGTACCAAGGACCTTGGTTTAAAAAGGACTCAGAGTCGTCTGATAAACCATTGCTTCCCATATTTTTTGTAGAAACAGAAGTCCCACCTCGATGGGATGGAAGAGGTGTAGGTGCCTGCAAAATCAAGAAAAAACCATAAAGTTGTTCAAAAATCATAAACTAAAAATTGACATAATAGGTACCTCTATTATGTCTGATTTAAAATTGACATAATAGAGGTATAAAGAATGGGACAATAGAAATGCTTCTATTGCCATTATTGTCAATATATACACCACTAGTACCGCTAAGGTACACTAGAGTATCGATACTACATGACTGAGAACACTTGTACTAGCTATTACATGACTGAGAGCAGCCCCAACTACTAACAAATTGTTCCAAATTGATAAAACTACAAATCCCATTTTACAATGTCAATGTGTACTCCAGAAGGGCTTATTGCAGCTAGAGGAACAGGAGCAATTGATTCTTCAGGAGTCTCAGTAAAAGGTAAAGACTCCATACGCACAAGTTCCTAATCAAGAAATACTACGTTATTAGTTACAGAATAGAGATCACAAGATATGTCACAATACAAAATTGATCCAATCTAATAAACAAGCTTACAGTTTCAACATTGTCATTTCTCTCGGTCTCAACAGTTTCATGATTCCTCACGCTACTGCTTGGACCAAATGGATTAGAACTCATTCGATCAATAAAAGTCCAATTTTCTGGTCTAGGGCTAAATCGGAAGTAGAAGCTGCTATCAGATTGAACCTATCAAAAAGTGAAAATAAATCAGGTGTTATAGTATAGTGAATAAGACAAACATATTACAACCACGATTTTACAAAAAGAACAAGTTACAAACATATTACCCCAGAATTGACTTTTTCATGCATGTTATTGGATACAGCACGTCGAATCCCAGATATCACTCGATCAATAGGACAAGCTGTACTAGCACCTGATAATGGACCAACAGGACGCTACGGTTTAGGGTCTTCAACATAATTTCCCAAATCATCCTCAGATTCAAACATTCTAAAAGATGGAATGCTAGGACTATTAAAGTAAGGAGCCTTATTCTTTATACAAGGTTTCTCAACATCTGCTTTCCCTGGTTAATAAAAAAGAAAATGGTAAACAAAATTGAAAATTACAGGTGACAACAATGGATATTGCACATGTCAAATACCATAATTGCTTTATTTCAATTGTGCAATTTACTGCTAATAAAAGTGTAATCTAAAAAGTGCTAACCGTTAAGAATTTCAAAAATGCAATTTACTGCTAAAGAGAACAAACCTGGGGCCTTCTCAACCGTACTCATCGAGGGGGCAGCAGCAGCTCACTAGTTGCTTCGTCTTCCTGAACCATAGGAATCGAGGGGGCAGCAGCACCTCCACTAGTTGTTTTGCCTTCCTAAACAATAGAAAGCAGATGTAACAAGTCCAGTCAGTAGGATATTTCCTTTACTTGATCACTGCCTTAGTACTGTCTAGTAGGATAAGACACAAGAGAAGACCAGAGCACACTATCACATGGATAAGCATTCAGCTTCTAGTGTCATCCATCAAAAATAAAACCAACATTGACAAACACATACTCACTTTTAGATGAAGCTTCTGACGTTTACTTGCACCTTTAGAAGTTTCCACTAGGACTTCCTCAACAATTACAGGATTGTCCGCCGTACCTCCAATTCCATCATTATCAACATTTATGTGACTGAGGGGGGATTTACGAAGCCTTGTAGAGAATCTTCATCGAGTCATAGAGCCTACACTGTCAGGACTCAAAGATTGGGATGCTTTGCTTTTCCTCTTGCTACTCCTTGTACCTGAAGCTGCACCTAAAAATATACAAAAAATATATATATGAGCAAGAGATACAAAAGTTAACTGAATGCTGAACCAATGTTACAGAACACTTCATCTACCTAGAGCTGGTGAGTCATTGGAAGGAAGAATTTCAGTTGACTGGGATGATGCATGTTTTCCTCTTCCGATTCGTTGCACCTGATTCTGCACATGAAAAATATGCATAAAGAGTATGAACAAGATACACAAAAGTTAATTCAATGCTGAAACAAATGAAACAGAACACTTCATCTACCATGAGCAGATGAGTTAGTTGAAGGAAGAATCTCAGTTGGCTAAGAAGCAGCACAATACTCAGTACCAGAAGCATTGTATAAGCCATCTGATTCCATTTTCTTAGTCACAGAAGCTTCTTCCTTGGGCTAGACATCTTCAACAATGCCATCTATACCAGCAGCAGCATCAACTTCTTTCACAGTTGTTTTACCTCTAACAGCAGCCATTCTTGGATCAGCATTATCATGTTCAGCAGGCACAGCATCAACACCTCCATCATCAGCATTATCATGTGCTAGAGAAGCCACTCTAGCATTAGAATTCTGAGCCTCAGCAGGTGGGTCGGCAGCATGACAATAACGCTCATGCATGTACTTGAACATTTTGGCAACAAGTGTGCCGGGACTCCTATAGCCAAGGCTCGTCAAGTGGTTTTCGAAAAGCTCACACATAGCATCTTTGTCCTGTAATGTCAAGTTAATAGTACCATATGAATCATGTATTTTTCAATATAGAAGAATACTCATAAACATACTGGACAAGGCACCTACCTCTATACGGATGAAATCACAATGTTTATCCAAAGTATTCCTAAAGGAATCACGAGCATCTGCAGGTAGGTATGCTTCTGCATAGCAAGTGTCCTCAATGGATTTCAGCTACACAAAATGTATTCAAGTCAGCCAGTGATCTCAAAAACAACAAGAGATGTATGTGTCATGTAATACAACAAGAGAACTCTAAAACAATGAAATCATCACATAGTTTGGCAGTGATATAACAGACAACACTTACCGGGCGCTTTCCATACTTCTCACCAGACACACGATCATAAGAAGCATATTTGTTAATCATCGAGCCCTTCCAACACAGGATCCTTGGCAGATTTGGGGGGAGCTCATTACGTTTTCCAAAGTTGACAAAATCAAGATAATAAGCCTACAAAAGATTTCAAAGACATCACTAAAATAGGGTACATATCCAAGACAAACAACAGAATACAGAAACACTTATAGTAAGAAAGTATCTACAGCCACCAATAGTGCTTCTATTCTTCTTTCTGTAGTTTGAAATCGAAGCAAACAGCCAATCAAACACAAACTTGGACCAATCCCATTCTTTCACCTTAGATACATCAATCAAAGCACCAAGATACTGCGGGCTGGGAAGAGTACTAGAGTTTGCACACAGAAAAGTGGACAAAGCAACAACCATAAAGTACCGAAACACATCATCATCAGACAAAGTGTCACCTAACAACTTCTCGCCAAAGGTCTTGATTAGGGGCAGAGAAGCCTCATCGATTTCAGAAAGAAACTTGGTCTTTGCAGAGTCATTATGATTTTCCCTAATGTCTTCACCACCTATTGGAAGGCCTAAGAAAAGATGAACTGCCTCTGCAGAAAATAGGATCACTTTCCCTTCAACAACTATGTCACAACAATTCAAATCAACTTGATCTGCTATCCACTGCACAAAGCCTCTAGGTGCAGAACAACCATCATACTCCAGCAAGGTACCAAAACCCTGATCCTGAATAATCTTCTTCTTACGCTCATCCAATTTCACAATTATCTCTCCAAAATACTTACTATTGAACCTAGAGGATGCTCTCTCTGATGTACTTGCAGCAGCACTTGATTTCCCTTTACCCCTGCCTCTGACAGTTCTGTTAATCTGAAAACCGATGCAAAAAAATAATATAAAAATTCTAGTTAAGCTACTGAATTCAGTAAACATGGTGACAAACAAAAAAGAAGATTAGTTAGGTACTGAATTTATCTTTCCAGAACGCACCCGGACGCCAGACCGTCTTGATTTCCCTTTGTTGCCAACAAACTTAGAAAACTATAAGAAAAAATACTTGTTAATCTAAATATTTCTGATATTTGCTGTGCGGGATCATGTGGCATGTGTGCACAATTGATATTCTGACACCCCCTGGAACTCCCCGTGTTCAACTTTAGTATTTGGTATTAGTGCTTAATTTTTCTACTTGTTAATCAATGACAGACAAAATCAACTAATACGCTTGCACCAAAAGAGTACTTTAAAACAACCTTCACTATGCGTTGGAATGAGCTAACTTTTGCTGATATGAAGCACATTTTTTAAAGAATGTGTTATGCATGTGTTTCATTAAGAGGGGAAACAACCCACAGAAGTATAGTACAAAAAAACAGGAAACAGAATAGCACACGAAGTGCCTAGGATGACAACTGCGCTACAATTTAAATACATGAATCTTCACGACACAAATTTCAGAACATACTCCAGATAAAGCTTCCTGCACATGCTTGAAAGTCTTCAGCATCTCAGCAGTATCAATATCATCATCTGTGGGATTTCGATCTAAAAAAGGCAACAACATATATCATATTATTATAATACACAAGTGCACAAACAAAACAAAATCAAGTGAACTTAGTACCTCGCCAACATTCATAGAATCAGAGTTGTTTTCTTCTTCAGACTTCATAGCAAAGTCATCCTCACTCTCACCATATCCAGAATCAGCATCAAAAAGAAATAAATCATCATCCATGGCTACATAACATAACAAAAAAAATTGGTTAATGACCTCATTGCTAGCTGCAGCCAATAAAGAAGAAGAAGCAAAACAACTAGCTCGAAAAAAGTAATTGGACGCTTACGTAACAAATAAAAAAAATAATCGAGAGCCTTCCAAAAAAATAACCTTTGAAACTCCAAGATCACTTTGGAATAACTAGAGCCAAATATATTATATATCATAGTTCAATATAATAATTACAAGCCAAATAATAGCCGGTATTCATAAAAAAAACCAATACTTATAATATCAACTAACCAAACTACAACTCAACATCATCACCATCGTTTACACTAGGATACCTATATCGCACACAGAGGGCACGACTTATCGCTACTAAGGCACTCAAAAATGCATATCTTGTGGAAGACATGCATACAAGGCAACACCCTCGGTGTCTCCATGGCGCCCTCTAAAGCAACTTCCGTCATCGTCCTCTTTTCTCGATATCTAAGACACCCAAGCGAGATAGCATGACATCGCCGTCTTTCAAAGGCACTAAAATAGGTTCCCTTTCAACATGAGGAGTCGACGATTGAATAATAGGGGACATGAAGAGCTCCACATGCGCTTTGTCCATCTAAACTCAAACGATCAAAGATGAAAATATTAAATCAATGTGTTTCATTTGAACTACAAATATTGCATCATCTCTCATCAGATCAAGAATGTTGTACAATTTGCTTAAAATAAAATAGCAAATCACAAGCAATCAAAATCGAACATTAACAATACATCACCATTGCTTGAAAATGACATATCATACAATTATGAAGTACTGAAATAACAAGCGCTGAAAAAATAGAGACTCTTCAATAAATGCATCAAGGATACTTATCCATACACATAGAAATTCTAAAAAAACTAAATAAAGAAGAACAAGACTGAAATGAACAGATTGCTAAAGCTATAAGTAGCAGCTAGTACTAACAAGCAAAATATTTTAGATTTGGTACTAACAATATTGCTTTAGCAAAGTTCTTTGAAACTGCGTAGAGTTTCAGTAAGCATAACAGAATTCAACATTTTCACAGTTAAGGAAACAATTAAGGAAAATAGTGTATCACTACAGTTAAGCAAGCAAAACCAGCATTTTCACAGTAAAGCAAGCAAAACCAGCATTTTCGCTACAGTTAAGGAAACAATTATTGTATCAAGCCAAATTAGATCTATTCTTAAAGAGAAGACTTATATTAAAATAGAAATGAGATGCACTCCTTAAAAATGTACTGTCCAGTCCCAAATAGCCCATCCAGAAGAATATCGATGCCCTAAAGCAAGAACAATTGCATGCTCCAAGTTAACTAAAATTGCATGCTCCAAGAACAGATATTGCACATGTTACACACCATAATTGCAGTAGTTGAAGTGTGCAATTTATTACTAATAAATGTGCAATCAAGAAAATGGTGCTTCTAAATAAAGTAAAAGAATAAAATCATAGTTCAGTAGAATTCTAATGCAGTTTGCTTTAGGGACAACCAATGTTGACAAGAATAGAGGCAACTGAAAATTGATGTATACAATTTTACCAAGGGACCATATGGAATGTCAGTAAAAAGAAGTATATAATCAAACATGCATTTTAAAATAAATGACAAAAAAAGATACTAGATGATAAGCATCCTACCGAATCAGAAATGTAAAGTTGCTGAATTCATTCATCACTTTGATATCATGAATTACATTTACAGTTGCTGAATTAACAGCCTATCCTACTTCAATTCTTGGACCAAAGACAGAAGTTCAAAAATCATGTCAATATCATAATTACTTGATAAAAAATCATGTCAATATGATTATAACAGACATGCAAAAAGCTTTCATGAAGTGCACGCACTGGCCCATTTGGATATCATTGCATCAAGAAAAGGACAACAATTCTGCAGTTTTAACACACAAACAGCTAATTTCATCCATGATCAGAGGCACTACAAAAATTCCTGTAAGCCATAACAAGGCTACCTGTTTGGCCTAGATACAGTGCAATGCAATTTATCCTCACGCAGATCTAACAAGACAAATCATCATTTTAACATTGGGACAAATCATCAGTTTGGCCGTAATAAGCATGCAATCCTGAATCACCTTAATTCAATTCTCTTGTGAAATTGATAGAAATTGAAAAGGGACAACTGACAGCCTTCAGTGGGTACCCTCCTCCAAGCCTTGGATCTCTGCAAGCTAGGGTTACTAGCCATCAACAAAAAATCAGGATGTCAACTAGCCATCAACAAGCTTGATGTACAACAATGAAACCAATCACAGATATAAAAGGTCACAAAAAAAGGATGACACATGATGTATACAAACTAGGGAAGAACAGCCTAAAAGCTGGCAATGCTTCTATCTGTGGTGCACACAAAACCTGAAAATAAAGGACACATTAGCATGGAGGAACTGATTGAGATAAAAACACACATCGTGGATTCAACCAAATCTTCACTACCTAAAAGAGCAAGAACAACAAATGAACATACAGTGATGATGCCACACACTGAGACTAATATATTCTACTAAAAGCACTAAATAGACATACTGAAACTACAACAGAGTGTACTGAACCTTGTATGCAACAGAGGAAACAACACAAAAGAACTGAATCTGATTGAATCATGAGTTCAATAACCCTAATTAACAAGTTCACCAAAAAAAAGTTCACCAAAAATCTAAACCACCATTCAGAAAAAAAATCAAAAACTGAAGATGAACCACAGCTGTAAAAGACTGAACACAATAGATCAGCAAATCTAAAGAAACCCTAAAAAGGACTAACAGAACAAACCCTAGACGCATTCGAACCTCACCCACACAGAGCCCGCATCCGCTCATCAACAGACAACAACAAGCAATGCATCAAAACAAGATCTACAACAAGCAATGCATCAAAACGAGATCTACAAACAAACCATATCTGCTCTAAATCAACAGGTATAGACACAAGGACCTGACCAACATCAAAAGGAGGACAATCTCACCCACAACCCCACCCGTTCCTTACCGCAGACAACCTCCAACCCACCCGCCACCTGCCAGCGCCACCGTGCGATGCGGAGAGGATCCGGCTGCAACCTAATCCTCAACCACATCCGCTGTCGCAACCAAATTGACAAACACAACCCAAAAAAACCCTAAACCCAAACCAAATCGGAATGGAATCCAACAAATTTGAGACCCAGCAATCTTACCAACACAGAAACGGGATCGACTACGAACCTCAACAACGAGTCCGAGATGAAGAAGAACGAGCCGGAGCAATTGCCGCTTTCGCCGATCAAATCGCCTCCAGCGCACCGGGAAGCAGCTAGTCGACAGGTCACCAAGCAGATCAACAGGAGGAGGCGCCGCTACCGCCGATACACCGCCTGGTCACCGCACCGGGAGGGAGAGGGTTGTCGTCATCGCGATGTGAGCGAGAGAAATGGGACGCGACCCCTCGGCTACCCGGCGATGTGAGCGAGAGAAATGGGACATGACCCCTCGGCTACCCGGCGATGTGAGCGAGAGAAATGGGGATGTGAGCGAGAGAAATGGGGGAGCCACGCGACCCATCGGATACCCGGCGCGACTTCCAAAATACAAATAGTAGCAGTGGGACCCACGCATCAGCCAGACAACAAAAGGGCACCCCACTCTCCACCAAAACCAGCGCTCCCAGCCCTCCATCGCCAGATGAATGCAGCAAAAAATCATGTGCTGCCAACAAAAGAAACACACAGGCAACAGATAGCAATTCCAATATTTTATACCTAGCTCGCGAGCTTAACAAGCCAGCTTAAGCTCGTGAATGAGCAAGCCGAGCTAGCTTTCTAGCTAGCTCGTTATCTTAACGAGCCGGAACGAATTGAGCCGAGCTGGCTGTTATCCAGCAACTTAAAGGCCATGGGATAGGGACACCGGCCAAACCGGACCGATGATGAGATCTGCGTGATCAGCAATGCCGTCGCTCCGAGCGCATAGGCTCTCGCCAACCAAGTGTCGCCTGCCGGCGTCCGCATCCAAAGCCAGGTCCCCCGGATAGAGATTGTTAGCTTTAGTTTGTCTTGCTAGTTGTGATGTAAGAAACAATCAGCCTGTTCGCTCGTCTGTTTCAGCCAGCCTAAACCAGCCAGTCAACAGTGTTTTCCTCTCACAATAAACCAGCACCAGCCAGTCCAAATCAGCCCAGAAACCAATCAGCGAACAGGCCGAATACTTTCGATGTAACGAACAATTCACGCTAGTGGATCGTATGTTGGGATTAGTTTGTATAAGTTCGTTGTTTTCCTCGTTCCTCGTGTTTGAGTCAGAATCGCACTTCATCCCCTTTATTCTTGTGCACGTGTGCGTAACTTTGCATGGGTGGGGGCTGTCTTTGCGCTGCCTGGCAGCGCGACCGAGAGGTCGAGGATCGGGTCGCGGGCCCTACACAATGCGGAGGGAAGGTGAGGAAGAAATTAGCTTTTGTAAAGTTTCTTCTTCTCTCTCTTTATGCTTGAACCATCGTCCCATTTCCTTTTCAACTTGTGCGCGGGTGCGTGACTTCGCTTGGGGACCGGCCCGTGGGGCTAAGTCTTGCACGATCCGATGGCACGATCAAGGTGTTTGAGGTCGGATCGTTGGCTCTTTGTGGTGCATGAGGGAAGCAAGATTTCTTCTTCTCTCTCTTTACGCTTGAATCGTCGTCCTGTTTCCTTTTCAGCTTGTGCGCGGATGCGTGACTTCGCATGGGGACCGCCCATGGGGCTAAGGGCGTCTTTGGTGGAGCTCCCGATGGCTCCGGCTCCATCACTGTACAGGCACTGTGGCGGAGCCTAGCGAAGCCTCCAATCACGGGCTCCTCCAGCTCCTGTCTGGTGAGCAGCAGTGCCGGAGCCCTTTTCCAGTGCCGAACAGTGATATACAGTGCAGCACAGGATGCGCACAGTAGAGCCGGAGCCACCTGAAGCCGAACCAAACACGCTCAAGTCTTGTGTGATCCAATGGCGCAATCAAGACGTCTCAGGAGGTCGCTGGCTCTCCGTGGTGCGAGAGGGAAGCAAGAAATGAAACAAAATAGGTTGTGTATACCCATGTAGCCCCCGCGAGTGAGCCGTGCCGACTACTCGTGCGGGTGGGCGCGGGTCGCTCGGGTAGCAACGTCGGGCCCAAGTAAATTTAAAGTCTTTTCTAATGTTTTGATTTCGACTAAAGACTCAAGGATTCACACAGTGATCCATTCATGAACTAGTGCACGTTTACGTAAATGAACAGGGGGTAGAATTGACGTAGTTGTTTTGATATGTTCCGAGAGTTGGAGAGGATTTCATGCCCATGTTGCATCCTTGGGCAGGTCTCCTCGTTCCAAGTGGTCGATGTCGGGTGCGGTCCGCCTCTGGCTAATGGTCGCGACCGCCTGGTCGATCTCCGTCTGGTCCGGGGAGTCGTCATCCCCGCATCTTTGTTTTTTAGTGAGAGGTCGATGAGGGCGCGCGCGCCCCTACTGCTTGGGGAGGCCGCAGCCATCTCGAGCCGCACTGCTGGCATCGTCCGGGATGACCCGCCTTGGGATCCTCGGTGGGCCTGGATGCTGCTGATCGAGGGTCACTTCTCTGCACTAAGGTCGAGCATGACCTTGGTTGCCATTGCCCGAGTATCTCTGGACTCGGGGACTTGGCACGCGGCCGTCGCAGTGTTGTAGCTCTCCCGCTCGCAGAGGTGTGCCTGCTGGAGGTCTCCTCCCATGGTGATGATCCCTTGTGGCCCTGGGATCTTGAGCTTGAGGTATGTATAGTTAGTGATGGACATGAACTTGGCGTAGCACAACCGTCCCAATATCGCGTGGTATGCGCCTAGACGAACGGTGGATGGTTGCGGTGAACTCGGTGCAAGAGTTGATACGATTTGTATTTTATTGTTTCATCAAAACTATTATCCGTCCTGTCAAGATTTTCTAGTATCGGACTGTCTTAGGCCCTGCTTGGATGGACTATGACTAGTTAGCCATGGCTAAAAAAGCGAACTAAAAATTAGCCAATTAGTTGTGTTATTAGTCCATACCTATTTGTATCCTGAATTAATTGTTGGGTTCTATAGACTATAAGTAGTTGTTAGCTTCTGATAGTTGGGTTATATGGACTAGTTGGATAGCCCCTGAGAGTTGCCAGCACTGTATTTCATTGTTCATCGACTCGTAGTGATCCGAAGCGTCTATATTTTGTAGGGTCGGACTATCTTAGGGTCCCAAAAATCTCAGCAGCTATACAACCATGTCCTCCGATCAGAAAGGGCGAACTTTGACGGTTGCGATGTCCATGGCGATGCGACGCCCCCGAGAAGACGCGGCCCAATCTCAATTAAACCACATTGATGCAGCAGTTACTGATCATCCTCCATCCAGTGTTTAGAACTGCCGCAACATATTCCCGTGCTTAAGTAAAAAAAACTTAGTAGTGAACAACTTCTTTCGCCTCCCACTTTGTTGTGATATCCATCCACACGACTGTCGCCGCTTCCCATGGCCTCCGACGAGCCCACCGGCAGCTACATCCAGCATATGGCGCTAGCAGAGCACAACACTGGCGCTGTCCCTAGAGTCGCTGAAAGGTCCTAATGGCTAGAGGGGGGTGAATAGCCTATTAGAATTTATACAACAACACTTAGCAAACCGGTTAGACAAATATGAGGCGAAGCGAGTGTTGTGCTAGCCTACTAAAAATGCAAATCACCTACCATAATTCTAGTTTTTCTATAGTCTCTATCCACACAATAGCTATGTGACTACACTATGTTAGTATGCTCTCAAATGCTAATTAAAGAGCCACACTAACCAAACTAACGAGCTCTCACGACTTGCTACACTAAAGAGCTTGACAACTAATTTACGGTATTGTAAAGAGAGAGAGCAAGATGGTTATACCGTCGAGTTGAGGAATGAACCAATCAATCACAAGAGTGAATACCAATAAATATCAATCACCTTGGAATCAAATGTTGACACGATGATTTTTTACCAAGGTTCACTTGCTTGCCGGTAAGCTAGTCCTCGTTGTGGCGATTCACTCACTTGGAGGTTCACGTGCTAATTGGCATCACACGCCAAACCTTCAATAGAGTGACACACAACCAACACAAGATGAGGATCACACAAGCCACGAACAATTTACTAGAGTATATTTTGGCTCTCCGTCGGGAAAAAGTGAAGAACCCCTCATAATCACCACGATTAGAGTCGAGACAATCATCAACCTCCACTCGACGATCCTCGTTGCTTCAAGCCGTCTAGGTGGCGACAAACCCCAAAGTAGCCTCAGTGCCTGCCCCAACACGTGACCAGCAAACCGTATGTTCCGGCAACGCAACGGCCGCCAGACTTGTTTCAGCGTGTTGCTTTAAAAATCTTAATGCGGAGATAAGCGCGCACACACGCACGGCGCACACACAGACAGACAGACGACATTGCCTGGCATCCAAAAAAAATCCTCGTATCGTATCACAAGCAAATCTCAGAAAACTCAGACACAGAAGTAGGAGAAAAGTCTAAACGAGATTTGCAAGTAATCCGCAAGATAAGATAATTGTAATGTAAAAAATTGCTCGCTAATAGGAGTACCAATCTCTGCGATCACATCCGGACTGCGGAGACCGAGACCGGGAAGACCTGTGCTGTGCAGCCGGATGAGATCACGGCGCAGCAAAAAAAAGTCCCAGCCTAGGCCGTTAGCAATTGGACGACACCCATGGTTTATGAGCAGCCAAAGGCCCACTTGTTCTACGCAGGTCAGTGTCACTGTCACCCTTTAATCCGCAGCCTGCGTCGTCCATTTGCTCCCAAACGGAGACATCACAAGTTATTTTTACAGCTCCGTCCTACTCCTCGTGCTCATCTACACGCTGTACAGAACCAAGACCTTCTAGATCCACAAGCATGTAAAAAAAATGTTTCAGTCACATCTGTAGGTTGCAAACTTTTCATCCTTTGTTGTTTTGTTTTTCTACTCTATGAGGAATCCACTAGGACTAGCAGTAGCATAAAGATGCAAACTTTTCCATGATGAATGAACAGAAAAAGCATCAATTAATCAAAACCGGGCAGAAAACCCCAGCTTTATCACGACCCGTTTGCAGGGTTTTTATATATCGGCTTCGCTGTGCGTTCGGCCCAATAACGCAGCGCCACGTCGCAGGGGCACCCCTCTATTTAATCCCCCATCCGCCGCTCAGCGAGGCCGCACACACCCCTCGTCTCAGCTCATCTCATCCCAGAGTTCTAGAGAGAGGAGAACAAGAGAGCAAAGCTGAGCTCACATGCGTTGGTGACCTATTTTAGTCATTTATTCAAATTATATTAACGATTTGTAATGAATATTAACTACAGTCAACAAACTCCCCCATACTTAGGCTTTTACTCGTCCTCGATAAAAGGATGGATTACTCAAGACATAACCTTGGGGTAAGGCATCAACATAAAACCATTCTCAGTCATTCATGCACTGCAGGATTTTAAAGTGTCTATCATGAAACTTCGAGCGGTTGAAGAATGGAACAGCTTGAAACAGATCACCATCTTCCTTTAGTCAAGTCAATTAGAGAAACATTTTAAGATTTTTTAAAACAAAGCATAGCTTACCTTCTCTTGTGATTCTCTCAAATCACTCAATATATGTAGTATTTTTGGATCTCACCAAGCCATTGATGACTGTGTCTTCTTTTTGGAGTCACCACTATTTTTATCCAGAGAGGTGTGTTTTGGGCGCATGGTCGCCGCCCCTAGGGTGGCGGTGCTAGCCCAATAACGGCTAGTTGAAACCTAGCCGTTGGGCTGTCTGGTGACCCCAAAAAGTTGAGTTGGAGGGTAACCGCTAGTTCTACCTCTTGGGGCTATTTATACCCCTCCATCTCATGCTTTTAGGCTCTCTTGCCCATTTGTTCAGCTGAGGAAACACTTTGGAGTGTAAGGGAGAGCAAGAGTCTAGTGAGGTTATTGAGATTTACTAATCCAAGATTAAGGATCTCATTAGTACATAGAAAGTAGCAAGTGTGCATCCACTTTTCTTATTAGGCTTGGTTGAGTCAAGTGAGAGTTCGTGTTTGTTACTCTTGGCGATCGCCATCACCTAGACGGCTCGGTGGTGATTGAAAGCTTGGTGATCATCCGGTGAAGCTTGTGGATGACCCTAGTCATGGTGTGAGCGGTTGTGGGTGATTCACCGCGATGAAGTGTCGAAGAATCAGCCCATAGAGAGCACTTGATCCTTGCGCGGATCAAGGAGGAGCTACACCCTTACGTGGGTGCTCCAACGAGGACTAGTAGAGAGTGGCGACTCTCCGATATCTTGGAAAAACATTGTCGCGTTCCTCTCCCTCCCTTTACTTTAAACATTTACATTTGAGCAATTCAATTCATGTCTTTACATTCTTAGAATTGTCATGCTAGAGTAGGATTGTAACGTAGGGTGTAAAACTTTTGTGCGGTAGAACAATAGAAACACTTTTAGGCACTAGGGGGTGAAATGGGCTAAGTGTAGGACTTAATTATTGCAAGAAATTTAGAATTAGCCCAATTCACTCCCCTTTTGGGTATCTTGATCCTTTCGGAACCCTTCCTAATGCTTGCATGTTCTTCACTACATTTGCGTAGTTGATGGTAATCTTGACCTTCCCTAGCAAGAGGTCACTTACGAGAGCTAAACCATCTCTACAGTCATTGTTTCTGCCATCTCTAGTTCTAAGCACCCTCCAGCACAACCACAGACGCCCCTTGAAATATGCATGCTTCGTCCCTTGCGAACGCTGCCAAAGCCACAATGTGCGAGTTCTTTGAAAGCGCAGCATCAGCGTTCACCTCCGTCACACCTTGAGGGGGCGAAATCCAGTGAGGGACTTAGGCCTACGTGCCTCCCCTCCTTTCCACTTGCGGTGTAGCCATTTCCAAGTCCGCAATGAAACGCTCCACAAAACTATGAGTCAACAGCGGACTCTGAAAAATATTTTCATGTATAGCTTGCCTTCTAGCATACCAAATCAACCACATCGTGACTGTCAGCTGCACTAGCTCCTCTCATGCCGGGGAGCTACTACTGCTTCATGAAGCCATCCGCGAGCATCAGTATGTTGATGTTGATTGCTGAACTCCAAGAGGTCCTCACCTTGCAATACCCAAACACATTTAGCCATATTGCACTCCTACAAACAATGCCTCCATGAATCCTGACAGCCACAAAATGGGCAACTGCTGCTTTGTGCCATGTTCCTGTGGTGTCGTATATCTCCAGTTGGTATGGATTGCTTTGCATGTCGCCAGAGGAAAACACGAATTTTTTATGGGACTTTAACTTTCCATAAGTCTATCTAGTCTTTTTGATCTGCCCTTATGTCTGACATGCCTGCATTATGTTCGATCCAATCAGTCCTTTCCCAGTTATAGACCAACATCCCGTACGCCGATCTGATCGAGAACACCCATTTTTCTCATAGTGCCAAGCCCAGAAATCCTGCTGTCTCTAGTAGTGAAAGGGATGCTCATGATCTGTTCCTAGTCCATAGGTATGAAATGAGATTTCAGTGCCTGTAGATACCATGTTTTCTTCGCTGGGTCAATCAGTTTGCTCACCTTCTCCGGCGGCATGTTACTGATACAACTAACTGGCCGCATTAGACCATCTCTCGGCAACCAGTTCATGCACCAGACATACGTGTATTCACCAGTCCCAGTCCTGCGAATAAGGCCTTGATAGAGCACATCCTTGCCATCTATAATGTCCTTCCATATCCTGGATGGCGATGAACCAAGTGTCCCGCTCAGAAAGTCTGCATCAGGGAAATAAACTGCTTTGAGAACTCTTGCACTGAGGGATGATGGCTCCTGTAAAATGCGCCAAGCTTGCAGAGCTAGCAATCCGAGATTAAAAATCTCAATATATCTAAAGCCTAGTCCACCCAAAAGTTTTGGTTTAGTCATCTCTTCCCATGCTACCCAGCATGTCCTCCTCTTACCACCTTTCTTCCCCACCAGAATCTCCAGAGTAGCCTATCAATATGCTGCCACAAGCTTCACGGCAACCTAAAGCAGGCCATAGAGAACGTCAGCACTGCTTGTGCCACTGCCTTGATGAGGACTTCTTTGCCGCCTGCTGACAGATCTTGTTCCATCCATCCTTGGACCCTCTTCCACACCTTGTCTTTTAAATACCTAAACGCTCCATTACTAATAAGAGAACCAACATTTGTGGGCATGCCCAAATATTTCTCACTGAGGGCCTCATTGTGAACATCGAGGAGATCCCTAATCTCCCCCTGGGTGCCTCCACTGACACCCTTGGCGAAGTGTATAGACAATTTATCCATATTAATCCGCTGCCTAGAGGCCTAGAAGTAGATATTCATAACATCCTTTACCGTATTCGCACTCTCCCTATTGGCCTTGAAGAACAACATGCTATCATCTACAAACAAGAGGTGGCTAACCATCGAAGCTGATGCTGTCACTCTAATTCCACTAAGGTTCAATGACTGAATTCTTGAATTTCGGAGGCAAGAAAGGCCCTCTGCTGCTAACAAGAACAAGTAGGGTGAGATTGGATCCCCCTGGCGGATCCCCCTTGATGGAACGAAATAAAGAGTCGAGTCGATCACCGTTAAACAAAACCGAGAAACACACTATGGTTACCAATCTCATAATCATGTCCACCCATAAATGGTGAAAACCAAGTCGGATAATGATGGCCTTTAAATACTCCCATTCCACCCGGTCGTAAGCTTTCCGCTATCACGAGATTTTTTCTTTTTCATAAAGTGCAAGCACTCATAAGCTGCAATGATGTTATATGTAATCAATCGCCCTGGCACAAAGGCTGATTGATCCTTCGAGATGATTTCAGGTAGAACAATCCTTTACCTGTTTGCCATATCACCTTGGAATCAATTTTATAAATAACGTTACACAAACTGATTGGCCTAAACTGGCCTAGCTCCTTCAGATTTTCCACTTTCGGTATAAGCACAATGCATGTGTTGTTAATAATTGATGGATCATCCTCACCTCTCAAGACTCGGGGAACAATTGTGGTAACCTCCTCACCCCATAAATCCCAATGGCGCTAGAAAAAATGCACCCTGCCGCCTTTGTCGTGAACATTTGAAATAAAGTCCCTTTGATCTCCTCCTTCTCAAAAGGCGCCATCATCAAGTTCTCGTTCATCACCACCGTAACTTTAGTCGGGACTGTGTAAGGACTTGGTCCATAGTTGTTGTACCTTCCGTTGTATACAACGTCTTATAGAAAGACGTCGCCATGGCTCCCATCTCCTCCTCACTCTCTGTAAACTGGCCATCTAGATTTTTTAACTTGGAGATGCAATTCTTCTTCCTATGTTGTCTTGTCCACAGATGGAAGAAATGAGTGTTCTTGTCACCCGCAGCCAGCCATGTAATTCTAGACGTTGTTTCCACATGATTTCCTCTCGATGGTTCAGATCCATAATCCTTTCACCACTTTGATCTTAGTGTGTGATAGACCACCCATTCGTGTGGGATCTGATCTCAGGCATTCGAGTTCTTCATTAAATGCCTTCAATTCCTGATAGACATGGCCAAAGGTGTGGGTGCCCCACTCACCAAGGAAACCAGCAACGGATGCCACTTTATCATGCAGCTCCTGCAGTGTATGCATCGTTCCCGCGTCCTGCCATGATTGAGCCAGCCTGGTAGCAAAGCCATCATGAGACTCCCATATCACCTCATACCTAAACATCTTCCTTTTATTTTTCCTCCTCTCTCACTCCCCCGGCTCCCAACGAAGAAGGATGGGGTCACAATCCGAAGCCGTTGCAGTAAGATGTGTTACCCGTGCCAGTGGAAAGCACGAGCGCCAATCGGCTGTAGCCAATGCTCGATCAAGCCTGACATGACAAAGGACTCCCCATGCAACTTTCTTCTCGAACGTCCACTTCTTTCCCTCATAACCGAGGTCATACAAACCGCACACATCAACCTTTTCAAGAAAGCCTACAATCTGTGCACTACTGCGTTCTTGCACACCCATATGCTCATTTCTATGCAGGACTTCATTGAAGTCTCCTATACATACCCAAGGTAGAAGCGATGACGCCTTAATAAATTTCAACACGTCCCATGTTTTATGGCGCTCTGTCTTCTGAGCCTCCCCATAAACACATGTTAGTCTCCACGGCTCCCTCCTGTTCTCGGTAACAATTGCATTAATATGGTATTGCGAGTACGGTAAAATTTCCACTCTAATATTATTATTCCAGAAGACACCAAGTCTGCCACTATGGCCTGCACTACTAACAGCAAAGGAATTATCATAACCTAGAGTACTTTTCAATGACTCAACCCGTGCTTTGTGGTTTTGGGTTTGAAGTACACAGAGCACTGTCAGGGCAAACCTCTTCGCAAATTCACGAAGCTCCCTGACTGTCACAGCGTTGCCCAAACCGTGACAGTTCTAGCTAAAGCAACTCATTATTCTAGGCGGTCCTCCACA
This sequence comes from Miscanthus lutarioriparius, assembly GCA_904845875.1. NCBI lineage: Eukaryota > Viridiplantae > Streptophyta > Magnoliopsida > Poales > Poaceae > Miscanthus > Miscanthus lutarioriparius. The sequence continues at coordinate 127,152,360 of CAJGYO010000007.1, read as the reverse complement.
CTGGAGGACGCCATAAAACCCTCCGCATTGCTCTTCGACTGCTCCCTACAAGTTTCTTCAACTTCTTCTTCTCCCTAGGGGATGCATATTGAGGTGGAGGCAGTGGAGTGCCCTTTGAAGCTCCGCTCGAGGACACTATAAGCCACCTCCTTGTATTATTCACCACCTTCTCCTTCTCGGATGGTTGAGCTGACTTAGCCTCGCCTCCATCGAACCCCTCTTCTGAGAGACCCCTATGTCTTCACCCTCCTTCTTCTTCTCCTTCCACATGCCTTCTCGAGCCCCTCCAAACAAACTACCGCGACCCCTCGCCCGTCTTCGATCCCCAAAACTGCTCTGGTGACTTCTCTCGGGTCTTCAAAAGGCTTCGATCTTCTATGCTCGCCTCCCATGGTTCATCACACACGAGGTGTGCCCGCACGCTAGGAGTTACCTCCTATACATACCCAAGGTAGAAGCGATGACGCCTTAATAAATTTCAACATGTCCCATGTTTTATGGCGCTCTGTCGTCTGAGCCTCCCCATAAACACATGTTAGTCTCCACGGCTCCCTCCTGTTCTCGATAACAATTGCATCAATATGGTACTACGAGTACGGTAAAATTTTCACTCTAATATTATTATTCCAGAAGACACCAAGTCCTCCACTGCGGCCTGCACTACTAACAGCAAAGGAATTATCATAACCTAGAGTACTTTTCAACGACTCAACCCGTGCTTTTGTGGATTTGGGTTTGAAGTACACGGAGCACTATCGGGGCAAACCTCTTCACAAATTCACGAAGCTCCCTGACTGTCATAGCGTTGCTCAAACCGTGACAGTTCCAGCTGAAGCAACTCATTGTTCCAGGAGGTCCTCCGCACTGGAGGTCACCATAAAACCCTCTGCATTGCTCTTCGACTGCTCCCTACAAGTTTCTTCAACTTCTTCTCCCTAGGGGATACATATTGAGGTGGAGGCAGTGGAGTGTCCTTTGAAGCTCCGCTGGGACACTATAAGCCGCCTCCTTATATTATACACCACCTTCTCCTTCTCAGATGGTTGAGCTGACTTAGCCTCGCCTCCATCGAACCCCTCTTCTAAGAGACCCCTATGTCTTCACCCTCCTTCTTCTTCTCCTTCCACATGCCTTACCGCGACCCCTCGCCCGTCTTCGATCCCCAAAACTGCTCTGGTGACTTCTCTCGGGTCTTCAAAAGGCTTCGATCTTCTATGCTCGCCTCCCATGGTTGATCGCACATGAGGTGCGCCCGCACGCTAGGAGTCACCTCGGCTATCATCTAGTCACCGAACTGAAGCTCGTCATCTGTAAACTTGCCGTACCCGCACTCCATATGAACTTGGCCCATCAAATCACAATGGGCGCAGTAGCGTGGCATCTTCGCATACTTCACTTGCAGCCGCATCGGCGCACATTCCTCCGGAGCTAGTGTGACAAACCGGACCAACGGTTTCGTCGAAGCAAGGCTCACCCTCTCCCTATGGAAATTTCCTCTGCAACTTGACACCACCTTCATCTCCACCGCAATGACCTCCCCCACCTTCCCCACAAGCTTCTAGATAATCTTTTCTATCCTGTACAGGGGCGGGATTTTATGAATCTGGGATAGGTGTAGCCCTGTTAAACTCCTCTAACATCAGCGCGTAACCTCGGAATATCCATGGTCCTTCCTCCATAATCCTTTTCCAGTCTCCCAGGCAGAAAGCCTGGACCAAGAATAGGTTCTGACCGATCGCATGGAAAGAAACCTCTCTGGCCGTGTTCCATGTCGCCCTCATCGTCGAAAACAGCGACTGTGCTCACTGAACTGCTTCGAGGTCAGCAGTCTCGCCGCTGCCATCCACTTCACCTCCGACAGCTTGTTCCTCTCCTCGCTGGCCAGAACAACCCCATCTGTCTCCACTTCGCTCAAGCATAAGGTCCTGAGGAGACTCTCCACTTCGTCTCCCACCTCCGGCACTTTTTACGTCAGAGGCTTCCACTATCATTCTCGCAGACACCCGATCCGAACACCCGTCGTTTCTCCGCCGCCCGCCAAGGCCTAGCAGGCGTGTTTTCCACTGTGATATGCGGCCCATAGACTCCTTTAATACAATCGGCTTCTGCCGAGAGGGCTGGCCAAGCAGCACAGCTGCCTCTACGCCTAGGGCTCAAGCCCACTGTGGCCCAGTTACAAGAGTAACTGGACGACGCGCGCGAACAATGCTCCTGGGCTTTCCGTCGCGCGCAGGCCCTGTTACCGGTGGTGGCTCCTCTTCCTTCAGCTTCAGACTCAGGCCGTTCACTTGATTCAGGCTCGTCAGCAGCAGGTGTAACAAAAGCATTAAAAACAGGGCACTCAAGTTATTCTCAACAAATTTGCTTGGAAGTCTGGAGCGCACATCATAACGAGAGAAGCTGCAAGCACGATGCGGATTATGCCACTGATCCAACAATCACGAATTACAGTACTCTAAGATCTGTTCTTCGATGCGATACAAGTTTTCAATGTGAAAACTTTGCTGTTTAACCCAATCAAAACAGGAGATTACAACAAGCGATTTAGCACACAACCCATACTGATCGATGCGTTGAGTTCTAACTTATTGTTTTTCCGGCTTGAATTCTTTGTCAAAATCAAAAAAAAAAAACACCAAACAAACACAACAAGCAGCAGCGAGCCGAGCTTTGCAGCTCAGCGCCTTCCGCGCTTGGGGCGCGGCTTCGTGCTCAGAGTCATCCTCAGAGTCGTCCTCGAATTCATCGAGATCCTCGTCGTCGAAGTCGCCGTCGAACTCCTCGTCGCTGCCCATAGCATCGAACTCATCCTCATCTTCCTCGTCCTCGCTCACCGCCTTCGCCGCCTTCCGGCCCGCGCCGCCGCGTGCCGCGTAACCGCGCCAGGCGCACAAAGCAGCAGCCGCAGCCGCGGTCGTAGGCTGCAGAAGAAATCTTGTGTTGGTGGCGGCCGCTGCCGCCGCCACCGGACGGAGAGGGGCGAGGAGGGACACGGGGCTCGGAGCCGCCGCCGCGGCGAGGCGGCGGAGTGCGAACGCGGAGGCGCGGTGCATGGCCATCGGCCTCTATGAAGTGTGAATTGATGGGGGGAATGCGGCGCGGGCGCGTATTGTTGGTTAAGGGGGTGGCGGCGGCTAGGGTTTGGGTTTTGGAGGGGTTTTAATGGAGCGGGATGCGCCGGCTCCAAGTTGAAGGAAGCTTCCAGAGACGCAAAGAGGGTTCGCGCTCTCGGTCGATCGCCCGTCGCCGCCTTTGCTCATCTCGATCTCCAGTATTCCCAATTTCCCATGCCGGCATGTTCCTCTGCGCCTGTTTTTTTTTTTTCGCTTCTTCCGGGCTTGGGCTAGGCTGGTTGGTATTGGGCCGTAGATCAAGTGATCAACTGGGGGAAAAAATGTGAGAAAATAGCCTGCTTGACCTCTTCTAAATTTCATCGAATTCCAATTTGTCTTCCCAGCCGAATAATTGGTTTTTCAACAGTCCTAATTTGCTCCCTAAATATTTGTAAAAATGATTTTGGCTAACGTAACGCCACGTCAACTGTTATATATGGCGTTACCTAAATCGAACTACATCAATAATTTGGGGTGTCAATTCGATCTTATAAAAAATGTAAAAATAATTTTAAAGAAATTTGGAGATACATAATTCCTTTGTTTTAGATAAAAAAAAATCAAAACACCTAACTACTATCCTACCACTCACACTCACGTTCACGGACACTCAGTCACAGAGGCTGTCAGCCTGTCATGGTATTCACTTTGGACTTTTGGAGTGCCTCAGATTGTCAATCACGTGACATGTGTGAAGTTAAAAGTTACGACATGACTTCTGACATGTCTAAAAGGACTATCTCTACTCAACACCTAGAAAATCACTACGGCTATCGTCTGCGTCCGCCCCGCCCGTCAAAAATCGCCCCGCGACGTTTTCCAAAAACAAATACGGCAAAAAAAATCCGTTTCCAAAACAAACTCTTCCACGGGCAAAAAAAAAGTTTTCGAAACAAACTCTTCCACGTCGTCCACATAGCCGGAAAAAATGTTTCCCAAAAAAAGTTTCAGAAAAAAAATATGGCAAAAAAATAAACCTTTTTCTGAAACAGGACTCTTCAACAACAAAAAAAAATACGAAAGAAACTCTTCCTCAGTAAAAAAAACGTTTCCAAAACAAAATCTTCCACATCGTCCACAGCCGAAAAAAAACGTTACATTTCCCAAAAAAAACATTTAACAACTACCTCAAATTCAACTTAGATAGTTGTGGTAAACATAGGTGTTGTGCTATAAACTGGATTTAATCGATTTCAAGTGATCATGTCAAGATCTCATCATTCACTCGACACGCGTTTGTGTTATACGCGGTTCTATTACTAAGACCAAATCTATGTGTCCGCGTCCGATATAAAGTGGACAAAAAAAATGTTTTCAAAACAAAATCTTCCACATCATCCACAGCCGGAAAAAAAAAAAGTCACATTTCCCCAAAAGATGGTTTCCGAAAATAAAATATACGACAAAAAAAACCATTTCAATCAATCTCATAAAAATCAAATAAAACGGTTTTAGTAAGATACAAAATGTTTATCTAAAGTAGACATATGCAAATAACAATTACATCAAATTCACCTTAGATAGTTGTGGTGAACACAGATGTTGCACTATAAACTGGATTTAATCGATTTCAAGTGATCATGTCAAGATCTCATCCTTCACTCGACACGCGTTTGTGTTATACCCGGTTATGTTATGAAGACCAAATCTATGTGTCCGCGTGCGATACAAAGTCTTCAAAACTCACGTGTTCGCATCCTACCCGATTCCAATACAAAGACAAAATCTACATGTCCGCATCCAATACCATGTCCTCATAGCTCACACGTTCACATCCAATTACTAAGGTTGAACCAAAAAAATTTGGCCCCTATGCAACGCACGCGCATTTATCTAGTACGATAAAAAAAATTTAGGTTGAAAAGCTAAAAATAAACAGTCTCATCGGTTGCCCATTTTGTAGCGGCGACAGCAGCAGCATAATAATGAACCAACACGTAGTAGCAGCCGCACCATGCAGCAACAGTCAAGAAGAAAGGCAGACGATCAGGTTGAAAAACATTCGAGGCTGGGTGTCGTGCAGGTGGCCAAGCCGCCAAGCGGATGATGTAGTCTAACGATGAAATGAAGCCGAGGTTTAAAGGTTGAAGATACAGACTTTAAAGTTCTTTTTTTTTATTTGTTGCTACCCCTTCAAAAAAAAAAGTGACCTACAGTTTGGAGACAGGAAGTGTGTTTAGGGATGGATTCAGATCGGATTAGAACGGGTACGGATTCGGATACCACTATTTATCATATTTTAATTCGAATTTGATATGGATACAAATATTGTCGGATACTAATGCAAAAAAAAAAATCTCAAATTCAGATTCAAATTTGGATATCTTCTTGATTTTGAAGAAAATAAAATCATTATGGATGAAGAGATTTAAAATATAGCTATATAACATTATGGATACTAATGCAAATAGATTGAACGATGTATCAACGATACTAATTATGTACTATAAATAATAATTTTTTTGTTGTATATATTTGGTAAAATCGAAAGAGCTTAACTCGCTCGAGCTTGTTCGCCTGGACTTAAAAAAAGAGTACTGTTTAATACTGCTTTTACTGTTTATATTAATATTTTTTTTTTAGAAAAAAACGCTGCTGAAAAAAAAAGCGAGCCAGCCAACCGATCTATGCCAGCCGATCTATCCCATCTATCTTTTCAAGCTTTTCCTCGGTATATACATTTTCATTTTCTCTTTCAATTTTGTGCCGGAGGCGGACAGCAAGATCCATGGCACAGCTGGTACAAGGAATCCAATGCGGCACATACAGATGCACTGCAACTGCAACAGTGGGCCTCGCTAAACTGGCACACGGGGCCCAGTACTGCGGTAGCGCACAAACGGTACGACAGGAAACCAGTTATGGCCCGAAAACAACACACCAACACCAAGCACATGAGCGGTAGGGCCCGCCTCAGAGCCGAGGAGGTCCAACTACTTGCAATTACTGTTGCTAAGTAGTTTATACATTTTATACACATGCACGACCCACATAAAGTCATAAATATATACATGAATTTATTGAAATGTAGAAGCTAATGATGATCACGTACTCGTGAATAAATATATGACCTGAAATTTAATTTCCTGGGTGTATATATAGGCATAGTGATCCATCATGAATGAAGCAAATTAAAGAATAATTGAGTCGAACCAAAAATGGCAATAATACACATATATCCTCACACTGCATATGAATAAGTGGTGGCAAAAAATTATAGGCTTACATATACATACATACATAAATATCTAACCGGTTTGCACAGCAATAACATGTGGATCGGAGCAACAAAAACATTGTGTGCATGCATATATGCAAGAACAATGGATGATGGTGATGTGATTGTAGATCGAGCACGGCACACCAGCTAGCTAGCTAGGGGCTGCAAGTGCAAGATCGATGAACCCTGAACCCTAGCTAGCTAGGCCTTGGGTGTCTCCTCCTCGGACTTCGCCGGCTCCGCCTCGGCCTCCGGCGCTGCCTCGGCTTCCGGCTCCGCCGCCTCCGCAGTGGGCTCTGCGGCAGCTGCATCAGCAGGAGGAGCAGTCTCGGCGGCGGCGGTCTCGTCGGCCGGTGCAGAGGTCTCTTCTTTCTTCTCCGCCTCTTCCTTCTTCTCGACGGCGGCTTCCTCTTTCTTCTCCTCAACGGCGGCTTCCTTCGTGGCTGCCTCCTCCTCAGTGGCGGCCGGTGCCTCCTTGGTCGGCGCCTCCTCGGCGGCGACAGGGAGCAGCGTGGAGACCTTCTCGAACGTGGCAAAGATGGGGCCGGACAGCAGGGCCGGGGCGACCTTGGAGATGCCGTCGCTCACTTGCTTGGCTCCAGGGAATTCTGATCAGATCACCTCGTCATCAGTACAGTACACAGATAGGAGTATCAAGTAGCAACTACTGTTCATTGATGAGATGTGTTTAGTTTGCTGTGTGCCTGGCACTCTGCTGGCCTACGACTGTACTCACCGATCTTGGCCAGCTCCTCGAAGAACTTGGTGATTGCGGCGGAGTTCTTCTTGATCCCGGACACCTTGCTCCTCTGCTTGATCAGGACCTGTAGCCACACACGTACAGAAAGTTTCTTTCAGTCCCTTATTACGTTGATGCCTGCAGCTAGATCACTGAACTGACACGTACCGTAGTACGAAATGCCGTATATACTTATGTTGAAGAGTTACAATGTAACATAGTAGGAGTATATGATGATTACCTTGAGTGGTGCAGGGGCAGACTCATAGATCTCGACGACCTTGGGCTGTAGATCCGCCTTCTTCTCCTGGAACTCGCCATTGATCCCCTCCTGTATGCACAAGCAGTCAAGCACAAACGTCACCCAAAATGACGACGACGGTGGCGGCGATCGAATAAGACGACGGCGAGGCATGCATGCAAACTGACCTTGGACTCGTCGAAGGACTTGACGAGCTCGGCGGCGGCGGCGGCCTTCTTGCCGGCGCTCTTGACGAAGACGAGCTTGATCTTGGGCAGCACCTTGGACTTCCAGATATCCATGGCAGCTATGGGAATGCAAGGCAATCAGGCAGGCAGGCAAAGGCAGGACAGGGCAGCTGCGGCGGCAGGCAGGTGCAGCAGCACGGGCTAGCTACAGATGATACGTGAGGTGGACGCGCTGCTGTGGCGTGGCAGTCCCGTGTTAATGGCGGACAGGTTACGCCGCCCTCAGTTCCTTTATAGGACTGGCTGCAGCCACAAGAGCTCTGGCGTTGCGAGGGATTTGCGGGAATGCCACTGCTGCCTGCGCTGCGCTGCGCTAATAATTGGGCTGGGCTGGGCGGAACGACAGCGCCAGCACAGCAGAGGTTAGCGTGATTGATGTTTGATGATGACCAAAAAAAAAAACTGAGCTTGCCTAGCTCTAAGATTACCAAATTGTCCATGCATTGTCATGGCCTTATCAGTCATCAAACAACAGACTACAGCATGTCTGCATCAGACAGAGTCTTCTGGTTTCATAGGGCATAAGGGGCTACCACGTCCATTCCAATCTTGCTTGATGGTGTAGTAAGTAGCCTAATACGTACGGCCATCCATAATGATCTTCTTCAAGTCAAGTTACAAAAGCAAGAACGAGAGAGAGAGAGATTTCTTCTCTTCTGCAGTTCTGCCTCTGCGTGCACGAACCAAACTCGGAGGGGACAGAGAGGCGGAGAAAGGAGGGGACGCCCGAGTGGCAGGGGCGTGAATAGGAGCAAACAGCAGGGGCAGGCACGTGGCCCGGTGGCAGGCACGGCTGGCGCCGCGCTGCCAGTCGCCCGTTGGTGGCCCCAGGCCACGGTGTCCCAGGATTGACGCGAGATACGCGCGAGCGGCCCAGGGCGCGCTGGCGTAGATCTATACGGCACCGGCCGGTGGGCCCCGTCGCTTTTGGACCCACGAGCCGGTGACCGACGGTGTCCCAGGATTGACGCGAGATACGCGCTGGCGCGGCCCAGGGCGCTGCTGTGTTCCCCTGTTTTTCGCGTATATTTTAGTAGATCTATACGGCACCGGCCGGTGGGCCCCGTCGCTTTTGGACCCACGCGCCGGTGACAGGCGACGGGTCGAGGAGCGGTGCTCGAAGCAGTCAGGTATGGAGCCAGAGGCAACGGTCGTGTGGACTGGCCGGGTGAGACCGCCGACCACGTGGCCTTGCTGGCGCGGCCAGCGTGGCGCGCAGCTGCCGTGTTCCCCCTGTTTTTCGTATGGCTCAAAATCCTCGCCTCCATCCCAGTAGACAACCACGATCTGAAATTCTTCTTTCTGAACTATAGGGACGAGGTGTGCTCTGCTCGTACCAGGATTCCTGCTCTACGAGTGCGCCCAAATATAGCTAAACTGGTTAGATTCTTTTTACAGTGAAACATGCTTAGTTGAGTTTAAATCCTTGATTCAACTTGACACAGGTGCTCTCGCTTTTTTTTTTTTTTTTCAACATTTAATGGCATTGTTCTTTGTCATCGTAGTTTTTCGAAGGTGCACGTGAAGGTAGAATTTAACATCATTGATTTTTTTTTTTTGTGGTTGTTTTCCAGGAGTATGTCTTGATTGAAAAAAAAAGACAAACTAATTAGCAAGAGTGTTTAATTTGAATTTACGTCAAATCAAACGAGAAGGTTGGAACGTAGCATAATTAAACACAAGACGAATATCTTACTATTATTAATCAAATACTCTTTCTTATCATGTACTTTTGAAGTGTGGATCAGAATGATGTCTAGTACTAGTAGGTCTCCTAAAAAAAGTTGTAAATAGGAATATATCACCTTTTTAAAACAAATACATCATTATTGGTCGCAGGGTGTCGTGCTACGGGCGAATGGCGACACGGGGTCTGTCGCGGGCGAACGGCAGTGGCGCTCGCGGTCACCGGTGGACGGCAGCGGCACGAAGGGCTGTGGGCAGGCGACAATGCATGGGGCCGCAAGAACGCGGGGCTCCATCTCCAGCCCCACCGCGTGGGATGAACTCCGTATAGGAGATGCGATAGGGAAGACAGGAAGAAGGAAAACAAAAAAAAGATACTAACAGATGGGTTCCATAGGTCAGTCAAATCTCACTTTCCTATGTCTCTGACCAAACAGATGATAGGAATGATCTCAATCCCTTTAAGCAAACACGAGATGGAATCGTCCTATCTTTCCAATCAAGATTAGGATTATCCCATCCCACCGTATCTCTCCACTAAAAACTACCTGAAGCTAACCCACCAACCAGTTCTCTAGCCATTGTCAGGTGGGACTTGTGTCAAAGCCATTTCTACGCTCTCCAATGCAACGAAGCTTCTTTTAGTAGAAGCAAGATAGGGATATATACAAAGGACGGATGAAGTAGTTTAATCTGGATCCTAGGAAAGCTTTAATGATTTCTATGTCCTTTTGCGTTTTAATTTTGCTTCCATTGCTAGTACATTATTACAACCTAACGTACGTGCCACAAATTTTGGCTTCCTTTGTGGGTTCAAGGCTACTCCCTTCGTTCCAAAATAAGTATTACTTTAACTTTTTGAAAAATCAAACACTTTTAATTTTGATTAAATATATACAAGAAACTTATTTCATTATAAAAGTATGGTGCATAATAAGTATCATTAGATTAATTTGTTGAATATATTTTTGTTATAAACTTATTTAGATGTACAAATGTTGCTAATACTTTTTATAAATCTAGTTAAACTTAAGAAAGTTTGATCTGCACAACACCCAAAGCTACGCTTATTTTGGATGGAGGGAGTACATATGTTTATGCTAATCATGTTGCATGTGAGTTGTGTGGCATCGTCATTGCCCTATGTTTGTGACCAGAAAGAGAATGATCAGAGGCAAAAATGAAGCCCCTTTGTTTGGAGGGATTTGGGATATTATTGTTTATTATAATCATGTTCAAACATGGACTAATTAGTTGCATGTGAGTTGTGTTTTATTTTCGTCATCGTCATTGCCCTATGTTTGTGACCAGAAAGAGAATGATCAGAGGCAAAAATGAAGTATCTAGCCCCCTGAGTGCGTGGCCAGCAGAGGGTTTTGAATGCTAGCCCTGCGCCATGGCTGCCTTAATGAAGAGCAACATATATCAATGCGTCTGTCATCTGTGTTTTGTTTATCCCTATAAGAGAGAACACCACAATTCTTTGTAGCAGTATCTGAGAGAGGAATTCCAGCGGGGTGATCATCAGCTGCATCTGCATGCTTACCAAACACGGCCTAGCTAGCTGTCATGCATGCATGATCGATCGCGAAGAATCACTTGGACGGATGGCATACTAGCTATCTAGCTGGTGGTTACCAACGCACAAGCAAGCTAATCATCATGAGGCGTTAGCTTATTATGCTTGCTACTATGTATAATGAGGGGATTAGCACATATCATTAATACTCTAGCCCCTAACTTCCATCTGTTCTCCCACCACATATTTGGTTTGGTTGGTGAATTGCCAGTGGTTTATTAGCCCCCGTACAGACAACAGTTGGCATCTGCGTAGGCTTGCATTATTGGATAATGGATACTGCTGCAGGGGAACGGAGCCAGCTCTAACCAAAACCAACCCAACTGTCTTTTGCACACTCACAAACTTAACCTTGGCTGGGCAGACATTCGTTTAGTCTGGATTCACAAAAGCCATGCCCAGAATATTAGTTCCCTGTTTTCTTTACATGTTGGGGAGCTACAGGAGATGCTCTAAGAGATCAATCGAGAGCGAGTATCTTTGAGATGTGGTTGAGACGTAGTTCAGCTAATAGTTTTTTTTTTCATTACAGTGGGTTACATTGACTGAGTTCAAATCATGGACTTAGTAGAAAGAGAAATGCACCATTTATTAGTACGCGAGGTATAGCCATCAATAATGAGATGTCTATAGTGTCTTTGTCAATCCCAAAGAATTGTCAGACTCGTACTTTAGAAGATGTTCATAACAGTAGGTGTGTGGATAACTTCACGTGTTAGCTGAACGAAGCAAAGAATCACAAACCTTTGGTCTCAAGAAGGGACAAAATCAGACACTTGGTGAGCAACTCTTTGATAAATAGAGCACTTAGTCAACATTTTCCCTTTCTGAAAAACTAACTGCAATTGATTTGTCAGACATATACCAATAGGAAAGGAGTAGCTTACAACAAACAACGCACTTCCTTTTTTATTAATGAACCAGCTAAGATAGTGCCTGTTTATATTGATACAGAGCACTTTGTCCTAAGAGACTACCTGCAGGAAGAAGGAAACAGCAACCGTTAGTCAAATTATATGCAAGTTTTGTGCATAAACTTGCTTCAACAAATTTATGTTCAAAATATTTCTAAGATGATATTGATTCTTTACGAACTGACTATGTATTATAAGAGAAAATAAGGGTCAAAAATAAAATTTCTCTGGTCAAATATGTTTATTATTTGTGGATGGAGGGGAATACGCAAGAAAGTTTCCAATTGCGCACCAGTTCGCTGAAGGCCGAATTCCGATATGGGTTGAGCCAAAACAATCGATTGCAAACAGGCCGCAAGCAAGTTTGGGCTGGATAGCTCAGCTCCGATTGGGCTAAGGTAATTGTTGGCCCAAACCATTTGCGTCCATCCAGGACCTTCTTAATTTTAGAAGTACTATATGAAAGAAAAACAGAATAAATTTCAACAGGAAATGTGTTATGATTATACCATAACTGTTTTAGACAAAGGAAAATCTAATAAAAATAAAGTTCTAGCCTTTGTAAAGGTAATATACACAGCCATTACAAAAGATAGAATAGAAATAAATAAAAATGAGAACCGTACCAGGAAGCTCTAAGCACTTGGGTTTCAAATTTAACATATATCAAAACCATCGATCAACTACAAATAGCTTTGACGCAGTTACCTCTCTTGTATCATGAAGAGAGATATGGCCAAAGACTTTAAAACCTCATCATCGTCCTCCTACAAAAGACGAAGATGATGAATAGTGAATCTAAAACATCTCACATGTTCACATGTTACGGAAGTCCACCTGTTGTCTACCAACTTGTCAATCTTACAGAATTGGCAAACTCAAACGATGGCCGAATCAAATGACCTAGTAAGTGTCATGCCATTGAACAGTAGATGTACTTCTTCTTGGTTCCATAAAATTTACCATGAAAGCAACAACACGTTGGGATGAGGCATGAGATCTTACAAAGGGTTACCTCTAGGAAGGGACATGACTAAAGGCTACATTAGGGAACACACCCTTTGTCATGCACGCAAACGTCACCATCTCATCATAATGGGGCCGTTCAAGCCATGAAAATCAATCAATGTAGCATGGCTGAAAAATTTCACTCACATTAAATTCTCCAGATTCATCAAATCAACATCCCAATCCATTGTTTTAACCATAGCACCACACACCATTACACAGTAACTTCATCACCGCCGGGAAAAAAACACCCCACCATCGTCGGTTTTGCTTGCCGGTGGTGAAAGTGGCCAGCGATGAGGATTTTCATCACCATCGTCTGCTAGGGAACCGGCGGTGAAAATCAAATAAAAAAAAATTAAAAGTGTCTTCCGCCATATGTGCCATCGATGTTGTCATGCATACTCAACCATCCATGCCATCTCATCCTAATGTCTGTCCGCTACCACCTGGCATCGATGACGATGTATACAGCGAGCTTGAATGCCAGATCTATGCGAAGGAGGGGGCCGTGACAGAGGTGGTACGGTGGAGGGGGGAAGGTAGGGAGAGGGAAGATGGGGTGGTGGCGATAGCGGTGGAGGAGGGGTGCAAGTGGAAAGAGGGAGGAGGGGCAGCGTCGGCGGTTGAGGAGGGAGTAGGGGCGCGGGTGGGGACAAAGAGGGTGAGTAAGGGGAGAGGCGGCGGCGAGTGAGGGAGTTAGGGTCAGGGTTTGTGGTCAACGGTTATATATAATTAGGGCTAGTATTCACCGCCGGTTGAAGCCACAAACTGGCGGTGAAAAACCATTATCACCACCGGTTTCTAACGAACTTGCGGTGAAAATAGCGTTGGTAAAAACGTTTTTTGTAGTAGTGATACCCAATGCCGCCCTAACATAGATATACTGAATCGGCTCTAACAATCGTTAGGGTGTCAAATCCTGCCGCTCAATGGACAAAGAAGACGAGGGGGTACAAAGGGATAGGAATAAATGCCCCCACTGCTGTCTTCCCCGCTACTGCGCGTGCTTCTGGTGGCACGTTATGGCGACAACAAGGTGAAGGGGTGGAGGGAGGTGGGTGGCGCGCGGAAGACAAGGGGGTACAAAGGGATAGGAATAAATGCTCCCACCGCCGTTTTCCCCCATCTGCTGCTGCTTCGGTGGCACGCGTTGGCGGCAAACAGGTGAAGGGGTGGAGGGAGGTGGGGGTGGCCTTGCGGGGGGTATTAACCCCTATACCCTTATGGCTAAGCTTGGGCCGCCCGGATCGATGGGTTCGGTCCACCAAAAGACGACGTCATGCCCAGTTAACTTTGATCGGAGTCCCGCGCAAGGAGTCAAGGCGGATTTGGCGATCAATCAAGATCCCGATTCGGTTAGAATAGGAATCCTTATCCGGCCGCATATGACAATTATAATCGGCTAGGATTAGTTTCAGATCATAACCCCGCCTCGAACTATATAAGGCGGGGGGGACCCTCTTATCTCTCATTGATATACAAAGAATACAAATCGACGCAGGACGTGGGTATTACGCCTTCTTGGCGGCGAACTGGATAAAACCTTGTGTTTGTCTTGGCGTCACCGCCTTTGTTTGTGGTTTGCGAGGACTACCTTGGGTATACCCTAGAGGTTAGGTCATATTTCGTCGACGTGGCGCCGCGGCAGAGGCTACTAGAGGAGAATGAGGTTAGGTCTAACTAGTTCGGTTAACGGATGTATGCAGAAACTAGAATATTCTATAATCGGTTACTAAAAAGAGTTGTGATCTATCACTATTCAACGTTGTAGATGGAAGGAGCTAGTAGTTCATGCCCGGCTTTGCTCGTGGGGTTGCCAGTTGCATTGCCTGCGCCCCCACGTTGTCGTTGTCGTGCTAAAACTCGCAACTCGACCGGTACAGATGGAAAGTATGTAGCAACCTGTTGGCCCGAGGAAGTGGCGTGCGTGATAATGCTCAGGCGCCGTAGCCTGCTGCCAGCTTAATTCTGATTCTTCCAGTGGGAGAGAGAAGAGAAGCCTGCCAGACATGGAAGAGAGAGAGGCGTCGTCCTCTACTAATTAGCCCGTGTTTAGTTCCAAATTTTTTTTTCAAAAAGTGCTACAGTAGCTATTATATCGAATCTTACGATACATGCATGGATCATTAAATGTAGACGAAAACAAAAACTAATTACACAGTTTGGTTGGAAATTACGAGACGAACGTTTTGAGCCTAATTAGTCCATCATTAAACACTAATTGTCAAATAAAAATAAAAATGCTACCGTAGCCAAATTTCTAAACTTTACCCAAGAAAAAAGGCTTAGGGACAAAGGGACATCAGTCGTCAGCAGCGGGATGAACATGCATGCCGCGCGTATTCACTAATGTTCGTCAACGGTCAAGTATTTTTTTTTTAGGAGAGAGAAAAGTCAAGTAGTGACATCCTGAGTTCCTTCCATGTCGAGGGAGCCCGCTCGAATGAACTCATCTCCTCTTCCGTCTGAATTCACACTAGCAGGTCTCATCGCGAAATAAAGCCGGCCCCAACTGAAAGTTCAGTAAGTACCCTCTACCTATCAGCATCTCAATCTGAAAGATCGCCAACGACCGACCGAGCAGCCGCGGTTGACATTCGTGTGTGATCATCTCATCTCCCCTTTCCATCCCGCCACGACCGACGACTCACCTCCCAGCACGTCGTCGTTTGTCGTCCCATCTATCGGTCATCAGTGGGTGGGGCGTCGGCGTGGCAGCCACCAACACCATCGTCCAAGACAGGCCCCCTCGTCGTCGGATTATTCATTCATTCCTCCTCTCGTCCTTAACTCGAGAGCCACATACAGCTCAGGCTTCTCTGATCGATCTGCAGACAGACAGGCCGCGAGAAGAGCTAGCGGATACATGCATTCGATCTGATGATGAGCCAAACCTCGTCTGCCTGCTGACACCCGGTATGCATGCATATATGGCCGTTGTTCACTGCTTGCCCTTTGACTCTGTTTTTCTCTTCGGTCGTTCGGCATGTCATATGTGCATCTACTTTCTGATCAACGCTCTTTGCCATGATTTACGTACTTTGTTAATTTGGTGGCCAATCCGATCCAGAGAAGTTGGCATCCAACCAACAGTTGAGATAATCAGATCTGTTGATGATGATCAACTTGGTAAATTTGCTCAACTGTTTTTTCTTCCTTTCCTTCACGATAGCTAGCGTGGAAAGCAGTAGCGGAGGAACACGTACTGATCGAGGGGGTGAGTGCGTGCATGACACTACATGACTAGCACCATCAGCGGCATCATGGAGGACGTCAGGATCGTCGGGAGCTTCGACTTGGACGCCGTCGGCGCGTACCCGACGACGCTGCCCAGCCCGAGGATGGTCGCCGCAGCTGGACGAGACCTCCAATTCATCCATTCCCCGCGCCAGCCGCCATCGGGGTTCAGGAAGAGCCTCAACCCGATCTACACCGACGACCACGGCACCACGGCCAGCAACTCTTCCACGACGACGGCGACAACAACGGATTCGTCACCATCAGCCGCCGCGGCAAGCCATGACGAAGGCGCGCACGCTGCGACGGCGGCAGCGGCACGAGACTGCCCGCCGCTGCCGGCGTCCCCGGCGCCGCCTGTGCCCGCGCGGCGCCACACCGGCGGCGGCGGCGGGGACGGGCAGCGCTGGGAGGCCATCCGCGCGGCCGAGCCCCCGCTGAGCCTGGGCCACTTCCGCCTCCTACGGCGCCTGGGCTACGGCGACATCGGCAGCGTCTACCTCGTCGAGCTCCGCGGCGGCGGCGGCCGCGGAGGCGCGCTCTTCGCCATGAAGGTCATGGACAAGGGCTCGCTGGCCGGCCGGAACAAGCTGGCCCGCGCGGAGACGGAGCGCGAGATCCTCGGCCTGCTGGACCACCCCTTCCTGCCCACGCTCTACTCCCACTTCCAGACCGACAAGTTCTGCTGCCTCCTCATGGAGTACTGCTGCGGCGGCAACCTCCACTCGCTCCGCCAGAAGCAGCCCAGCAAGCGGTTCACCGAGGACGCCGCCAGGTTCTACGCGTGCGAGGTGCTGCTTGCGATGGAGTACCTGCACATGCTGGGCGTGGTGTACCGGGACCTCAAGCCCGAGAACGTGCTCGTCCGGGAGGAAGGCCACATCATGCTCTCCGACTTCGACCTCTCCCTCCGCTGCTCCGTCAGCCCGGCGCTTGTCCGCTCCCCGTCCGGCCGTGTCAGCGCCGGTGGCCTCGCCCACGGCTGCATGCTCCCACGCATCCTCCCGGGCAAGAAGAAGAAGAACAAGGCTAATAAGGCCAAGCTGGACGACGACGAGACGGTGACTAGTGGCAGCGTCGTCGGCTGCAAGAAGCCGTCGTCGCTGGAGTTCACGGCCGAGCCGACAAGCGCGCGGTCCATGTCGTTCGTGGGCACGCACGAGTACCTGGCGCCGGAGATCATCCGCGGCAACGGCCACGGCAGCGCCGTCGACTGGTGGACCTTCGGCATCTTCCTCTACGAGCTCCTGCACGGCGCCACGCCCTTCAAGGGCTCCGGGAACCGCGCCACGCTCTTCAACGTCGTCGCGCAGCCGCTCAGGTTCCCCGACACGCCGGCGGTCAGCGCCGCTGCCAGGGACCTCATCCGGGGACTGCTGGCGAAGGAGCCGCACAACCGGCTCGCGTCCCGGCGCGGCGCCGCCGAGGTGAAGCAGCACCCCTTCTTCGAAGGCGTCAACTGGGCGCTCATCAGGAGCGCCCAGCCGCCATACATCCCCGACGCCGCCGTTGACCACTGCCCCCAGTTCGCCTGCGACGACGGAGCGTCGGCGCAAGGTGCCACGCCCAAGAGCGCCGCACGGAAAACCGGATCGCGTCACGCTGATTCTGATTCGTCGCATGTTGATTTTGAGTACTTTTAGGATGTGATGATCACAAGTTTTGAGATCTCCATTATTTTGTAACATCTCCATGTTCACTGATTTAATTTCTAAAATACCAATATTACAGAAATTCTCCTTTTTGTATTATGAACTATGATGATGATGTATAGCTACAAGCACTCTTTAATTAAATGAGAAATCTATTATCCACACGGCTCACAGCTTTCAATTAAGCTCTAATAAACCAAGAAAGAAATAAGGTCACTGATCACTGTCACTGGTTCTGCGACACCGAGTACCTGCAGACCCTGGCGTCCGTAAACACGAGCCCCGGCCTGCAGTAGTACCCCTGCCCGGGGCTGCAGTGCCTGTCCTCGGAGCACACGCACCGGCCGTCCAGCGCGCAACCGTCGCCCTTGTCAACCTCCACCCCGCCGACGACCTCGTCCGACCACGGGCTGTCGAACAGGCCCCGGGGGTCCAGCTGCCGCTTCGCCGCCGCAAACTTGCCCCACCGCGGGTACTTCCCGAGCACGCCGGCGAACGCCACCAGGCGGTTCTTGGCCCAGTGCGGCCTGGCGCCGTGCTTGACGAACGCCAGCTGCTCCACCTCCTCCCACACGTCCTCGCTCAGCCGCGGCGCCGCCGGGTCCGACGCGCGGTAGTAGTTGAAGTCCACCACGACGGAGTCCTCGGGCTGGCCCAGGTGCGCCGCCGACGCCTTCACGAACCGGACCAGGAGGCCGTTGTACACGTCCACGCCGCAGAGGCTGTCGGAGCCGGCGAGGTCCCGCAGGCGCTTCACGTCGAGGATGAAGTCCCGGAACCGCGCCGGCGGCGAGAACATCGCCGTGCTCTCGTAGAAGAAGAGGCCGTGGAACCTGGGGTCCCACCCGCACGCGCTGAGCAGGTCCGCCGCGGACGAGCGCGCGCAGGAGCCCGACGTCTGCATCTTCCCCTGGTGCCCCACCACGGGGTACCCCGTGAACAGCACGCCGTTGTTCTTCAGCCCGCTGCCGACCAGCCGCTTCGCCGCGCCCTCCACCGCCGCCGTCACGCACTTGCCCCTCACGTTCTTGGACCGCTCCAGCGAGGTCTCGACCGCCCTGAGCCCCGCGGTGACGGCGATGGGCGTCGCCTGGAAGCCGATGAAGTCGTTGACGCCGTCCCCGGGCGCGTCCAGCGGCGCGCGGTCGTCGATGCGGTACACGGCCGTGTGCTGGGACGGGTACCAGGTGATGTCGGCGAACTCGTGGCTCGCCGCGTGGGCGGCGAAGTCGTCCTGGAAGATGGAGTCGTTCCTGTAGTCGTAGGTGATGCTGCGCTTGAACCTCGGCTCCAGTGACAGAGTGATCTGCAATGCAACCAGCCAGTGTAGATCACGTTGGAACTCAAAAATCATTTCACTTCGCTACTACCGGTGTACTTTTTTTTTTAAGATAATGTATGTACTACTAACAGGGTACTAGTGTCTAATAAAGAAAACCATCTGATTTGCGATGGTTAGAGTTTTCGGATTGTGAATTATGAATTGGTTGAACAAAGAGATGAAGCAGCAGCAGCTGAACTTGACTGGGGCAATATAAATCTAGATGGTCACATTTAGAGAACTGGAAGGGTGTGCCAACGACGCTTCCTTTGGGAAATTCAATGTAGCCGATCATTTCAAAAACAGAACAATGGTACTATTTTATAATTAACTTGCTTAGCCAGATGTTTTAGTCAGAGAAGCGATGCATTATATGATTCTTGTAAAAGAAAAAACGAAGGTACCTTCGAGTTTTTGACAGGCCGTGACTAAGGCACTCAAGAACAATCACACGTTACTGTTAAAATAACAGATTGAATAAACGCACTTCTCATACAGAACATTTCTTTCAAAAAATTGATGCTTCTCAGACTTCAGGCTTTCAGATAAAAAAACTTAGACCAGCTCCAAAATAATAAAACCAAATGCCAGTCAGCGCAATATAAATCTATATAGGTCACATTTAGAGAACTGGAAGGGCACTTCCAGCGACGCTTCCTTTGGGAAATTCAATGTAGCCGATCATTTCAAAAACAGAACAATGGTACTATTTTGTAATTAACTTGCTTAGCCAGATGTTTTAGTCAGAGAAGCGATGCATCATATGATTCTTGTAGAAGAAAAAACGAAGGTACCTTCGAGTTTTTGACAGGCCGTGACTAAGGCACTCAAGAACAATCACACGTTACTGTTAAAATAACAGATTGAATAAACGCACTTCTCGAGGAAGAACATTTCCCTTTCCAAAGTGCAAATTGATGCTTCTCAGACTTCAGGCTTTCAGATAACAAAAACAATACCAGCTCCAAAATACTAAAACCAAATGCCAGTCGGGTGCACGATGATACGCAGGTTGAGTAGATGTACACGAAATCTTAGCAATCAACTTAATAAACGCACTTCTCGAGGAAGAACATTTCCCTTTCCAGAGTGCAAATTGCGTGAGGACTGAGAAACAAACCACATCTAGATTGCGTGTGAACCCTTTCCCAAAAACAACTCACCAAGCAAACTGGGATCCTGTTGGATTCACATTTCAGCAATTAGAGAAGACTAGCTGGAGTCTAGGACACAGGGTCTGTTTTTGAAGCAAACTTGCTTAATCTCATATAATACGCCCCTAGCAGCAAACTTGCTAGAGGCAATACTATAGCTAGTCTACTTACCAGTCACTAAGCAGAGGTGTTCTAATGTTGTAATAAACACAAAGGATTACTTCTAACAAGAAGGCCCGATGATAGAATCAGTGTTCTAATGTTGTATTCAGGTGGGTGTTATTCAGAAGACTCGACTAATTAGCAGGTGACGTTTATTATGGCATGAAAATAAAAGTAACCTATGGAACTGTTTGGTTCACGCAATGGAGCAATAATAGTGGTGTTTGTTTGTCTTTTCGGCCGTACTTTTTCAGTAAAAAAAACAGTGTTCTAACCACAAATCCAGCGAACGGTACTTTTTAGCTCGTCACTAATTAATGAATTTAACTATTTAACCAGAGATCCGAATATCTCAATCTATTAGGTGCTTCAGATATACTTCTTTTACGTGTGCTATATCCACCAACTAAGTTGTAGTCCACACTCCACTTACCGCATTTGACATCAGCATAGCACCGGTCCGCCGCCGCGCCGGCTCTCCCCGTGATGGCTCGCCGGTCCGCCGCCGCGCCGGCTCGCCGGTCCCCGCAGGCTGCCCCGCCGGTCTCGCCGCGTCCGCCTCTGCTCGCACTCCTTATCTCGCTCCTCTCCACCATCGAATCGGTCGGCGCATAGCACCACCCCCCGAGCCGTCGCCGCAGCTCCGGCATGTCGTCAAGTACGACATCGACGGTGCCGACGGCCAAGACACCGGCCGGAACCAGACACGGCCACCTCCCAACAACGCGGTTGCAAACAGGCTAGCTAGAGAAAGGGATCGAAGATGAGTGCTCAAGTGGCAGATCGCAAGGAAAAAAACAACAAACTGATGGGTATGGTCGGGGGCTCGGGGCCACGCCGCCGCACGTGGCGATGCTGGTGACGCCGGGATGGAGCACCTGATCCCGCCTCGCGTCACGAAACCATGGCGACGCGGGAAGGAACCTGCTGACGGCGGGGACGCCAGCTCGGAAGGCGGCAAGGGCGATTTCACCGGCAGGGCGGCGGGCGGGTCTTCTCCGTCGCCTCCGACTACTTCGCCTAGCCGGCGGAGCTTGCCGGACCTGCCTCGGGTCCCTGCGCGCCGCCGCTACCCAGCATGGCCGCCACGGAGCTCGCAGGCTCGCCGCAGACCTTGTTCGCCTCGCTCGCCGTGCGGCCGCGGGATCTTGCGACACCGCCGCAGACCACGTCGAGCAGAAGCGGCGACGGCGCGGCTTCGCTCTGGAAGACGCTCGCCTCACGCGCGGCCCGCCTCCCCGTGCCGGCTCGCCAGTCCTCCCTTCCCCTCTCGGCTCGCTGGTACCCGTGTGGTGTGGTTTGCACAGAGGATCCTTAGACGAGAGAGCAAAACGTTGAACGATTGGTTAATATTTTATCAGGACACCATGACAAAATTTTCCGCGGGAAAGCCTACGGCGTGTTCGCTGATTTCGGTCAGGGCTTTCCAGCCAGGTTGATTTTAGCTAGAACTTATTATTTATGATATAATATTTTTTTTATAATAAATTAATCTTACAAATCAATAGAAGCGGCGTATCGAACCTACGAACAGGCCGCTAGTTTCTTGGTACCATAGCTCTAGAAACTAGTCATGGTTTTTTTTTTTTTGCATTGTGAGTACCCTTAAAATCTTAAACCAATCATTGAGTATCTTACTCTTTTTTCACCGTCAAGCAATCTCGGCTATTGAATGGATTAATTAGTTCTTTTGACAACAATAATCATTGTAATTTGAACGGGACGCTGTCCAGACAGAAGCAGCCTGTTCGGGAGGCCGTATCGTATCGTGGATTATTTACTGTTGGCTGGTTTGGTGTGAGAGAAAAACACTGTTCCTGATTGGAAATTTACGATCGTTTACGAGCAAGCGAACAGGCTGATGCTGTCCAGACTCATGAGTCACCTGGGCCACGTTTAGTTGGTGCCTGATTCAGCGCCGCCCGAATTGGCGAAGGTACTGTAGCTACAATATATTTTTATTTTTATTTGATAATAATTATTCAAACATTGACTAATTAGACTCAAAACGTTCGTCTCGTAAAGTACAACTAAACTGTACAATTAGTTTTTGATTTCGTCAACATTTAGTACTCCATGCATATACCACAAATTTGATGTGACGGAGAATCTTCTTTTTACATAGTGCCAAAATTAGAAATTTGGTGGAACTAAACAGGCCCCTGGATATGAACGGGATCAGCGCAGAGCAGTTGTTTTCTTCTGGCATACATACAGTATTTGGGAACGCATGCAGGCTGGTCCTCAATCCCGTGGTCCCGGTGTCAACGAAGAAATAACAATTCTCAAGCCAAGCTAAAATTTACTCCATTTGTCAATAGACAGTCATCAAATGATATTACGGCAACTAATGTCAAATAGGACATCCTGTTGCAAGCAAACAGCATCAGGCTCCTCCGGTCTCCAATAATGTGTAGCTTTAACCATTATTTGTCACTAGAATATATTAACAAAATATAGTGAAATTATGGGGCTACCAACCTTTTTATAGGCCAATTTTACATTATGATTTTTTTCAGGTTTTCATACCAAAAGTTTTTAAAATTTATTGGTAATTAAATTTTCACAATGTTGACCAGATCTCGTAAAAAACCATCAACTATTTTTTTTACTAAAGGGAGAAGTATAGATCCATCAACCAAACCCATGACCAATTTTTTAGAACAACCCATTAGGAGTTATTGTCTCCTGTCACAATATAACTTCATCTAAGTTTATCCTAAATTAAACTTTAAAAAGTTAACTAAACTATATGAAAAGTTATATATTGGGAAAGTATTTTTCATAATGAATATAGTAATATCAATCTTATTTTGCCAACCTATACAAATCTTTATATTGATTGTCAAAGTTAAAAAGGCTTACTTGTGAATTTGTAGAAACCTGGATAAACTTACATCTATGATCAAAGCAAGTAGATGAACGCAGCCTTGAAAATGATCTCTCTAAGAAAACATGTTCTTTAAAATGCAACCGACTGGCTCTACTCCCTCCACTCCAAATTATAAGACACTTTACTTTCTATATACATAGTTTTGCTATGTACTCCCTCCGTTCAGGAAAGAATGCAATTATGGGATCCGTACCATTCAAAATAACTTAAGTTTGGCCGAGTTTATAGTACAAAATATTAGCATTTATGTCTCCAAACAAACTTTTTATGAAAATATATTCTATAACTAATCTAATGGCACTTATTTTATATCATGAATAATAATAGTTTTTTATATAAATTTAGTCAAAGTTCAAATTGTTTGACTCCTCGAAAAACGAGAATTGTATTCTTTTATGGATGAAGGGAGTAGTACTTAGATATACATTATGTCTACATACATAGTAAAAATAGTGCATCTAGAAAAATCGAAGCGTCTTATAATTATCCCTGTTTGGTTTGGTGGACAAAAAGAGACTAAAAGAGGCCTTTTAGTCCCTTTCAGTCAATGTGTTTGGCTCCAAAGTGACTAAAAGGTGAGGCAACTTTATTAAAAGGTGAAGTTTAGTTCCATTTAACAACATTTAAATGACTAGTCGGCTAAAACCTATTTATTTCCATTTAGTTAAAGTGTTTAGGTAAAAAGTGACTAATAGAATTAGATTTAGAGTGAAGAGTAAACCAATCACCGCCTTCGAACAGGACAGAGGGAGTGTTTTATACATGTTTTGTAGGCCAACACTAATTCTATTCGTCTCGGGAGTGCACTACCAACGACAATAATGGCCTATTCATTTGGTTCACTTAATTCCCAACAACCACATAGCTCATTTTATAGGTAGTAATAATAACTAAATGATACAGGATGAAATATTTGTTAAGCCAATCAATTCGTGTATTATGAGTTGCTAAAAGTAGAGTTCCCTTTTGTCGCTCATATATAAGGAATAAAAAGACGCAATATTTATTAACCAAGGAGGTATGCATTTAGATCTTCACGGTCTTCTCTTGACCTTCTTTTTGCTTGGTTCATTTTGTTTTGCATCTTATTTTGGTTCATTTTGACCTTAGCTCAGAGCTCAAATAACTTACGACATGAAAAAAAAAATTAACTGTCCTATTTACTCAATCCATACCAAATTGTAAGACGTTTGACTTTTTTGACACCAAGGTTGACCATTTGTCTTATTCAAAAATTTGTGTAAAATATCACTTCTTTCGTCGTGATTTGGTTTATTAATAAAAATTCTTTAAGAATGACTTAAATTTAACTATATTTACACAAATTTTTTGAATAAGACGAGTGATCAAACTTGAGGCAAAAAAAAGTCAAGCGTCTTATAATTTAGGATGGAGGGAGTAAATTTGAAACAAACATGTACTTTTTCTTTTTTTTTTGGGGGGGGGGGAGGGAGGGAAGGAGACATGATTTTGAACCATTATTACGATACGGGTGATGCGTTTGATCACTGACCTTGGAGACGACCCCAAGCAGGCCGAGGGAGACGAGCGCAGCCGGGAAGAGCTCGTCGCCTGTGCGCAGCGTGAGGACCCTGGCCCATCCGTCAGCCTCCCCGGCGGTGACGACAAGCCTGAGGCCCACAACGTGGTCGTGCACGGCACCGCCGCGGCCCCACCACGAGCTGCCGTGGGACCCGGTGCTCACGAGCCCCGCGACGCTGACGCCCTCCCAGTAGGGCGCCGCCGTGAGGCTGAGCCCGCACGCCTCGGCCGCGTCGATGACGGCCCGCAGCGGCGCGCCGGCGTCCGCGGTCACCGTCCGCGCCGCAACGTCCACCTCCACGCCCGCCAGCCTCGCCGTGCTGATGAGCAGCGTGGTGGCAGTGCCGTTCCCGCCGCCGGGGCAGGCGAGCTTCGGGATGGTGTGCGCGAAGCCGCTGACGACCTTGACGCGGGCGCCCGTGGCGCTGGCGCGCGCCACGGCCGCGACAACCTCCTGCTCGGACGCCGGGTACGCGACGGCGGACACGGGGCAGTCGGCGCGGTCGCTGGACCACGCGCCGTAGGCGTTGGAGAGCACGCAGCCGCCGGTGCTGGTGCAGCGCACCGGCGGTCGCGGCGGCAGCGAGAGCGCCGGCGCCGGGGCATGGGAGGACAGCAGCAGGAGGAGAAAGGTGGCGAGCATTTTTTTTCCTTTGTTATTTTTATGCGAGTGCGCCTTTGCTTGTGGAGCGTTGATGTGTTTCTTGGACTTGGAGGCTCTCTCTGCCTTTTGCTCTGCTACTAGGTGCTGCTCTGTCTGCCAAGACACGCTTGCTTTGGTTGCCTTTAAAGAATGCGCGATCGGCGGAGGGGCACTAAAGATGGCAACGGGCACTCGATGGCAAGGATACGGGCGCCACTTCTTGTCCGCGGGCATGGGCACGGGCGTGGGCATCATCCTGAACCCAGAGGATAGTTCTTCGCGGACAAAGAAATTTGCTATCCTCACCCACATATCCGCCATACCCGCTCCACATGTCTGACATGTGGGACCTACGAGCAAATATATGTATATATACACAATTTCTAGGGTTTATTCCTGATTCAATCCACACCCACCCCACTCAGCCACCCTAATCCCCGCTGCCGCCCCTTCGTCTCGGTCTCTCACTCTCTCGGAGACTTGGATTCTCACCTCGCGCCGCGCTCGGCCGGCAGCCGCCCTCGCCGCCTCGAGCCATCACGCGGGCGAGGCCACGACCACGAGGGGGGTGCCCCTGCGTGACCGCCGCCGCCCATCCAAGCCGCCCCCTCCCCGTCCCTGGCCAGCCGCCTGCCCCTAACGCCCAAACCCGTCACACGGGGCGTCGCGCCTTCCCCACTCGTGCCACCCCGACGCCGGCCTCCGGCCTCCCTACTCCGATAGCTAGCGAACACCGGCCTTCCCGCTCCAAGGCTCTCACTCGCAGTTGCGGCGCCTACCCCCACTCGCGCGACTCCTCTGAGATCCAGCGCACTCCGACGACCTCACACGCCTCCTCTCCAGTCTCCACGCGCGACTTCTCTCCAGATCCAGCGCACTCCGACGCCGGTCGCCATCCTCCGAGCCTCCGACGCTGGCCGCCGGCCGCCATCCTCCCCGCTCGGAGTCTCCGAGGCTCCGACCTAGGCCGTCGTCCCCGCCGTGCAGGTCGCTGTCCCACTGCGCTGGCAGGCATGCGGGCATGCCCGTAGGCAAGACATGGCCGCGGATAGCAGGTGCGGGCACAGAATGCTACCCGTGGCTGGTGGCGGGCGCGGGTGCGGGCGCACAATTTCTCTCGCGGGTGCGGCTCTGTGAGGCTTGTATCCGCGGGTAACATACCCGTTGCCATCTGTCTAGTTCAAACGTAGAAATTTCTCACGGCCTCGATTGATCCGCGGATGGCAATAGAAGATTGCCTGCCAGTTGTGAATTTGGACAATCAATTGCTAGTATTAAATATATATGTATATGAACCTTCAAATCAAAAGAAACAGCTGATGAGCTGAATAGGTAGTAAATCAAAAGGGACGGCTAAGTCTTTGTTTGGTTGGCGATTTTTTTAGAAATGGTACTGTAGTATTTTTGTTGTTATTTAACAATTAGTGTCAATCATAGTCTAATTAGGCTTAAAAGATTCGTCTCGTGAATTTCGTCTAAACTGTGTAATTAGTTTTATTTTTTATTTATATTTAATGCTTCATGCATGCGTTCAAAGATTCGATGTGACGAAGAATCTTAAAAAATTTTGCAAAATTTTGGAAACTAAACAGGCACTAAAGGGAAATTAAAAACTCTGGGAGTCCCAAATCTCCACGTCCACACTCATTTTATCACTGAGGGTTTCACCAACGCACCACACTGGCGTGCTGCCTCAGCTTTCATGTCCATATTCGACGTCCATCAGTGACTAGGACGAAATAAAACTAAGGTACGGCAAAGTAGATAAACAATGATAACAAAGAAATATTCAAATTAAAGTAGTTTATATATATGCAAATGCAGTGATCACCAACTCACCAAAATGTACAAGAACACAAATTGCAAATGTATTTTATGCCAAAATTGTCTTGTATAAAATTGCAGTATGTACATTTGGCTTTGGCTTTGGCATTGCCCTTGTCCTCCTTTAAATCCATCTTTATTTAGTCACGCTTCCTAGAGTGTAGGCGCCTCGAAACGTAGAACCAAAAGCATCTGACAACGGAAGGAAACAAACGAAGGAAGAAGAAGCTCCAAAGCCATTTGATTTAAGATCTAATGAATAAGATCATTGCATCCAAAATTTTAGGCACCTAACATATAGCAGGACCCTTATTTAATTCCGTGGTTCATAAATTGACCAACCAATTAAAACATTCAAGAAAGAACAAATGATCAGCGCCTTGTTCGTTTGGGCTGATTTGGCTTATAAGTCATGATTGAAAGTACTATTGACTAATTTAGTGTGAGAGAAAAATACTACTCGTTGACTGGTAAGTCATAATTTATAAACCAAATACCACGTAGCCAACAGGCTGCGAACCTTCGGCGGTTTGGGCACTTTGGTTACCTGATTGACGTGATCGTGGCAGCTTGGCACCAATACGGCAGACCGAACGAAGAACTGGCATGCTTGCGTCTGCATCAGATCTAGCCATGAGCTAGGGCATCACCGCATTGGCAGATCAGCAATTGCAGCACGAGCGCCGCAGCTTGAATCACGACACGGGAGATATAAAATATCAGCAGGTAGCCAGGGCCTTGTTTAGATTGAAAAAAATTTCAACCCGATGAATAGTAGCGTTTTCGTCTTATTTGGTAAATATTGTCCAATCGTGGACCAACTAAGCTCAAAAGATTCATCTCGTGATTTTCCAACTAAACTGTACAATTAGTTATTTTTTTTACCTACATTTAATACTCCATACAAACAGCTAAAAATTGATGTGATGAAGAAAAAATGAAAAAACTTGGAATTTTGAGGGTATCTAAACAAGGCCCTGGTATAGTCAGTCTCTCGTCCCGTGTACCGAAGTTTGAAGCCCATGTGCGGTTGCTGCCAGCCCAAAGTCAAAAGCAGCAAACCAAGTACAATTCTGACACAGGATTATTCAGTACGTTTTAATATCTTAAATTTGACTAATTATATATATATAAACATATCAATAGTTAAGATATTAAATAAATATCATTGAATTAGTTATGAAATATATTTTTATAATAAATTAATTTGGAGCTATAAATATGAATACTATTCAGTAGAAGTTTGATCAAACGTAAATTACTTTTTTTAACACGTAACTTATAGGTACATGTTTTTATAGACAGAGTGAGTACACGTCACTATTCAAGCACGTTGGGAGCAAAAGTAAGACCTAGCCCGAGAGACGTGAGACATTTTACTACTACCACTCCGTACTCATTCGCTTTTACTGTGAATAATATCTTCTCTTTTTTTAAAAAAAAATATAAAGAAAACGATGGAAGGAACGCTAAGCACCCTCCGTACCGGTAAAGAAAATCGTTTAAGACATTATTTAGTATACTAGGAGTAGTTAATTAGAGTGTATTTTTTCTGTTTGCCCTTATTAAATAGGGCTATGGGTATCTCTAATATAGGTTCGAGCCCTGTTTGGCCCAATTTTTGCCAGACTGATGCGTGATTTTGCATGTGCATGGCACTGTGTAGTTGGGCGCTTCGGTTTTTGCCGTTCGTGATTTTGCCTCTTTTTTTTGTGACCGTTCGTGATTTTGCCCGATGCGTGCTTTCTGCTCGTAACTTTACCGATGTGTTCTAGTGCTCTGTCTTGGCATCTTTCTTTTTCATCTACTATTTCACGGTCGTCACCACACCAGCACGTCAACAGAGCCAGCGTACGGGTAGCCCTTGCGACGGCGGCGTCACCAACCATGGGCGACGAAATATCTCCGTGGACTCCAGCAAAGAAGGCAAGGAAGCAGGAAGGGGAGACGAGCGATCGAGCGACGCACCGAGTCACTGACTGCGGCCTCGGCGTCGCGATTAACGAAGCAAGGCTAGCGTCGTGATTAATGAAGCACAAGGAACAGGAGCCGAGGGCAAACGCGTCCAAAAAAGTGTTAACAGAGGCTAAACGACTTGATTTGTGCAAATCATCTAAACCCATAAAACGACTTCCGAGGGAGTATACTCGTGGTAAATAAAATGGAAAAGGCGAAAAAGAAGATGGATTTTCTCCCGCTTTTCCAAGGACCAAGATTGCGCGCCGGCGGCCGACGTGGCTTCCCTTGCAGCGGTACACTCACCCGAGTCAGGTAGCTTGGTGGCCGCGATCCGCCGGGGCTCCACCGCCACTCCCGACTCCCGCTCCCCGCCCGCCTTACAAAACCTCCTAACCCCATCCGCAGCCACCCGCCGCGGCACCCCCTCTACCACCGGCCACCATGCAGATGCAGACCCTCACCCTACGCGCCGGCCCCTCCGCCCGCCGCTCCACGCCGCCGTCGGCCAGCTCCGCGCACCTCGCCGCCTCCCGAAGGTGCCTGCTGCGTGCCCCCGGCTCGCTCCGACGCGGGAGAACCCGCTCTCTCAGGGCCTCTGCCTCTCTCGAGCAGGTCAAGGAAGTCGCCGGCTCCCCGGCTCCCTCCGGTAAACCAACTCCTGCTTCCTTTCTCTCTCTAATTTCTCAATTCCACGAACGGTGTTGTCAGTGGCGGAGGAAGAAATTAAATTGAGGTGTGGCGGGATGCCGAACTAGAGAATATAGCTACTTATTAGGTAGCATAAGATTTAAAACTAATGTTGCTTTGTATACATGTAAAATTTAATGAATTTCGTTCATCAAGCATGAAATATACAAACAAAAATATATAAATAATATATAGAAGAAATCTAACGTCAAAGAAGAATACTAAAAAGGTGCAAGTGAAATCAAGAGACAAACCGAGTGACAATGAAGCTTTAGTTGCGTCTAGGAGATCTAGGTAATTGCACTTTCCTATCTTTCTTCTTCTGGAATGCTTTCTTAATTTTCTCGAGGTCAATTTGTCATCCATGCGATCTTGCTTAAAAAGATAACAATAGAAACAATAAGCCTTATTCTTTTCGACACTGTATTCAAGCCAAGGATGTTTCTTGAACCACTTTTCATGAAAGCATCTATTTTTCCCTGTTTTAGGAAAATTATAACCAGTTGGTTGAGTTGGTCCCTTTGCTATGTAAGCCCTCCTAACATCACTTCTAATGTCCACATGAAATTGATCAATTGGTATACGAAGTCCCGGATCAGTGATAATGTGATCTGGGTTGAACTGAGTTATAATACCTTCAGGCTGTGCATCAGATTCCACCATCTCGGCTTCTATATGATTTTCAATCTCCTCTTCTTTTTGTATGGTTGCCCTGTCCCCTTCCATCTCCTCTTCTACTGCATACACAGCCTGTTCAAACTCAGCATCTGAGTTATAGTCATCTTCCTCTCCCCCTTGGTCTTCAACATATGGAACATTTGCTGCTGCAGCTTCACGGGGAGAAAAATTGGAGGTGATGCCACTAGACCAAAAGGTCGTCAAATCTGCATTCGACCACACCAATCAGTAACTAAAGTGTATTAGGATTTATGAGCAGAAATTCCAATTAGTTTTATGTATCAAATGTGCCAGTTGCCATCTATAACTCTATGAGATATTGAGATTACAGTATACCTTATTACCTTTTGTTTTGAGCCTTTTGGTATTGACCTTGCCCTTTTCTTTTGGATCCATGTTCTGTCAATAATATGGTTCAGAAATTAATCAACAAGTTATTAATTAATTACCCAACATTCCAACAAATACAATACAATAAACAATAGAATAAATTAAATTACCTTGATCGGCTGATCCCTGATGGAATTGGACAGAGAGAGGAGTATGAGCGTTGCCCTGTCCTGCTGTCCACCGTTTGCAGTTTGCTGGTTCGTTCACTCCTCGCGTGAATTGACGAAGGCGATGCCCAGGCCAGGGCCAGGACGGCGGAGCACCACTACTGATCCACGATGGGCGATGGCCAATGGCCGATTGATCGAGGAAGCTAGGGCACTGCGACGGGTATACGAAAGGTTCCGAACTTCTGAATGGCGGCTCTTGGTCTGCTCTCCATCGTAGCTCTCATGAGCAGTGCCTGGACCTGGACGCTATCTTAATTGGGCCCTTGCTAGCAAGCCACATAAGCCCACAAGCAGCCTGCAGCCCAGATATGATATACAAGATACCGATTCAGCTTTAAACATACTGTTCTTCTTCAGAGCAGCAGACTAGCAGTTCTTGAACTCTTTGAAACATTCATGGCAGGAGGTGTGATTTTGGGGTATGAGTTCCAGGAAAATCAAGGTATGGCAAGCGCCATACCTTACCATATGGGAAGCTCCGCCCCTGGGTGTTGTACGTTTTTTTTTGCTTGATCAGTGAACGGCATCGAGGTTAGATTAGTGCCCTCATGAGTTGATCACTGATTTACTTTCTGATTAGTAATTTAACATAACGAGCTCATGAGTCCATTTCAGTGGGCTTCTGATGTGTTCTTTTGCATAACTTGATAGCTCTATCTGTCAGGCTCCACGGTTTTCTGTTCATGGAACGTTTGAGCAACCTATTGCTACAAGCCTACAACTCTGTTTGCCTGTTTCTGTAATTAGATGAACAAGTCACACAAGGATGCATTTCTCTCCATTGCAACAATCACGGGTTCAAGAAAGCTGATAGCTACCAAAGCCTTAATTAATGCATGATTGAGCAGTTAGTCCTTGGCGCTTAATGAAACTTGATGATAGATCGCCATATTGTCGGCTACACCATCGGGTTTTATCAAAGTAGTGCCGTAGTGGTCCATATCGATGACATCTGCATTTTTATATCATGCCCTACACTCTGTGGAAATTCAAATTTCCAAATTCATCAATTTTCCTAGAAGCATTGAGTGACCGCTTATTGTCCCAAAATTTCCTTCAAGCCATTTTGTTGTCTATCTGCGTCGGCCGACTTTCCTTCTTTTCTGTTGAAACAATGCCAATTTAATGTACATTCTTCACTGGATTATTCAGCAGGGAAGAGTAGTCAAGCAACTAGAAGAGATGTGAGGAATATAGCAATTGTTGCTCATGTTGATCATGGGAAGACAACTTTGGTGGATTCAATGTTAAGGCAAGCCAAGGTACATTCTAGTATGCATTTGTTACCTTTGTGATTATGTTTATCAGAGATTTATTGCAAAGTGAATCTCTCCACCATTCAATCTATATGCTCACAGATATATCATGTTCAAGACTATTACCACCTTTAACTGTTGCTCCATATCTTTGTTGTAGCATGTTAATTGCCACTTATACAGAGTGATGGTGCTCCTATACTGACTGAACATCTGAATTTGTATTGGCTGGATTGTTTTTACTTGTTTTGCATGGATAGTCAACTATTATTTGTTTCCGTTGTTCGGTTAGTTAGTTTAACAGAACTGCTTTAAATGGTCTAATACAAACATGTTAGGTTAGCATCCGGTATGTATTGTTTTCTCATCATCTGGTTGCTCAATCATTTGACTTTTACGAGAATTGAGTCCGAGAAAAAGATTGTGTTGGAATACAAACATGTTAGGTAACGCGGGTACTGTTCACGCGAGGGAGAGAGGGCAGGGACGGCTGGCTCCCAAGGGAAGCCAACAACTTAATTGTTGCTTTCTGCTTAATTCTAATCATCCCCGATTACAAGTATTTATCCTTCCCTATAGATGCTATAATTAAGGAACTATATATATCTCTAAGAAAATACCAAATAAGCGATAAATTGGGCCTCTAAGCCCCTTAACAGACCGGCCCCCTAGCCACTATTGGGCCTGCGCCTGGCATAGGGGATGCCGGTCATAACATCTCTCCCCGCCTGCGCAAACAGTAGCCCGACCGTCGCCACCTCTCCCTCAGCTCTCTCCCTCTCAATCCTAGCAACCACATAACACTCCTGAAGCCTCATTTCCACACAGGATACATGTCACCCGGTCTCTCCTAGCAGGGTCCTGCCAGTAGGCATATTTCCAGCCTGGATCATTGGACTTCGCTTTCCTTGCTGGATCAGTCTTGGGATCATAATCAGGTGCTTCACTTGAGCTTGCCATGTTGCTGGATGCTACATAAAAGAAAGCAAGAGCCTTATGTTTGGGAAAGCAGAGCACACGCCATATTCAGAGCAGACAGAGCATAGCATAGCATAGCATAGCAGAGAGTATACAATATCCAGATTCAGAGCAGAGCACGAGGAGGCAGAGCAGAGAGTATACAATATTCAGACTTCAGAGCAGCAGTACAAGCAGAGCAGACAGCAGAGTACACGAGATTTGGAAAAGCAGAGTGGAGGCGGGGGGCATACCGGGCGGAATAGCCGAGTGGAGGCGGGGGGCATACCAGGCGGAAGGGGAAGTACCCGACGGAGGCGCAGTCAACAGGCGGGTCGACGGAGGAAGACTCAAGGCAGAGTCACACGAGCAGGTGGTGACCGCAGCAGCGATGTGCGATGATGCTGGAGCGGCTCCGCGGCAGCGGCGGACGACCAAGCGGAGATGCAGGGCCGGCTCCGCGGCAGGGGCGGCCGGCCGGTGGACACGAGCAGAGTAGCAGCCCAGCGGAGGTCGAGGTCCGTCCGCCGCCTTCTCTCTTCCTCTCCCCTCGCCCGCACTCGCGGTAAATGACTCGCGCGGTAGATTTCCCACGCGAAGAGGCTACCTGGGCGCACGCGCGGTCGATTTCCCGCGCCTCTTACTTTTCCCGCGGGCGCGCGGTCGATCTCCCCCGGGGCCGCGCTCCTTTTGGCGCCCTTCCCCTACGACCGGCATCCGGCATCCGCCCGACGCCATTCGCGCCTAGGCGACGCCTAATCCTATGAGGCGGACGCCATACACGCTGAGGTCGTGGCGACCCCGACGCCCAGGCCCTCAACCACGCCTTGTCGCCTAGGCGACGACTAGGCGACGCCTCAAAAACATTGCTTCCATCCATCCCACAAGAAGCCTATTGCTTAGTTTTATTCACTCAGTTTGGTTGGTTTCATTGAACTATCTGGATTGTTTATTAAGTAAAATAGTGTCTCTTTATTCAGTCTGGGGCATTACCTCTACAAGACTAGTAGACTACAAAAGTACAAATCAGTGTTAAATTAAAACATATTAAAGGAGTTTATAACAACGGAGACGAGATAAATTATAAACCATTTGTTGAACTTGCTTTAATCGGATCACCATTCTCTCACCATGTTGTAGCAAAAATCAGTATTGCATTTACTGTGAAATTATCTCCTTGTTGGATTAAACTAATTGCTTAACTTATGCAGGTTTTCCGAGATAATCAAGTTGTGCAGGAAAGAATAATGGACTCCAATGACCTAGAACGGGAAAGAGGAATCACGATTCTGAGCAAGAATACATCAATAACCTATAAGGGCACTAAAATCAATATAATTGATACTCCTGGGCATTCAGATTTTGGCGGGGAGGTTGAGCGTGTTCTCAACATGGTGGAAGGAGTTCTGCTAGTGGTACTAGCTACTTGACTTTGTTTTATTTCCCAAACAGTGACTTTTTTCTCCTTTCATGTTTTGGTTATTTTTGGACTTGACACATTTTTAGGATTTTTATGTGCTTTACTGCAGTTAGTTGTCCCATACATAGTCATGGGATGCTACCAATTTTTTACGTGCCTTTTGTATATATTCAATCAAACATTGTACTCGCATGATGTGTACATATTCCCTTTTTCGCTGCATGGTACCAAGCCCCTATCAAACTGGTTTTCTCAATAGTGTATTAATCTACATTGAGGAAACAAGTGTATATCCTCCTTTTTTAAGAAAAAAACAGTAGGTAGACCACTAATGTGGTATATATTGTATATAACCTCTACTTAATTGAAGCTTATCTGCTATATAGGTTGATTCTGTAGAGGGGCCTATGCCACAGACAAGGTTTGTTTTGAAGAAAGCTCTAGAATTTGGACATGCTGTTGTTGTAGTTGTAAACAAGATCGACAGACCTACTGCTCGTCCTGAGTTTGTGGTGAATTCAACATTTGAACTATTTATTGAATTAAATGCAACTGATGAACAGGTAAACAATTATGGCTATCCTATTGTTCATATAATTTGTTTTCAGTTTATCAACACGCGTCTTGTCCTAATCCACATGTTCATGTTTTATTTCAACATGCCAGTGTGATTTCCAAACAGTCTATGCAAGTGGAATTAAAGGAAAGGCTGGTCTATCTCCAGATAATTTAGCTGATGACCTAGGACCCCTTTTTGAGGCAATTCTTAGATGCATACCAGAGCCACGCATTGAGAAAGATGGTGCCCTGCAAATGCTTGTGAGTTACAAATTTTATTCTTTTCATTCTTTATTTCTGGTGCATCATTTTCTGTTTCTGATTTGCATGGTTGGTGCTTGAATATTGTTCACAGTCCACACATTTCATTTTAATGGATGCAGTGTATGTGTATGAGTCGTGGTTTTAGCAGCTTCTCTAAAAATGCTTCCGTTACTAGCAACTATCGATTTTGTTTCATGAATTGTGCCTCCTAAACTGTAGAACAATAGTTTCTTTTCTGTTTTGTTTGTTAATGTACCGTCATCTGTGGTGAAACTTTAAATTTCATGCTTAACCAATTATACGAATCAAATATGAGCAACAGCGTTATCCTAAAATGCTGAAAGCCATGTCATGGAAAATTAATTTATAGGTGTTTCTTGTTGATGACTGATATCTGGCATTCACTAAAAGTGAAAACTTCATTGAAAATTAATTACTTCCGACATTCACAATCAAGAAATAGTTGTATTATTATTATTTTTATTACTCTTGGATTTCTAAGTCTCCAATCTCGATTCATGTTCACAGCTGATCTCTCCCAAACTAGTGTCACATGGACACTCACTCATTTCTACTAAAAGGGTGGCATTGCTAATTTGAACACGAAACTCACCAAACACATAATATGAATACCTTATCTATTTTGTTGCTTCTTCCAGGCTTCATGCTTATAAAGCTCCAATTGTTTTATCATGAAAATTTTTCTGTTGAGACGGCTTTCTGGCTTCTCAACATGTTTTAGTGTTCACAGCCTATATCTGCACTTATCTTTCATTGCCTCCATATCAATGCTTAATTGCTGGCTTCTATGAAGGTATCTAATACTGAATATGATGAGCACAAAGGAAGAATAGCAATTGGACGGCTGCATGCAGGAGAACTTCAGCGTGGCATGGAGGTCAAGGTATAAATCTGCTCTGCTTGTGCATGTTTTGGCATAATAATGTGAACATGAACATTCCAGTTAGAAAGTTATATAAAACGTGGTAGTATCACAGACAGGCTCAACCAAAGGAGAGATTGAAATTTCTGCTGAGTGAAAATATCCATTTACAGTGAGGTGTTATATGGTTCTTTACTACATATATGTTGGATAAAGTATTACTGAGTCGATGCCACAATGCTGGTAAATTTCATTTGCAATATAATAAAATGTATAGCATTTTTTATGAGTACCTGAGTTTTGCCTTCTCTATTTGAGATCGGCGCCTTATGATTCATCTCAAATTTCTTGTGGAAGTCTGTGAGTAAAGCAAATCATATATAAGATAAAAGGAACTGCTGGGATTAATTGAGGCCTGAGCAGCCTCCACATCTCTTTATCTTACATTTTAGAAGCTCATTTGGTGCATTCTATTTCGAATTTTATCCTTGTGATCCCAACATGCATGTGAGCAAATGTTATGATGTAGTCAGAAATTATTGTGTTTTATGTGAACGAACTGATAGCTTGGTGGCTCACTGTTGTGCAACGAACCGGTTGTGAGTTTGGCTCCCAGACTTGCATGTGGGTGAGCAAATATGTGTGGTGGGCAGTGGTTACATGTGCCCAATAGTGGTGCTCCTCGGTCGAGTTTGTGCCCGGATGCCGCACTAAAAAATGGCCCTCGCTGTATGCAGCCTTCGGGGCCCCTTGCTGGCCCAAAGTGATTATGGTTTCTAGCTCTCAAACAATGCCGTTGGGGCAGTCTTCCCTTGGGGTTAAGTTTTTTTTTTATTTTTGTGTTTTATAAATGAAAGTATTGTGATATATTGGGTCTTCAGATTCAGTTTCTCGTTATATGTATTTCATCTATTGAAGGATCTGAGTCTAGCTCAATCCGTGGAAGGTGTGGCTTAACCCTGCACCACCCAGGTTTGGATCCTCTTCGACTCAAATTCGGTTACATATTTCTTCTTATATACAATGCCACATGGTTCCTCCTTGTTGGTCAAGTTTTTATTTCATCTATTGGTTCCAAAGTCTATTAAGTCTTCTTTTGAATAAAATTAGAAAATTTTCTTCACCTGTTATCATATTATTGCAGTAGAGTTTCTATTGATTAAGATATTTTTCAGGTTTGTACACCAGACGATGCTTGCAGGGTTAGTAAAGTAAGTGAGCTTTTTGTTTATCAGAACTTCAGCCGCGTCTCCGTTGAATCTGTTAGTGCTGGTGACATTTGTGCTGTATGTGGAATGGATGATATCATGGTAGGTGTCTGTGCATTCATATTCATTATTCAACCAGTTCATATTTATACTTATAACATGATTCTATATGCTTTGGACTATCCAGATTGGGGAAACTATAGCTGATAAAGTTACAGGAACACCATTGCCCACTATCAAAGTGGAGGAGCCAACAGTCAGAATGTCTTTCTCCATCAATACATCACCTTTTGTTGGACGGGAGGTATGTCTATCCTCCATGCTAACAAAAAATATGTTATATCTACTTCCTAACATGCTCTTCTGTGTTAAAGATTTGGGAAATCCATAAAATATACCCTGATTACTCCATATGATCTCTTGTATTCTGTATTCGTTGTTCTAAATTCGTGCAGTCAACCTTCTAGAAGCCATAATTATAGATAAAAGGTTTTCTCAGTTTTCACGTTAAAATGGTATTTTGTACACTTGCCATAAAAGTACTTTGGCATTGTTATGCTTCAATAATTTTTGTTAACTACAATAAGGAAACTAATAATCGAAAGTCGGTATTGTTAAGCTAAATTTCTTCTATATCTTAATGAATTGTGTAAATGATTGCCCTCCATGATAGTGTCCTTACATCTCTTGTGAAATACTATACCATGTTAAATATAATGCAATAGTTTGGTTTATTCTCTCTCTAGAATACTGACAAATTTACTTCTTCTCATTCTCTTTATTATAGGGGAAATACGTTACTAGCCGAAATCTCCGTGACAGGTTGTATCGCGAGCTCGAAAGGAATTTGGCTATGAAAGTAGAAGACGGGGAAACTGCTGATACATTTCTTGTTAGTGGCAGAGGCACACTGCATCTCACAATATTGATAGAGAATATGTAAGAACTTAAATTTGGTAGTTTCATTAATTCAGTGACTTTTGGTTGTCTTAAGAACAATGTGAACTTTGCAGGCGGAGAGAAGGATATGAATTTATGATTGGACCTCCAAAGGTCATAAACAAGACAGTGGATGGAAAACTACTAGAGCCTTATGAGGTAAGTCTATACTTTATTGTATATAGAGAGTTGGAATACATTTATTTACTGATTTATTAGCAACAAACCTCTTCTTTTATTACTTCATTATTCCTGGAACTCCTTTGTCCTTAGTTCCCAACTTCCCATTTAATTAATATGTGTTGTTATGCTACAGATAGCTGCTGTTGAGGTTCCAGAGGAGTCCATGGGATCAGTTGTTGAGCTTTTGGGGAAAAGGCGTGGACAAATGGTTGACATGGAAGCTGACGGGTTTGTGCTATACTTTCATTATCTCATCAAATCGGTGAAATGCTTGTTTACAATCTGTATACTATTTTGATATAGGAATGGCTATAAGACTAGTGCCAATATTCTTCCGACTTATCACGCTTCAACTGGTTTCTTAGAACAACCTTAAGAGTCCAGTGCTTCAGTCCAGCATTTCCATCCTTGAGTGACATACAGTATTTATTTTCAACACAATATTTTTATAACTACTAGTACTAAGTAAGGGTGTAAAAGTAAGTTTCATAATCCATGCACCAATCTAAGTGAATACAGTATGGGACTAAGAGTAAACTTAATTAAATACTCATAGCGTCATGTATATTTGGACCACTTTTATTTGAGGAAAAAACTGAAACTTCAATATGAACCTATCCAAACTAACAAAACCCAACAGACTGGTCAATTTTCTGTGAGTTCAACAATGGTCAGTTTGCACAATTTAGTTGGGAGCTGCTATGTCCTTAATTATGAATCATTTATCTTATCTGCTGACAGGGTAGAAATCGTGCAACAGGTGAATTGCTCTAGTTTATGAAAAAAGTCAGTTTTGAATTAAAAGGGGATTAAGATAAGCTTAATTATTGACTTGGCTTGTATTAATCATATTATACTCCAGTCTTTTGCGTTCTGCTTTGTGTTATTGAGTCATTGCCTTGATGAGTATCATTTTGAATGGTAGGCCGGAGGGAACAACATTGCTGAAATACAAGATTCCTACCAGAGGCCTCATTGGACTTCGGAATGCAATTCTTACAGCTTCTCGTGGCAGAGCTATACTGAACACAATCTTTGACAGCTATGGCCCATGGACTGGGGATCTTAGCTCACGTGATCAGGGATCCTTGGTATGAATAAGTTCAAAATAAAAGCAGTGAGGTTTTCTCTTACATTTTCCCCAGCATCTAACTTCCAATAAAATGATATAGGTTGCTTTTGAAGATGGAAGCACTACTTCTTACGCACTTCTTAATGCACAAGAAAGAGGTGTGTTGTTTGTCCAACCAGGGCAGGATGTTTACAAAGGTCAAATTGTTGGTATCCATCAAAGACCTGGTGATTTAGCAATTAATGTGTGCAAGAAAAAGGCTGCTACAAATGTTCGTTCCAACAAGGAAACTACAGGTAATAATTTATTTTCTCTGAGCACTTGGCAGTTTGATGGTTTTCTTTTTTCGCTGCTACCAGACCTGCAACCTTTTAATTCTTATATATGACGAAATTTGTGTACTGTGTCTGTGAGTTCTCTTCTGAAAAGCTTTCCAATTGAGCTACTGCAAAATAAATGTTAAAATTTTGGAACAAGAAAGAGTAGAGATCTTGGAATATAGTCATGTATTGCAGGCAATGTAGGTTGTTCTTCCTGAGAAGCAGCAGGTGCTGAAATGAGCAACATATACATGGATATGCTTTAATACTATACCAATATTTGTATCTATTGACTCTTAGGTTTTGATCCAAGTGCTGAATTCTGTGTGTTTCATATTTTGCAGTGGTTCTTGATGAAGCTTTAAGCTACAGTTTGGATGACTGCATAGAGTTTATCCAAGAAAATGAGCTAGTGGAGGTTACTCCTGCAAGCATCCGCATGTGCAAGAACCCAAAAATTTCAAAGAAAAAGTAAAATTATCGCATCGTTTTTCTCAAGGCGTCAGCTTCAGATAGGAGCTGCATGCTCCGTTGCCAGGTCTGGTATGACGGCTGCATGGCGTCCCACACAAGTTAGTAATCAGGCTATTTTTGGTGGTCTACAGACAAAAACTAAAGGTTGCCAGATTGAGATATAGGCTTATACGGCAGTTTTGTGATGATTAAATCAGCTGATTAGTCTGTCGGAGTAGCATTTTGGGCCGCCGATAAGGCGTGCACTATTTCCACAGCAATCTCACCTGTTACATATATTTGTAGGTCATATATAGGTACTGTACATGATTAAACAAACTCCTGGGCAATTATGAACTGAATATTTAAGGGAAGAACTTTTTTTTTAAATCAGATTATAGGGAAGAATATAACATTACACTGTTCGCTTGAGCTATTTTTTAGCCATGGAACAGTGTTTTCCTCTCACAACATGTTGTAATTTGGCTTATGCTGATGCTTATGCTGAAATGTTGTGAAAGGAAAACACTGGGAAGGATAGGGCTACAAGTAAGTAATGTTTACATTAGTGGGTGGCTTTCCACCACTGAATAATAAACTTCCTAAGTCACTGCAGAGTGCAAGCTGCTTACATCCTAGTCCCCTAGCTACAAAAAAAATGGTGGTGCAGTCCCCTGGCACAGCTTCTCCTCGCTACAAGCTGAGCCCCCAGCATATCTCCGAACAGCTTCTTGACCAGAGACTAGAAACTGTTGCTCCATGCTCTTTGGCTCCGAATGATTCCTGAGTTAGTTCTTGACCAGAAAGTAATCTTCTACTTACAGATCAATGAGCAGCCACCGCCCAGCGTTC
Source organism: Miscanthus lutarioriparius (assembly GCA_904845875.1). Lineage (NCBI taxonomy): Eukaryota > Viridiplantae > Streptophyta > Magnoliopsida > Poales > Poaceae > Miscanthus > Miscanthus lutarioriparius. The sequence goes on along the minus strand of CAJGYO010000007.1, from coordinate 127,110,932 downwards.
TGGTGGCCATGTTGCCAAAGTCCGGCACCGCGCAGTTGGTCGGCACTTTAGCCAGTAAAGACCTGCAGAAGTCATCAAGGTCTCCTGCCATGGCGCCAGTGTTGGGCATCACCCAACTGCTCTGGACTCCTGTTGCCATGGCGCCGGTGTTGGGTACCACCCAGCTGCTCTGGACCCCTGTTGCCATGGCGCTGTTGCTGGGCACCACCCAGCTGTTCTGGACCCCTGTTGCCATGGCGCCGATGCTGGGCACCACATAGCTGCTCTGGACCCCTGTTGCCATGGCGTCGGTGTTGGGCGCCACCCAGCTCTGGACCTCTGTGGACTGCTCCTGATCAAAACTGTTATTGCTCTCCACATCAACCCCTATCGAGCTCCAGAACCCCAGTTCTCCTGCAGATAGCTGCCGCGCCACCGGCATGGTCACCTGCGCCTCCAACTCTCGGTACTGCTCTGACGCTGCGGACGGAAAGCACTGCAAGTCGCAGCTATCAAGAAGAGGGAACTCTGGGTACTGCTCTGACGCTGCGGACGGGAAGCACTGCAAGTCGCTGCTATCAAGAAGAGGGAACTCTGGGTACTGCTCTGACGCTGCAGACGGGAAGCACTGCAAGTCGCTGCTATCAAGAAGAGGGAACTCTGGGTACTGCTCTGACGCTGCGGACGGGAAGCACTGCAAGTCGCTGCTATCAAGAAGAGGGCTCTGCCGGAAGGTGTCGTCGTCGGTCAGAACGAGGTGTGAGGATTCTTCGTCTCCAGAAGCATACGCCACGCCCGAGGAGCAGTGATCGAGCATTGCCCCAGAACAAGGAAGATCTGACGCGGTGGCGCCGACGCGCGCGTGACCACTACTCTGGCAGACTTCTTGCCCATCCGGCACGCGCATGCGCTTCCGCCCGTGGCCGCTGAAGGCAACGTGGCAGATTTTGACGGGCGACGGGCAGGGCGGCGCGGCGATGGTGTACTCGTGCATCACCCACCCGACGCTGCCGCTGTCCTTGCCTTTGCCCATGTGCAGGTTGAGATTGCTGACATGGACCCTGATCCTCTTGCCTCGGACGCGCAGGCACTTCTCGAGGCTGCTCTGCATCTTCCAAATCCCGACGCCGCCGTCGCAGCCGCGGTCCTGGCGGGCGCCGGGTTTCTTGGCTTCGCTGGCGCGCACGATGAAATAGGCCTCGTCCTCGCTCCCCACGCCGTGGCGCTCGAAGAGGTCCCAGGGCAACGTGCTCCCCGCCGCGTCGTCCTCGAAGATGACACCGGGAAATGGATCCTGGCCACGGGCGCCCGGGAGGAGGTAGAACTTGACCAGCTCGCGCTTCGTAGGCCGGAACCTGTAGGTGGGTGGGGATGGGATCTGCTCCGCCGCCGCCGCCATGGATGGGAAGGGATTTGCTTCTCCGACGGCCAGAGGCTTCAGCGTGGGCGTGGATTGGGATCTAGGAAGAGGACACGGGTGAGATTTATATCGTCCACGCACCTGAGATTTCAGCGCGGAGTGCCTTCCCCGCCGCTCCGCTCACGGAACGGAAAAGCACGCGAAAAGTCAATTTTACCCCCGCCCCTTTCTACCGTAGCAGCAGCGACTCCGTGGATCTTTGTCGGTCCTGGAGTGTATATGTTTTTATTTTTATTTTTGTTTAACCGGCTGAAACTTGCCAAAAATCATATAAAAGCATAGAAAATTCATGAAATGGAAAACCAAGTTTTGTTAGTCTTCACATTAGTAGGTCTACATGTTAGAAGTGAATAATCACATGTTTAATATTCTGTGTTTTCTGTACAATTAAATATGTGTTATTGCTTGATAAATCTTTATAGGGAGTTTCTATTAGCCATAAATCTTGAAATTTTTGCAGTATGTTAGGCTACTGTAAAAAAAATCAAGATTTAAGAATAACATAGATCAATCTTTATAGAAACAAATTGTGTAAAAACATGTTTTATACTTTTCGTGTATACATATGTGTATTAGAAGACTAACAAAATTTTGTCTTGACATTTTACAAATTTTCTACGATTCTTAATGATTTTTACAAGTTTCAGCTGAAATAAAGCATAAAAAGAGGGAAACCCATAAGAGACAAAGACTTTGCATTTGGGCCCATGGATTTCTCACCGATCAACCCACGGTCTAGTGCACTATGTAGTAGTATTTACTTGAGTCTGTAGTTTGTGCATAGCCCCTTCTCTTTGACCCTATTCTAATCCTCGGGTCTTTTTTTCTAAATCAGAGCACCCGGACGTGGAAGAGCAGTCGATACGGACAGGGATGGGATCAACGGTGACAAGGGAGGGTGCACGGGGGCACCATGGTGTTTGGCCACACCTGCAGGTGCCCGCGTTGCAGACGGAGATGGCAGACGATGTGCTGGCGATGTGTGACGACAGCGGCACCAACAGCTGCGCGGATAACCGAGGCCGTAGCGAGCTCCAGCCGCAGGGGTTGCTGCTAGCTTTGCCGGAGAGGGGCCACGGCCGGGCATGGCGCCTGCGGGGGAGCACGGACAACGTGGAGGCGAGCCTGAGAGATGTGCCCGCCATTGGTGCCGGTGGAGGTGGAAGGAAGAAGGAAGAGGTGAGGGAACATGAGGGAAAAATGGTATTTTTTGCGTGCTTAGTATAAACATGAAAGGCGGGCCTGGTGCAAGCGGTAGAATCTTACCGCCTGTGACCGGAAGGTCTCCGGTTCGAGTCGCGGTCTTCTCGCATTGCACATGCGAGGGTAAGGCTTGTCACTGACATCCTTCCCCAGACCCCGCACGGAGCAGGAGCTCTCTAACTGGATACACCTTTTTTTAGTATAAACATGATTTTCTCCTTTTTATGATTACCCTCTTCGTCTCAAAATAAATGTACTTTTATGATTCTTAGAGAAGATCAATGTTACTTGAAAATTACATATTTATCTCAATCAAAAGCTATCTCAGCCTGTCATGATTGTACTTTGAAAGTAGAAAGAGTAAAAAAAATACTACTATAGGTGGACTATATTTGAAGTGCATTCATTTAAAAAAAATACTAGCTAATATTTATTTTGTGACGGAGCAAGTATGGCCTCGTTTGGATCAAAGCAAAAGCATAGGAAACGTGCAGGAAACTCATTCCATAGGAATTATCTTCTCTCTCATCGTTTGGAAACAAAGGAAATCAGAGTAAACTTTCCAAAGAAACGGTAGCTACACCTGTACTTTTGGAGGAATCAGAAAATGAGGTCTGAGCTCATTGGAAACTTTCCTACGGCTGTTCAACGTCTCTCTCTGCGTTTTTTCCAGTGTTATGGATTCTTGCGTTTTAAACATTCCTTCTAGTTATTTTCCGCGTTTTTTCTTTCCTCTATTTTATCACTACACACTCACCTTATTCCTGTGTTTTTTTTCTATTCTCATGTTTTTATTCTGCGTTCCAAACATGGCCTACATGTTTTTTGTTCCGCCGTGCAGCGTAGTACCAGCAGTGCCCTGGAGTGGTGATGGTGGCTGGGGCTATATTATTAGAGACAGTGACGGTGATGTTGACATTGCTGGAAGGGGCAGATTACCACATCTCCTAGATCCTTTCCAAGCTGAGCTAAGAGCCTGTTTAGATCCCTTCAAGTTTAGAAAATGAACACTGTAGTATTTTTGTTTGTATTTGATAAAAATTGTCCAATTATAAACTATTTAGGCTTAAAAGATTCGTCTCGCCAATTATGGCAAACTATGCAATTAGTTATTCTTTTTACCTACATTTAATGCTTAAAAGATTCGTCTCGCCAATTACGGTAAACTATACAATTAGTTATTCTTTTTACCTACATTTAATGCTCTATGCATGTACCGCAAGATTTAATGATAGGGCCTAATTGCATGTCTGCAAGGGATTCAAGCTGCCATAGATATCGGTATTACAAAAATTATTGTTGAAACTAATGCTATGATGGTGAAATTTGCGGAAGCGAAGGATTGGGGCTTATCGGTGCTGGGTAGAATAATCCAAGAACTTGCTAGATTAAATTTTGTCTCTGTATTTTTTTCTGCAGTTCCTAGGGAGTATAACGAGGTTGCCCATGTATTAGTAGCTTTGAAGTGTGAGTGCGAAGAAGGGGACGGTCCATTCTTGGACCCGCTGTATTCGGTCGATTGTCCTCTAGTCTGCAGCACTACTTCAGTAATATTTTTTATTAAATGAAACACTACTTCAATAATATTTTTTATTAAACGAATAATATTTTTCTCTCGAAACAGCACGAGCCAAATTTCAAGGAAACGAAGGACTTCGCCAAGAGTGCAGCACGTGAGTAATGGAATCCATTTCCATTTAGGCCTTGTTTAGATTGCAAATTTTTACAATCTGGATACTATAGCACGTTTCGTTTGTATTTGACAAACTTTATCTGATCATGGATTAACTAGGCTCAAAAGATTCGTCTCGTGATTTACAACCAAACTGTACAATTAGTTACTTTTTTTACCTACATTTAGTGCTCTATACATGTGTTTAAAAATTAATGTGATAGAGAGTGTGAAAAAACTTAAACTTTGAGAGAATCTAAACAAGGACTTAAAAAAAATAGTGCCCTGGCCACTGGGGTACACACGTCAATTTCCCCCAACTGTCCTAGAGCCACCCACCGAGGCAGATGCCAGATCCATAAAATGGCCGCTCACGCCGCTGTCCCTTCGTTTTCCCCAAACTGTGCCGACCGAACAACCGCCGGTCTTCCCCGCCGCGCACACGCCTGGCGCGGGCGCCTCCATTTCTAGATCGGGGTGCGGCCATCCTCTCTTGTTTCCGTGGCAACTGGCAACCGCGCCTCTCCTCCTTCCTTGCAGCGTGCCCCCGCGGGGACTGCGCGTGGAGCTGATCTCGTCATTTGTCGGTAAGGCTGCCGTAGCTTTTCTTCCATGGATTGTTCCTCCCGCTGCACAGTCGTCTCGCTCTCTCCAAATCTCTGTTCCTGGGACGGGGCATAATCTTGTGCATCTAGTTTTGTTGCGTATTTTTGTTCGAAGCTGTACCAATCGACTAATTTCAACGGGTTATTTCAGCAAATTCGAATCCTCCGCCTGTGCCCCAATCGTCTTTTCAACCTAAAATGCTCGGACACCATCCACGTTTGCTTGTTTTACCTTTATTTCTGCTCTGCCCAAGAAATGCCGGATACAGACTTAAGTTCACCTCCATTTATTTAGTCGGACTCCTATCTATTATATTAAGTCCATCATTATAGTATGGTTACCGCAAATATCATCTTACATATGCCGAAATTTTCCATGCCTATTGCAGTGTTATGTTTTTTGTCCAGCGGCACAACTGTTCAACTAAAGAGTGAAGAACATATTTTTGTAGCGCCATGGCTGTGGAAAGAGATGTATTTGGAATTTCAGGACCGACGTATCTGAAATCAATTGATTGGTATGTTTTTAATAGCTCCTCTCGCCTTCAACAATTCTAGATGACATTTCTCAGGATGTTCGCGGGTCATGGAAGGGTTGGGTTTGCAGAAAATTCTACATTTACTTGTTTTGAAAAAGATGTTCCTCATGTCCTCTAGCAACAGAGCTGCAACATTATTAACTGTAGCCAATCCAGTCTTTCTGGGAATTAGAGAGTTATGTCATTCTAATGAACGGCAGATAGTCGAGAACAATGAAGAAAGAGAAGCACTAGAAATAGGTTTAATTGCTAATTTTGTGTACCTGGAATTAATCTTCTTCTATCTTACAACATTGGACTTGGGATGGCATGGCATCACTTTCATGTACCTAGCTGCTAAATCTCATGTCTTCCATTATTGGTCACTGTCATGTCGAACTTGGAAAAATTATGACCCTTAACTCTTACTAACCATTCCCACCTACTCCACCTCACTCCCATTATGAGCATTATTGTCTAACTGTAAGTGGTTTAAGACTCAATGAACCTCTCCTTGTCTACTGAGATCCAGTCTCTCTAATGAGAATACATTGTCACCACAAACATTCATCATTGGGAATTGGGTTCTTCTGGTTAGCAGAATACAGGGAAGTAATACTTACTGCAACTTGTGCTGAGAAATTGATGGACTACAGAACATACCATACTTCTAAGAGCAATGGGAATTTGTGAAATATAGCTTCTTGTGTTTCAAGCTTTGCCCAATCTATGTGCTTAGTTAACCACAGGATCCTCTAGCTACTCTTTAATTCTTTATGGTGTGACTGCTATGGATCTGGTTGAGTCTCTTTGAATGTTTAAGCATAACAATAAGCCATTATCTTCTGCAATATAGACTTAAGTCTGGAGCTAATGTATTTTTTAACATCATTTGTATATAAGGAAATAGTAATAGTAGTTTATTTATATAACAGAGATGGTTTATAAGAGAGAATATCGCGTTTGTATTGTGTAGTGCTAAAACACTGAATTGAGATGCTTTATAATACTGAAGTGACCTAGCTCATTTGTTGTCTTATTGACATTGTTCAGAAATCATTGCGAGCTTAGATGGAGAAAATGGGAATTCTGCCATCATGGGAAGTGGGCTTCGTTGATTTTCCATCCCGCAATGGGGCTTCGCTGAATTGCCATTATGAAACATGTGCAACCCGCCGGAATGCCGTTTGGTGACTTTAGATCTAAAAAAAATGAAAAACGAAGTTTTCTTCCGCATTTACCCCTTGCCCTTTCCTTCTTCGTTCATGTGAGAGCACACAGACGGACGGAACCGAGGGAGGAGAAACGGATCGAGCGAGCGCTTCTTCTCCGAGCGGGCGCACCCCCACGGCAGCGCCGCGAGCCTCCAGCGACGCCCGCCTGCCCCCCACGGCAGCACCGCCCGCTCGCCTTCGCCATGCAGAGTCGTGTTCCCACCAGCGAGGCATGGTGGCTGAAGCAGGGACCTCAGGGCCGTCGGGCTCGTAGGCCGCTTCTTCGGCGCCGGCGAGCACAGCAACAAGAGTCGCGAGGTGGACAACCTAGCCCCGGCGAGGCTATTCGTGGGCCTACCCATCGACTCGGTCACGAACGGGCACGGTGAGACCGAGGGCCATCGGCGAGGGGCGGCCTCAGCGAGCCATGTGCCGATGACGCCACGGCACATCGGGCACGCGATGGCCACGCCGTCGCGACTGGAGTTGGAGCAGTGACCGCAGAGGCAGATGTGCTCCCACGACACGAGTAGCACCGTTGCCGGCCTGACCCGGCAAGCCCCGCACCTGAGGTTCAGGTGTGCCGACGCCGCGGCGGGGCACTCTGGCCATGCCGCCGCCGATGCGCGCCTCAACCGGCAACGGCGAGCTCCAGGGTACGGACCGGGGCCATCGGAGGCCGCGCCGCACGAGCATCTGGGCAACCTGTGGAATGGAGGACGCGGTGGACATCGGCGGCGAAGAGCAAGCGGTGTTCTGTCCATCCCTCTGCTCACAGGAAAGAAAGAAAGAAAGAAAGGACAGGAGCAAATGTGGAAGATAAATTCATTTTTCATTATTTCTGAGTCATAAAGTCACCAAATGGCATTTTGGCGGGTTGCACATATTTCATAATGGCAATCTAGCGAAGCCCCATTGCGGGATGGCAAACCAGCGAAGCCCACTTCCCACGATGGCATAATTCCAATTTTCTCATATTTCTGCATTCTCAATTTTGACCACTATGAACAGTCTAGGTTAAATCCTTGATAGTCAGAAGTTTGTTTTATGTGATCGTTGGTATAGGAACAGGCATATGATTCTTTTGCTAGTACAGTTTTCACAATTCATTGTCTTGGGGAAGTAACTGTCTTTCATTATCTATTGTCAAAAGGAACTGTGGGCATAATCGGAGATCTGTGGCTGCAAGCTTAGTTCAGGCTGTATATGTGTTAGAGAGAGACCGTCAACTGAATCATCAATCTGTTGAAGCCTTGGCACCTGCTTGGTGGGAATTCTTCCATTTTGAGCTGATTCGCAAGCTGATTGATGATGCTGATATGTCCATATTTGGTGCAATATTTGAATTCAATCCTCCTTCAAGTGAAGAAGCTTCTGTTGCAAATGCTCCAAGATTTGTCATCGCTTTCAGAGGCACCATAACAGAGAAGGATACTATCTCTAGGGATCTTTCCCTGGACCTGCACCTTGTTCAAAATGGTCTCCATAGGACCTCGAGATTTAATATTGCAATGCAAGCTGTTCAAAACGTTGCCTCAGTTTTCCCTGGATCCACGATTTGGCTAGCAGGCCATTCACTAGGTGCAGGCATGGCCATCCTTACTGGAAGAAACATGGTTAAGAAGGGTGTGCTTTTAGAAAGCTTTCTCTTCAACCCACCATTTGTTGCTGCTCCAATTGAGAGGATCAGGGATGAAAGGGTAAAGCACGGTTTTCGTATTGCAAGAAGTGTAATTACTGCTGGATTAACTATTGCCATGAAAGCTAAAACTGAGGGTAACAGTCAGAGATCTGTTGCTGAAGAATCTTTCAGCATTTTGTCATCATGGACACCATATCTATTCGTTAATCCAGGAGACCACATCTGTTCAGAGTACATTGGGTACTTCCAGCACCGGAAGAACATGGAAGATCTTGGTGCTGGATTTATTGAGAAGCTTGCGACCCAGAATTCCATTGGAGACCTGTTCTTCAAGGCATTAGGATGGGAATCAGAACCACTGCACCTTCTTCCATCTGCTGATATAATCATCAATGTGAGCCCTTCATCTGATTTCAAATACGCTCATGGTATCAGTCAGTGGTGGCAACCTGAGCTGAATTTGCAGTGCAGTAAATATCGGTACTCATAGCTATATCTTAAAAACTTAGTTATCCTTTCTATATCCCTTTAGTTTATTCATGTGGTTCATCCTATTTGGGTAGTATTGGTTTCCCAGCTGTGGTAGACTATTTCAGACATATTGACTGCATTTTCGTAACCTGCAAAATCTGTTGATTATGTGGAGTAAAGTTCTGACATCCATCATGTATCTGCCCTGTACAATATATTTATCCATTGTTTAATGATCGCATCATCTGGTTTTCTGTACTTCGATGTACTTGTTGCTTTTCTTTTGCTCTGTTGTAGAAAATGCAAAATAATGTGTTCTTTTATTCAAATGAGAAATGCCTTGATAACGTTAGCCTCTTGCCTGATTCTTGTTCAGGACAACATAGCAGGTCATATCCAATGGTAAGTTTTCTTGTTTATGAGTTTAAATAAGTGCTGGTGCATCATCCGCTGATGGAGAGAGGTTGTGCTCTTGATGGGAAGGAATCGATTGGGATCATCCATCTCGAGAGCATTGTGATCTGATTTAAATCCTGAATGTATTGTTCGGGTTGGCTCCAAATATTACCCGCCTTTGGTCCCCTGAGTTCATCTCTTTTTTTTTCAAAAAAAAAATGTTCTACTGATTAGGCTTATTGAGGTGAACAGTGTAGTGCAATGGTTAGCAAATTTCTAGCAAGAATAAAGACTGTTTCTAGCAAGAGTACAGACTGTCGACACAACAACACTGCTGGCAACAGAAACTTGCTCTCACAAGTTCTGTAGAAACCTGCTCTCACAAGTTACTGCAGGCAACAGAAACTTGCTGGCAACAGAAATTCTAGGGTGCGTTTGGGAGCGTGGCCCAAGAGCCCGGCTGCGCTGGTGGGCTGCAACTCCCGTGTTTGGGAGCCTTGGCCCGCTCAGCAGCCCGGCTATCGGGGTGCAAAACGGCCCCTCCGTTCGTTTCTCCCGGGCGCGGCTTCGAGCGGCGCGAGGGCGAGCGATTTTGGCGGCGACGGCTGGCTCGCGCGGGAAGAGGGAAAGCTCCGCGTGCGCTCTCCCCACCGGCGAAACCCTCCGCCTTTATAAGCGGCGCTTGCTGCTGCTTCTTCATTCCTCTCCGTGCTCTTCACCTTCCTCTAGCCACGTGAGAGACCGGCGTTGGTGGTGAGCTGGTGTGCGTCGCGGCGGCATCCTCCCCTGGCGGGCTTCGTCTTCGTTCCCCCGCCTTGGATCTGCTACGACGCGGCGCCGCTCCGTCGACCGCGGGGACTCCGTGGAGGCGGTCGTCTTCTTCCCTCTTTCTTCTGTGGGTGCAGTGGTGGTGAAGCTCTTCTTTCGGCCCGATCTGCTTCCTCTCCGGCCCGATCTGCTTCGTCTGCCTCGCCAGGTCTTGTTCTTCCTCCCACTGCGCCGCTCCTTTGCGCCGACGCTGACCCCGAGGTGAAATCGACCCCCAATCCTCTCTCCTTCACGGCGATGATGTTAGGCTTTCATATCCTAATTGCTGTTCATGATTGGTTCATCTGATTTGAGTACTACTTGCTGTTCCTCGATGGATTAGGGTTTGCTATCATAGTTCAGTGATGGTCGTTCTTACAGTCTTTCTTGCTTGCTACTATGATTTGTTTGTTCCTTGATAAGCTCTGTATACCTGATGCGTTTCGTGCTGTTCATATGGTTTGCTTATGTATTTTTATGATATGGTCTATGATGTCCTGAGCACCTAGAGGCATGTACCTAAATGCAGCCGTGCTTTATTTGCTTATTGAATCATTGTACAATCATGTTGAGGCCAGGCAGGGTATGATGATCTAAGTTTGTGTTACATTGTTATATGCATGTAGATGGATCCCTCTGTGAGCTGTGAGATGATGTGTAGACTAGCAGCTGCCCTGGTTGTAGTCATGGTGTCCTTTGTTACCAGCAGGCTTAAAAGGAAAAGGGTTGATAGTGAACCTGACCCTCTGCTGCATGCACTTAGGGATGAAGCTGACCAGCACAAGCAGTAGACCCATAACCTGATCTATAACTCCAATGATGGAGAGTGCCTATCCATGCTTAGGATGACCAGAGCACCTTTTTTTTGCTTTATGCAATCTGTTTAGAGCTAGGAGCCTAGTTTCTGATAGAGAGGGGGTCACAGTAGAGGAGCAGGTTGCAATGTTCCTCCATGTGGTTGGTCACAACCAAAGATTTAGAGTTGTCCACCAGTCTTTTAGGAGGTCCATTGAGACAGTGCACAAACACTTCCACCAGGTTTTGTATGCTGTTGGTGAGCTTAGGAATGAGTTGATCAAGCCTCCTAGCACTGCCATTCACCCAAAGGTACTTGAAAGCCATAGATGGAATCCATTCTTGAAGGTAATTGTGAATCACATGTTCCTTCATTAGGTAGATATGCATATTCACATGTACTGTTATCTCACTTCCAAGGTTTTTATGACTGCATTGGTGCCATTGATGGCACCCATGTGTTGGCAAGGGTGCCTAGACACATGCAGGCTGCTTTCAGGGGTAGGAAACACAACCCTACACAAAATGTCATGGCTGCTGTAGACTTTGATATCAAGTTCACATATGTCCTTGCTAGCTGGGAGGGCTCTGCCCATGATGCACTTATCCTAGCTGATGCCATTGAGAGGAATGATGTGTTCACTATACCTGAAGATAACTGCACTACCTAGTCAATGCACTTATGTCCTTAAGATTGGCACACACACTCACAGTAGTTGTCCAATTGTAGGTAAATTCTACCTGGTAGATGCTGGCTATGCATGCCATAGTGGCTGTAGGCAGGTACCACTTGACTGAGTTTGGGAGCAGAAACCACCCAACCAATGCAAGGGAGCTTTTCAACCTAAGGCACTCATCACTAAGGTTCACTATGGAGAGGGCTTTTGGTGCACTGAAGAACAGGTTTCGTATCCTAGATAACAAGCCTGTTTACCCATACAAGTCTCAGGTGAAGCTTGTATTGTCCTGTTGTATTTTGCACAATTAGATCCTAGGTTTTGGTATTGACCAAGTTGTGCCACCAGAGGAGGGTTTCACTGGCAGCCAACCTGACCCACTTGAGAATCTGCCCAATAATGACAGCCAGTCCCAAGACTCCAATGCCATGGCACTTAGAAGGGATGCCATCTGTAATGCTATGTGGGAAGGGAGGGGTACCTCTAGGATCTGATCATGTAGTAACTTTATTATTAAATTCACTTTGTTTACCCTGTTATGGAACTCATGTTTGTGTGATGTTTATGTAATAATTTGTTGGACAAGGCAGAGAACAAATTTCTTTCCTACTCAAGTGTTTATTGTTTGGTTCATGTTGTTTTTCATCATCTATCACTGGTTCATGGTCTTTGGCCATGAAACTCAGCCATACAGTGGTAGCAGCATAGATCAATTATGATGCTCCTATTGTATGGCTGTGTCCCATGGCCAAAGCTTATGTGTATTCTTGATTATGATGTTATTCTCCTACTTACTTTGAAATTGCAATACCAAATAGGATGGCTCCACTCCTAGTTGATCTGCTTGGTGCCTAGGGTGGGTTTGTGGCTGCTTCTGATGTAGCAAATGGGCTGCTGGGAGGTGCTATTGCTGCTGCTGTTGCAGCTGGTGCTGGTGCAGTAGCAGTAGCTGGTATTGGTGCTACTGTTGCTACTGGTGCTGGTGCTGCCATTGTAGCAGTTGGTGCTGCTGCAGGGGGTCCTAGGGCCATGAGGTGGAACAGCAACACCTCTGGCTTTGTCCTTAGGAGGATGGCATAGCTTGTTAGTGATGGTAGTAGACCTAACAAAGTCTTCAAGAATAAAGATGTTAACCATGTTGCCAAAGCCCTTAAGGAGTACAATGGGGAGGCAGTGAGCCAAACTTAGGTGTACACCCACCTGAGGAAGTGGAGGCAGAAGTGGTCTCGGGTATGTAAGCTCAAGGACCTAAGTGCGACACTTTGGGATAGTGACACCAATGCTATCATGCTTGAGCAGGAGCATTACCTTGGCCACTGCAAGGTAGAACTTTGTTTTCTTTCCTGTGTCTTTGTACCTGTCTTTCCATTCCTTGTCTAAAACTATACCCTTCCCCTCCCTCCCCCTTACTGCAGGATCATCCTAAAGACGTAGAGATTCTAAACTGCCCTATAAGGTTCTACACTGAGATGGAGTCCATCTTTGGCCATGCTATGGCCACTGGTAGGTTTGCACTTGCTTCTGGTGAAGCCCTAGGGGCCAACCAGGCTGAGAGTGTTGCTGCTAAGCTAGAGGGTCCTTCCTCTACCCATGTTCCTGCTAAGAAGATCCACACTGATGTAGGATGCAGCAACAAGGCCACAAAGCTCCTCTCCTTAGCTGTGGGTGCAAAGAGGAAGAGAGGCGCCTTTAGTGAGGATGAGATGCTTATGTTAACCAACATGTCTGATGCTGTGAACAATGTTGCCAATGCTCTTAGGGAGACTAGACCAGCCCATGTTGATGCTGACCTCTACCTTGCTGTGATGGAGATGCTTGGTTTTACTGAGGAGGCACTGATAGTGGCCTACACCTACCTGCTGGACAACAAGGGCCAAGGCAGGGGCTTTGTTGGCATGAGTGACAGCCATAGGGACATTTGGCTCAGGAACTACCTAGCTAAGAACTACTACATGTAGTTCCTGCACATGTTGGTAACCATGTGCATTGAGGGGGTTGACTGTTGATATGTATAGTTCCTTCACCTTCCTCACCCACTCTCTCTTCTTTTGACTACAGTTGAGCTGTAGGTATTTTGTACAGGTTACTTGGCTGACCCACACCTGTCCTTTGGGGTTCTTTCTTAGGAGGGTGGCTAACTATATGTGCTAGAGGGCACCATGATAGGCATTTGAGCCCTGAAGTGTTGGGCAGAACAATTATGTTGTGAGGCACTATTTATAGCCTATGTTGGCTACTTTATTTGAGATCAGTTGTTCCTTATTCTCTTACTTATGACCTGTTGGTTTTGTTTCTTTTGATTGGTGGTAACTGTGGGAAATCTATAAGGCCTATGATGCAAACAACATATTCATGAGGTGGTTGCCTTGTTTAATTGGTTCTTCATGTTTTTCATTACTGCCATGGAACCCTATGTGTGCCCATCCATTCACTTATCAACAGCAACTTGTATCTTATGCTAATGGCAGTGAATGGATGTGCACAATAGGGTTCGATGGCAGTCATGACCCTGGATTTGCACTTGTTTGGTGTCTGCCCTATTTACTTGATTATTCTGATTTGTCATGTATGTCATCAAATCCATGTGACACATCCATACCCTAGCAACAGACCCTTCTTCCTTGTGCTGATGGCAGTGTATGGATGTGCACATGGATTCCATGGCAGCCATGAGCTTGGATTTGCTGCACTACTGGTTTTTATTTTCTATGGCAGCCACCAATGATTTGAACTGAAAGAACACCACCACATTGTAAAGCTGAGGCCAACCTTTTATTACAATGCCTGTGATGTCAATTCTCTTACATATAAACTTGATGATGCTGGTCATCAGTGGAGGACTTAAGATCAACGTTTTGTTTCACCGCAAACCATAGATCTTCAAGTTCCACACTCATGGCAAGTTTCATGCTTTACATTTGACTAAGGCTAAACCACTGTTTCATTTCACAGAAATGGTAGGGTACTATGTTGTTTTCAATGGGAAGGCTCCTGGGATTTACCTGAGTTGGCATGAGTGTGGTAAGCATGTTCTTGTGTTGAGAAATGCTATATACAAGAAGTATAGCAACTATGAGTAGGTTGTTAGAGATTTTCAGGCAGCCATGAGAGATATCCATCCATCTCATGGAGCAGCACCTCCGCTCCCCTATGATCCTATCCCTCATGATGTTTTTGCTCCAATCATTCCTCCTTCTAATGGTAAGGCTGGTTGGTGGAAGAATGTGTTAATCACCTCACTTGTTATCTTGGTGTTTGGAATATGGATGAAGGGGGGCAATACTGGCTGCTACGACCGCCGCACTTAGGCCTATGATGGGTGCATGATGGATTAGCTGCTGCTGTGTCTTACTATTTTCTGTCATCCATTTCTGTTTTATATCTCCTATGTGTTGTTCAAGGTCTGTTGCTTACTGATTAGGCTGTTGATGTTGTTATTTTGCCTTGCTTCATTGGTATTTTTGTAACTGTGGGAATTAGGCTGATGATGACAAAATGGATGGGTGCATTAGCTGGCTACATGTGCTTTTTGTTTGTGTAATCCATTTCTGTGATCTACCTGTCCTGGGCTTCACAAACTTGTCTTTGGTGGCTAACTATGCTGCAAATGGACCTGTTCTTTCTTGCTTACTTCTTTAATTGTACCGTGTAGCCAGCTATGCTATGGATTGATCAACTATTAATTTGTCTGAGGCCTAGTGTTGTTAACAGCACTAATTGTATGGTTTACTTGTTCAAAACTGTTGTAATGGATCTCCAACTCTTGCTCATTCCATTGCTATAACTGCATTTGTGCAGCCTGACTATGGGCCTGGCCGAGGCAGCCAACAATCAAACACAATCTTGATTTGGTAGTTTGAGTTAGTTAGCTGCTCAGCCTGACTGCATATGTGCAAACAAATACAATCTCAAGTGGGTCTGGCCCGTTTCACACTGGATGCCAAACAAGAGCTGGTGCACCACTTGGGGTAGGCCTACACTGGTCTGGGCCAGGCGGGCGGTCCAAGCTGGCCTCAGCCACCCTCCCAAACACGCCCCTAGAGGCTACGTAAGAGCACCTAAAACGTCATTTCAACTGCATGTATTCTTGATGCTTGGATCGGTTTCCGTTGGCAAAGTTCGGCATCAGTGAGAACCGAGCGGGGCTCGGTTGGTCAGCTGAGCAGGGCTAGGCTGCTCGCCCGCAGTTCGAGCGCTGGCTCCCGCGCGGCGCCTCACCTTTCTTCTTAATAGTATCAGAGAGACTCCCCGTGTGTTAAAAAAAGTTCGGCGTCGATGGCCAGGGCAACACGAAAACCTTTCTATGAATAAAATACAACAACGGGATCTAAGGGCGTCCCCGGTGGTCAGCGACGTCGCTGGCTGAATAGATTCGGGAGAGAATAGGCAAAAAGTGAATAGCTATCTATTCCTTCGGTGCTAGCGCGTTGCCGGTGGAAGCCAATACTCCAACGGCGCTTGTAACTTTTTTACTACGATGGCCAACCGGAAGCGCCGCTCGTGGAGAAAGATGCTTTGATTAATTAATTCTAACGTTTAGGACCACAGTTGGTCATGTCCATGTCAGCTGTCGAAATCGACGGCACCACTGTGGACGCCCTAATATCTCAGCCTCGCGTTCTAGTGTTCTATCTCCGTGAAATAATATTATATACTACATCTGTCCTAAAAAGAATGTAACTATGAGTTACGTGCCACGAAAAGTGGTTCATATTTGATCAAGTTTTAGTGAATAATATTCACAATTATGTCTTTAAATTAATTTATTATAAAAATACATTTTGTAGTTAATCCGATGGTATTTATTTGGTATCATAAATATGAATACTTTTTTATTTATAATATAATTGGTCAAACTTAACGAGCTAAAATGTGGCATTATGCTAGAATTACATTCTTTTAGGTACGGAGGCAGTAGATTGTATACGGATGAGAACCGATGCCTATACTTCCTCGATGCCTGGTTTTATGCCTGGTTTTTCCAACTGAGCATCGGTAGTGACATGATGATGATGGAATTTTATTTTGGGGATTCCCAACATGGGTGAGAGAGTTGAAGAACCTCTTGAGTGGCTCGATGCAAACACAAGAAGGAAAGGGCATGGCCTAGGGAAAGTGGAGGGTGGTATGGAGGTTCCCATCATCAATCGAATTGAACTACAGTAGTCGGACATCGGAGGAGGTCGATGAGTGCAACTATCTTCTGTGCATGGACATAGAGCAGAATGGTTCGGTGGCTTGGTGTGGCGGAGGAGGATCGGTTGGCATTCCTTTTTAGGCTAGAAGAGGTGGAGCTCGGTTGGGCCTTCAATGCCATTTCGTGGCCGTGGCAGAGCACGTACGCAAGGATGACTAACGTGTTTGATGGAACTGATGTTGGGGAGTAGGGTGATGTGGAAACGCGTGCTTACTTTGGGTGCAAGGAGCGTTGATGGAGAAAGAGGAAGGAAAGAGGAGTTAGTGAAGAAAGGAAGAGTGAGACTGACACGTAGATCCCACTATTTTTTCCCTTTTTCCACTATTTGCTTGCTGAGCCGTTGCTATGTCATCATGACTCTCGTGGCAAAACTATTGCTATCTTATGGGCTGTTTGGTTAGAGGTCTGGGTGACTTGCTTGGAAAATAATGTTGCCTAAAAGTTGTCTGAAAAGTTGATGATTTTTTCTTGCGGATGCAAGTCTAGAGAATATCCGTTTGGTTGCAGGTTTGTGCCTCAAAACACTATCACGGAATATGTATAATATCAAGGTGTAATTCTGGTGTATGATAAACATATACTTTTATAGTTTGACTCAAATAAATAGATGATCTAGATTAGTGTTATTTTCCCTACATGTGTTCTAGAGACTACTTCAGTAATAACTAATAAGTAACCGGAAGAAAGTATTTGTTAATAAAAATAAGTTTTGCCTCATGATTAATACTCAATCCATCCCAAATTGTAAGACGTTTGACTTTTTTGACACCAAGTTTGACCACTTGTCTTATTCAAAATTTTGTGTAAAATATCACTTCTTTCGTCGTGGTTTGGTTTATTAATAAAAATTCTTCAAGAATGACTTAAATTTAACTATATTTGTACAAATTTTTTGAATAAGATGAGTGGTCAAACTTGGAGCAAAAAAGTCAAACGTCTTACAATTTGGGATGGAGGGAATAGATTCGTTCACGGATATCAAGCAACTAACCACCATGATAAGAAAAAGGCCATGCAGTTTTATTTGAGAGTCGTAGGAACCAGACAAAAGAAACAATAAAGACGACATAGACAAAAATAAATCTAACAGGAGTTACGTGTCCTTTTCCTCCTTTTCCGCCCATCAATCTACTAATCAGAGCAATTGGCCCAGGCAAGTACCGGCGCTCGAGCTGGGCGCTCGCTCGATTTCACTCGCCTGGACATCGACACACTTGCCTGGTACAAGCAACAGGGCACCAACCAAACGTACACGAGGCAAGATGTAGGCAAGGTCCAGACCAGGCAAACTTGTCCAGGGCTTGAACCAAACAAGCCCTTAAAATCACTTTTAGTAAAGGACAAGGTGGTTATTTATATGGTTTTGATAGTTTTTTTATATGGTTTTAATAATTTTTATATGGTTTTCATAGTCGTGGGAGGTCAAATGTTTAGTTTTGTGGTTTGGTTAGAATTTAAATTCATGCCTAATAATAATCACATTTCCTGTAAGAGTGAAAACGACCGTGGCTTCAGGCAGCGCCCTTCCCCACACGCTCCCTCTCTCCCCACGCTGCTCCCTTTGTCCCCAAGCCACGCCCACCGCGCCAGCACCGCTGCGGCTCCTCCCTCCCTCCGACGGCGGTGGCGGCAACTCTCTCTCCCCGATGCCCGATGACCTCATCCAGCTCCTCCCCGCTCCCCATCGCGGATCCGAGCAACCTCCCCAACTCCGGCGAGTGGATCCGATGGCGACATGGAGGCTTCGGGCGGGGGCGATGGCCAAGGCGGTGCTGGCGAGGTAAGCCCCCTCCTCCTGGATCTAGGGTTCTGGTGAGCTCCCTGTGGGGGTATGGCCTCCAGTACCCACGAGACAAGACATGGGCCGCACCATCAAAGGTGGCCCAACCCATAAGATCAAGGCGTGCACCGCAATGCTACAAGAAGATGTGATTTATTATATAATACCAAATAGAATATTTTTCCTTGTAACCCTACCCCTCCAGAGTATATAAGGAAAGGCAGGGGTCCCCTAGACGATATATCGAATCTGGTATACAATCAATACAAAATAACAGAGCACATGATGTAGGGTTTTACATCATGCCGACGGTCTGAACCTATATAAATCTTGTGTCTTGTGTCTCTGTTACCATCCGGTTCCTATTACGCGTACCTCCACCGATTCATCTACTACTGCGGGTATACCCCTCGATAGACTACTGACCAGATTTCGTCGACAGTGGCGCGCCAGGTAGGGGGTGTGCGTGCTGATTTGATGGCGAACCAGATGGCGTACCTCAAGATCAACATCATCCACGACGGCTCGTTGGCCTAAAGTGGGGGATCTTGCTGGCCCTCATCACCAACTCGCCGCGGATGACCACCAACCGTTGCATCAGCTCCAATTCCCTGCGCTACGTCGAGATCAACCGCACATATCGACTCGGCAAAGAAGGGCACGATGACCTCGACAATCCACAGCCAGGATGAGTTTCACCCGCCAGCTGATCCAGCTCAGCTGCGCTTTCTGGCTCGCAACTCGTCGCTGACGCCGACCCGTCTGGTTGTTGCAGAACACGAAGTAGCGCCGCCGAATGTCCAGGATGTTGGGCCTCTTCTCCATTCAGATGCGACTCACCTCAAGCCGGTGCCTAATCTCGCTTGGCCCACGCTAGTCGACTTCGGGTCCTGGATCCTGGATAGCAGCATCAAGCAAGGCGTCTGCTCCTCCTCGACGGGACGCACCTCACCTACAAGCTAGCTAGCATGCGGCCGCTAGCGCAGCCGGGTCAGCTGTCCACGCCTCAACGGGTCAGCTGCATCTGCGCAGGAGTCCTACTCTGACTCGGCTGAGCATGCACGGGAGTCCTATCCTAGCTCAATCGTACATACGTGATGGCTACTGCTCATCACCGTATCCATCGACGCCAACCGATCTACATGTAAGCCAATAGCAAGCAAGCAAGAAGGACGCACGATCTACGCCGCCATGCAAGCTTGCTTTCAAGTAGCTCAGACATGCAAGGGGATTGACTTGCATATACATGCATCATTGCCTTCGCGATCGCGTGCATGGCGACTACTTGGTGCCATTCAACGCGTACAACGTCGCGGTCGTCGAAGCAATTCAAGATCAATTGTTCTATGCAGCAAGTCGCCCGACCACATCGAGCCACCAAGCGAGCCGCTAAGCAAGCCGCCCGATCCATCAAGCGAACCGCCCAAGTCTAAGCGACATAAGGACGACGTCGCCCAGACTACTTACTCCGACCACCTGTCGCGTCACAGTGACGATCGCCGTGATGAATGGCACAATGATGACCGCGACCGCTGCCATGACGACAGGCTGGAAAGCTCGAGGGCCGGGCAATTTCATCGATGCTGACCAGATTTTATCGACGCCGACCAGACAACGTCATACACCGTAGATCAGACTTTATGATTAAAGATAAGTACCATTCCTATATCTGCATTTAAAGTTTTCGCCATGATGTCTCCATTTTGTTTCTCCATGATTATTCTCCAAACGTCGTTGCTCGAGGGCCTATATCTGCATTCTAGGATGACGTTGCTTGTGCTTCCCGCTCAGATCGCCACCCACGTCATGATGATGATCGCCGCAAAGAATGGCGTTATAAAGATCATGATAGGCTCTACGACGATCACGAACACCATCATAATGATCGGTCAGAGGGATCGAGGGCTGCACAGCCACATCGCCGCCGACCGAAAAACTTCATCAACAATGTAGAGCAGCCACGCGCTAAGCGCAATTTCAATGCTGCCTACGAAAAGCTCCTTAACGGTCCTTGAGACGTTATACAAAAGATATGTACCTTTTTATGTATATATGTATTTCAATAATGATTTTATCTATAATGTTTTCTCCATTTGTTTTCCATAATTTTTCTCCCTTTACTTATTTCTCCATGCAAACCATCTTTAAGATGACGCATACTATCGCCATTCAAATTAGACTACGCCCTCGCCTCGGTCGGACACATTCATGGGCTTCGCCTCCCCACGCGGTTTGATTCCATCAAGCTCTGATTATGCCCATTTGCCTATGACTCCGTGTAGCCGTCCAAGCTATCAAACGAGCCGTCCGAGCTATCAAGCGAATCATCCGAACTGTCAAGCGAGCCGCTAAGTGAGCTGACCGGACTACTCGTTCCGATCGCCTACCGTGTCCCAATGATCGCCGCGAAGAATGGCATTATAACGACCGTGACCGCCGTCATGACGACAGGCCAGAAAGCTTGAGGGCCGGACAATTTCTTCGTCGCTGACCAGTCATGTTCTCATTTGCATTATCCAGAAGCAGCCCTGTCCTCGACTTAGCACCTAAATGTGCACGAGCAGCAACGCTCTGCGTCATGGGCGGTCGGCGACGGCTCCTCGGCGATGCCTATGCTCCTAAGTGTGCACAAGAGCTAAGTTCTTTACGGTTCAATGGGCCTCAAAGCATACTGAATGGCTGGGCCGGTTTTCGTCGGGTTATCTCTCTAGTTTTCTCCAACGGTAAAGTGCTAAGCACTCTCCATATTCTATAAGGCATAATGCTAAGCACTCTTCAAATTTCGTCACGGTAAAGTGCTAAGCACTCTCTATGTTCTCCAACGGTTAAGTGCTAAGCACTCTTTATGTTCTCCAACGGTAAAGTGCTAAGCACTCTCCATATTCTCCACGGCATAGTGTTAAGCACTCTCCAAATTTCGCACAGTCAAGTGCTAAGCACTCTCCAATTTCGTCATGGTCAAGTGTTAAGCACTCTCCAAATTTTGCCACGGTCAAGTGCTAAGCACTCTCCAAATTTTGCCACGGTCAAGTGTTAAGCACTCTCCATATTCGCCATGGTATAGTACTAAGCACTCTCCATGTTCTCCAACGGTAAAGTGCTAAGCACTCTTCATGTTCTCCAATGATAAAGTGCTTAGCACTCTCTATTTTTTCTCTATTTTTTAAGTGCTCAACACTCTCCAAAATTTACTCCAATGTCCAGTGCTAAGCACGGGGATTTCATTCTTTTTACTTGTTTTCTTGATCCTACTACAAGATGTTGCTCTATCTTACAGCGGGCTCGGAGACTAAGTGTGTACACTTCACCTAGCGGTGAGTGTACTATTTTTCCTCTTACTGGTCTTCAGCTAAGCTGGGGACTAGCTGTGTGCTCGGCTAAGCCGGGACTCAGTTATTCTGATTAAGTGATCGTTGTAATTTTTTGATTCTGACACCAGATGCATTCTTCACCTACTGTTAGGCTCGAGGACTACAAGGTATACATTGCACCTTGCGGTGCATGTATCAATACTAACATCCTCTTTGACTAAGTCATAGATGATGATCATCTGACTTCGCCAACAAAGCCTAAGTGGCTACATGACAGATGACGTCGGCAAGCTTTCAGACTTATTTTCTTTGACCCTACTAAAAGATTCATTCTTTATCTTCCAGCAGACTGAAAGCTCTAGTTTGATTTTGGTGAATTGATAAAACCCTAAGTGCTAACCTAGTTTATCAAAGTGATCATGAGATAGGTAGCACATTCCAAGTGGTGAAGCAAATGAAGATCATGACATGATGATGGATATGCCATGGTGATGATTAAGTGCTTGGACTTGAAAAGAAGAAAGAGAAAAACAAAAGGCTCAAGGTAAAGGTATAAGTGGTAGGAGCTATTTCATTTCGGTGATCAAGACACTTAGCGAGTGTGATCACATTTAGGTTCAATAGCCATACTATTAAGAGGGGTGAAACTCATATCGAAATACGGTTATCAAAGTGCAACTAGAGGCTCTAACTCATTGCATATGCATTTAGGATCTAGTGGAGTGCTAACACCCTTGGAAATATTTGTGAAAATATGCTAACACACATGCACAAAGGTGATACACATTGTGTTTAGCACTTGGGAGCAAGGGTTCGAAACTTCACCGGCGGACAGTCCAACGGTGCCACCGATGCCCTGTACAGAAAAGACAGGGTTTCACAGAGTGCACCGGACGCTGGGCACACAGTGATCGGACTCTTACCCTACGTCCGGTCAGTAGCAGCTATGAGCGTGCGGTCTCGGTCTCATGACCGGACGCTGGCGCGAAGAGTGACCAGACGCTCAGGGCTTGCGTCCGGTCAGTACTGACGTACGCTGACATGGTAGCGTGAGGAACAACAGCGACGCGTGGCAGTTGGAGAATGACCGGACTCAGGTGTTGCGTCCAGTCATATAGGAGCGGACGCATCCGGTCGCAAAATAGAGGTTCGGGGAGCTCTCTGGAAATTATCGGACTCTGGCTGGTCTACGTTCGGTCGCTAATAATCGGACTCGTCCGGTCGCAAGTGGAACCTTACTAGAAACGACCGGACGCCAGTGATGGTGCGTCTGGTCACTTTGAGCAGCGCGTCCGGTCACAACTTAAATGCACTGATGATCATTGAGATCGGGCGATCAGCATTTGAAGTAGGGGACACGTGGCAAAGATCTGAGGATCGGACACTGGGGTCCTGCGTTTGGTCAATACGACCGGCATGTCCAGTTGCCCCGATTTTTCAGGGAATAGAGAGCCAACGGCTCTATTTGTGGGGGCTCTCTATTTAAGCCCCATGGCCGGCTCTAGCTCATTTTCTTGGCCATTTTCATTGACATAGCAACCTTGTGAGCTTAGCCAAAGCCCTCCCACTCATCTTCATCATTGATTCATCATATTTTTGTGAGATTGTGAGAGAATCCAAGTGCATTACTTGAGTGATTGCATCTAGAGGCACTTGGTGTTTGTGTTTCGCTGCCGAATTCGCTTGTTGCTCTTGGTGGTTGTCACCATCTAGACGGCTTGGTGTAGTGGAGGAGGATTAGCACGAGTTGGTGATTGTTCGTGGCCATCTCCCGGTGATTGTGAGGGGACTTGTGCCTTCCCCGATGGAGTGTCGAAAGGTAACTCTAATGGATTGCTCGTGTCATTGAGTTACCTCACTTGTGGGTAGATTCTTGCGGTGTCCAATTGTGTGGATAAGGTTCGTGCAACACCTCTTAGCCGCCGAACCACCAAGTGTTGGTCGACACAATGGGGACGTAGCGTGTTGGCAAGCACGTGAATCTTGGGAGAAAATTAGTTGTCTCTTGCCCTTTGGTATTCTCCCGGTGATTGAGTTAGTATTCATCTTGTGATTGGTTCACTCCTCTACGCGGCGGTATAATCACCTTACTTACTCATTTACATACCTGCAAAATAATTGTAGTAAGCTCTTTAGTGTAGCTAGAATTGAGAGCTTGCTTTGTAGCTTAAGTTCATCTAGTGGAGCTCTTTAGTGTAGCAAGTGTGAGAGCTCTTAGTGAGTAGTGACTTAGTAAATTATGTGTCTAGTGATCATAGTAACTAGAATTGTTAGATAGGTGGCTGCAACCCTTGTAGAGCTTGAGCAAGTTTGCTTTTCACTATTTGTCATACTAATCAAATTGTTTTAGTTGATTTGTAGATTTTTAAATATGCTATTCACCCCCCTCTAGCCATATTAGGACCTTTCACAGGCTCGGGAACTAAGTGGCTACACTTCACCTGACAATGAATGTAGTGCTTATTTCTTGATTTACCCTTCTTATTGACTAAGTCACGGATGATAATCATCCGACCTCGCAAACGGAGTCTAAATGGCTACACTTTGCATAAGGTGAATAATTTTTAAATTCTTATCTTGAGCCCCTTACATCCTTCTGGCAAGCCTTATTCGGTTAAGTCCGAGATCTGTGTACCATTTAAACCTGTCGGCTTCGACTTTCACCGCTCAATTCACCAGTTAAACTTGTCGGCTTCGACTTCCACCGCTCGGATCACCGGTTAAACTGATCAGCTTCATGTCAAACTGCTTGGACATATTCAAGACAACGTTGCTCAAAGGATATAAGGCACTCGGGGACTAGCTGTGGAGGTATGGCCTCCGGTACCCACAAGACAAGACATGAGCCGCACCATCAAAGGTGGCATAGCCCACAAGATCAAGGCGTGCACCGCAAGGCTACAAAAAGATGTGATTTATTGTATAATATCAAATATGATATTTTTCTTGTAACCCTACCCCTCCAAAGTATATAAGGAGAGGCAGAGGTCCCCTAGACAATATATCGAATCTGATATACAATCAATACAAAATAACAGAGCACATGATGTAGGGTTTTACGTCATGCTGATGGCCTAAACCTGTATAAATCTTGTGTCTTGTGTCTCTGTTACCATCCGGTTACTATACGCGCACCTCCACCGATTCATCTACTACTGCGGGTATACCCTTCGGTAGACTGCCGACCAGATTTCGTCGACACTCCCCTCTCTCTTTCTCCCAACTCCGGTGGGCTTAGAAAAAGGAGGGGCCCTGGGGAGGTAGGTAGGCCAGGTGGTGGTTATGGTGGAGGGCGGTTTAGGGGCTCTGGCGGTGGTAGAGGCGATCAGGCTAGGTCGAGGCAGGGGAGCTCCGACAAGGGGGGAGGGGTGGGAAGGCGGCCGCGCTAGGGCTCGGCCGGCGGCAGGGGCTAGTGCTGGAGGAGGAAGATGCCGTTGGATGTTGATCTAACGGTGGAAAATCGTCACCTGAAAGGAAGCCGGATATCATGCGCCTGAAGAATAGCAACTCCCATTATAATTGAGTGAAGGGCTAAAGAAATCTTTTTAGTCGTTTTTTTATTGAGCAGTTTTTTTTTAGAGGATCTTTTTCCCCACCTATACAACAGGCAGTTCCATTTGGCCATTTGGGCCTCTCCACGTCCAAGCAAAGAAAGACGGCCCATTGCCCCGGAATTATTACCGTCAGTTGGTCCTCGTCTTCGACTCCCTCCGCTGTCCGACTGTGCCCTGTCGCCGCCTCTGTCCTCTCCCAGTCCCCCCCTCCCTCTCCGGTGAGACGCGAATTGAATCGCATCGAATCCATGGGCAGCTCGTCGAATACCAACACGAGCGGCGGGGCCAGCGACAAGGAGGAGAAGAAGGAGGACAAGGTCAAAGGCAAGGACTCGTCGGAGCCATCCTTCAAGGAGAACGAAAGGGTCCTCGCCTACCACGGCCCCCTCCTCTACGAGGCCAAGGTTCGCCGTTTCTTTGACGACCTCTTACTGGATGCTAGATACACTCACTTGTTACGCTTGTGTTGTGTTCCTGGATCCTTGTTAGGGTTAGGATACCATCGGGCCGGCCCGTCGGTCGATTCGATTCACTTCCCCCCTGCGTACATTGTGCTAGCTTTTAGGGTTTAGGCTTTATATCACTCACATCCCATCTGATCTATTCATGTTCCTTCTCTTCTTTCTTTGCTTCTTCAATTCACTGATAATGAACTTTATCTGTTCTATCCCATTTCTCAAGGTTCAAAGGATCGAAAATCATGAAGATGAATGGCGCTACTTTGTCCATTATCTCGTAAGTCTTAAGTCACTCCATTGTGCAAGTATTCTTAAAGGCACTGTTTCCTCATTCTTTCTTTCTTCATACCATAGTCATTCAGATATTTCTTACTCTCATAGAAATCAGCGTATACCCGGCAATTTCTGCTGTTCTCTAATTCTTTGTCACTTCTCTTGTAGGGTTGGAATAAGAAGTAAGTGTTTCATACTCCATGAGTGGATGAATGTTAGATAAGTCTTCCATGTTTCTCCCCCACATTCGTACATATATCTTTTGTGATGTTTCCTAGATCCCTACTCCATGGTGATAAAACCCCAATGGATTGTTGCTGTGCGCTTGTTCTAGCTCATCAGATGTTTCTGTGTCCATTTTCTAAATGGTGGCGTACACTGAACCAGTTTGTTTCAGCGATTTGACACTACACACTGCTCATTTCTCAGCCATGAGCCAGTGATACAGTTAAACCTGACGGCAGACGCCTTTTCATTTAACGAAATATATTTTCCTTAAAATAATATGATTTATTGTTCTGTTGGTCTGCCACTGATTAACACTACCTATGTGAAATGGCTTATAAGTTATGATTCATGAGCAAGTTTTGATCTACATGTTGTGCCTCTGCATTATGCGAACTCTGTTATACCGGTATGCCCAACCAATTTTGATGTGTAATCACTTGTAATCCTTGCTTGGGTTACCATCTGGCAAATATTCCCTAATTCCAGCCTTGTCTTGTGATTTTAAAAAGAGTTATCACCTATGTTGAAGTATCAATACGACAAGCAACATATTAAAGTCATGATGTTTTTTTTTTTTGTTAATTTTGAGACAGAAGGGTCAACACCCCTTCCAATTTTCATATTAAAGTGGATAATCAGTTTCATTGCAGAGTTCATTAACATTGATGAACTAGCACAATAAAGACAGAGAACATTAATGAAACCTGTAGCTACTGAAACCATCAGACTACCGAATGACTTGATACCACACAATGCCACTAGATGGCCAATGTTTACATGAATAACATTACTACAACATAGTATGAACTCTCTCACCAATAGATCAAACCAAACATGATCCAACCAAACTTCCTTGTACCAGAAACAGAAAAAAAAACTCTGATAGTTGGCCCTCCTACAATGGTGCCCAACCTTGTGACATGTCGCATCGTGAGTCTTTGGTCTCTGAGCTCAGTCAGGCAACATTCCTTGCCCTCCTTTTTTCTGCAACAAAGACCATAATTTAAACCAATAACACAAACTGAAAATAGTCTGTATAGGGTCAGTAGAGAATTGATGTTTGAAACAAGCTCGTCAATTTCCACAATGTCCAAATTAATACTGAATTTCCAGTCCCCCAACGTTGCCAAATTCCTATGGTCTTTAGAAAAAGCATGTAACCATTTCCCAAGGAAATAATCAATGCAGGTAGGAGCAAGTTTTATATCAAAAGTAAGTACATCACAAACATTTTGTGGCTTCTATGCATCCTATTCCCAGTAGCTATGATGACTAACAGTCAAATTGTTGAGTTATTTGTTTCTTCCATAGTTGATTGATGCTCATATTCTGTGCCTCCTATTTTGAATAGCTGGGGGATTTACATATAGAGGCTGAGACAGCTTTTATGTTCATACAGGATATTGTTATTATCTTAGCTGGAGAATTCATTTTATGTTCTTCACATGGTAGAGTTTTGGGAGTTGGTCAGTTGGGTTGGGTGTTTGTAGGCTGTGCCTTCTGTTAGATTGTAAAATATGGTCAAACTATTTAACAGATGTGTATAAAAGGTTGGCTCATAGATTTCATTCATTTGGGTCCTTATAGCCAAGCCATGTTAAAGCAAACTGTTGTTTTGGCTAAATATTATGTTGATAAATTGAACATTGTTTGAGTGGATCGCATAATAGGCTTTGTAAATAAGTCACTCTAGGCTCAAGTTTAGGTGCAGACTGCTGTTCAAGTTGTCCCTTTTCCTTCTTAATATAAAGATACTTGCGTGTTCTAGGAAAAAAAAAGGTTAACAACTAACTACCATATCTTGGTAGCGTTTCTTATTTGTGAGGTCCTGATTGCAGCTTGCTATTTTGTTGTCATCACACTTAATTAGTTTTCCTTCCCTGCTGTTCTTCCACTAAGCAGACATTCTTATCATCATATTTAATTTCCATTTTCTTTGTAGCTGGGATGAATGGGTTGCAAATGACCGCTTGTTGGCATTAACAGAGGAAAACATGCGCAAACAACATGAGCTTGACAAGAACCAGGTAGTTGACAAAACAATGAAGTCTGGACGGTCAACACAGCATAAACCAAAAGGCTCCAATGGTTAGCTCGCCCTCCCCTCCCTGTGTTGTATCTTTAAGAATAAAGGGCATTGTTATGACCAGGTTGATAGATTCTACTCCTGTATATGATACATTGTCTGTTTGTTGTACTGATCCTTTATCTATTAGGACAATCTATCTCTACTGTTGTGGATAGTTCTAAGATTGCACTCCAGTTAAGTCATTGTTGTGGTAATAGTTCTTCCAAATTATTATCTTCAATTCCTTACTGTCTGGGAGTGTCGTGTGCAAAGAATTCATGTCATGTTGGTGCCTAGTTTAGAGTTGAAACAATAATGGCAAGAATTGTGACAACTTTGCTACAACTGGACATTTTGATAATTTAACATTTACAGATCAAGGTGAAATTGCATGCTGGGGGTTATATAAAGTTAATGTAAAATTATCGTCCATTTCTGGAATAATTTTGTGATATAAAGTGAACCATCTTTGATAATAGACAATTATTCATTTTTATTAGTTCTTATCGGAGACTTCTTGTTCATGCTGTTCATCAGTACATGTTTTCTACTTCTTCATGCCTGTTTCTACATGTTTTGTGATCGTACCTTGCTCTTGAAATGTCTTACTAACTTGTCTATTGCCATTTTTCAGCAGATGCAAAAGCTGATAAAGATGACACTAAGAGTCTCAGTGAGTACAAGCTTTTCTTTTATATTTTTTTCGTCTGTTACCTTCTGATGGCAGTCAACACATTTATTTTTATTGTGTGATTTATCTTTATCATTTTTAAATTTCAGTGAAGGGGAAGAAACGTAAAAGTCAGCCTGGAACTGAGGTGACAACGGCTTAACCTTTTGTGCTATATGCCTATGCTTCCTTGATTTTTTTTTCATTTTCTCGATCCAAAACGATAAAAACACTGCATTTTCAGATTGTATTGTTGAGCTAGTGTAATTTTCCTTTCCATGCCCTGCTAATTACTGTTTACTAAGAATTTATTACTCACTCCGTTCCAAATTATAAGTCACTTTGATTTTTTTGGTACATCCATTTTGCTATGTATCTAGATATAACATGTCTAGATACATAGCAAAATAGATGTACCAAAAAAGTCAAAGCGACATAATTTGGAATGGACGGAGTACATTGTTTCTACTGTTTGGTTCCATTCGAGTATTTTTTGCAATTTGCCAAATGGAATGTTGTGCCTTCCATGTTCTAGTTCATTTCTTGAGACTATGAAGGGCCCAAAACTTGTATTTGCAATCCCAGCAGTGTCAAATTGGCTGGGGATGTTTTCCCTTGGTTGTAACCTAGTAACCTACCTTTCTTTCAATGGCTACTCCCTTCCCTGGGACAAGTCAAAGATCTTGTTTCCTTTTCCATTTTATAAGGATGGTTCTACCATTTTATCTCTATTTCCACATCTTAAAAGAAATATTGGGCAATCCATGCAGATGTGCTTTCTAATCCGATTCGAAAAACTGGAATTCATTTTTCAGACATCAATAATAATGTCATTCAATAAAAAATTACTTGCAGCTGAATGTGTCAAAATAGAAGCACCGAAAATGTTGCATACTTACTGTCAAAGTGTTGGAGCTATCATACTACCAGTATGAATTTATTACCCACCCATCCTTAATGCCAGCAACTCATAAATTCAACGTTTTAGCTATCTGTTCTAGCAAGCTAAGAGACTGACACACCACTGTGCTAATCTTGTAACATATTTATTGCTATATCTGAAGATTCAGGAAAAGGAAAAAAGATCATCACAAAGTGTACTAGTGTTGCAGTTTCCTTTGACACTGAAGAAGCAACTTGTGGATGATTGGGAGTTTGTCTCGCAGATGGGTAAGGTATTTAGTTCTCTGTCTGTGTTACCTTTCAACTTTCATTAGTGTCTCATGTACCATTTGATGTCTCCTAGACTAAATATCCCAATGTTTTGTGTTAATTGGCATGGAATTTCAGCAGCCTCATGTGGCAAGCTCATTCAGAAAAAGACTTTTTAATTCCATGTATTCCAATTATTTTGAATGAAAATCCAACAATTTGTCAACCCTTGTGGTAACCACATGAATATTACAGAAATTCGCTGAACTGGCAATCAAATAAGAAATGTCTGATTTGTCCATGCAATATGATTGTCGGTGTTTTGAGTAAACACCACCGAGTAAATTTGTATATTACGCATCTGGCCCGGATGGTGTGCTAAGAAGACACAAGGTTTATACTGGTTCGGGCAGAATGTTCCTACGTCTAGTTCTTAGCTGTTGCTTGTATTACTTAGCACTGAAAGTTCGTAGTAGGGGTTACAAACGGGCGAGAGAGGGACTCGTCCCAAGTCTCTGGTGATGTGTTGTTCGTGATGAGGTGCGGTGAACCAATGCCGTGTGATGCACTTGTTCCATCTCTCCTAGTGGGACGCCCTGCTTTCCCTTTTATAGCCCAAGGGAAAACAGGGGTTACAGCCGAAGGGAAGAGGGAAAGAGAGAGAAAACAGGCTCCCGGAGGTGTGTCGTTCTCCTCTTCGCGCGGGTCCCGCTGACCCTGTAGATCGTGGTAGCAGCAGCGTCGTACCGGAGTCCTGTTGGCCGCTGCAGCATGCGTGCGGGCGTCATGCGTCGTTCTTGTCTTCCATCCCATCCGAGCGGACGGAATGGTCAAAGAGTCCCCTGACGGGGGCCATGAGGGGGCTAGCAGTACAGTGCCAGTCAACTGACATCGGTCGACTGACGTTGGACGGGGGTCAGGCAAGGAGTTGGCAGCACAGTGACCACACGTCCGTCACTGTGGGCGATGTGAGTTCCCCGTAATGACATGTCGTGCTGAGATGTGACCGGCCTACACGATGCCAGAAGTTTGACCTTGAGTAGTACTTTCTGTCCCGTAGTGGTTGGCGGTAACGTGAGCTTCCGTTAGGAACCGTGTCTGAGGGATCGGGCGAGGCGGATCCAGCCCTCAGACGTTGGCCGAGGCGGAGTCTACCCTCGCGAGTTAGCCGACGCGGAGCTTACCCTCGGGAGTCAGCCGAAGCGGAGCCGGCCCTCAAACGTCAGGCGAGGCGGAGCCTACCCTCGGGAGTCAGCCGAAGCGGAGCTAGCCCTCGGACGTCGGGCGAGGTGGAGACAACCCTCGGGGGTCGGACGAGACGGAGCCAACCCTTGGAAGATAGCCGAGGTGGAGCCGACCCTCGGGGGTCGGGCGAGGCGGAGCCCGCGGCCTCAGTGTCCACCAAGGCGGAGCCGACCCTTGGGGGTCGGACGAGGCGGAGCCCATGGCCTCGGTGGTCAGACGAGGCGGAGCCCAACAAGAGGGGTAGTCGCGCTCTTGACCGCTCGGATGAATCAACGTTGATGGTTATTAGCTCCTCTTCGGGTACCCCAGTATTGGTCCCCGACAATGATCCAAAGAATGCACCAAACATTCTCCATATTTATTTATTTTTCCAAAGCAACAAACCTCAAGAACGATTTGTCCGTGCAATAGGATCCAAAAGAACACTGTAATATTTGAGCTTGGATTCATGTTTTTCTGGACCCACTGATAAATAGGGAATTTGTATATCAGCTGAAAGAAAACAAGCTAATCTTAGTGGTAAACTGATCTGAACACCAGATGAAAGTCTTCTTGGAAATAGATAACCATATTTGCATCGCAATTTTTGTTCAGCACAACTACCTGAGATTTCATTGGTCTGCAGCTTGTGAAGCTACCACGATCACCTACTGTTGATGATATTCTAAAGAAGTATTTGGAGCACCGGGCAAAGAAGGATGGCAAGTGAGTGTTCTATTGCTGACATGAATTCTTTTTCGGTATGCATAATTTGCTCATGGTCTAGTGCAATAGCCTTACCTGAACCATGCTCCCTTTTGTATACCATTATATAATTCAAATTTACTTACGCGTAGCAGCAAGGGTTGTTTCCATCAGAATGTTGACTGTGCAAAGCTGGCTCCTGCCCCTGCAAATTCCTTTTCCAGTTAGACAGCTTTCTTTCATTAGTTTTAGCAATACTTTAATAGTCAGTTGGATGTCCTTTGCTGTTTGATTGTATTGTTGTTACCATGTAACCGAAACAAATATAATGTTTAGTATGTCATGGCATTCGTTTAGTCATGCAAACAATGTTAACATATATAGCATTAGTTGGCTGTTGGATTGAGTAATCTCAACTACATCAATGAATGTGATGATAGCTTAAGCTGATAAATTCCAGTTTGCTTATTCATATTGATAGCTATGATTATGCTTTTACTTTTTTATTGCGCTTTGTGCTACAGTTTTCCTAATTCCATTTTATCCCACTTGCCATTTATCTAGTTTTTTTCAGTCCTTTTGTTTCATTTTGGTTGGTTGTCAATTCCAGCATTGTTTGGCTCTTCTATAGTTATAGCTTTTCTTTGTGTTGAAGGATAAATGACTCCTATGCTGAGATTCTGAAAGGATTACGCTGCTACTTTGATAAAGCATTGCCTTCAATGCTTTTATATAAGAAAGAGCGAGATCAGTATGCTGAAGAAGTTAAAGGTGATGTCTCACCGTCAACTGTATATGGAGCTGAGCACCTTTTGCGCCTTTTTGGTATGTCCATTTGTCCACTAAATGAGTTCTTATGTGTTTTTGGTTTATTCTTTGATCATTTCTTTCTGCTTGTTGAAATGCTCTGGAAGAGGTCAGAACAATTATGTTTGTTGTATTATCAAATTGTTTGTTTTTCCAGTAAGGTGTTTATTCTTTTCATTTTCCTTGCTACTAGTGGAGCCCATATTTCTATTCAGGACCCATTTGCAAAATAGAATTCAAATTGGGGAAGTGAGAACTTTCTGAGTTCTGACTTTTTTTCCACCACAGCCCAAACCGAATTTCGTTACTTGAAAGCAACGAAACAACGACAGTAAAACGCAGCGACCCTAAGACAGCCACGTTGAACTGAACACACAGGGTTCATCCAACTGGCACACCCCAAACTAACGTACAATGTCACCCACAAAAAAGCATCCAACCATGCGCTGATATTGCAGTGTTCTGACTTAGTGGTAAAAATGAAAAAAAAAATCCTATTGATTATGCTATAGCTGCTGATATTACAGTGTTTCTGTTCCCACACGTACTGTATATCTTGCTCACTGGTAATGTGGCCACTGCTATTGTTACTGTAATCTTGCATAACATGCCTTTGAATTTTGCACTTAAGCCCGTGGGATCATCTTCATGTGTCCTTAGATGGTTACAAGGTTTACAGCGTGCTGAGAGGCAGTCCAGAGATGTTGATGGCTGAATGTGAAGGGACTTGGGAGTGGGAGATAGGCATAGGGACTAGAGTTGGCTACTAACTAGTTTGATATTTTCTTGCTTCCCGTGGGATCGTCTTCATGTGTCTTTAGATGGTTACAAGGTTTACACTGTGCTGAGTGGTAGTCCAGAGATGTTGATGGCAGAAGGTGAAGGGACTTGGGAGAGCGAGATAGGCATAGGGAGTAGAGTTGACTACTAACTAGTTTGATATTTTTCTTGCTTAATTCCAAACGGTAATAAGTGGCCTCCTTATGATACAGGAGAGCCTTAAGTGTATGGAGGGGGGAAAAAAAGCAAGGTGGTCTGCCATCCTCCAAATTTCCAGTTTAAAAATTCAATCTGCACTGGAAGGGGTAACAGATTAAATGCGTCTGCAAAGTAAACTGAAAACAAATAGAAACTTTTGAAAATTAGGTTTTCCCTAAAAATATATTTTGTTTGTCATGGTACTACTAAAAATACGTACTTGGAATTTAGAGAGTAGTATTCTAGTAGACTGCTCAGGTGTTCTGATTTTTTTGTCTTTTGTGTTCTTTAGGCGTTTGAATGAACTTTTGAAAACCGAAGGTCCACTGCTGATTGGTAATACATGCTGATTGTGTGGGTTGGTGGGAAATAATCCGTGTATCAGATCCCCCTTCCTCTTGATGAATTATGGGGATCTTTATGTGCTTTGTCATGATGAATGTACCATGTTGATACAGTAATTAGCCCACAAGGCTTCAGTTCAAGAAGACAACCCAAAAATTACAAACATGACAAGTTGATTTGTTCTTCAGCACACGATATTCCTATCTAGTCTAGTAATCTAATGGCTACTATAATTGATATATCTTGGTTATATTAATATGGCTATTACCCAAGCATGTTCAGTATGGAACCATGCCACATGCCCTTGTTTACATAATAAAATATCAAATATCTTAAATTTCTGACTTGCAAGTTTGCAGTGAAATTGCCAGAGTTACTTGCTTTTGTCAATATGGAGGAAGATGCGCTGAACAAGCTACAGATAAAATTGCTGGACATTCTCAAGTATGCTTTCTTGCTTCAGAGTTATGCTTGCCAACCTTTTTTTTAGCTTAACTTAAACCATTCCGATGGGTTTTCTGTCAGGTTTATTCAGAAGAATCAGAGCACCTTCTTTACCACTGTGTACTTGGATGATGGTCGTAAAAATGCAGATGGGGCTAAAACCAAATGATTGCATCTGAACGTTTTATATTATGTAACATCTTTCGATGGACTTGTAGGTGATAGTCTGGTACTGTTGTTGATATGGATGTCGCTTGACTGTGGCGCATGAACATTGATTGCTCTACAATCAGTTTATGTAGGAATGTATGTAGGATAGATGCCGCAGATAACTGAAAGGCAGTACTTGAACTGCCCTAAGCATGTTGTATTTTCTTTAGATGTTGGAACTAAGACGGCCGAGTTGAATTTTCATTATCAAGTGAGTCTCGGTCTTGCCTCTCCCAAAAGACTGTTGCCATCACAGAATGATTCAGTGGTTGAAAAGCTCATCAAAACAACTTATGAGTGCAATGGATGACCGTTGTGTGAACTGTTATTGTCAACTTATAAGCTGTACTTTTTTAAGTCAATGAACAGTATTTTTATCTCACAACAAATCAGTCAACGGTACTTTCAGTCATGGCTTATCAGCAAGTGAACGGGGCAATATGCCATTTAGCGGGCATCGGAACCTAGTCTTGCATATCCTGACCATCTCTGTATTCACCGAATAGTATAGTGGATCTTCACGGGATAAACCGGTGGCCTTGGCGGCGGCTGCCTTCAACTTCACTTGAACTCTGCAGGCGGTGATGAAGCGCGCCCCGGAGTGAATATGGCCGTCGGCGGCGGCGGTGTCTGAATCCACCTTCTTGACTTCTTGTGAACTACGTAGAAATGTGGGAGAAATTGTTGAGACGGTATTTGCATTTGCCAAGTTCATGGAGCCAGCTCAGGGTAGCCGACGCAGCAGGGAGCGCAAGAAGCAATCAGATCAGTTTTTATGCTGCAAATTTGTTATCTGAAATCTCACTGCAAAATGACTTGAACTGCCGCCACTCAATGTACATCCCACATGTAGGTAGGTACAATTCCACGTCTACTTGTCAGCCTGCCTGGTGCGTGCGGTGGTATGCCTTGAGATTTCCATCAAGACGACGCAGACGGCAGACGCACGCAGGCTGCTTACAGCAGCGAGAGCCCGGCAACGAAGGAGACCCCGGTGGCCGGCAGCCAGGACGCGCCGTCGATGAAGCGCGCCACCGTGAACCTCTCCGCCTCCGCGGTGCTGTTGATGACGCGGTGGCCGGGCCATGGCACGCGGCCGGCCACCCCCGCGCCGGGCCCGTAGTTCATGTACTCGGCGAAGTAGAGCCTGTCGAGTGCGTACGGAGTGCTGCTGGCGTTCCACTCCAGCCACCCCTGCGGCGGCACGTGCGGACCGATGAACGACAGCATCACCACCACCCTGGAGAAGGGCTTCCATGGCCGGCCCAGGTACGCCGTGGGCGCGACGAGGCCTTCTTCCGCTGCTGGCGTGGCCAGGAGGCGGCAAGCGTGGAGGACGATGCCGGTGAGCTGGCACGACTCGTTCCGGCTCTGCGCGGTGACGGTGTTCTTCTGGCCCGGCAGCGGCACCCGCGCCCAGAGGTT
Source organism: Miscanthus lutarioriparius (assembly GCA_904845875.1). Taxonomy (NCBI): domain Eukaryota; kingdom Viridiplantae; phylum Streptophyta; class Magnoliopsida; order Poales; family Poaceae; genus Miscanthus; species Miscanthus lutarioriparius. Next base: position 127,074,704 of record CAJGYO010000007.1, on the reverse strand, counting down.
GCAGCGCTGCAGCACGGCGGCGGCGTTGCCGAAGACGAAGTCGACGGTGCCGTAGACGTCGCAGTCGCGGTAGAACTGGCGGTTGGAGTGCACGTACAGCGTGTCCTGGTACCCGGCGATGCTGCAGCGGTGGACGACGGCGCGGTCGGCGCTCACGCGCAGCGCCACCGCCTGGTGCCTCGCCGGCCCCGCCCAGTTCTCCACCGTCATGTCGCGCATCATGAACCCGAACCCTGACGCGGCTGCACGTCCATCAAGCGGCCCAACATGTTACATGCATGTGGGATCCATCATATACGTTGTTCTTGTTGTATGTACCAAGACAAATGGAAAAGACCGTGACAAGCAATGACATGTAGAGGCACGCAGCATGGCACAGAGAAATGCGTGGCAGAATTGCAGAGCCATCAGGGCGACGTGACATCGTCGGTCGTCGCAGCATGCAGCAGCCAAGTGCCCGGCACCCCACCTCACCGGGCCATCGGTAACACGCATCATCAGTTAAAGGCCGCCACTACTGCTACTACCCCACACCAACTGGCAGCTGTACCATGTCGTCGTCCCCATGTACAAACAGAGTATGGGCATTACTGCCGCATATTTCTCCCATCGGGTACATTTCACAAAACTCACCAACCTTTCCAAGTTCATGCAGATGAAATACTGCCATTTCACTTCCAAACGAGCCATTTCAGAAAGCTTACCAACTTCACGAAACTTTCAGAAAGCTACTGCTACAAGTTATTGTAACAGAGCAAATGCAAGCTTTGAATGATACTTCTACGCTTTCGATTCCGTTAAAAAAATCTGTTTCTATGAAAGTGAGAATGAAAATGATCATGGCGTCACGTACCAAAGGTGGCGGTGCGGAAGGTGGTGTAGTTGTCAGCGACGCTGCGGTTGCCGGCCACGACGGTGACGCCCTTGCCGTCACCGACGAACACCAGGTTGGTCTTCTTCATCCCGACCTTGACGTTCTCGTCATACCGCCCCGCCTTGACGTGTATCACCGTCCGGCGTTCGCTGCACTCGGGCGCCGCCTTGACGGCGTCGGCGATGGTGGCGTGCGTCCCCGTGCCGTCCTTGGCGACCACAATGTCGGCGCTCCCGGCCAGCGACGCCGCGGGGGCCAGCAGCAGCCGCCGGTCCCTCGCCGGCAGCCACCGAGGGAAACCGCACGGGCCCTGCCGTCTCGCCGTCTCGTTCTTGCAGCTGCTGCGGACGAGGCCCGCCGCGCCGCCGGCCTCCTCGGTTGTTGCTCCGGTGGCGGTGGCGGCCTCCGCTGCAGCGGTGGTGGACGAGGCGTACATGGCGAGGCTGTCGCGGACCACGCCGCGGGCGGCGGCGAGGTGCCGGTGCGCTTGGAGCGGCGCGCCGGCCTCGGCGAGGCTGTCGGCGCAGGTGTCGTGGTTAGTGAGCGCGGCGGAGAGCCACGTGAGCGCGTCGCCCCGGGCCGCTCGGGGCGCCGCCCTCGCGCCGGCCAGGAGCTGGAGCGCCTCGTCCAGCAGCTCCGCGCAGTCCTCCCGGGCGGCCGCGGCGAGCGCCGGCGACGAGGAGGAGGAGGCCGGCGTGACGGCGGCCAGCGCGCCGAGCGCCTCGCCGACGCGCGTGGCGGCGGCGTCTAGCGCGACGCGCAGGCGCTCGTGGTGGCGTGCCACTGCATGCGCCTTGGTGGCCGCGGCGGCGGCCGGGAACGCGAAGACCGGGCGCGGGGCTGGGCCTGCGTGCGCGCTGCTGCTCCTGCACCCGGCGAGAATGAGCGCCAGGCAGGAGAGGATGGCGAGGAGAGGAGGCGCGCCGAGGCGACGGGCGAGGAGGTGGTGGTCCATGGCGCGGCGGACGATGGCGCGCTCCTGAATCCTGATCGGGGAGAGCACAGAGCAGGGGTGGCTAGTGAATGTGCTCGCACCGGCCTTGGGAGATTCCGTTCTCCCTTTCTTTTTCCGGTGCTGCCTGCCAGGGGTCCGTTTGTAGGCTCACAGAGCAGCAGAGTGGCTACTCGCAAGGAGCAAGCGGCGCCAGGGCGGGTGGCGCGAGTGAATGAGGCTGCACGAGCGAGCTGGAGCTTGCCACTCCCGGAAAGCGCGTCGGCGCGCGCTCTGCCGCTGGTTTTTCTTGTTCGGGAACGGGGTCGGGGGTTGGGCCGATCGATCGGCGGCCTGGCGCGTCTCGTGGTGCCGCTGGCGCGTTCAAGGGTTTCGGCATCACGAAGTTCCTGCGTAGGCTCCTCGTCGATCCAGTCGTCCGTTTCCCGTTCCATCCAGGTCTTGTGCCGCCTTATTAGCTCAGTGCGTTTTCTGCAGTGTGGTTCCAAAGGCACGAGCACAGGTGGTGCTGGGTTGGGTGTTCCGTGTGTTTGGTTGCAGGACGAAGTGGGATGGGATGGGACGGACCTAGGACGAGCTGTGTTTGGTTGGGAGTCCAGCAGGGTCGAGGACATCCCACATGCGAAGATACCCATCAGATGCCGGGCGTCCCCGTCCCTAGAAATTTCACGGACGGGAACACCCCAGGTGGGACGAGCCGCGAGCGCGCACTGTCAGAAAGAAGAGCGACGCGGAGAAGAGAAGAGAGAAGGCCGTGGTTGGGCGCGGTGGAGGCCGGCAGGGGTGGAGGTCCATGGGCGACTGAGGTCCGGCGAGCTTCGGAGGTGGAGATCCGGCGAGACAGAGATCCACAGGCACCACGCGCGGCCATGGGAGCAGAGCTCCGCGCCCTGCACCGTCGTGGTCGGCCCCAGCGAGCTCCGCCCCTGGCACCGGCGTGCCCGGCCCCGGCGAGCTCCGCCCCTGGCGCCATCGTGCCCGGCCCCGGCGAGCTCCGCCCCCGTCAGGTGCACGAGCTTTGGGGCCGGCCCTGCCACCGCGGAGGAGGAGGCGCCGGGTGGCTCGCGGCCAGGCTCACCGGCGAGGTGGCGCGCGGCTCGCGGTGGAGGCGGGTTGCGGCCTGGTGGGAGCGGCTATTGTGATGGGAGGATAAGGGGAGAGAGAGGAAGAAAAAAAAATTATAAATGAGTCCCATTTGTTACTGACAGATCCACTTTTGAAGTCTCCACACCAAACAAAAAATGAAATGACCTCATCTATCGTCAACCAAACAAAAAAAAAATGAAGTCATCCTATTCCACGAACTATTGAAACCATCCCACCCCACCCCACCTTGAGAACGCCTTTACACTGCAACTGGTTCCGTGAGGGCCCGAGTGAGTCACCGCTGTTTCACGTGGACTGGAGCTACGGGAAGCAGCTGCACCTGCCATTATTCCCTGCATCTTCTTACCTAGTCCCTGCACAGTGAATAGAATAGCATCCAGCTGCCCGTTTAGTTCGGCAAACTTTGGAGGTGCAAACTTTGCATAGTAAAAAATTCCTCACTGTAAATTTTGTTTGTATTTGTAAATTATTATCTAAACATTGACTAATTAGACTCAAAAGATTCGTTTCACAAAATTAAAGTAAACTGTACAATTAGTTTTTGATTTCGCCTATATTCAGTACTCCATGCATATACCGTAAGTTTGATGTGATGGATAATCTTTCTTTTGCATAGTGCATTTTTGGGCCTGTTTAGTTCCCCTCCAAAATGCTAAATTTTTCAAGATTCCCCGCCACATCGAATCTTTGGACACATGCATGAAGCATTAAATATAAATAAAAAATAAAACTAATTACACAGTTTAGACGAAATCCACGAGACGAATCTTTTAAGCCTAATTAGATTATGATTGAACACTAATTACCAAACAACAACGAAAATACTACAGCGTCATTTTGCCAAAATTTTCAGCAACTAAACTGGGCCTAGACGGCCAGGAAATGCCATGGCAAGGGAAGGGCCCAAAATCGGATTCTGTGCTTCCTGGTACGCCGACCCTGGCAACTGGCATGGCAGACGTGGTGGCCAGACTGAGGAAGTGAGGAGTGGGCACAGGCGGCACGTCGACCGATGACCGGTCAAACTGGTTCGGACCTGACCTGGAGCCGGGGCCGAGCACGAAGCAGCCACATTGGGCCAACCGGCCAAGGGTCAAGGACGAACCAGCATGAAAACAGGCGCCTATTTGTTTCCCAACTGGCCATGGCCCATAGCGGCCCTTTGTTTCCGCGGCCCAACCCAAGGCCGCCGAAGCTCCCGTGTTCTTCCCCCCACCCAAATCGATCTCGATCGCCATCCGCCGTTGTCTGCCTGCCTGCCTCTAAACCCTAGCCTCCTCGCGGTGCTGCCCCTCTCCGAGTTTCGGCTGCTCGCTCGTGTTCCCCGATCGGGTTCCTGCGTGGTCGCGCAGCGATGGAGGAGAAGAGGGAGAGGGCACAATCCACCCTGGCGGCGGCGTCGGTGGCGGCGGCCGCGATCTCATTGGTGCTCGGCGACGACAACCTCCTCGGCGAGATCCTCCTCCGCCTAGGGTTCCCCACCGACCTCGTGCGCGCCGCCGCCGTCTGTAGGCGTTGGCTGCGCGCCTCGTCCGACCCCGTCCTCCTCCGCCGCTTCCGCGACCTCCACCCGCCGCGCCTCCTCGGATTCTACATCGTCACCTTTCCGACCCTCCAACGGAGGTTTCGCACTGACTTTGTGCCGATGCAGCCTCAGCCCCCAGAGCTCGCCGCCGTCCTCCGCCGGGGGCGCTTCAGCTTGGACACCTACGACAGCCAATCCACGCGCGTCCTGGACTGCCGGAACGGCAGAGTCATCGTCAGCTTATTCTGCGGCGGCGACTTCAAACGCGGAGTGCACAGCCCGCTCCATCCTGCGAGAGACTTGGTTATCTTCCCGCAGCTCCCAATGATGGATGTCCCTGACACTGACAATTACAGCAAACACCGTATTTTCTGTGAGATCCTCTCTAAAGAAAGTGTCGATGGGCATGGGCTGTCCTACTTCTCGGTCTCATTGGATTATTGCGTCAAGGAAGAGAAAGCTACAGCATGTGTATATAGGCTGCAAGATAATGCCTGGAGAATGCAAACTTCAGCTACAACACAGATTTCCGGATTGCGTGCGTCGTCGTTGAAGCAATTGAGTATTTTCCTTGCTGAAGATAAAATCTACATGGGGATTACTACGCACAGCATTCTTGTTTTGGATTTGACATCCTCAACCTTCTCCACAATCAAGTTCCCTGACAAGATGCCGTTTGATGGACAAATCATATTGTCTCGGGCCAATGGCTGTGGGGTTTATCTTAGCCATGTCAAGGACCTCCAACTTTGCATCTGGCTGCACAGGGATTGCAATGGCAGCATAGGAGACTGGTTGCTGGTTGATACCATTTCTTTGCATGATTTGTGTGCTAATCTGAAAATATCGAATAGCACCACTGAGGATTGGGATGACCTTGATGATGCTTACATACATATGGTGGGGGATGATGCAGAATATGTATTCCTGGAGATGTATGGATGTGTTCTCTATTTGGATGTTAGGAGCAGGGCACTGCAAAAGGTGCACAACGTGACAGAAAAGGATACGTTGATTTCTTTTATTCATCCCTTTATGATGACCTGGCCTCCTGTATTTCCTGCACTGCCAGAATGATTCCACGAGGTTTGTCTTTTATGAACTGCGTAGTGCTATAGTGTAGGGTAATGTTTTTGCAATTTGCATTGTGGTAATGTGTTATCTTGTTCCTTTAGGGCACCATCATAATCTGTTAGCTGTAGAATGATTGTAGTTTATTTTAGGTACATGATTAGGCTGTTTTATTGTGTGCTTACTTAGCAACAATTTTAGCACCTTTCCTGAATTATAAATATTAAAATCTTTTTCTGTGATCATTGTCGAAGCTATTTACGTGTGCTAACCAGGAGGATGATTTTTCATGTTTGTATTTACTTCTTAGCCAAGAATATATGATATGTAATTTCAACTTAGAAAAAGGATCATGTGCACATAATCAATGTAAAGACGAAATCTGACAGATTTTTGGGTTCCCACCTTTGTTTACAGTACTCCCTCCATCCCTTTAAAAAAGTTCGTTCTGGAGGTTTGGATAGTTTTCGCAAAGGAATTCGTTCTAGCTGGTTTACCGTAACTGAGACGAGTTTGCCCCGCGGCCTCGCATGCAGTCATTAATGCGGCCTCCTTTGTTTCCCTGCATGCGAAAATCACCGCGCATGCAGTCATTATCGCGGCCTCCTTCGTTTCCCGTGCATGCAAAAATCGCCGTGCATGCAGTCATTAACGTGGCCTTTTCGTTTCCAGCGGATGCAAAAATCACCTAAAAAACGAATGAGCGAGGGATCGAACCGCGCCCGCTCGCCTAAGAGGGACCTTGGTAACCAACAGGGTTCAGATGGATATTTGTTTAATGGATGGCCAAGATGCTATTTAATAAGGGCAAACAGGAAAAATAGACCCTAATTAATCACTCCTTGGTATCCTAAATCATGTCCAAAACGAACTTATTTCTGGGATGGATGGAGTATTATACTGCTAATTGGCAGATGAGCAACAAATGAATAGTACAGGAAAGAAAAAAATTCTGGAGATCTATAATATCAACAATACGAATTACAACATTCACATTGTTTTCTCCCAGTAATTTCAGACATATAAGTTACTCAAGCCTTTCAATGTTTTTCCATCATAGCAGTTAATCAAAGCTGATAAAGAGCTATATTGCAAGGTAAATGATGAGAGGCATAACTGAGAATGTTAGTTGAGGTCGCACACTTGCAACATGCAATTTAGTTTGTGAAAATTCATGGATATAGTGTGGATTGAGGTAGTAGTGATATAGCTTACCAGAGCCTGTTATATTTCACACTATACAGTAAGTTACCATAGATGAAGTCTTGCAGATTCGTACTATTCACTTATTCAGTATATATGATACTGACCAAAGGCTATGGCGATCCATGGAAAAGAACAAACTGCATTGTTTTCTAATCACAGATTGCAGTATTTGCGATGCTAACTTTTGCCGCTAGCTAAAAGTGACTTTGCGCCAACTTTTGTCTTCCTTCTTGATCATAAGGGACCAAGTTCACTAGCTCATTGGCTCTCGTCTAGCTCATAGTTATGTCCTTAAGCTGTTGCTGGAGTTTTCATATGCTCATTCAGTCATTCTCCACATGGTGTACCTGTTTTGGAATTTGTTGTGTAAGAACTATATTTACCTGATGTTCTCATGTTTAGGATAGATTATTGTTGGATGGAAATGCCATATATGAGAATTGAGATTTTTAAGAATTAAGATTGAAATTGATAGGGAACAAATATGAAATTCAATTCTCTGCAAGGTATCATTGGTTTGACATTGCTAATCACAATTTGTTATTATAAGAATGTGATCCTTTTCATCTTGAAGTAATATATATGATGGTTGCTAAGGTAGATATTCTACTAACATTTGCATGCTGCTAGGTAAGGAACACTTCAACGATTAAATGGAGGTGGCATGAGTATCTTCAGCAAGAGTGGCAACGGATGAATTGCTGATTTGTCGCTTTCAGTAGTGCCAATTACTATATAATAATAGGAGTGCCGTCTGTAATGTGACTTGAGGGCAAGAGGTTGACTTAATTAGCTGTTTTACATGCCTGCATTTATGTTTGAAGCTTTATCAAGACTGAAGGCCAGAGTGTACAATGTTGGTTTATGCTCGTAGTGTTTTCAGACCAATAGTTTGTTGGTTTATTTATGTTCTTTTTGTGTTCTGTTCTAGTGCATAGGTCGTTTTGGTTATTCAATGGTTATATGTGCCAGCTCATGTGAAATTCAGTGCTGCACAGGCTATCAGCTAGGTATGCCAGACATGTCTGAGGGTCATATGATGCAAGCTCATGTGAAATTGAGTTCAAGAATGTCTGTCCAACGATTGCTCCTGCAGAACAGGTTATATTTTGTGCCAGCTGTTTGTTTAAAGCACAACAGTTTTTTAATAATATAATTCAGCTTACAAAAAATTTCATTGAGCTATATGATGTTTGGATGTGCAATGTACTCATCACGTGCTGAGACGTTCACTGATTATGGATATCTTGCCTGGTGAAGCTGGCAGCTCTGTGCGAAGAAAGCAATTAGACTAAGAGCATCTCCGGGCTACCTAAAGTCCTGAACGGGTCCTACGAAGAAAGCAATTAGACTGCCATGTTCCCTTAGAACACTTCAGCAGAACTTTTGGCTTAGGCTGATGCTTATGCTGATTTATCGTGAAAGAAAAACATATTGTTCGTTCGTTGAGTAGCGGAGGAAAAAAAGACCTATTTGCCCTCTACTCTTTATTTTAGTGGAGCAAAAGAAAACCATCTCCAACTGGATGCCTTGCCCTCCAGATCACAGAATGCCTTGCCTTCCGGATTTTCATCAAGCTATCTATTTGGTTCATCGATTTGTTGGCTACCTATTCTCTTCACGCTATCTATTTCTATGTCCTCTTTATTTTATTTGAGGTAGTGGAGCAAAAAAAAACTACCGTCGAGCGCTATCAAGTCTGCCCCACACCGAGATCCCGTAGCAGGGGACCATCGCCCTTGGCTTATAAACCGTACCTTTTCAGCCAATAAACAGTATTTTTCTCTCACAACAAATCAGCCAAAAGTACTTTCGCCATGGCTTATCAGCCAAATGAACAAGGCGCATGTTAGGCAAGGGCGGCTGCGGCAAACAGGGTCAGGGTGGCAGTGGTGGTAGTGAACATGGGGCGGGGGTGATGGCCGCGGACCTGCGTCGGACGCGACGGGTGCAAGACAGGAAGAAGAAGATAAAGACGCTGACATTTGGGTCCCACTAATGGTAGTCTAACAGAGATAAAATAGTGACAAGTTGCCCCAAACCCTGTCCCTTCTACAAACACACAATAGGAAAGGAGCTATCCCTCGTACCAAACAGTGAGATAGGATCATCCCATCATACAAAACTACGATCGACCTGATCCATCTCCCCTCATTCCAAAACCAAACATACTCTAGCATTTGGTTGGGAGTCAAGGTGGGTGGGGACGGTTTCGTCTCTGGTTTCTAGGATGGGACCACTCTGATTTCTGTTTGGTTGAAGGAGATGGGACCAACCCATTTTCCGTTTGGTCCGGAAACATCAAAAGTGAGATCACCCGCTGACAAGTGGGGTCCATTTGTCAGTTTTTTTCTTTCCTTCCTCTCCGCTCCAGAATTTTTGGCCCAAGCGCGGGGTTGGGAATTGCACCCCTGCTCTCCCGTGCCTCGACCCGCGCAGCCGTGCCCCTCACCTCCATCCCTGCAGCGGGCAACCGTGCCCTGCGCCTCCATCCCCGCAGTCGGCAATCGTACCCCGTGCCTTCATCCCCGTAGCGGGCGACTGAGCCCCTCGCCTCCATCCCCGCAGCCTGCCACACACTTCACGCCTTCATCCCCATGACCCGATGATCGCACCCGCGCCTCCATCCCCTGCAGATACACGCCGGCCCCCCCGCCCCACCCTACACTTGCGGAGTCAAGGCCAAGCGTCTCCCATGCGTGGCGGCGAGCCGGAGCTCGTCCGTAGGCAGGCGCAGGCGAGCTCGGCTACGCTCGCTCCTTCCTTGCCTACGGCCATGACAGAGCCCTTGCCCACGCCCTCGGCCACGACCGGCACTCCTCCTCTCCTTTCTTTCGCGCAGCGAGCCGCTCATCCCACCTGAGTCACCCAGTCCGCGAAAATTTTAGGGACGGGTCACCCTGCATCTCACAGGAATATTCCCACGAGGGACGTCCTCGCCCTGCTCACCCCTCAACCAAACGCCGCTTGTCCCGGGTCCATCCCATTCAGTCCCACTTTGTCTCTTCAACCAAATGCTACCTAAGTGAATCTAACAAAAGTTTATAGTTCTTGATTGAGAATGTCGTTGGAAGCAATTTTGGATTGATAGGGATTCTACTATTATGGGGAGAAATATTTTGCCTAATGTATTCTATGCAACACCGTTCCTAAATCGATGATTCTTCACATCCTAGGCTTTGATTAATGTGCTACAAAGTATCATAACATTATAGGTGAAAATCATTTTTCTTGTAAAACAATGCCACACGTAATAAAATATTTAAAAGTATAGTATAAATTCAAATGTTGCCAAAGTTCACAAAACTTGGCAAAAGATTATCGTGGAGTCGGCTCAACACGATACAAACGCTGGACACCTGGCACAGCAGTCCAGTACTCCAACGGTCGTCCAACCCATCGTCCAAGAGGCCTCCACTCAAGTCCCAACCGAGTCGTCCCGCATCAGAATCTTCCCATTCCCCGTTCCCCACCTCCCCCTAAACCCTAGCTGCGAGCGATGGCCCGCAAGCGCCGCGCGCCTTCGCCGCCGCCGCCGCAGGAGGAGGAGTCCTCCTCCGAGGAATCTGGCTCCGAAGAGTTGGAGGAGCCTCCTCGCCCCCCGGCGCACCGTAGGCCCCCGCAGGCCGCGGCCAACAACGCCGACTCGTCGGAGGCGGACTCGGAATCCGACACCGACGTCCAATCCTTCCAGATGCGCCAGGTGCCCCACTCCCCCACCAAGCATACGCACCCGGCCCCCCAGCCGGAATCCGATGCCGAGGAGGAGGAGGAGGAGGAGGAGGAGGAGGAGGAAGAGGAAGAGGGCGAGTCGGAGGAGTCGGAGCCGGAGAACCCGGTGCCTGTGGTTCAGAAGAAGGCCGGGGCGTCCAAGACAGAGCAGGAGAGGAAGAGGCCCGCCTCGGATCCTGCTCCTACCGGGAAGGCAAAAAGGGCCAAGGCCGGGGAGGAGAAGGCTGTGGCGGGGGATGAGGCTACCCCTCCTCCCAAGGCGAAGAAGGGCAAGGTCGAGCTAGAGAAGCCGGCGCCTGAGGCCACTCCAGTAGGAAAGACGAAGAAGGGCAAGGTCGAGCTAGAGAAACCAGTGCCTGATGCCACTCCAGCAGGAAAGGCGAAGAAGGGCAAGGCTGAGAAGGCAGCTCCTGAGGCCACGCCCTCAGGCAAGTCTGAGAAGCCTGTGCGCTGGGGGAAAGATGATGAGACGAAGATCTTGGAGGCTCTTGCGGCGCATGTCAAGAGTGAGGGTGAGCTGCCAAAGACTGATTTACTTCTTGCTAGTGTTCGTGACCGCCTCGTCAGGAAGAACTGCACCTACACGGATATCTATGAGAAGGTGCGAAGGCTAAAGGAACGGTACGAGAAAGCAGTGAGCACGGGCATTGTGCCAAGTACAGAAGATGGACTCCAGATGTATAATCTCTCAGAAGCAATCTGGGGAGAGAAGGCAAGGGAGGCTGCTGCTGCCGTTACGTCTCAAAAGGGTGGTGCTGTTACAAAGGGTAAGAAGGGGCAGGCTAACAAAGAGAAGATGGATGGAAATGCAAAGGGTGGCGCGGCAAAGGAGGCTGCCCCCAGTACTGCCAATCAAAGTGGTGATTCTCAGAAAGGAAGTAAGAAGGGGCAGGCCAGTTTGTCAGAGGAGGCTGCCACCACTGCCTCCCTAAGTAAGAGTAAGAAGCAGGAAAGTCACAATGAGGAATTGAACAAAGATGCTGGTAATTTGGCCAAGGGCAAGAAGGGGAAAACTGACAAAGGGAAGATGGACAGAGATACGGACAGTCTGACACCAAAGGAAACCATAAATGCAAATCAGAATGGTGGCATTCTGGTTAGGAGTAAGGAAGGAGAAATTCATGATGATGAAACAGAAGGAGATGCTAATGTGCAAGGTGTGCGCAGAGGTTTTGATGAGCTGCAGAAGTTGTATTCCAACCTTGCTGTTTACGTGGAGGAGATTGAGGCCCATCATCCATGTGGGGAGACTCTGAAGAGAGCATTTGGGTCCATTGCTGATGAGAAGGCAGAAGGTCTGGAATCCAAGATCAAGAAGCTAAGAGTAGCTGAGACGAAGGCGGAGGTCCGTCAAGGGGACATAAAGAAGGAGGTTCTTAATTTGTTGCTCAGCTTAGTGGACTAAACCTTTCTGGATTAATGTGGTATAACATTCTACTTGAGTTATTATGTTTCCTCTTGATGTCTGGTGTATTATTATTTGCTCAATTTGTAGAACTCATAGGTCCAAAACTTGGATTTCACATCTGAACCAATGAACGAAATGTTATGTTTCTCTGCAGTAAAAATTGACATAGATGCAATTAAAATTTGATGTAACTTCATCACATATCTATAGAAGGAGCCACATGAAGCGTGCAGATTGTGTGGGAGTTTGATTTCACATGTGTGAAACTTCACTTGTCTAGTGACTACAGGGACAGCCAAATTTGTCATAGATGGTACAAGAGGCACAGGGTTGATGTAGCATCTCATGAATTCTGCTCTTATTAAATTATTTAGTTTCACCTTTAGTCTAATGTGTATTTCTTCACTAGATTGCAACTAATAATTTTGTGGTAAGTTTTGTGTTCAGATTTAACCCAGGAATGATTAGTTTTGGAGTTGGTACTTACTATGTACATACGATGTTGACTAGTAATGCTTTGTCAATTGCTTAAAGTATCAACTAGTGTATCTAGAATTCTAGATGAATTTGTAGTGTAGAATTTATAGTTCTTGTAGTGTAGGATTTTCTAATAGGTTCTACTGTATTCATATTTAACCCAGGACCAGGAATAATCAGTGTGGTGTTGGTACTTGATACATACATACGATGTCAACCAGTAATGCTTTCTTAGATGGCTCTGGCATTTGTTTAAAGTATTAACTAGTGTATCTCTAGATGAATTTGTCGTGTAGAATTGATAGCTCTTGTAACTTTGATTCTCATTTACTTAGGCTGATGTAACTGGCATAAACATTTGAGCATATGCTTCACCTTTAAAGTAGCTTGCATCACAGGAGATGGTCAGTTTGGTGAGTTTATTACCGATTAGAGATCAATTTCAATGGTTGTTTCATTAAGGTTACTTAGACGAGCAACAATTAATGTTGTTAGCAGTTGATCACTAAGATATTAGTCTTGTTGAAGGGACTTGAGTTCTCAAATGCAGTGGATGAAAAATCTCTGCTCAGAATTATTCTCCAAATTGGGAACTTACGCATGAATCAATTTTTGAGGTTCAGCGCAGAGATGTGTTCCATGCCTCTTGCAACTTGGGTCTTAGCACATTAATGATTTATGAACTTAATTTGTTTTTGTGATATCATTGTGATTTGTTACATAGAAGATAATAAATACCTTAGTCTCCTAATCCTTTAAGGGCTCTCCTCATCGTTTGGGACCAACTTGAATCTACATAAAAAATGGACAAAATGGATCCAACTCAGTATTACATCTGAATTTTACTCAACCACGTCCTGCTACAACAAATTCATGTAGAACTCTTTATGTAGAGATGTCTATTTAAATTGTATATTTTCATGTACATTGCCTTTATGTTGTCTTTTACTTTTTTATGATATTCCATTGTGTATGCACTTACACGAGTATTGTTCATTGGTTATAATCAGATGGCGGATAGAAGATTCAATCTACAAAAGGTGATTTGTTTTGAATTTATATGGGTGAGATGCGAGCAGTGGGCATATTTGCAATTTCATGGTGGTGAGCATTAGTGATGATATATTTGTATTTTCTTCCAAGCTACTGCTTAAGCTGTGGATCATGCTGATCCCTACATTTGAGCTAGCATTTGGCTATAGGACGTATACTTAATGGGGTGCTAAATTCTTGGAAATTCCTTTATTGAGTTTTGACTTGAAATATCTTTGTTAGGTCCAGCACTCCAGTTAAGTGATGCAAGTAGTCTTGTTCTGTTACCGTTCGCTAGTAGAATTTTCTGTTTTTAGTGCAAGTTTGGATCAGTTATCAGGGTAACGTGGTTTGTGCCTGAAGTCTCAACTGAGAACTGAATATGCATCAGGAATTTTCAAACCAGTTTGCTTGAATAGATCTGTGTGATTGCGATTGATGTACGTCATTGCCATGCAAATCTGGTTGATGGATATTCTATTCATAGCCTTCTCTGAACTGTGAATAGCATATATTGAGTGAGTAGAAACTTGATTGAGCATTCGTAGCTAACAATCTGTAACGCAATAGCGTTGCTTTTCATATCAAAGTTGTGCACGCTGAAATGGACTGAAGGAGTGCACGGCCATGAGGAAAGTTGAAGCAATTTTGTTGGTATGTTGCCTCCAGCAGAAATACAAAGCGCGGCAGGGTATTCTAGCAACTGTACTCAAGTGGTGTGCCTACGTGTTTCCTTGTGGACATTTTTTTTTATTATCGGCCATGTGCGCTTTTTCAGATCGCAATACGTGTTTCTTTGGATCTCCCTAAAATTTTTTAAACAAAAATCTGGCACTTCTATATGCGGACACAACCTGCTCACTCAGCTGTGCAGAATGCCGCAGTGACGACGTGTAATATTAATATCACCATGTGCTCAGTTCGCAGCAAGGGAAAGAACACATCAAGCGAGCTAGATTGGCTCACCCGGGTTGGCAAGTTCCTGATCGCTATCGCTGGGGAGGCGAAGTGAACTCGCCTGGAACCAAACACCACCCCATAATCTACATCCATGGATGTGAGGAGGCAAGGATGTACTACACAAGATCAGCGGAGATGTGATGGCGATGCATTTCCGAAGCTCTGTCAAGACAAGTGGAACTTGCAGGTTTGTATCAGCACCCTGGAAAGCATCAAGATTCAAGAACTTAAAAGAAAACCCTTGAAGCTACAATAAAGCTTGTCCTACCCCTATTTGGTAACTGACGATGTCCCTGCTTGCTGTGTATGAATTTCTCACGGGTTTTGGTTTTACAGTTTTACTACGTGGGGGAGATTTGGTTCTGTTCTGGTGATGTTAACACTGAGGTCGGTTGTTAAGGTAGCTTATTTGGTTTGGTTGGTTCCTTCTTTAGTGCGAATGATGACATATTGAGCTACGCAACAGTTACTTGTGCACTCCAGTTACGACTAAAGAAAGAGTTATCGAGCTGCTTGCAGCTTAAACATACTATGATGGTTACAATATGGCCCGGTTCCGGTTGGGTGTCAGAAGGAACAAATCATTAGTTTGCGTTGATGCCTCAAAGACAGATTGACGGACAAAACTTCTTCAACAGCCACATGACCATTATCGGTAAATTATTCCTTCGACCACACCAGCTAGCCTTTCTTCTTCGTTGTGCCAATCAATGCCTCTCCTTGAGTGTTATCGCAACAAAGACTGCGTCCCCTTGTCTGCTCCGCGCAATCTCATGTGGCCGGCCGCCATGTCTAATCTAACGGAGGAAGAGCAGAGCTGAACACTCGATCCTTGGCCTTCAATGCCTGGAGAGTGCAGACCCAACGGCAGGCAGGACTCAGATTTCAGAGCTAGACGAAAACATGAAAACCAAACGAAATGCGCGGCTTCAAAAACTTGTTATGCTTACTTCTTTGTTCCAGTTGGTGCATAGTGTGATGGAGAGCAGCAGGAGCATCTGCACCACCAGGCCGCCCATGATGCCCAACCAGAGGCCCTGTTCACTCAGTGTGCAAACCAGCAGCGATAATAAGAACCTCTTCTCAAATTGAAAATTCAAAGAAGCTAGGCAGAGAAACTGTTGAATGAATGGGGCAGGCAGAGTACGTGCCATTCCTCCTAGACGGCAAACAAAGGCAAACACGAACGCTGAAGGGATGCCGGCGAGGTAGTACGCTGCGAGGTTGATGTATGCGCCAGCCTTTTGGCGGCCGCAGCCCCGAACAACACCGGCATACCAGGAGCATCAGGCTGAGTCTGTTTGTTGCTCTACTCACATTAGTCACATAGAGGACATTGTTCACAATGTTCAGAGTAAAAACCAATGAAAAGTTCACCTGAAAGAACGCTCTGCAGGCCGTCGAAAACGATGGAGACGGCGACGAGGGGCATCATCCTGGCGGTGTAGCGGACCACCTCCTCCTCGTTGCTGTAGGCGTACCCCCACAGGTGGCGCACCAGCACCATGACAACCCCTTCCGACACGCCCACCGCCAACGCCAGGAGCACCACCACCCGGGTTGCCAGCCGGGATGCTCGCGGATGCCCCGCGCCGAGCTCGTTCGACACACGCGTGCTTACGGCACCACCAAGTCCCAGGGGAACCATGAATGCGAAGCTGTTGGTGTTCCAGCTACAATAAAGGAGAAGAAACCATGAGCAATGGCCGATGAACATACATAGCTAGGATAGGATCGAAGCTCAGATCGATAATGGATTGGCTTTTACCAAATGGACAGCACGGCCGTCTCGAGCTTGGGGTTGGGGAGAAGACCAGAGAACATCACCAGGAACTCGAAGGACCACCACTTCATGCTGCAGTCCATTTCCAGTACAACAGACTGATGAGATCATGAGAGGAAGAAGCTAGCACAAGAATGCATCGATCGATGAATTCAATCTCACTCTCACCGAAAGTGAAAACTCACCAGACCATGACGGCGGACGGCACGGCGAGCTTCAGGAAGTTGGGGACGCCACGGAACGCCTCGGCGGAGAACCCCGTCCAGCCAGTGGCGAAGCTAGAGCAAATGGGTGGGTGTGCACAACTTCATCATAAATATAGTGACCCATGTGATGTTCAAACAAGTAGCATGACTAACACACAATTTTAACATCAAAATTCAATTTTCAGTAATGGCAATGTGATTTTGGTCAAAACATAAGTAAATTGGTTGGAGCGAGGGCAATAACACTCACCGTTTATAACAAAATAAAGACGACATTAATCACTGTAGTGTAGTGATTCAAAGAATGCCAAAACGATGAACAAAAGATGTCCCCAAAATATGTGATCCAACCTAAAGAAAAGAGAACAAATAGATCAATTATTTAGCAAAAAAAATGTAGAATTATCCAGGCTGGCAAGGTCCATTCTCCAAAGTATTTTCTTACCTTTTCTCTTAGGTTCGGATGATAAACATCAATTTCTTTTCTCAAACCGGGGTCATATTTAATCTCCTCATCCCAATTGATTTCATCCGGAGATGAAATTATATTAGCATCGATCATGTCTTGAGCTTTCCGTTTTTAATACCTCTCCATGATTACCTATAATTCATTTATTTGCATAACCAAATTGCAGTTCATAATTTCACATATAATTAATTTCATTGAGGAACGAGGATTAACTGTACTCACCGTCAACCGTCAGGGACACAGGAACGCCGGATGTAGGAAGTAGTGAAGTACAGAGTACCGTAAGCAGGGGCGCAGGGCGGCCAGCCGGCGATTCCAGACGCTCGCCTCCAGGGGCCTGCTCGGCTCGGTGCCTGGCAGCGGGCTGCCAGCTGCCTGGGCAGGACGAGAGCGGCGCAGGGACGGCAGGCCGCAGCCGCAGGGGCGCGCGGCGACGGCGGCGTGGCGCGGCGTCCGCGGTGGCACGGCGACAGCGGCGCGGCGGTGCGGGCGAGGCAGGCGAGGCATCCGCGTGGGCGCGGCGTCGGGCAGCGAAGCCGCGAAACAAAGCATCGCGCGCGCAGGGGAGCGGGCGAGGCCGATCGATGTTGCTTCCACTGGAAGGAAGTGGCGCAGCGTCAGCGTGGGCTTTTGGGCTGGTGGGGGTGCCTCGTTTTGGGCCATGGGGGTTGCCTATAGGGCCAAATTCTTTTACTCCTAATGTTTTTCTGTAATTGGAGGGGGTGCCTGGGCACCCACAGGCCTTAACTGGGCTTCGCCCCTGCGTCCAGCTGCACTTTCAGGACGGCGAGAGCCGGACGTAGAGCGCCAGGAAGGAGAGGTTGGCCAGGTAGGAGATGGCGTTGGCGAGCGCGGCGCCGTTGCTGCCCAGCCCGAGCGCGCGCACCAGCAGCCAGCAGACGGCCGGGTGGAACACGGCGGTGGCGCCGGAGCTCAGCATCACGGGCACCACCAGGTTCTGCGTCTGCAGGAACCGGACGTGGCACTGCAGCGCCCCGTACAGGAACAGCGCCGGGATCATCCACCGGATGTAGATCCCCGCCGCCGCCGCGATCTCCGGGTCCTGCCCGCACCAGACAAGGATCTCACCGGTGTAGGCCCACACCACCGACACCGGTATGCTCTCACCAGAGCTAGGACCACCATGGCTCGCTGCTTGTAGACGCTCAGCTGGTAGTACTGCTTCGCTCCGAACGCTTGGCCGCACAGCGTGTCAAGGCTGCACTCCATGCCAGCCTTCCGATGCAAGCATGGACAGAAACGAGAGAAAATCAGAGAAACGAGCTGAGAGAGACGGTGGGAGATGTGATGTTCACCACACCTACCAGCAAGCTGAAGCCCGTGACGCCGGCGAAGGAGGCGGCCAGGGACGCGCTGGCCAGCGCGAGCTCGCCGAGGTGGCCGACGAACATGACGGAGACCATCTGGACCAGGTTCTGCAGGAGGAACCCGATGACGAGCGGCGAGGAGGTACAGCTGCTGCTTCGTCTCGCGCACCGCCAACGCCAAGCTCTCCTCCTCCTCCTTGCCTCCTACCCCGTGAAGAAGCTTTTCCGTGCTCGACGGTGCGCTCAGGAGCGGCTCCTCCATGCTTGCCTTCTCTTGCTTCACAGTCACAGTGAGTGACAACTGACAAGCCGAGAAGGCAGCAATGGAGATCCAGCCGGACGGACGGCACTGATCTGTTACCTTGATATATACTATATGTACACAGATCGAGCTCACTAGTTTGGAGTACAATATATTGGTGCAACAATAAGCAGGAAATAAAAAGGCTGCTGCGTAGGCCGAGGAGCGCCGAAAGGAAACTGCTTGCATTAATAAAAGAACGGTACAAAATGACGATGCTTTGATAGTAGTACCACCTCCGAATGCAACTATAGGATGCGTGTTATGAAAAGTGATTCATATTTATCAAGTTTTTAGTGAATAATATTCACGGTTATATATTTAAATTAATTTATTATAAAAATATATTTCGTAAATAATATAATGGTATTTATTTGGTATCATAAATATAGATATTTTTTATTTATAATTAGTACTAAAATGTGACACTGTGCTAAAATTGTATTTTTGGGGGACGGAGGTAGTACCTTGTTATGATACTCCCCCGTTACTTAGGTAGATTTTCAAAATTTACATATATAATATAAAAACAATTATAGATTATTAAAATAATCAGGACGGTTGTGTACTGCTCACTCGGTTGTTTTGTTGTCCCTGCCGCGGCGCAGCAACCGGAATCGACAGCTCCCTCCATCCAAAAAGAGCATCGCTAAGTTCATACTGGACAATTTTTTTAGTTTAATTAGGTTTATAAAAAAAATATTAGCAACATTTGTATCACCAAATAAATTTATTATAAAATATTAGCAATATTTGTCTCAAATATTTGTTTCAATTCACATATTTGAGATTTATTTTTTTAACAACCATGTTGTACCAAAGTTGTAGTGCTTGAAAAAAAATAAAGGATTTTAGTTGAACTTTTTTACGTTTAAGTTCATCTAGTAGCCAAAATATTCAATACAAGTTTATGAAATTTTAATATATATATATATATATATATATATATATATATATATATATATATATATATATATATATATATATATATATATATATATATATATAGCATCATGTTGAGTGTGTAATTATTGGTAGGGAGCTGTTGTGTGAGTGTGAAGGTCATAGGTTAAGTCTTGAGAATTACTTATTTTTGATATGCAACCATGCTAGCACTTGACCCAAAAAATCCAAATTCGGTCCGAGTAAATGTGGAAGAAAATTAATTATTTTGACTTATTTGTCCAAATATTAAGGGTAACGTAACATATCGAGTATACAATATACTCTCTCTCCGTCCTGTAATATAATATATTTAAATTAACTCAACCAAAAATACTTAAATGGTATATGTATTCATGAATTAAACCTGATTAAGATGTTTCTCTTTAAATTATGTTTTTTTTCCTTAACAAACTTTGCTAAATATTTAAATAGACACTATATAAAATAGACTATATTTTTGTATAAATTTTTGAAGTCATTATTTCAAAAGGAGAACGCTGCTTTGATGTTTGATGGTAACATGGAGATCCATCCTGTGAAAACCCCAAATTATACAATATCTTTTGTGTCCATTTCTCCACTTATCGGATCTAACTGTCGGTGCCACTAGGATTTGTCATTTTGCGCGTTAACACATCTGACTTGACATGGGGGAACTCTTTCGGTAACGCCGAGCGGGAAATTCAAACGATTTTTTTGACTGTAGCCAATCGCAAGGGTAGCACATCATCAGCATGGTAGTCTGTGATTGAACACTGAGCATTTCCAAGAGTATCGCTGTACTCTTCCTATTAATTGGAATAGAGATTTCAGTAGAAAAATATCCTTCAATGGGTATTCAATTAATCTCCAAATATTAAAAATATTTTTATTCAAATGGCTGTTCAAATAATGATTTAGAGCGTGGGTTTAAGAAAAACTCTTGGAGCTGCTCTAACCAACATCGATGGTGTGCCCATTTGACAAGCGAAGTGTCCACTTTTGTCTAACTCTCTTTTATTAGAGCAATTCCACCGGATCCTGTTTTCCCCTTTTCTATAAAAAGGTGGTATAGAGGATTGAGAAAATAGAATTCTAGATTATAGATATAGAGGAGGTGTACTCCAGCGAATCGAGAAAACATCACCCCTTTATACATGGTCCCACATGTCAGTCCTAAATAGATATATCTTTCTCCTTTCTCTCTTTCCTTTTGTCTCATCCCGTCTCGAGTCTCGACAGATGACTCGACGTCGACCCGACGGATGGAGGGCACGGGCGCAAGGTAGAGCAAGGTGCGGCGCAGCGCGCATGGAGCTCAATAACGTACAGGAAGGCGCGATGCGGCGCAACCCTCGACGACTAGCGGACGCGATACGGCAATGCGCCCTGGCATGGTGGCGCAGGCTCGCTCGGTGTGCGACATTGCGCGGTGGTGGCTACCGGTTGGCGCGGTGTGGGGCATGGGGTAGTGTGGCGTGGCCCTCCGACGTGGCGGCGGCCTTCCCAGCACGGCAGAACTACTCGCCGGCGTGGCCAGCAGCTCTCCCGACGTGGGCTCTAGAGATTAGTGAGAGGAGAACAAAGAAAGGGGATTGAGAAAAATGTCATGTTTTCCCCATTCTGTCAGGGATTGAGGGGCTTGTGTTCTCAATTGAGAAAAAAAACTAGGGAAAGTAGATTTAAAAGTGAATATGTTAGAGCTTAGTTTTTTCCGTCAATTCTCACCATTTCTGATTATAGAGAAAGAGGATCACTTATTCTCAATCTGGTAGAGATGCTCTTATGTTAGATATGTTGCATACTTCGTCCGTTATATGTTAGGAGGAGTCAAACTTTTTTAGTTCAACCAAATATATAGAAAATATTATTAATATTTATATCTACAAATAAATTTATATTTTTATTATCGGTCTGATGATACTTATCACAAATTATAAATATAGTAATTATAATTATATATATATATATATATAATATACATACATACTATTCCGAAGCCTGGGCTTCAAATAAAATTCAGGGCACCGGCGGAGCGCCGCCCATCTCCGGCAACATCAATCAGGAACTCTTACCGTGGGGCCCACCGTTATTTACTGACATCAGTTAGGAGTTTTATTATTGCTCCTGTCTGTGATGACCGCAATAAAATCCCGGCCCGTGAACCCCGCATTCCAGTCAACGGCAGCCCCATCCGGATTATATATACTCCTCCCATCGCCACTCCTTTCTCTAATTCACATCCGTCTCCGTCGTCGCGGGTCGCAGAAATCTCGCCAGCACCTCTCACCGTCGCCGCGACACCATCCAGCTCGCCCGCACCTCATCGTCGCCGCAGCATTCCGTGCGGACGCATTGGCCGGCCTGGCGAGGGGCGGCGCACGCGGCTCTGCCAAGGACTTCCGTTGGAGCCCCGGCGATGCGGAGCCCAGTGGCGCGAGGCGCGAGCTCAAGGACCGGTCGGCGCAAGGCCCAACGGCCGGCGGCGACAGCGAGGCCCGGTGGCCCGGTGCATGACGGCGCGAGGTCCAGCGGTGCGGGGACCGGCGGCGTGGAACCGGCTGCGCTAGGCGACCAACTGTCGGGCGTTGGCTCGAGGCGCAAGCGCGATAGCGCGAGGCGCCCGCCCGGCGGCGTGATTGCCGTTTCTTTTTTCTGCCGTAATGGTATTGTACTGTTATTTCCGTCTTGCTGTTGGACATTTTCGATCGAAGAAATAGGAGCATCACTGGCGCCGACGCAGATCTGGGATGCTGCTGGCCGTGTGTGGATCTTGGATGGCGGCGCCATCCCGTCCTCCCTCCCGGTGATGGCCCCTTGGTGTTAGGGCTGTAAATCGAGCATGCAGCGACGGCGAGGTGATTGGTACGACGGCGCCGCGAGTGGAATGGTGGCTCGTCTGCAGCTGGTCCAGGATCTAGCGTTCGGTCATGACTCGTCAAGGGCTGCAGTTTCCTCAAAGAGAGAATCCAAGGTTTCGCAGGTCAGTCCCCATCTCAAATGAATTTGCTTGATTTTAAATCCTAATTTCTTATTCTTTGGAACCGGTGGCAGCATCAGGGGCGGACACAGCGCGGGGGCTGTTGTTACCCAAAGCGGAGCAGTGGAACCTCTGGATCCACCGCTGGACAGGATGCTTTGGTTTGAGCTACATCCACTTACGCCTGGTGACTCCAGATGCATGCCTGACAGCTGTCTCCCACTTCTCCCATGTGCAGATCAAGGTTATTACTGGTTTTCCGGTTAACACTGCCATTTGAAGTTAATTTCAGCACAACCTTTTGGTTACATATAAAGTCTGCACCACATAACCTGTTCTGATTTGTTTTTGTTTATCTCAGATATGCATTGCTACAGATCGGGCTCACGTTATAGCTGAACAAATAGTGGTTTTGGATGTGCGAGAAGAACAGAGGCAAATTCATCTGCCCATTATTTACGTAGTGTGTGATCATCTTGTATTTGGTTCAATTGTTCATGCACTATTGATATAATGGAGTAGTATCTTCACTTTGGTGATAGTTCCGTGATTATTGCTGTACCATACAAACACAAGTTTGGCAGTGAGATGTTTGATTTTTAAAATGTATTCCTATATCACAGGCCATGATAGAATTATTTATAGACAAAAAGGATATTATTAGTAATAAAAAAAATACCCACGTCCGGTTACCGGACGCCCCTTTGATTAACACAGACAAATTTATTGCTCACATTCAGGATGGAATTATTTACTTAACCAAATGATACTATTAGTAATAAAAAATAGTGTGACCAGAGATCGAACGCACCGGTGCTTATCACAAGCAAATTTACCACTCACAGGTCAAAATTATTTAAATAGTAAAATTGATATAATTAGTAATAAAAAGTAATCTGTTAGGAGACCGGACAACCCGTTAATTATCACACGCAAATTTACCGCTCACAGGTCATGACGAAATTATTTACTTAACAAAATGATACTATTAGTAATAAAAAATATTTTGACCGGAGACAGGACAACCAATTGATTATCACATACAAATTTACCGCTCACAGGTCAGGACGAAATTATTTACTTAATTAAATGATACTATTAGTAATAAAAAAGTATTCTGACCAGACACAGGACGCCAATTTACCGCTCATAGATCAGGACAGAATTATTTACTTAACAAAATGATACTATTAGTAATAAAAATTATTCTGAGCGGAGACCCGACAACCCGTTAATTATCACACTCAAATTACCGCTCACAGGTGAGGACGGAATTATTTTCATAGCAAAATGTTACTATTAGTAATAAAAAAAAATAGTCTGACCGCTGTCTGGACAACCGTTGATTATCACAGGCCTTGATAGAATTATTTTCATAACAAAATGTTACTATTACTAATAATTATCACAGGCCTGGACCGTAATAAAAGCTGGTACCTTTTTGTTAATTAGTATAGTGTCCGTGCTAACGCCACGGTTTCATTTCAAGGATGCACATAAAAACAATGAAATGACAATATTTATACGGAATTGTATATGACTATGTATATAATCTGGAAAACACTCATGCATAGCAAGACATAGTACAGTGCCCATGCTAACGCTACGGTGGTGTCTAGAAAATAAATCACAAAACTAAAATAAATCAACCGATGAAAGAAACGCAAATTCGCAAACAAATGTTCTAGCTATTAGTATATTTCCCAGTACAAACGTGATGCATCGGAATTCGAAGAGTCAAAGCTGCAACCTGCGCATCAATTAAAGATAGGAGGAATTAATATGACACTGCATTGAAACCAAAGGTAAAAGACAAAAATACCCAATCTTTGGGATAGAAACCATCTTAATAAGACATAGTAAGCTTAGAGCCCTCTCTCCTCTCTCCATCACCTCAGCATTCAGCCTGTTTACAGTTAATTTATTGGGAGTACTCCACAAAATCCTCAAAGTAAATTGTGTTATTCACCTTTTAATTTACTGTTGTAAAATGGCATTCAGAATCAGCGTACTGTTTTCAAAGTTCCTTTATTTAAATTGAACCACCAATCCGGCGAAAGGAACCTTAAGAGGAGCAGAGTTTGAAATAGTACGTCTTCCCACTCCCCATAGGTACCGAGATAACCATGTTCACATCTGAGAAGAAGCACACATACATGGAAGCACTTACTTTGCAAGGAAGTGAAGTATCTGCAGAGAAACCAAAACATTACTTCGATCACTAAATCCCACCTCTACACCAGTCTCTCAATATTACTTTATATTCCCCAACAATTCTAAATTCCATTAACCAACCATTACAATCTCATGCAATGATGCAATACGCGTGACTACTACACAATTGGAACCATCTCCAATCGCACAACTGAACAAAGACAATAGTGCAGAAACACAGTGTATAAACAGCAAAAATCGAACGGGTAACTTGATAATAATCAATAAATTAGCGCACGGGTCGCACCTGGACATGAACACGGAGCAGAATGGCAGGGGTAGGTCGGAGACATAGCGTATCACATACGGATCGGCGAGAGATCCCATCCTTGATTGGGCGACCTGACATCAAATTGGATTAGGATAGACATCAACTTGCTCATCACTTGTCACTTGTATGTAAGCGGATACTGTTTAGCAATCTGTGCATACGATAGCAAATGGCAGGTGTGGAACTTCCATCTGCTTACTCTGAGTGCACATTGGATTTCAGATAGGCGATCAAACTGATCATGTGTACCTTTTCTCTTTTCCTAGCCGGTGGAAAGCAAGCAAGGGTATTTTGTAGGGAAGTTTTGGTATTTGGTTATGCTAGCTAACACTACTAAATCACAACGCTTCTGAATGAAATATGATGCCCCTCATTGATAACAACAACTAAAGGGGATTTGGACATTGCATTCAAGATTCATTCCCCATGGCCCAAGCTACCTTTGAATTCTGCTGACGCGCGGTGATCACATAGCTAGCTCTCGGAGATTCTGAGGAGCTCCTCCAGGTACTTAGCACCGAGGTCCTCTAGCTCCACAACGAAGTGTTGCTGCTCGGTTGCCGCGGCGGCGGCGGCGTTCTTGACCTTGCTCGTGCCCGACACCACGTCGTTCACTGACGCCGCCGCCACCAGAAGCTCGGATTTCTTGCGCCGCTTCCTCTTGGAGTGTCACGACTTGAGCGCCAGCACGGGCGAGCCTCCCGTGGAGGCACCAGCCGCGTGCGCCGCCGCCCAGCGCGAGCGCTCGGAGTGACTCCTGCGCGCACTCCACGGGGAAGTTGAGCGCGGCGGCAGAGCCCTAGGCGGACATGGCCGCCTAGTCATAGGCCATCGCTGCGGCCTCGGCGTTGTCGAAGTTCCGCCGCTCTCCTCTCCCACGGCTGCTTCCTCACCCTGATGAACGTGCCCTTGCTAGGCGCCGCCTGCCTCACGCCGGCAACCGCCGGCACAGAGGCCTCGTCATCCACGGCGCGCCAGGGCAGGCGCGATCGGAGCCGTGGGTGAGGAGAGGTCTCGTGTGGGTTTGGGATCTGGGAATCCGTGGAGTCGCGGTTGTGGGAAGGCGGAGGAGGGAGGAGTTGCGGCGCTGGGGAAGGAGGGGCGCGAGATCGAGCCGGCAGCAGCTAGGGAGGCTGCCCGAGCGTTATCTTTTCGGAAGAAAATAAAAAATGGACGCGGGGGCGTGGGACAGGCAGGGAATCGAACCCTGGATGCGTTGCGCGGTGTCTGCGTTTGAAGCCCGCGTGCGTGGGATGAAGGGCACGGGGGTGATAAGCGTAGCGTCACACATCCGACGTCAGTCGTCGGAGAAGTTTGGGTGTTTTATTAGCCCTTGATTTCAAAGAAGACGAATTGTTGTGTGCATTTTTCTGGGTGCACAATGGTTGGATGCTCTCAGCGGGGGACTTTTTCCTGGAGGACTAGTACAATTTTGATTGATCCATTATAGTAGAGATAAAAAATCTGTTCAATAAAAATTATGATTTGAATCGTAATTTTGTTAAACGTGAACCATTTAATTTTATAGACGCAATTTCTTGAACGTGCACATGGAGAACGCAATCAAATCAATGCGGTTATTGCTTCCTTCTTTAAAGTACCTGCCATCACATCTTGTCTTGGGCAATGCATGCAACGTCATAAAATAAATTGCGTCTATAAAATTAAATGGTTCACGTTTAACATAATTATGGTTCAAATCATAATTTTTATTGAACAGATTTTTTAAATAGCAGCGCCAAATTTACTGCACACGAGTGTGTCCGGAATTATTTATCAAAGCAAATGATAATAGTAGTAATAAAAAAACATAATTCGGAGAACGGACACCTCGACAAATAGCAGCGCCAAATTTACTGCGCACAAGCTATCTGTAATTATTTATTAGAGCAAATGACAATAGTAGTAATAAAAATCATCATTTGGAGATCGAACACCTCGGTAAATAGCAGCGCCAAATTTACTGTACACGAGCCTATCTGGAATTATTTATCGAAGCAAATAATAATAGTAGTAAAAAGTCTGACATGCCGGTGATTGTTAGTAATAAAAAAAAGTCTGACCGAAGATCGGACATGCGGGTGACTGTTACAGCAAAATTTACTACGCACATGTCCGGACAGAATTATTTATATGAACAAATGATACTACAAATGATTACTGCTCACTGAGTCTGGCGGAATTATTTATAGGCCCAAACGATAATATTAGTAATAAAAAATAGCATGACCGGATACTATTACTAATAAAAAGATACTGTGCCTGGGACCAAACGCGGCAAATATCATATGCCAGTTTACTGCACACGGGTCTCGACGGAATTATTTAGAGACTCAAATAATACTATTAGTAATAAATATACTTCATCCTGATACCGGGCGTCTTCGTAACTATCATAGGCACTTTTACTACCATGGGTCTGGATGGAATTATTTATAGACCAAAAGGGTACTATTAGTAATAAAAATTATCCTACACGGTGACCGGACGCCTCGCTGACTATCACAGTCAATTTTACCGCACAAGGCCCGGCTGAATTATTTCTATACCACTATTAGTAATAAAAAATAACCAACGCGGAGAGCGGACACGCCTGGATCGGCAGAATACATTTTTTTTCCATATTTTGCTCGCGTCCATAAAAATTAGTTCCATAATTTCACGTGTTGTCAGACCCTAAATGGCAAAATGCATGCATGCAACAAACGAGAAAGTAAAAGCGCTGCCCTTTATTGCACCTCATAGATCAACGGAAAAAAATCACAGGCTATTTACGTTAGTTATGTATGTACTCCCTCCATCCCAAATTGTAAGTCATTCTAAGAATCTTGGAGAGTCAAATTTTTTTAAGTTTGACTAAAATGATAGAGAGAAACACAAAGATTGATGACATCAAATAGGTATAATATGAAAATATAACTAATGAAGAATCTAATGATACTTACTTAGTATGATAAATATTATTATTTTGTTATATAAATTTGGTCAAACTTAAAAAACTTTGACTCTCCAAAATTCTTGGAATGACTTACAATTTGGGATGGAGGGAGTACATGAATTAAAAAGGCTACTTTAATTACTAGCGGCTGTCAATTTCAAAGCTCACCGGCGGCCTGGTATCCACGGCGGGTGCGCTAAACAGTATTCAAAGGCCAGGCTGCTAAATAGTAGGGTCATATATATATATATATATATATATATATATATATATATATCAAAAATGATATATACATTTATTTTAGGACAAAGAAAGTACATATCTATTCTCAGTTATGTATGATTGTAATCCGATCAACCAACTAGTAAGAATAAGTTATCACAAAAAAGCTAGTAGAGAATATAGAGGCTAGGAGACAACTTTTCTTTTTGAACAAAACGGAGATGACGACAACTTGGTAGATCAGATAAGATTGTTGTAACAAGAATCTCCTAGCCATCATATACTGCCATACTGGTGTGACTGCGCCACGGCCATGCTATGTAAAGGGCCACGCAAGAGGCTGTTTCGTGCCAGGCACATCCCTACCAAGGATAGCTAGGGAGCTGGTGTTCCTCCGTCTTCCATTCCTCTGTTTTCCTTTCATTCATTCATGGTAATTAGTAGAGAATTTATTATGGCAAGTTCATCTGCCATAAACTAAATAACTCATGGATAGATTACAATCTTAACGGCCGGCAGCGTGAACAGGTGTCTGGCAATCCTCGACAGGATCTCATGCTTCCATATCTACAGGAAGAGCAGCACTGAAAACTATGTTCTTCGCCTTCAGTGCCTGGAGAGTGGAGACCCAACAGTAACAACATTCAGAACACAAGAGGATAAAATAACATCACGTATGGAAACTCAATAACTCGTGCTTACTTCCTTGTTCCAGTTGGTGCATAAGGTAATGGAGAGCAGCGAGAGCATCTGCACCACCAGGCCGCACAAGATCCCAAACCAGAGACCCTGTTCAGAGTTGGAACAAGAACTTGTTCAGCTGAAGGATGAAATATAGTGAAAGCCAGCTTATTCCCAATCAAACTTGCAAAGAAAGCAGAAGAGTACCATCCCCCCGAGACGGCGGACGAAGGCGAAAACAAACGCGGCAGGGATACCAGCGAGGTAATAGGCAGCAAGGTTGATGAAAGCGCCGGTCTTTTGGCGGCCACAGCCCCTGACAACACCTGCCGCAGCCGGCAGGTCCAGCAATTCAGAATGTGCACCGAGTTGATTGTTCATACAGTGTTGTTCAGTACGTACTACCTGAAAGCACACACTGCTGACCGTCGAGCATGACGGACACGGCGAGGACTGGCATCATCCTGGCGGTGTACCTGGTCACTTCCTCCTCGTTGCTGTACGCGTACCCCCACAGATCGCGTACCAGCACTATGACCAGCCCTTCCGACATGCCCACAATGAGCGCCAGGAGCACCACCACCCGGGCCGCCAGTCGCGCCGCCTGAGGCCGCCCTGCTCCAAGCTCGTTCGACACGCGCGTGCTGCATGCCAAACAACATCATCCAGACAGAGGATAATCATTTTTTTTTGGTGACTGACAGAGGATAATCATCAGATTCAGAAAGAATTATCTGCTTGTTTGGTGTTTGGTGTCGACCTTATGGCAGCACCAAGTCCAAGCGGGGCCATGAACGCCAACGAGCTAGTGTTCAAGCTGCAAATCACAGAAACGGGCATGAGATTGGGCACAACACAAACAGCAAGGTAAAGGCTGCAGGCAAGTGTAGAATGATCTTCATCTTCACCAGATGGACAGCACGGCCGTCTCCAGCTTGGGGTTAGGGAGCAGTCCGGACAGCAGCACCAGGAGCTCGAAGGACCACCACTCCATGCTGCACCCAGATCAGAGATCACTACTCGCGCGTCTGAGCTAGGAACGGCGGCACTGATGATCTGTCGATTGCAATTGCATGGACAAATTGGAAGAGCATGCAATAATGCATTACCACACCATGACAGCCGACGGCACGGCGAGCTTGAGGAAATCGGGGACGCCGCGGAACGCCTCGGCCGAGAAGCCCGTCCAGGTGGTCTTGCAGGCCGGCGACGCCCTGACATAGACGGCCAAGAAGGAGAGGTTGGCGAGGTAGGAGACGGCGTTGGCGAGCGCGGCGCCGTTGCGGCCCAGACCGATCCTGCGCACCAGCAGCCAGCAGACGGCCGGGTGGCACAGCGCGGTGGCGCCGGAGCTCAGCATCACGGGCACCACCAGGTTCTGCGTCTGCAGGAACCGGACGTGGCACTGCAGCGCCCCGTACGCGAACAGCGCCGGGGTCAGCCACCGGATGTAGCTGCCGGCGCCCGCGGCGATCTCCGGGTCCTGCCCGCACCACGTCAGGATCTGGCCCGTGTAGGCCCACACCACCGCCACGGGGACGCTTACGAGAGCAAGCACCACCATGGCTCGCTGCTTGTAGACGCCCAGCTGGTGGTGCTGCCGCGCGCCGAAGGCCTGCCCGCACAGCGTGTCCAGGCTGCACGCCATGCCTGCCTGACAAATGTATCTGCATTCAGTAGCACACTAGCTAGCTGGGGAACAAGGAGAGTACTAGCTAAGCTAGCACATTTGGGCGGCGCGCGGCCGGCGTGCGGTTAATTACCAGCAAGCTGAAGCCGGTGACTCCGGCGAAGGAGGTGGCCAGGGAGGCGCTTGCCAGCGCGAGCTCGCCGAGGTGGCCGACGAACATGACGGAGACCATCTGGACCATGTTCTGCAGGAGGAACCCGACGACGAGCGGCCCGGCGAGGTACAGCTGCTTCTTGACCTCGCACGCCACAGCTCCCTCCTCACTGCCACCATGCTTGGCAGTGCCTGTGGCATCGAGGAGCGCCGCCTCCATTCCTGACCTCGTGCTGCTTCACTGAGCGAGAAGCTAGGCAGGAATGGAGCAAAGATGTCCTTGAACCTGGAGCTAGCCTGATCTCACTAACTCATCTGCTTCTGACATGATTGAGCAAAACCTATTTTATACTATGCATGCTGACTGCTGACTGGTGATGGTGATGGTGGGAAAGAGAATTTTGGCTGATGCAGCAATCGCGCCAAGATAAACGACAAATATAATAGACTTGTCAGCAAGGTTCAAACATTATCATTATCTTTGTCAGTGGCTCAGGATAATAAACTGAATGAATATGATAATGTGTCATGGTTGTAAAGCGTAAGCCTGAAAAGTGAAAACAAACATTATGATATATATTCCTGTGTAGTTAAATTGGATTTGATTGCACATACCACCGCCTTATATATTTAATAATAATATTGAAGTATCGTACGTTTCAACGGTCCTTCGTACTCTTTTATTTAAGACATGGTATTAAGTCTAATCCTAAGGTAAGTTAGAATAGAGTGTCTCTATCTCTATGGTTCATTACTCTCTTCCGTGTCTTTACAAGTTAGAGCAGCGTATCCAGACACAATTCAAAGTCCAATTTTCAAAACAAATTAAAATGCATAACGCAATAATTGGATAAGTCTACAAACCTCTCGTGCCTGTAAGTTAGATTAGCGTGTGTTTCAGCACGATACAGATTTTGATCGCAAGACATATTAGAATGCATATAACGGTTGAATAAATCTTGAAGCCACAAGTCGTCCAAGTAATCATATAACAATTTGTATGTTCTACTATCACGTATGGACGTATTTGTTGGTGATGTCAAAATTTAGAGCACATGTTGCACGTGGATTGCTACCTAGGGTTGGTACCCGGCCTTGAGAAGCTGCCCACGCTACCTAGTGTTGACTGTCACAGTGTCACTCCGCCAGTGGCGTTCACGTAAGGACATTATTGACCGCAACTCTGCCAATAACAATGTGGCAAGGCAGCTCTAACAGCGAATTATGAGCTAACTCTAAGTATTTTTATTTCATATTACAATAGAAGAGAGAGAAAAGCTATCTCTTGATGAAAAGATAGTCTCATAGGCATATTTCAAGATCATGTGAGGTTGTCATGTGGGTCTAATCATATCATGAGCTATTACTAAAAGTCAACACCATTGGAGAGGTTATCTTAGAGTAACTAACTAGCCATACTATTAAGGGTGCCCTAAGGGCCACCGTCCACAGTACCTATCAGAGCCACCTTGACTTGGGGGCCCACTTAGGCCGACTCATCTAAATTATTTCATTGATTCATTGTAATTAAGTTTTGAGTTGGACATTTATGGCTTTTCTTTTTAATGTTATAGTAATTAGTCTGAATCTGTTGATCTCAACTGATGAAGCTAGACTCGTTCCTTTATCCAAAAAAGAAGTTGTAGCCTTGACTTGTCTTGTTCAAACATTTGACATCAAATCCCAATGAATGTGATGTTTAGAAGTTATTTTTAGATAGACAAATATTTATATTAGAAATAGCAGCCAAATTACATAGAGATCCTCGAAAGACGGTCAAACCATGTCAATGTCTCTAAGGGGAAACACACACGCAAGAATCAATATATCGCATGTGAAACACCGTAGAAGCACATGAGTATAGGTGCCGAAAAGATTGAATAGAAACTACAGAGCATCTAAGTGGGTGCCTGGTAAGGAGCGGTCGAATCCGATGAGAGGGTGCCATAGCCGAGATGACGACAAATGGAGCTTAGTGGAGACACACGTATTACTGAGACCTTTGTTGCCACCTACTTGAGGACGATTGAGCTGGTGGCGGAGGCAACACGAGCGGCGCCAGAGGCGAAGGTAGTAGCTAGACATGGCGACGACTCCAAGGGAAGATCGCCATGCGGTTAAAACAAGCTAAAAAGCCAACTCAAACTTATAACTAATAGCAAATCTCGAAGCAAAGGATCTCATAATTATCGGATTTGGTTGAAACTATTTTTTTACATTATTTGGAGCAATTGGGGCATGGATATTCTTTTCTCCCAGTAGCAGAAGTTGTGGACTAGGATAATATATGGTCCTGTTTGTTTGGGTTTGAGCTTTTGGCTTTGGAGTTTTTGGCTTTGGCTTTCTAGAAGCTGACTTCCTGGAAGCTAGTAGCTTGTGCAAAAGCTCAGGTTATTGGGCAGCTTAGCTTCTTCCTTCACATCCAACTTTCATAGGTTCCCGAGAAGGAGGGGAGGCGGCGTCAGCCGTTAGGCCATGGTGGGAGGGTTGCACGGCGGCTGCGGGACACGGCTGGCACATGCTAGTGCTAGGTCCAGCCAGGGTGAGCACTAGAAAAAAGAAACAATGGCGTCTTCTTCATGAGCATGAACTTGTGCAGCTCCTCCGAAGCAGGGGCGGATCGGAGGCGGCTTCTGCCGAACAAAGGACCCAGGGCCGGTCCAGTCAATTTAGGGGCCTAGAGCAAAGCTAGAAAAATAGGCCCGTTAATACAACTTAATATAAGTGTAACGCAAACAAAAAATCATTCTTATCAAACAAGTTATATATTTTATCTTAAAAAAATTCTAACATTTACTGATAAGGAGTTCACTGTAAATTTATAAATTAATAAGTAAACCTAAAACCATCTTACCCACCTTAGATCTCCTCCCTTGCATATGATTAAGCGTTAACTGTGGGCCTGAAACGTTTCCTGACATCCCCACCTATGAAACTCGTGTTCCTTGAAGGTACCAGCACCTACCGCAAAAAAAAAAAAAATCACCGGTAAACTTGCTTACCCGCCCGCACGTACCCGCGTAGTCGCGACACCGCAAACCGCCGCGCTTCTCGCTCCATGCCCGCGCCTCTGAGATTTTTCTACCCGCACGCTTGTACCCACAGTACGCGTCGTCCACGAAGCCGTCGCGCTGTTTTTTTTTTTTTTCATCGCGCAACTTCTGTAACCGCCGGCTCCCACCGCGATCTCAACCCTCTCCCCCACGCCTGTTCAGGAAACCGCAATCTCCCCGCGCCGCTCCCGCTCTAGCACCCGCCCCTGCACCTCCCCATCTGCGGAGGCGGCGTCCGGACACCGTTTCCCCGCCCCGCTCCGGTCCCGTCAGGACGCTACCGCGCAACACGACGCCGTGAAGCCGTCCGGTCGCCGCCGCAGTGCCGTCCGGTGGCCGCCGCTGCGCCGTCCGGTGGCCGCCGCCACCCCGCCCCTACCCCGCCGAGAGACGGCGAGGCCGATGCCTCATCCGGAGTCTGGTCCCATCACGACGCCGCTGATGACGAGATGATGGATATCTGCAAGGAGAGCCACCAGAAAATATGCCACGATGGGTTCCTTGCCTCCATCGCCGACGCTGTGTCACCATTCGCCAATGGGCCACTCCTCGTTTCTCCAGCAGAAGGTGCGGCGGCCCTCCCTTGCTCTTTCCCTCAAGATATGATCTGCCGGTTCGTTAGGGCTTGGGTGTCGAGGTGGTCTCGATCTGACATGTTCAGATCTGATTTTCTCCTTGTCTGCGCGTGTAGTTTGAAGGTTTGCCAGCAATGGTGTAGGTGCTTTCTCCACAAAACTATTGAACCATCCTTTCATCAATATTCCAATGCAAATGCATGAGTGAGATAGCCATGCGTATACTAACATCTTTTGTTTTCCTCCTGTTTTTGTTTTTAGATTTTGTCACCGACACCTCAGGATAAGCACTGCAGTGCTCTAACTGGTATTGATTTGCAGCGCTCCCATTTTTGGTAGATCTCTGATTGATCGATGCTCATTTTATTTTGAGTAGAGTTTAGGTTCATAACTTCATACAAATTGTGACTTATCAAAATTTCTAAGCATTCTCTCTGACCTCAATTTAGGTTCAGTAGTATAGAAACTACATCAGTTTCATCAGGCTTTCAAAATAACCTGTTCATCCCAACTCACTGATGTAATTTCAACAGGTTCAGATTTTATATGGACTGATGTAGTTCATCAATTATTTTTGTTCTTCAATGCAACATAACTGCATCCATCGCAATTGTCAACTCACTGATGTAATTTCAACAGTTTCAGATTTTATATGGACTGACGTAGCTCATCGATTATTTTTGTTCTTCAATGCAACATAACTGCATCCATCGCAATTGTCTGGATCTCGAATAACTGGTGAAGTGCATGAATACTCTTCCTGGGGCCTGCGGCAAACAAAATCTAATAATCTTCTGTGTGCAGTCTTGTGCATACCCTTATCTTGTTTCTTTCAACTTTTAATTATAATATCTACACACGCAGAATGTGAATCTAGCATGAGTAGAAGCAGCCAATTCAACTCTGAATTTCCATATAGAAATCTGGTGCAGTAGAGTAGCACCTCCAACCTCAGTTTCATCATTCTGTCTAATGTTTCATATTCCCAGTTATCATTGCACATTGTACTCTTTATATAAAATAGCCTAGCAACACAAAGAAATATTGAAAATCACCAGTCTTGTGGGAAGGAAGGGCATGACCACGTCATCACAGCACACTGAACATCAACATATTGGTAGATTCAATTTGTTTATGTTTGTTTTTGAGGTCGGTGGTATGTATAGCAGATAGCACGAACCCACTCCCAACTGGTGTTAACATTACAAGTGTATATAGATTATGATGATAAGTGTATATAGTCAATTATTTATTATAATTTTTCTCCATTTATATATATTGAATTTATTTTTGTATGAAGGAACTGTTATCATTGTGCATGGTTGAATAGCCACCAAAATAGAGTTTGTCATCTCACTACAGCCCACTTGAGTAGTAGATATGTTTTGTGAGCACATTAGAGAATAAATTGATTTTTTTTTGCATGCAGGTTGAGTGCTATAGGATTTGTTAATATCATTATTTTAATCTGAAATTGTCTTTTAAAAATATTTATTGGTATATATCCCTACATTACAAATGATCTTTTTTTTTCAATAAACATGCGCGCGCAGCACATGCATATTTACTAGAAAAATTATTTCAGTATTCTCACATTGCGTATAATATGGTTTTTATAAACGTGTGCGTGCTGCTGTGTGAATGATGACTTAACTATATCAAAGAAAAAGATGAAGCTTTTGCTGTCGTGCAATTGAGTGGCTTTAGGTAACCACATAAACTGATACTTATTTAGTTATTCATTTTTTGGAAATGCTTCAAATAAATGTTATGTCTCAAAATATATTATTAGAGAATTTGAATGTTCTAACATTATGGAGAATTTAAGATCTTTCTCAAATTCTCTATAGTTTATTGGTTTGCTGATACGGTTGGCGCAGAAGTTCCTTGAGCTAATGTGTTAAAAGATCCTTCCCTTTCTGTTCTTGTTGTGAAAATATCGTAGAGATCTTTGACATGAAAATATCATCCGACTATAAATATGTGCTTTACAATAATTCAGCTATATTTTCCATCTGCCATAAATCTTAGGAGAACTACTGTGTTTTGTGTTGTTTTGCACGGGCTTCTTGGTGACAATTTAGATTGCTGTGGTGATGTTAAAGTCCAATGATATGTTGCCTAATCAAACTGCTCTAAAGATTAGTGGTTG
This sequence comes from Miscanthus lutarioriparius, assembly GCA_904845875.1. Lineage (NCBI taxonomy): Eukaryota > Viridiplantae > Streptophyta > Magnoliopsida > Poales > Poaceae > Miscanthus > Miscanthus lutarioriparius. The sequence goes on along the minus strand of CAJGYO010000007.1, from coordinate 127,038,480 downwards.
TTTTGTCAAACTTTTGGTGTATAGTTTTACTAATATTTATGCCGCAAGAATACTGAGAAGTGAGAAGCACTTGGTTTGATTGCTAAGATTGCAATGCCATTGGACATATATCCAAGTTTCAAACTAATAAATAAAATCAGTTTTTTATTAAATGAATTTCTATACTGATTTTGAAGCACAACACTTGGTTGATTACTCAGAATTGTTAGAGCTACTTAGAGATAGTATCATGAGGATCACTTGAATGCTGTCATGCTTTGGGTAGATTGTATCAAGTTTATATGACCTACAACTCACCGGCGAGTTTGAGGTGTGTGCAGATTGCTGGAACTATGTGTTACAGTTGCCTTTTCTTTTCTTTTCTACTATGCTGTAATTATCCAACGGGAGTAGCTACCTCAAGGAGAGACCGCACTTGACAACATGTGTTTGGTTCATGCTTAATCGAGGTGAATTTTTTTTGTCCATATTATTGTCTACTTCTACCTGCGCTTTCTTTTCTTTTGGTAGCATAAAAAGATCGTCTTTGCTCGCTTGCTTACAGGAATTGTCCATCATCGATTAATAACGTGCCAACTTGGAGCCGATGGTGGTCGACACTCAATTTTCATATACTGTGCACTTCCCAAATGCTGCTATCATTGCGGTTGCCAAATGCAGGCAACAAAACAAAATTTAGAGGCCCCTCCAGCTATATGTATGGCATAATATGGGCGTGCAAGATTGCCTCGTTAGAAGTTAACTTCAAAGTTACTGTGCAGTTCAATAACCTTTACCTATGCCGAACCGCCAAAAAACATTTTCATTTCTTGTTCAAAATTATGCCTTTGGATCAGGAATTTTTTGTAATAATTTAGGCAAGGATAACAATTCTATCATATTAATTTGATGCTATTTTCTTATGACCATGTATAATTACGTGTTACTTGATATTTCTTTTATTTAAGAACAATATGTTTTGTTTCTTTATAAATGATTTTTTTATCTTTGTTGAGTATGATAATTTTTAATAGACACAGTGCGACGTGTAGCATGTGCATTTCTACTAGTCTTAAAAAAATTTCTAACATTTACTGATAAGGAGTTCACTGTAAATTTATAAATTAATAAGTAATGTATGATTTTTTTTTGAAACAAAGGCAGGAGCTCTGTCGCTAAATTAAGACGAAAGAAATTTACGTACAAGATGTACGAAAATTATTTCATATTAGATTCAATTCAACACTATAATAAAAAGAAGTGCTAGTAAATTATGAAGTTGAGAACTAGAGAAAATGATTATATATTTGCTGGCCTAGTTACACCTAAATCCCTGTATTCTGAAGAAAAAGATTGGGGACAAAAGCAAATTAAATCGTGATACGAGACTTGGATGTCTGCGACTGGCCCAAGTGTTGTGTCTCCCGGAAGGCATGAACGGACTGGCGGAGAGTGGTCTGGGCGCTGCCGGCTGCTCGCTGGTTGCTGCCACGACGCGCAGGCTCTTTCTCGTAGGTCGCAGGTCGCAGCGGGAAAGAAACAGCGGCCGCGCGGCGTTAGGGCGAAACGCGTCGCGCCGACGCGGAAGCCAAATCGACGGAAGCTTTCACGTACACGTGCCTCTCCAAGTCTCCGTAGCTCCTATACCTACGGCCATTGGCGGATCCAGGGGGGCTACAGCCCCCTCATGAGCCTTAATTCCTCGTTAAATTACTGTAGCATCAAGCATAAATCATCATTAAATCTTCATTATCAATCAACATGTCCATTACTTAGCCCCCTCCTTGATCCCATCCTAAATCCGCCACTGCTGGCTACGGCTTACATATATGGGGCTGGCCCCCTTGACGTCGAGGGCCCAGTGCCACCGCACAGCTCGAAACCCCCTAGGGCCGGGCCTGAGAGGAACGGGGCGGTGACGGTTTTCTGACGAGCATGTGATGGAGGCGGAGGCCCCGGCATCCTGCCGGTGGCATCTAGGGTTTGTGGGCAGCAGTGCGTGGAGAGCGGACGTGATTGTGCAACCGTTGAGGGGTGCAGACGCAGTCGCGCGTGAGGTGTCACATGTGGGGGAGAAAGTGTGAAGAAAAACGATTCGACAACATAACCGGTGGCAAGTGGCCAGTTCTTATGAGCTTTTAGGCTTTCTGTGTCATGGTGGTTTTTGCGGGCTTCCTGAGTTCCTGGCTTGCGAAAGCTGAAACAACAAAAAGCTATGTATTTGTTTGGGCCTCTAGCTTGTGAGAACCAAAAGCTGATACGAAGCCCAAACAAACACGGCCGAAAACGCTGTCGCAGCAAAGCCGTGAACGCATGGATATTGATAGGATTGCTTCATCACAAGGTTGGTGGCGAGCACGGAAGCAGTGGCACAACGCTTTGGATGGAGGGAGGGATATGCCTTCCAAGTCATCAACCTATACTTTTTGGTATACTTTTATCAGGTGATGACTGTTTTGTTTTTAACGAGACAGAAGAACTATTGTTTATATTGAAAAGAAAAATCCCTAGGTAGAGGTGACAGACCGACTTTTGGACTTATTATGTGAAGAAGACATGCAGATTCTGGGGCTGTAGTGTTCACACGTTGGTTGGGTCATGGGTGGTGCCAATTTGAAAACATCAATACATGCATGCGAACTCTGTATTTCCAAAGCAGGGGAAGACCCTTTACCTTAAAAATCTTCTCAAGTTTTAGACTTTTAGCTCTAACCTATATTTAGGCGATGTTTTTCTTTTTCTAATCACTTTTTTGGAAGAAGCAGGGTGATCAGCCCAAAGTAAGCATAAGAAATTGCCATGTTTGGTTTCATCAAAATTGCCAAAAAAAATCGAGAAAATATAGAAATAAAATTGTCAAAGTTTTTGCACGCTTTTCAGAGAACGTGCTGAATTTCTGTAGACCACATCCCACCTCAGTTGTAGGTGCCAATTTTTGTGGTTGCATCTTTTGTGATCCTTGTTCAGAGAAAAGTATATAAAAAATAGTAAAAAAAATAAAAAAGTTTGTTTCCTACTAGTGCCTTTTGGAAAAATCCGGGAAAAAGGAGAAATCCGGGCTATTTGCTTGTTCTGTGAGTTCTTTCGATCGTCCTTTGTTTTCACCTTGTTGCGCTACGTCTCGACACGTCTTAGCCAGCACCTGTGATTTGTACTTTGGATCCGGATTGAACAATCATTAATCTGTATTCGTTAATTGCTAATCCTTGCTGTCATATTGTGTGCCTACCCATAGCTCCACATATTCTTCTGTCAGCACAGGTTCATCTTGCAACTGTTACCCACGCTCCACAACAGATTGCTTCGCCATTTTGGTTTTGCTCCTGTTTGGCGTTGGTAAGAATACAGGCAAGACGGTGGTAAGCCGCTTGTGATTTTACATTCCACTTTCACCACCATCACCACCACCACCACTTGTTTCCTTTTAGTTGATAGGGATAATACTTTGATGTTGTCTTTTTCTATCTTCTAACCATGGCAGGAACTCCGACGGACTTCAATGAGTGCGTGTCCAAGGACGAGCTTACAATGTTCATGACTGAACAACGCAATCTTATGACCGAGCTGACGCGCAACGTGAACAATCTGGTCACCCGCATTGAATAGCTTGAGCAACGCCCTCCACCTTATCGTGCTGATGATGAAGATGCGGATGCTTTTGGTGATGAAGATGCGTATGCTGACGGTGGTGCCCGTCGCCGCCTCAACTTCAATCGTCGCGGTATGGAAGGTAATAATAATGGTAATAATGATCCTTTTGCTAAAATTAAATTTAGTCTACCTCCTTTTGCTGGTAATGTTGATCCAGAGGCATATTTAGATTGGGAGCTTGCTGTTCAACAAGAATTTGATTCTCATAATGTTCCCGCTGAGCATAGAGTTAGACTTGCTACTAGTGAGTTTACTAATTTTACTTTGTTCTGGTGGAGTGATCTTTGCAATGCCAATAATGCTGCTGCTGTGCCTCAAACTTGGAATGTTTTAAAGCAACGTATGAAATCTCGTTTTGTTCCTCCTTATTACCAACGTGATTTACGTTTGAAACTACAAACTTTAAAACAAGGTGATAAAGGAGTAGAAGCATACTATCAAGAATTGCTTATTGGTTTAGCACGTTGTGGTATAAACGAAGATGATAATGATGCTAGTGCTAGATTTTTTGGTGGTTTAAACCATGATATACAGAACATACTTGATTACAAAGAATGGCGCAATTTTTCCCAATTGTATCATCTTGCTATTAAGGCGAACGAGAAATATGAGGACGCAAAACAACACCACCTTTCAGGGTCTAACAATGGGAGGAATTTTCAGCAGCGTTCCGAGCCAGAGACGACCAAGCTTCCTGTTGCACCACAACCATCTACACCTCCATTTTCTTCCGGGGTAAGTAAATTGTCTAATGTGCAGTTTCCACAGCTGAAGAAAGGTGGCACTCCGGGTGCTTCTACTACCTCCTCCTCGTCCAGCTCTAAAATCATTTGCCACCGATGCAAAGGCATGGGACATGTCATGAAGGATTGCCCCAATCGTCGGCGCTTTCATTGCTACCGAGGATGGATATGTAAGTGCTAGTGATGTTGAAGATGATTTAGCCCTTGTCGCTAACATTGATGCGAGATCCCACCGAGGGCGATCAAGACAAGGAGGCCATCACCATTGACTCCGAGGCTGCTGCCATGGACTACCCTAGCCTTCTTGTGCAGCGTGTGTTGAGTACACGTGTGGGACATGAAGAAGAGATGAAGATCCAACGCCACAATTTGTTCCACATGTATCTCATTGTGCGGGGTTGTCGTGTTCTCACTATCATTGATGGCGGGGAGTTGCAACAACTTGGTGAGTTCAGATTTGGTTGACAAGCTTGGCTTGACCACACGACAACATTCGTATCCATATAAACTTCAATGGTTCAATAATAGTGGTAAGACTAAGGTAACTAAATCAGCACGCATTAGCTTTTCACGGTGCTCTTATCATGATCTCTGATTTTGATGTTGTCCCTATGCAAGCTTGTTCCATTTTGTTAGGTCGACCATGGGAATTTGATAATGATGCTTTACACCATGGTAGAACTAATACATACACTATCATACATAAGGACAAGAAAATTACATTGCTCCTTTGTCTCCCTACGGATATTGTTAAACATGCTAATGAGATTAAAAATAAACCTCCAACGAGACATTGCTAAAAATAATGGGATTAAGTTAAAAGGAGATGCTTTTCTTGCTACAACTTCGCTCTTTATGAGTTATGTGATAATCCTGATGCACCATGTTATACTATGTTTTGTCAACCTTTTATGTACGGTGCATTGCCTGCTTGTCACTAACCTTTTTGCGGGAGTTCGGCGATGATGGGATGGAGTCGAGGGGCGACTCCAATTCTAGAAGGAGGGATGATGAGGACATCGCCAAGATGGAGTCGAGGACGACTCTAATTTGAGAAGGGGAGGATGATGAGGACATCGCCATGCTGGACACACCGACGCCATGGTCTTCCCCAAGTTGCAATTCGTTCCCAACTCAGCTGCCACGTCGCCCTCGGATTCAGCAGACCGCGTCGTCACTGTTTTCGGTCATAACTTTCTCATACGACATCGAAACGGGCCGTTCTTGGATGCGTTGGAAAGGGGACGACGATGCCGTCGTTTTGGATCTGGTCCCAGCTCCAGAAGGTCCGTGGATCATTCTGTGTGACCACGGCAAGGTGCTGCGTCACCTATTTGGGCCAACTTGGCCATGTATCGTGTCGGGCCTTAAGCCCAAGTTGTGGGCGCCCAACCCCTGGCCGTCCCCAACCCTAGGTCGAGTCTTAGACTATAAACACAGTCGTCGCCGCTGCTACACAATTGGGTTTTGTTTAGAGTTTAGTTTTCCATCGAGAAACTGAATCGTTCATTGTAACTGTGGTGACAAATCCTTTTACAGTGATCCAGGGCCCCCGTTCTTGATCTCCTCCACTGTGTCGATTAGTCATTTGGAACCGAGTTCTAGAACCCTCTATTGATATTCGCATCATTCATATTTGCAATATCAGATTGCGTGTTTTACCTTCTTGCTTGTGCTCTTCGATTCGCTTGCAGGAAAAGCCTTCTTGGCGAGGTCAATCAAGTTGTGCTTGGTTGATAACCAACGGAGCAGTGGTGTAACGGTTGTAGGGTTCGAATCGCGTCTGATTTGAAGCCGGATCGCCAACGTCGAGATCTCCACAAATCGAACTTACCGGCTACCTCTCGGAAGATCGGGCCTGTACTCATCAGGATGTCCCACAGAATGAGGAAGGGGGGGTGCTCAGCACTAAAAGGGATAGGGCCGACGCCCACCCCTGGGTAGTCCATGCTGATGGCCCTGATCATCAGCACCCTGAGCAGCTCCTCCAAGATGGGATAAGGGAACTCCATCATTGGGTGGGTGATCCCCTGGTGCTACCACAACATATGCGCCCTCTCCTTTAACGGGAGGATCCAACGCTGGATGAATGTGCACACCACCAGCCCGGTCAGCCCCTGCGCCTTCAAGGCCTCAATGGCCCCATGAGTGCAGGAACCTCCGTGGCCTCCTTCATCAAGGGGAACAGCAACCACGAAGCTGGGGCGACATCGCCCGACCTCTCCTCCAAGAAGGAAGGGAGCACTGGGACCATGTTGGGGAGATAGAACCAGCTCCACCTCCAGCGCATCTCACCATCGAAGCCCGACGGGCTGGCGAGGGTGAGGTACCGGCCAGCAGCATACGGTCATATATGGATCCGGGCACCCCCATCGCCAAAAAGGCACCACCGGGGAACGACGGGACCACTCGAAACAGCCATCTCCCCAAAGCGAAGTGGGGCTCAATCCCCAAGAAGGCCTCACGTAGCATGATAAAGGTTGCAATGTGGAGGATCCCCTCCGGCGTCAGGTCATGGAGATAGAGGCCGTAGAAGTACAGGAGGCCGCTTGCGAAGCATTGCAGGGGGAGGCCGAGTCCCAGGCGGTGGAAATCGGTGAAGGAGACAACCTCTTGATCCTCGAGCATCGGCGCTAACTCCCTAACGGTGGGGAAACGCCAGCCGACCGCCAGGAACTCCTCCGGTGCCAGCCCGTCCTACTCCATCTTCCTGATCTCCACCTCAGTGACCTCTGAAGGGCCCCATTCCGCCATGGGGACGAAGGGAAGAGTAGTGGCAGCGAGCGAACACATGAGAGCGAGGCAAAGCGGAGGCTTTCAGAAAGGGAAGGGCTTCGCTAGGAACGGAAGGTAACCTCCCTTCCCTAACTCCCTGACTTCGCTATAGTACTCCATGTGCGGTGGCTAGCATGCTCTAACGATCCCACGCGACGATCGTACGACGTGACGGCGGTTGCCGAACCTGAGGCGGAGACGAACCGCTGCCTCCCTCTCGGCCCGACCTCCCAAGCCGACCCAAGTGTGCCGCCCACTCCGCACACACCTCCACACGGGACTTGAGGGAATCCGACTCCCCTTGGGCCCATCGGCCACCATCAATGGCCTGGATCTACGCACGCCAAGTGCCGCGGCTCCTCCTCTGCCAGATCTGCTCCACGTGGCCCGACATCCCATCTCCTAAACAAAGTGGGATGGTGTAGGAGTGCACACCATAACTCCTCCGCCGGGCGCGGCACTGAAAGGTCCTAATGGCTAGAGGGGGGTGAATAGCCTAATAAAATTTCTACAACAACACTTAACCAAATGGTTAGACAATTATGAGGCGAAGCGAGTGTTGCGCTAGCCTACTCAAAAATGCAAGCCACCTACCACAATTCTAGTTTAGATAGTGTCAATTCACACAAGAGCAATGACACTACCCTATGTTAGTGTGCTCTCAAAGGCTAACTAAAGAGCCACACCAACCAAGCATGCAAGCTCTCACAACTAGCTACACTAAAGAGCTTGTCAACTAGTTTATGTAAAGTAAAGAGAGTGATCAAGAGGGTTATACCGCCGTGTAGATGAATGAACCAATCAATCACGAAGATGAATAACAATGATGACCAATCACCTCGGAATCAAATGATGAACACAATGATTTTTACCGAGGTTCACTTGCTTGCCGGCAAGCTAGTCCTCGTTAGGCGATTCACTCACTTGGAGGTTCACGCGCTAATTGGCATCACTCGCCAAACCCTCAATAGGGTGCCGCACAACCAACACAAGATGAGGATCACACAAGCCACAAGCAATTTACTAGAGTACCTTTTGGCGCTCCGCCGAGGAAAGGTCAAGAACCCTTCACAATCACCACGATCGGAGTCGGAGACAATCACCTCCTCCACTCAACGATCCTTGCTGCTCCAAGCCGTCTAGGTGGCGGCAACCACCAAGAGTAACAAGCGAAATCCATGATGAAACACAATCACCAAGTGCCTCTAGATGCAATCACTCAAGCAATGCACTTGGATCACTCCCAATCTCACTATGATGATTAATCAATGATGTAGATGAGTGGGAGTCCTTTGGCTAGGCTCACAAGCTTGCTATGTCAATGAAAATGTGCAAGAGTACTCCCTTGAGCGGCCATGGGGCTATAAATAGAGCCCCCATCAAATAGAGCCGTTATACCCCTTCATTTGGGCAAAAGCGCGTTACGACCGGACGCTCGGTCGGACCGACCGAACAGCCCAGCTCTCGGCGTCCGGTCGCTCGATGTCGACCACGTGTCCAGACTCAACGGTCATCAGCCTCGACCGGACGCTGCTCCTTGAACCCGCCGGACGACGGCTGAAGCCTCGGCGTCCGGTGCGTTCAATAAGCTCCCGAGGCATGTTTCTTCGACCGGACGCGTCCGTCCACCTTTGACCGGACGCAGACCAGCGTCCGGTGCTCAACCTTCCTTTGTGCCGCCCGCTGAAGTCAGGTGACCGGACGCAGCAACGTCGGCGTCCGGTGCTTGATTCGACGTCCGGTCCGCAGGACCCGACGCCAAACATTATTTCGACCAACTCCATTTCAACTCTAACTTCCTCACCTTGCTCAAATGTGCCAACCACCAAGAATTTTGCATCCGGCGCAATAGAAAATAGACATTTCATTTTTCCAAAAAGCGCCCGAATCCGCCTCATAAGCTCGGCGGGAGGGAGAGAGGACCCAAACCCATCTCAACCTGCAAACACCTTGTGCACATGTGTTAGCATATTTTCACAAATATTTTCAAGGGTGTTAGCATTCCACTAGATCCTAAATGCATATGCAATGAGTTAGAGCATCTAGTGGCACTTTGATAACCGCATTTCGATCTGAGTTTACACTCCTCTTAATAGTACGGCTATCTATCCTAAATGTGATCACACTCACTAAGTGTCTTGATCACTAAAACAAAATGGCTCCTACATTTTATACCTTTGCCTTGAGCCTTTTGTTTTTCTCTTTCTTCTTTTCCAAGTTCAAGCATTTGATCATCACCATGCTATCACCATTATCATGATCTTCGTCATTGCTTCATCACTTGGAGTAGTGCTACCTATCTCATAATCATCTTGATAAACTAGGTTAGCACTTAGGGTTTCATCAATTCACCAAAACCAAACTAGAGCTTTCAATCTCCCCTTTTTGGTAATTGATGACAACCCTTATACTAAAGATATGAATTGAAATTCAATTGAATCCATGTTGCTTGCCCAAGCATAATTACCATGTGTAAAAGGATATGGACAAGTTTCATGAACCCTAAGTGGTAGTAATTGCTCCCCCCTACATATGTGCTAAGAGTTTGGATTGAAGCTTGCACATATGCTTAGATAGGAAATGTAGGAGTCAATGTCTATCATATGATGCTAAGGTATAAAAGATGGACCTTTGAAGCGTGATACCAATCGGAGTGCACCAATATACCATCCTTAGCATCATGGTTAGCTCAATACCACTTAGAAATATTTGGAAGTGAAATCACTAGATATCCTATGCATGCTAGTTTGCATTTCATCATTCAAATCTACAACTAGCATACATCACACAAACATGGATATTAAAATTTAACACTTGTGCCATGCAAGCAAACATATGTAATGCACATTCAAATGCACCATACAAGTTCATGAGCTTGCTCCCCCTACTTGTGTGCTCAAAATATTAGGTTTTAATTGATCCCATTCCTTTATCATATCTCTCCCCTATGTTAAGTACTCCCCTATCACTCATATCTTTGTTTCTCTCCCCCTTTGTCATTAATGACCACAAATACTTAAATTATAGATAGGTTGGGATTATCAATGTCAATCAATGGGGTGAGGATCATTTTCCCAAATTTGGTTCAATTCTAGATTATTTCCCAAAGATATTTAACTCGGTTTGATCCATGGACAAGCTTCTTCACACCTCCAAATAAGGGTTATCTTGTACCATGTTGAGTTAAACACTTATAGTTCATTTTCTAGATTAAACACTAGGTTTACAAGCCCACAAACATGTCATATGCCATCACTAGATCAAGTCAAGCATAGAAGCAATAGTGATACCATATTGACATCGAAATTCATTTGATTTTCATGAATGAGCCTAATAAGATAGAACCACTTGCAAGGTCCTAATGAGATTGAAAATATGACTAGATGCACTAATCATGTCCTTAGCAAGAATGTATGTCATGCCAATCAACTTTTACCTTAGATTGCTCGAAGGAGAGGCATGTCATATGAGTGGGGTTGCATCAACACATATTTGAGAAATCCAATATGTTCAACTCATTCCTTAGCTTGCAAAACCTTTTCTCATCCAATGGCTTGGTGAATATATCGGCAAGTTGATCTTGATTGCCTACACTCTCAATGCAAATGTCCCTTTTGTTGGTGATCTCTTATGAAATGGTGGCGGACATCAATGTGCTTTGTTCTTGCATGTTGCACCGGATTGTTGGTTAGCTTGATTGCACTCTCATTGTCACATAGCAATGGCACTTTCTTGAACTTGATTCCAAAATCACTCAAAGTGGCCTTCATCCAAAGTATTTGTGCACAACAACTACCGGCGGATATGTATTCGGCTTCGTGGTTGATAATGCAACACTATTTTGCTTCTTTGATGACCATGAAACAAGTGATCTTCCCAACAATTGACATGTGCCCGATGTGCTCTTCCTTTCAACCTTGCATCCCGCATAATCCGAGTCGGAGTAACCAACTAGCTCAAACTTTGCTCCTTTGGGATACCACAAACCAACATTTGGTGTATGCTTCAAGTACCTCAATATCCTCTTTGTAGCCTTCAAATGACTTTCTCTTGGTGAGGCTTGAAATCTTGCACACATGCATACACTAAACATGACATCCGGCCTTGATGCGGTCACATAGAGTAGGCTTCCAATCATAGACCGATACAACTTTTGATCCACCATGTTTCCACTTGCATCACTATCCAAGTTACCATTTGTTCCCATAGGTGTGCTAATGACTTTGCTATCACTCATGCCAAACTTCTTGATCATGTCCTTGATGTACTTCCCTTGACTCACAAAAGTACCATTCTTCAATTGCTTGATTTGAAGACCAAGGAAGTAACTCAACTCTCCAATCATGGACATTTCAAACTCATTAGCCATCATCTTTCCAAACTCATCACAAAAATCTTGATTGGTTGATCCAAATATGATATCATCAACATAGATTTGCAATACAAATAGATCTTTTCCAATCTTCTTGATGAAAAGAGTAGTATCAACCTTGCCCATTGTGAACCCTTTAGAGAGTAGGAAGTCCCTCAATCTCTCATACCATGCTCTAGGTGCTTGCTTCAAGCCATACAATGCCTTCTTCAACTTATACACATGGTTGGGCTTCTTGTCATCTTCAAAACCGGGAGGTTGCTCAACATATACTTCTTCATTGATGTAACCATTGAGAAATGCACTCTTAACATCCATTTGATAGAGCTTGATGTTGTGGGCACAAGCATAGGTCAACAAGATTCTAATTGCTTCCAATCTTGCAACCGGGGCATAAGTTTCTCCAAAGTCAAGACCTTCAACTTGTGTATAGCCTTGTGCTACCAATCTTGCTTTGTTTCTTACAACTATCCCATCTTGATCTTGCTTGTTTCTAAAGACCCATTTGGTTCCAATCACATTGTGTCCCTTTGGTCTTTCTACTAATTCCCATACTTGATTTCTTGTGAAGTTGTTCAATTCTTCATGCATAGCATTCACCCAATCAACATCCTTCAAAGCTTCATCTATCTTCTTTGGTTCAATGGATGACACAAAAGAGAAGTGTTCACAAAATGATGCCAATCTTGATCTTGTTTGTACACCTCTTGAAATATCTCCAATGATTGTATCCAAAGGATGATCTCTTGCAATACTTGTTGCTTGAAGGATTGGAACTTGATTGCTTGCACTTGCTTGATCATTTGGTTGAGATGATGTACTAGTCATTTGATCTTGATCAATATCATGAGAGTCACTTGCACTAGCTTGATTTGTATCATCTTGCACATTAGAGTTGGAGAGCACTTGCACTTGATCATCTTCATCATCAATCACTTGCCTAGGCCTCAATTCACCAATATCCATGTTCTTCATGGCATTTGAAAGTTGAATGCCTCTAACATCTTCCAAGTTCTCATTCTCTACTTGTGAACCCTTGGTTTCATCAAATTCAACATCATGAACTTCCTCAAGAGTACCACTATCCAAATTCCAAACTCTATATGCTTTGCTTGTGGTGGAATAACCAAGTAGGAATCCTTCATCACATTTCTTATCAAACTTGCCCAATCTTGTGCCTTTCTTCAAGATATAGCATTTGCAACCAAAGACTCGAAAATATGCAATGTTGGGCTTTTTACCATTCAAGAGCTCATATGGTGTCTTCTCTTTCAATCGGTGACAATAGAGGCGGTTGCAACAATAGCAAGCCGTGTTGATAGCCTCGGCCCAAAAGATTGACTCACATTGTACTCACTAAGCATAGACCTTGCCATATCAATGAGTGTTCTATTCTTTCTCTCAACAAGGCCATTTGATTGAGGTGTGTACTTGGCCGAGAATTGATGTCTAATTCCAAATTCATCACATAACTCATCAATTCTAGTGTTCTTAAACTCACTACCATTGTCACTTCTAACTCTCTTGATGGTTGTTTCAAACTCATTGTGAATGCCCTTGACAAAAGATTTGAATGTTGCAAACACATCACTTTTGTCCACTATAAAGAATACCCATGTGTATCTAGTGTAGTCATCCACTATCACAAATCCATATTTATTTCCACCGATACTAGTGTATTGTGTTGGCCCAAACAAATCCATGTGCAATAACTCAAATGCTTTACTAGTGCTCATCATGCTTTTCTTAGGATGGGTGTTTCCAACTTGTTTGCCGGCTTGACAAGAGCTACATAGCTTATCCTTTTCAAAAACTACATCTTTCAAGCCTCTAACCAAATCATGCTTAACCAATCTATTTAATTGTTTCATTCCAACATGACCAAGCCTTCTATGCCATAACCATCCCATACTTGACTTAGTGAATAAGCATGTGGATAATTGAGCTTCACTAGCATTGAAATCAACCAAGTATAGATTCTCATATCTAAAGCCTTTGAAGATCAAGTTAGAGCCATCTACACTTATGATTTCTACATCATCTACCCCAAATATGCATTTGAATCCAAGATCACACAATTGAGCCACGGATAGCAAATTGAAGTTCAAGCTCTCTACTAGCAACACATTGGATATGCTCAAGTCATTGGATATTGCAATCTTACCAAGCCCTTTGACCTTGCCTTTGCCATTGTCACCAAATGTGATACTATCATAGCCATCATTGCCATTGGTGTTGATTGAGTTGAACATTCTTGCATCACCGGTCATGTGTTGAGTGCACCCACTATCAAGAACCCAATGCCTTCCTCCGGCTTTGTAATTGACCTACAAAGAAGATCAATTCTTTTTAGGTACCCAAACTTGCTTGGGTCCTTGAAGGTTAGTAACCAAGCTCTTTGGCACCCAAATGGCTTTCTTCTTTGAGCCCATCCATGGTTTACCAATGAACTTAGCATGAACACCATTTGCACCCTTAACAAGCATATAGGAAGAATTAAGCTTAATGGAGGATACATTAGCATTTTTGCTTTTGTTGGTGCATTCATGCTCTCTATGACCAACTTGCTTGCAACTAGTGCAAAATCGACCATTGTTCTTCACAAAACTAGTCTTGTGAGGAGCAAAGGCCGCCTTGCCTTTCTTGGGGGTATAGCCCAATCCCTCTTTGTAGAGAGAAGCTCTTTGGCTACCCAAGCACATAAGCAAGCGGTCCTCACCACCATAAGCCTTAGCCAAGGTGTGAGTGAGCTTAGTTACTTCCTTCTTGAGGTTCTCATTTTCAACCACTAGTGTGGTATCACAAGTGTGAACATTACTACTAGATGAGATGGAAGTAGTAGTGCTACAAGAAGGGTTGGTTGGAGAAACAATGGTAGGCATAGATAGTGATGTATCAATTAAATCACAAGTTAAACCTACATTGCAAGTTTCAACATGCTTCTTTTTAGTTTGCTCATCAAGCAAAGAAGAATGAGCTTTTTCAAGCTTTTTGTGAGCCTTGCAAAGCTTCTCATGGGCATCCTTTTGCCTCTCATGAGATGCATTGAGCTCATCAAAGGCTTGCTTAAGGGCTTTACTTTCCTTACATAAGCAAGCTTTTGCATTCCTTTCTTGAGATGTTAAAGTGTTCTCTAGCATCTTCTAGCATGTCAATTAATTCATCTTTAGTAGGTTCATCATCATCATTATCACTATCACTATCATGTTCACTCTCACTTTCATCATCATAAGTTTGTACCTTGGTGGCCTTAGCCATGAAGCATGATGGAGAGTCGAAGAGAGAAGGCTTCTCATTGATTGCTATGCTTGCAAGTGCCTTCTTCTTGGTGGTCTTGTTGTCATCACTATCATCATCATCACTTGTGGAAGCATCACTATCCCAAGTGACTACATATGAACCACCCTTCTTCTTTTTGAAGGACATCTTGTCCTTCTTATCTTTCTTTTCTTTCCACTCCTTCTTCTTGTTCTTGTTGTCATCATCTTTCTCACTATTGTATGGACATTTGCTAATAAGATGATCTTTGCTTCCACAATTGAAGCATCTCCTTGCCTCTTCCTTGCTCTTGGATGAATACTTCTTTCTTCTAGCTCGATAGCCCTTCTTTACCATGAACTTGCCAAACCTCTTGACAAAAAGAGCCATTCTCTCATCATCATCATCATCCCATGAATCATCATCCTCACTTGATGTTTCTTGCTTGGCTTTGCCCTTCGATGATGTGGCCTTGAAAGCCACGCTCTTCTTCTTGTCATCCTTCTTCTCATCTTTCTTTTCTTTCTTTTCTTCCTTCTCATCATCATCTCTATAGGCATCATCGGTCATGATATCTCCCAAGACTTGGTTTGGTGTCATTGTGTTCAAACCACTCCTTACTAGCAAGGTGACCAATATCTTGAATCTTGCGGGCAAACATCTCAAGAACTTATTTGAGAAGTCTTTGTCCTCTATGTTCTCACCGAGTGCCTTGAGATCATTGACAATCACTTCCATCCGGTGGAACATGTCCGGCACACTCTCATCTTCCTTCATTTTGAAGCTCGCAAACTTCTCTTTGAGAATATAAGCTTTTGCACCCTTCACGGCTTGAGTACCCTCAAAAGATTCTTCCAACTTCTTCCAAGCCTCATGTGCCATCTCAATATTCTTGATTTGCTCAAAAGTTCTTGCATCAATTGCATCATGAATGGCACTTAGAGCAATATCATTGTTTTGGAGAAGTACTTCTTCGGCGGCGGTGGGATTCTCCGGATCATCAATCTCAATTTTAGTTTCTACCACCTTCCACACCTTTCTATTGATTGACTTGATGTGTGTAGTCATCTTTGACTTCCAATATGAATAATTTGAGCCATCAAATTGGGGTGGCTTCTTGGTGTTGTTGATTTGAGCCATTTTACACCGAAGGTTGTTAAGCCTCAAATTAACGGTGACCTCGGCTCCGATACCACTTGAAAGGTCCTAATGGCTAGAGGGGGGTGAATAGCCTAATAAAATTTCTACAACAACACTTAACCAAATGGTTAGACAATTATGAGGCGAAGCGAGTGTTGCGCTAGCCTACTCAAAAATGCAAGCCACCTACCACAATTCTAGTTTAGATAGTGTCAATTCACACAAGAGCAATGACACTACCCTATGTTAGTGTGCTCTCAAAGGCTAACTAAAGAGCCACACCAACCAAGCATGCAAGCTCTCACAACTAGCTACACTAAAGAGCTTGTCAACTAGTTTGCGGTAAAGTAAAGAGAGTGATCAAGAGGGTTATACCGCCGTGTAGATGAATGAACCAATCAATCACGAAGATGAATAACAATGATGACCAATCACCTCGGAATCAAATGATGAACACAATGATTTTTACCGAGGTTCACTTGCTTGCCTAAGCAAGCTAGTCCTCGTTAATGGCGATTCACTCACTTGGAGGTTCACGCGCTAATTGGCATCACTCGCCAAACCCTCAATAGGGTGCCGCACAACCAACACAAGATGAGGATCACACAAGCCACAAGCAATTTACTAGAGTACCTTTTGGCGCTCCGCCGAGAAAGGTCAAGAACCCTTCACAATCACCACGATCGAGTCGGAGACAATCACCTCCTCCACTCAACGATCCTTGCTGCTCCAAAGCCGTCTAGGTGGCGGCAACCACCAAGAGTAACAAGCGAAATCCATGGCGAAACACAATCACCAAGTGCCTCTAGATGCAATCACTCAAGCAATGCACTTGGATCACTCCCAATCTCACTATGATGATTAATCAATGATGTAGATGAGTGGGAGTCCTTTGGCTAGGCTCACAAGCTTGCTATGTCAATGAAAATGTGCAAGAGTACTCCCTTGAGCGGCCATGGGGCTATAAATAGAGCCCCATCAAATAGAGCCGTTATACCCCTTCACTGGGCAAAACGCGTTCTGACCGGACGCTCCGGTCAGACCGACCGGACGCTGGCTCTCAGCGTCCGGTCGCTTCGATGTCAGCCACGTGTCCAGACTCAACGGTCATCAGCCTCGACCGGACGCTGCTCCTTCGAATCGGACCGGACACAAGCCTCGGCGTCCGGTCGTTTCAATAAGCTCCCGAGGCATGTTTGTTTCTCGACCGGACGCGTCCGTCCACCTTTGACCGGACGCAGACCAGCGTCCGGTGCTCAACCCTTCCTACTGTGCCGCCGAGTCAGCGCGACCGGACGCAGGCAGTCAGCGTCCGGTGCTTCTGGATTCAGCGTCCGGTCACAGGACCGACGCCAGCATTATTTCGACCAACTCCATTTCAACTCTAACTTCCTCACCCTTGCTCAAATGTGCCAACCACCAAGAATTTTGCATCCGGCGCAATAGAAAATAGACATTTCATTTTTCCAAAGCGCCGAATCCCGCCTCGCAAGCTCGGCGGGAGGGAGAGAGGACCCAAACCCATCTCAACCCCAAAAACACCTTGTGCACATGTGTTAGCATATTTTCACAAATATTTTCAAGGGTGTTAGCATTCCACTAGATCCTAAATGCATATGCAATGAGTTAGAGCATCTAGTGGCACTTTGATAACCGCATTTTCGATCGAGTTACACTCCTCTTAATAGTACGGCTATCTATCCTAAATGTGATCACACTCACTAAGTGTCTTGATCACTAAAACAAAATGGCTCCTACATTTTATACCTTTGCCTTGAGCCTTTTGTTTTTCTCTTTCTTCTTTTCCAAGTTCAAGCATTTGATCATCACCATGCTATCACCATTATCATGATCTTCGTCATTGCTTCATCACTTGGAGTAGTGCTACCTATCTCATAATCATCTTGATAAACTAGGTTAGCACTTAGGGTTTCATCAATTCACCAAAACCAAACTAGAGCTTTCAATCTCCCCCTTTTTGGTAATTGATGACAACCCTTATACAAAGATATGAATTGAAATTCAATTGAATCCATGTTGCTTGCCCAAGCATAATTACCATGTGTAAAAGGATATGGACAAGTTTCATGAACCCTAAGTGGTAGTAATTGCTCCCCACATATGTGCTAAGAGTTTGGATTGAAGCTTGCACATATGCTTAGATAGGAAATGTAGGAGTCAATGTCTACCATATGATGCTAAGGTATAAAAGATGGACCTTTGAAGCGTGATACCAATCGGAGTGCACCAATATACCATCCTTAGCATCATGGTTAGCTCAATACCACTTAGAAATATTTGGAAGTGAAATCACTAGATATCCTATGCATGCTAGTTTGCATTTCATCATTCAAATCTACAACTAGCATACATCACACAAACATGGATATTAAAATTTAACACTTGTGCCATGCAAGCAAACATATGTAATGCACATTCAAATGCACCATACAAGTTCATGAGCTTGCTCCCCTACTTGTGTGCTCAAAATATTAGGTTTTAATTGATCCCATTCCTTTATCATATCTCTCCCCTATGTTAAGTACTCCCCTATCACTCATATCTTTGTTTCTCTCCCCTTTGTCATTAATGACCACAAATACTTAAATTATAGATAGGTTGGGATTATCAATGTCAATCAATGGGGTGAGGATCATTTTCCCAAATTTGGTTCAATTCTAGATTATTTCCCAAAGATATTTAACTCGGTTTGATCCATGGACAAGCTTCTTCACACCTCCAAATAAGGGTTATCTTGTACCATGTTGAGTTAAACACTTATAGTTCATTTTCTAGATTAAACACTAGGTTTACAAGCCCACAAACATGTCATATGCCATCACTAGATCAAGTCAAGCATAGAAGCAATAGTGATACCATATTGACATCGAAATTCATTTGATTTTCATGAATGAGCCTAATAAGATAGAACCACTTGCAAGGTCCTAATGAGATTGAAAATATGACTAGATGCACTAATCATGTCCTTAGCAAGAATGTATGTCATGCCAATCAACTTTTACCTTAGATTGCTCAAGGAGAGGCATGTCATATGAGTGGGGGTTGCATCAACACATATTTGAGAAATCCAATATGTTCAACTCATTCCTTAGCTTGCAAAACCTTTTCTCATCCAATGGCTTGGTGAATATATCGGCAAGTTGATCTTGATTGCCTACACTCTCAATGCAAATGTCCCTTTTTGTTGGTGATCTCTTATGAAATGGTGGCGGACATCAATGTGCTTTGTTCTTGCATGTTGCACCGGATTGTTGGTTAGCTTGATTGCACTCTCATTGTCACATAGCAATGGCACTTTCTTGAACTTGATTCCAAAATCACTCAAAGTGGCCTTCATCCAAAGTATTTGTGCACAACAACTACCGGCGGATATGTATTCGGCTTGGCAAGGTTGATAATGCAACACTATTTTGCTTCTTTGATGACCATGAAACAAGTGATCTTCCCAACAATTGACATGTGCCCGATGTGCTCTTCCTTTCAACCTTGCATCCCGCATAATCCGAGTCGGAGTAACCAACTAGCTCAAACTTTGCTCCTTTGGGATACCACAAACCAACATTTGGTGTATGCTTCAAGTACCTCAATATCCTCTTTGTAGCCTTCAAATGACTTTCTCTTGGTGAGGCTTGAAATCTTGCACACATGCATACACTAAACATGACATCCGGCCTTGATGCGGTCACATAGAGTAGGCTTCCAATCATAGACCGATACAACTTTTGATCCACCATGTTTCCACTTGCATCACTATCCAAGTTACCATTTGTTCCCATAGGTGTGCTAATGACTTTGCTATCACTCATGCCAAACTTCTTGATCATGTCCTTGATGTACTTCCCTTGACTCACAAAAGTACCATTCTTCAATTGCTTGATTTGAAGACCAAGGAAGTAACTCAACTCTCCAATCATGGACATTTCAAACTCATTAGCCATCATCTTTCCAAACTCATCACAAAAATCTTGATTGGTTGATCCAAATATGATATCATCAACATAGATTTGCAATACAAATAGATCTTTTCCAATCTTCTTGATGAAAAGAGTAGTATCAACCTTGCCCATTGTGAACCCTTTAGAGAGTAGGAAGTCCCTCAATCTCTCATACCATGCTCTAGGTGCTTGCTTCAAGCCATACAATGCCTTCTTCAACTTATACACATGGTTGGGCTTCTTGTCATCTTCAAAACCGGGAGGTTGCTCAACATATACTTCTTCATTGATGTAACCATTGAGAAATGCACTCTTAACATCCATTTGATAGAGCTTGATGTTGTGGGCACAAGCATAGGTCAACAAGATTCTAATTGCTTCCAATCTTGCAACCGGGGCATAAGTTTCTCCAAAGTCAAGACCTTCAACTTGTGTATAGCCTTGTGCTACCAATCTTGCTTTGTTTCTTACAACTATCCCATCTTGATCTTGCTTGTTTCTAAAGACCCATTTGGTTCCAATCACATTGTGTCCCTTTGGTCTTTCTACTAATTCCCATACTTGATTTCTTGTGAAGTTGTTCAATTCTTCATGCATAGCATTCACCCAATCAACATCCTTCAAAGCTTCATCTATCTTCTTTGGTTCAATGGATGACACAAAGAGAAGTGTTCACAAAATGATGCCAATCTTGATCTTGTTTGTACACCTCTTGAAATATCTCCAATGATTGTATCCAAAGGATGATCTCTTGCAATACTTGTTGCTTGAAGGATTGGAACTTGATTGCTTGCACTTGCTTGATCATTTGGTTGAGATGATGTACTAGTCATTTGATCTTGATCAATATCATGAGAGTCACTTGCACTAGCTTGATTTGTATCATCTTGCACATTAGAGTTGGAGAGCACTTGCACTTGATCATCTTCATCATCAATCACTTGCCTAGGCCTCAATTCACCAATATCCATGTTCTTCATGGCATTTGAAAGTTGAATGCCTCTAACATCTTCCAAGTTCTCATTCTCTACTTGTGAACCCTTGGTTTCATCAAATTCAACATCATGAACTTCCTCAAGAGTACCACTATCCAAATTCCAAACTCTATATGCTTTGCTTGTGGTGGAATAACCAAGTAGGAATCCTTCATCACATTTCTTATCAAACTTGCCCAATCTTGTGCCTTTCTTCAAGATATAGCATTTGCAACCAAAGACTCGAAAATATGCAATGTTGGGCTTTTTACCATTCAAGAGCTCATATGGTGTCTTCTCTTTCAATCGGTGACAATAGAGGCGGTTGCAACAATAGCAAGCCGTGTTGATAGCCTCGGCCCAAAAAGATTGACTCACATTGTACTCACTAAGCATAGACCTTGCCATATCAATGAGTGTTCTATTCTTTCTCTCAACAAGGCCATTTGATTGAGGTGTGTACTTGGCCGAGAATTGATGTCTAATTCCAAATTCATCACATAACTCATCAATTCTAGTGTTCTTAAACTCACTACCATTGTCACTTCTAACTCTCTTGATGGTTGTTTCAAACTCATTGTGAATGCCCTTGACAAAAGATTTGAATGTTGCAAACACATCACTTTTGTCCACTATAAAGAATACCCATGTGTATCTAGTGTAGTCATCCACTATCACAAATCCATATTTATTTCCACCGATACTAGTGTATTGTGTTGGCCCAAACAAATCCATGTGCAATAACTCAAATGCTTTACTAGTGCTCATCATGCTTTTCTTAGGATGGGTGTTTCCAACTTGTTTGCCGGCTTGACAAGAGCTACATAGCTTATCCTTTTCAAAAACTACATCTTTCAAGCCTCTAACCAAATCATGCTTAACCAATCTATTTAATTGTTTCATTCCAACATGACCAAGCCTTCTATGCCATAACCATCCCATACTTGACTTAGTGAATAAGCATGTGGATAATTGAGCTTCACTAGCATTGAAATCAACCAAGTATAGATTCTCATATCTAAAGCCTTTGAAGATCAAGTTAGAGCCATCTACACTTATGATTTCTACATCATCTACCCCAAATATGCATTTGAATCCAAGATCACACAATTGAGCCACGGATAGCAAATTGAAGTTCAAGCTCTCTACTAGCAACACATTGGATATGCTCAAGTCATTGGATATTGCAATCTTACCAAGCCCTTTGACCTTGCCTTTGCCATTGTCACCAAATGTGATACTATCATAGCCATCATTGCCATTGGTGTTGATTGAGTTGAACATTCTTGCATCACCGGTCATGTGTTGAGTGCACCCACTATCAAGAACCCAATGCCTTCCTCCGGCTTTGTAATTGACCTACAAAAGAAGATCAATTCTTTTTAGGTACCCAAACTTGCTTGGGTCCTTGAAGGTTAGTAACCAAGCTCTTTGGCACCCAAATGGCTTTCTTCTTTGAGCCCATCCATGGTTTACCAATGAACTTAGCATGAACACCATTTGCACCCTTAACAAGCATATAGGAAGAATTAAGCTTAATGGAGGATACATTAGCATTTTTGCTTTTGTTGGTGCATTCATGCTCTCTATGACCAACTTGCTTGCAACTAGTGCAAAATCGACCATTGTTCTTCACAAAACTAGTCTTGTGAGGAGCAAAGGCACCTTGCCTTTCTTGGGGGTATAGCCCAATCCCTCTTTGTAGAGAGAAGCTCTTTGGCTACCCAAGCACATAAGCAAGCGGTCCTCACCACCATAAGCCTTAGCCAAGGTGTGAGTGAGCTTAGTTACTTCCTTCTTGAGGTTCTCATTTTCAACCACTAGTGTGGTATCACAAGTGTGAACATTACTACTAGATGAGATGGAAGTAGTAGTGCTACAAGAAGGGTTGGTTGGAGAAACAATGGTAGGCATAGATAGTGATGTATCAATTAAATCACAAGTTAAACCTACATTGCAAGTTTCAACATGCTTCTTTTTAGTTTGCTCATCAAGCAAAGAAGAATGAGCTTTTTCAAGCTTTTTGTGAGCCTTGCAAAGCTTCTCATGGGCATCCTTTTGCCTCTCATGAGATGCATTGAGCTCATCAAAGGCTTGCTTAAGGGCTTTACTTCCTTACGCAAGCTTTTGCATTCCTTTCTTGAGATGTTAAAGTGTTCTCTAGCATCTTCTAGCATGTCAATTAATTCATCTTTAGTAGGTTCATCATCATCATTATCACTATCACTATCATGTTCACTCTCACTTTCATCATCATAAGTTTGTACCTTGGTGGCCTTTAGCCATGAAGCATGATGGAGAGTCGAAGAGAGAAGGCTTCTCATTGATTGCTATGCTTGCAAGTGCCTTCTTCTTGGTGGTCTTGTTGTCATCACTATCATCATCATCACTTGTGGAAGCATCACTATCCCAAGTGACTACATATGAACCACCCTTCTTCTTTTTTTGAAGGACATCTTGTCCTTCTTATCTTTCTTTTCTTTCCACTCCTTCTTCTTGTTCTTGTTGTCATCATCTTTCTCACTATTGTATGGACATTTGCTAATAAGATGATCTTTGCTTCCACAATTGAAGCATCTCCTTGCCTCTTCCTTGCTCTTGGATGAATACTTCTTTCTTCTAGCTCGATAGCCCTTCTTTACCATGAACTTGCCAAACCTCTTGACAAAAAGAGCCATTCTCTCATCATCATCATCATCCCATGAATCATCATCCTCACTTGATGTTTCTTGCTTGGCTTTGCCCTTCGATGATGTGGCCTTGAAAGCCACGCTCTTCTTCTTCTTGTCATCCTTCTTCTCATCTTTCTTTTCTTTCTTTTCTTCCTTCTCATCATCATCTCTATAGGCATCATCGGTCATGATATCTCCCAAGACTTGGTTTGGTGTCATTGTGTTCAAACCACTCCTTACTAGCAAGGTGACCAATATCTTGAATCTTGCGGGCAAACATCTCAAGAACTTATTTGAGAAGTCTTTGTCCTCTATGTTCTCACCGAGTGCCTTGAGATCATTGACAATCACTTCCATCCGGTGGAACATGTCCGGCACACTCTCATCTTCCTTCATTTTGAAGCTCGCAAACTTCTCTTTGAGAATATAAGCTTTTGCACCCTTCACGGCTTGAGTACCCTCAAAAGATTCTTCCAACTTCTTCCAAGCCTCATGTGCCATCTCAATATTCTTGATTTGCTCAAAAGTTCTTGCATCAATTGCATCATGAATGGCACTTAGAGCAATATCATTGTTTTGGAGAAGTACTTCTTGGTGATGGGATTCTCCGGATCATCAATCTCAATTTTAGTTTCTACCACCTTCCACACCTTTCTATTGATTGACTTGATGTGTGTAGTCATCTTTGACTTCCAATATGAATAATTTGAGCCATCAAATTGGGGTGGCTTCTTGGTGTTGTTGATTTGAGCCATTTTACACCGAAGGTTGTTAAGCCTCAAATTAACGGTGACCTCGGCTCCGATACCACTTGAAAGGTCCTAATGGCTAGAGGGGGGTGAATAGCCTAATAAAATTTCTACAACAACACTTAACCAAATGGTTAGACAATTATGAGGCGAAGCGAGTGTTGCGCTAGCCTACTCAAAAATGCAAGCCACCTACCACAATTCTAGTTTAGATAGTGTCAATTCACACAAGAGCAATGACACTACCCTATGTTAGTGTGCTCTCAAAGGCTAACTAAAGAGCCACACCAACCAAGCATGCAAGCTCTCACAACTAGCTACACTAAAGAGCTTGTCAACTAGTTTGCGGTAAAGTAAAGAGAGTGATCAAGAGGGTTATACCGCCGTGTAGATGAATGAACCAATCAATCACGAAGATGAATAACAATGATGACCAATCACCTCGGAATCAAATGATGAACACAATGATTTTACCGAGGTTCACTTGCTTGCCAAAGCAAGCTAGTCCTCGTTAATGGCGATTCACTCACTTGGAGGTTCACGCGCTAATTGGCATCACTCGCCAAACCCTCAATAGGGTGCCGCACAACCAACACAAGATGAGGATCACACAAGCCACAAGCAATTTACTAGAGTACCTTTTGGCGCTCCGCCGGGGAAAGGTCAAGAACCCTTCACAATCACCACGATCGGAGTCGGAGACAATCACCTCCTCCACTCAACGATCCTTGCTGCTCCAAGCCGTCTAGGTGGCGGCAACCACCAAGAGTAACAAGCGAAATCCGCAGCGAAACACAATCACCAAGTGCCTCTAGATGCAATCACTCAAGCAATGCACTTGGATCACTCCCAATCTCACTATGATGATTAATCAATGATGTAGATGAGTGGGAGTCCTTTGGCTAGGCTCACAAGCTTGCTATGTCAATGAAAATGTGCAAGAGTACTCCCTTGAGCCGGCCATGGGGCTATAAATAGAGCCCCCATCAAATAGAGCCGTTATACCCCTTCACTGGGCAAAACGCGTTCTGACCGGACGCTCCGGTCAGACTGACCGGACGCTGGCTCTCAGCGTCCGGTCGCTCGATGTCAGCCACGTGTCCAGACTCAACGGTCATCAGCCTCGACCGGACGCTGCTCCTTCGAACTGACCGGACGCTGAAGCCTCAGCGTCCGGTCGTTTCCAGTAAGCTCCCCGAGGCATGTTTCTTCGACCGGACGCGTCCGGTCCACCTTGACCGGACGCAGACCAGCGTCCGGTGCTCAACCCTTCCTACTGTGCCGCCGAGTCAGCGCGACCGGACGCAGGCAGTCAGCGTCCGGTGCTTCTGGATTCAGCGTCCGGTCACAGGACCGACGCCAGCATTATTTCGACCAACTCCATTTCAACTCTAACTTCCTCACCCTTGCTCAAATGTGCCAACCACCAAGAATTTTGCATCCGGCGCAATAGAAAATAGACATTTCATTTTTCCAAAAGCGCCGAATCCCGCCTCGCAAGCTCGGCGGGAGGGAGAGAGGGACCCAAACCCATCTCAACCCTGCAAACACCTTGTGCACATGTGTTAGCATATTTTCACAAATATTTTCAAGGGTGTTAGCATTCCACTAGATCCTAAATGCATATGCAATGAGTTAGAGCATCTAGTGGCACTTTGATAACCGCATTTCGATACGAGTTACACTCCTCTTAATAGTACGGCTATCTATCCTAAATGTGATCACACTCACTAAGTGTCTTGATCACTAAAACAAAATGGCTCCTACATTTTATACCTTTGCCTTGAGCCTTTTGTTTTTCTCTTTCTTCTTTTCCAAGTTCAAGCATTTGATCATCACCATGCTATCACCATTATCATGATCTTCGTCATTGCTTCATCACTTGGAGTAGTGCTACCTATCTCATAATCATCTTGATAAACTAGGTTAGCACTTAGGGTTTCATCAATTCACCAAAACCAAACTAGAGCTTTCAATCTCCCCCTTTTTGGTAATTGATGACAACCCTTATACAAAGATATGAATTGAAATTCAATTGAATCCATGTTGCTTGCCCAAGCATAATTACCATGTGTAAAAGGATATGGACAAGTTTCATGAACCCTAAGTGGTAGTAATTGCTCCCCCTACATATGTGCTAAGAGTTTGGATTGAAGCTTGCACATATGCTTAGATAGGAAATGTAGGAGTCAATGTCTACCATATGATGCTAAGGTATAAAAGATGGACCTTTGAGCGTGATACCAATCGGAGTGCACCAATATACCATCCTTAGCATCATGGTTAGCTCAATACCACTTAGAAATATTTGGAAGTGAAATCACTAGATATCCTATGCATGCTAGTTTGCATTTCATCATTCAAATCTACAACTAGCATACATCACACAAACATGGATATTAAAATTTAACACTTGTGCCATGCAAGCAAACATATGTAATGCACATTCAAATGCACCATACAAGTTCATGAGCTTGCTCCCCTACTTGTGTGCTCAAAATATTAGGTTTTAATTGATCCCATTCCTTTATCATATCTCTCCCCTATGTTAAGTACTCCCCTATCACTCATATCTTTGTTTCTCTCCCCTTTGTCATTAATGACCACAAATACTTAAATTATAGATAGGTTGGGATTATCAATGTCAATCAATGGGGTGAGGATCATTTTCCCAAATTTGGTTCAATTCTAGATTATTTCCCAAAGATATTTAACTCGGTTTGATCCATGGACAAGCTTCTTCACACCTCCAAATAAGGGTTATCTTGTACCATGTTGAGTTAAACACTTATAGTTCATTTTCTAGATTAAACACTAGGTTTACAAGCCCACAAACATGTCATATGCCATCACTAGATCAAGTCAAGCATAGAAGCAATAGTGATACCATATTGACATCGAAATTCATTTGATTTTCATGAATGAGCCTAATAAGATAGAACCACTTGCAAGGTCCTAATGAGATTGAAAATATGACTAGATGCACTAATCATGTCCTTAGCAAGAATGTATGTCATGCCAATCAACTTTTACCTTAGATTGCTCAAGAAGAGGCATGTCATATGAGTGGGGTTGCATCAACACATATTTGAGAAATCCAATATGTTCAACTCATTCCTTAGCTTGCAAAACCTTTTCTCATCCAATGGCTTGGTGAATATATCGGCAAGTTGATCTTGATTGCCTACACTCTCAATGCAAATGTCCCCTTTTTGTTGGTGATCTCTTATGAAATGGTGGCGGACATCAATGTGCTTTGTTCTTGCATGTTGCACCGGATTGTTGGTTAGCTTGATTGCACTCTCATTGTCACATAGCAATGGCACTTTCTTGAACTTGATTCCAAAATCACTCAAAGTGGCCTTCATCCAAAGTATTTGTGCACAACAACTACCGGCGGATATGTATTCGGCTTCGGCGGTTGATAATGCAACACTATTTTGCTTCTTTGATGACCATGAAACAAGTGATCTTCCCAACAATTGACATGTGCCCGATGTGCTCTTCCTTTCAACCTTGCATCCCGCATAATCCGAGTCGGAGTAACCAACTAGCTCAAACTTTGCTCCTTTGGGATACCACAAACCAACATTTGGTGTATGCTTCAAGTACCTCAATATCCTCTTTGTAGCCTTCAAATGACTTTCTCTTGGTGAGGCTTGAAATCTTGCACACATGCATACACTAAACATGACATCCGGCCTTGATGCGGTCACATAGAGTAGGCTTCCAATCATAGACCGATACAACTTTTGATCCACCATGTTTCCACTTGCATCACTATCCAAGTTACCATTTGTTCCCATAGGTGTGCTAATGACTTTGCTATCACTCATGCCAAACTTCTTGATCATGTCCTTGATGTACTTCCCTTGACTCACAAAAGTACCATTCTTCAATTGCTTGATTTGAAGACCAAGGAAGTAACTCAACTCTCCAATCATGGACATTTCAAACTCATTAGCCATCATCTTTCCAAACTCATCACAAAAATCTTGATTGGTTGATCCAAATATGATATCATCAACATAGATTTGCAATACAAATAGATCTTTTCCAATCTTCTTGATGAAAAGAGTAGTATCAACCTTGCCCATTGTGAACCCTTTAGAGAGTAGGAAGTCCCTCAATCTCTCATACCATGCTCTAGGTGCTTGCTTCAAGCCATACAATGCCTTCTTCAACTTATACACATGGTTGGGCTTCTTGTCATCTTCAAAACCGGGAGGTTGCTCAACATATACTTCTTCATTGATGTAACCATTGAGAAATGCACTCTTAACATCCATTTGATAGAGCTTGATGTTGTGGGCACAAGCATAGGTCAACAAGATTCTAATTGCTTCCAATCTTGCAACCGGGGCATAAGTTTCTCCAAAGTCAAGACCTTCAACTTGTGTATAGCCTTGTGCTACCAATCTTGCTTTGTTTCTTACAACTATCCCATCTTGATCTTGCTTGTTTCTAAAGACCCATTTGGTTCCAATCACATTGTGTCCCTTTGGTCTTTCTACTAATTCCCATACTTGATTTCTTGTGAAGTTGTTCAATTCTTCATGCATAGCATTCACCCAATCAACATCCTTCAAAGCTTCATCTATCTTCTTTGGTTCAATGGATGACACAAAAGAGAAGTGTTCACAAAATGATGCCAATCTTGATCTTGTTTGTACACCTCTTGAAATATCTCCAATGATTGTATCCAAAGGATGATCTCTTGCAATACTTGTTGCTTGAAGGATTGGAACTTGATTGCTTGCACTTGCTTGATCATTTGGTTGAGATGATGTACTAGTCATTTGATCTTGATCAATATCATGAGAGTCACTTGCACTAGCTTGATTTGTATCATCTTGCACATTAGAGTTGGAGAGCACTTGCACTTGATCATCTTCATCATCAATCACTTGCCTAGGCCTCAATTCACCAATATCCATGTTCTTCATGGCATTTGAAAGTTGAATGCCTCTAACATCTTCCAAGTTCTCATTCTCTACTTGTGAACCCTTGGTTTCATCAAATTCAACATCATGAACTTCCTCAAGAGTACCACTATCCAAATTCCAAACTCTATATGCTTTGCTTGTGGTGGAATAACCAAGTAGGAATCCTTCATCACATTTCTTATCAAACTTGCCCAATCTTGTGCCTTTCTTCAAGATATAGCATTTGCAACCAAAGACTCGAAAATATGCAATGTTGGGCTTTTTACCATTCAAGAGCTCATATGGTGTCTTCTCTTTCAATCGGTGACAATAGAGGCGGTTGCAACAATAATAAGCCGTGTTGATAGCCTCGGCCCAAAAGATTGACTCACATTGTACTCACTAAGCATAGACCTTGCCATATCAATGAGTGTTCTATTCTTTCTCTCAACAAGGCCATTTGATTGAGGTGTGTACTTGGCCGAGAATTGATGTCTAATTCCAAATTCATCACATAACTCATCAATTCTAGTGTTCTTAAACTCACTACCATTGTCACTTCTAACTCTCTTGATGGTTGTTTCAAACTCATTGTGAATGCCCTTGACAAAAGATTTGAATGTTGCAAACACATCACTTTTGTCCACTATAAAGAATACCCATGTGTATCTAGTGTAGTCATCCACTATCACAAATCCATATTTATTTCCACCGATACTAGTGTATTGTGTTGGCCCAAACAAATCCATGTGCAATAACTCAAATGCTTTACTAGTGCTCATCATGCTTTTCTTAGGATGGGTGTTTCCAACTTGTTTGCCGGCTTGACAAGAGCTACATAGCTTATCCTTTTCAAAAACTACATCTTTCAAGCCTCTAACCAAATCATGCTTAACCAATCTATTTAATTGTTTCATTCCAACATGACCAAGCCTTCTATGCCATAACCATCCCATACTTGACTTAGTGAATAAGCATGTGGATAATTGAGCTTCACTAGCATTGAAATCAACCAAGTATAGATTCTCATATCTAAAGCCTTTGAAGATCAAGTTAGAGCCATCTACACTTATGATTTCTACATCATCTACCCCAAATATGCATTTGAATCCAAGATCACACAATTGAGCCACGGATAGCAAATTGAAGTTCAAGCTCTCTACTAGCAACACATTGGATATGCTCAAGTCATTGGATATTGCAATCTTACCAAGCCCTTTGACCTTGCCTTTGCCATTGTCACCAAATGTGATACTATCATAGCCATCATTGCCATTGGTGTTGATTGAGTTGAACATTCTTGCATCACCGGTCATGTGTTGAGTGCACCCACTATCAAGAACCCAATGCCTTCCTCCGGCTTTGTAATTGACCTACAAAAGAAGATCAATTCTTTTTAGGTACCCAAACTTGCTTGGGTCCTTGAAGGTTAGTAACCAAGCTCTTTGGCACCCAAATGGCTTTCTTCTTTGAGCCCATCCATGGTTTACCAATGAACTTAGCATGAACACCATTTGCACCCTTAACAAGCATATAGGAAGAATTAAGCTTAATGGAGGATACATTAGCATTTTTGCTTTTGTTGGTGCATTCATGCTCTCTATGACCAACTTGCTTGCAACTAGTGCAAAATCGACCATTGTTCTTCACAAAACTAGTCTTGTGAGGAGCAAAGGCACCTTGCCTTTCTTGGGGGTATAGCCCAATCCCTCTTTGTAGAGAGAAGCTCTTTGGCTACCCAAGCACATAAGCAAGCGGTCCTCACCACCATAAGCCTTAGCCAAGGTGTGAGTGAGCTTAGTTACTTCCTTCTTGAGGTTCTCATTTTCAACCACTAGTGTGGTATCACAAGTGTGAACATTACTACTAGATGAGATGGAAGTAGTAGTGCTACAAGAAGGGTTGGTTGGAGAAACAATGGTAGGCATAGATAGTGATGTATCAATTAAATCACAAGTTAAACCTACATTGCAAGTTTCAACATGCTTCTTTTTAGTTTGCTCATCAAGCAAAGAAGAATGAGCTTTTTCAAGCTTTTTGTGAGCCTTGCAAAGCTTCTCATGGGCATCCTTTTGCCTCTCATGAGATGCATTGAGCTCATCAAAGGCTTGCTTAAGGGCTTTTACTTCCTTACGCAAGCTTTTGCATTCCTTTCTTGAGATGTTAAAGTGTTCTCTAGCATCTTCTAGCATGTCAATTAATTCATCTTTAGTAGGTTCATCATCATCATTATCACTATCACTATCATGTTCACTCTCACTTTCATCATCATAAGTTTGTACCTTGGTGGCCTTAGCCATGAAGCATGATGGAGAGTCGAAGAGAGAAGGCTTCTCATTGATTGCTATGCTTGCAAGTGCCTTCTTCTTGGTGGTCTTGTTGTCATCACTATCATCATCATCACTTGTGGAAGCATCACTATCCCAAGTGACTACATATGAACCACCCTTCTTCTTTTTTTTGAAGGACATCTTGTCCTTCTTATCTTTCTTTTCTTTCCACTCCTTCTTCTTGTTCTTGTTGTCATCATCTTTCTCACTATTGTATGGACATTTGCTAATAAGATGATCTTTGCTTCCACAATTGAAGCATCTCCTTGCCTCTTCCTTGCTCTTGGATGAATACTTCTTTCTTCTAGCTCGATAGCCCTTCTTTACCATGAACTTGCCAAACCTCTTGACAAAAGAGCCATTCTCTCATCATCATCATCATCCCATGAATCATCATCCTCACTTGATGTTTCTTGCTTGGCTTTGCCCTTCGATGATGTGGCCTTGAAAGCCACGCTCTTCTTCTTGTCATCCTTCTTCTCATCTTTCTTTTCTTTCTTTTCTTCCTTCTCATCATCATCTCTATAGGCATCATCGGTCATGATATCTCCCAAGACTTGGTTTGGTGTCATTGTGTTCAAACCACTCCTTACTAGCAAGGTGACCAATATCTTGAATCTTGCGGGCAAACATCTCAAGAACTTATTTGAGAAGTCTTTGTCCTCTATGTTCTCACCGAGTGCCTTGAGATCATTGACAATCACTTCCATCCGGTGGAACATGTCCGCACACTCTCATCTTCCTTCATTTTGAAGCTCGCAAACTTCTCTTTGAGAATATAAGCTTTTGCACCCTTCACGGCTTGAGTACCCTCAAAAGATTCTTCCAACTTCTTCCAAGCCTCATGTGCCATCTCAATATTCTTGATTTGCTCAAAAGTTCTTGCATCAATTGCATCATGAATGGCACTTAGAGCAATATCATTGTTTTGGAGAAGTACTTCTTCGTGGCGGTGGGGATTCTCCGGATCATCAATCTCAATTTTAGTTTCTACCACCTTCCACACCTTTCTATTGATTGACTTGATGTGTGTAGTCATCTTTGACTTCCAATATGAATAATTTGAGCCATCAAATTGGGGTGGCTTCTTGGTGTTGTTGATTTGAGCCATTTTACACCAAGGTTGTTAAGCCTCAAATTAACGGTGACCTCGGCTCCGATACCACTTGAAAGGTCCTAATGGCTAGAGGGGGTGAATAGCCTAATAAAATTTCTACAACAACACTTAACCAAATGGTTAGACAATTATGAGGCGGCGAGTGTGTTGCGCTAGCCTACTCAAAAATGCAAGCCACCTACCACAATTCTAGTTTAGATAGTGTCAATTCACACAAGAGCAATGACACTACCCTATGTTAGTGTGCTCTCAAAGGCTAACTAAAGAGCCACACCAACCAAGCATGCAAGCTCTCACAACTAGCTACACTAAAGAGCTTGTCAACTAGTTTGCTTGGTAAAAGTAAAGAGAGTGATCAAGAGGGTTATACCGCCGTGTAGATGAATGAACCAATCAATCACGAAGATGAATAACAATGATGACCAATCACCTCGGAATCAAATGATGAACACAATGATTTTTACCGAGGTTCACTTGCTTGCCGGCAAGCTAGTCCTCGTTAGGCGCGATTCACTCACTTGGAGGTTCACGCGCTAATTGGCATCACTCGCCAAACCCTCAATAGGGTGCCGCACAACCAACACAAGATGAGGATCACACAAGCCACAAGCAATTTACTAGAGTACCTTTTGGCGCTCACCGGAAAAGGTCAAGAACCTTCACAATCACCACGATCGGAGTCGGAGACAATCACCTCCTCCACTCAACGATCCTTGCTGCTCCAAGCCGTCTAGGTGGCGGCAACCACCAAGAGTAACAAGCGAAATCCATGATGAAAAACACAATCACCAAGTGCCTCTAGATGCAATCACTCAAGCAATGCACTTGGATCA
Source organism: Miscanthus lutarioriparius (assembly GCA_904845875.1). Classification (NCBI taxonomy): domain Eukaryota; kingdom Viridiplantae; phylum Streptophyta; class Magnoliopsida; order Poales; family Poaceae; genus Miscanthus; species Miscanthus lutarioriparius. Next base: position 127,005,006 of record CAJGYO010000007.1, on the reverse strand, counting down.
CTCCCAATCTCACTATGATGATTAATCAATGATGTAGATGAGTGGGAGTCCTTTGGCTAGGCTCACAAGCTTGCTATGTCAATGAAAATGTGCAAGAGTACTCCCTTGAGCGGCCATGGGGCTATAAATAGAGCCCCCATCAAATAGAGCCGTTATACCCCTTCACTGGGCAAAAGCAGCGTTACGACCGGACGCTCGGTCGGGACCGACCGACAGCTGCTCTCGGCGTCCGGTCGCTTCGATGTCGACCACGTGTCCAGACTCAACGGTCATCACCTCGACGGGACGCTGCTCCTTGAACGACCGGACGCTGAAGCCTCGGCGTCCGGTCGTTCAATAAAGCTCCCGAGGCATGTTTCTTCGACCGACGCGTCCGGGTCACACCTTGACCGGACGCAGACCAGCGTCCGGTGCTCAACCCTTCCTCTTCAGGCCGCCCGAGTCGGTGACCGACCGGACCTTGACGGTCGGCGTCCGGTGCTTCTGGATTCAGCGTCCGGTCACAGGACCGACGCCAGCATTATTTCGACCAACTCCATTTCAACTCTAACTTCCTCACCCTTGCTCAAATGTGCCAACCACCAAGAATTTTGCATCCGGCGCAATAGAAAATAGACATTTCATTTTTCCAAAAGCGCCGAATCCCGCCTCGCAAGCTCGGCGGGAGGGAGAGAGGGACCCAAACCCATCTCAACCCTGCAAACACCTTGTGCACATGTGTTAGCATATTTTCACAAATATTTTCAAGGGTGTTAGCATTCCACTAGATCCTAAATGCATATGCAATGAGTTAGAGCATCTAGTGGCACTTTGATAACCGCATTTCGATACGAGTTACACTCCTCTTAATAGTACGGCTATCTATCCTAAATGTGATCACACTCACTAAGTGTCTTGATCACTAAAACAAAATGGCTCCTACATTTTATACCTTTGCCTTGAGCCTTTTGTTTTTCTCTTTCTTCTTTTCCAAGTTCAAGCATTTGATCATCACCATGCTATCACCATTATCATGATCTTCGTCATTGCTTCATCACTTGGAGTAGTGCTACCTATCTCATAATCATCTTGATAAACTAGGTTAGCACTTAGGGTTTCATCAATTCACCAAAACCAAACTAGAGCTTTCAGGCACCCTAGGCGCCATCAACCACCTGCATAGAGTGTTAGCGAATGGGACGTGCCTAGAAGCCACCATGCCCGCTGACAAGAAGGCCCCACGATGGCCTCAGGGGCTACGCTGGCTCCTTAGACTGAGCAACCCGACCCCTTGATCAACGGGCGCTCAGGCGGTGCACCCCCAAAACCAACCAACTCCCTAGAGTTGGGTCAGGAGCCACTGAGCAAATGGGCCCAATGAGGGCCCATTGCCTGAGCGCGGCACGCTCACCGTGCCTTGACCTATGGCCGCAAGAGGTCGGTCCAAGAATGCCAGCCCAAGAGGATCTGGGCAAGCTACCGAAGCCCCCAGAAGGGCATGCCGCACTGGGTGATCATGTGGCCCCGAGCCAGAGCCTAGATGCTCTCGATCACCCGACCCATGATAGGCTCCAACCAAAAAGAAGGGTGCCCCAGGCCTGAAGTCAGTAACTCCTAGACAAGTTTACCGAACCCTCGCTCGGGCCACAGACCTACGCAACATAGGATCAAAAGAGGGGTCAACACCACTGTTGACGGTCACTAAATGCCTATTTTGACCATCAACATTGCACCAAAAATGGGAGTAAACAACAATGAACAACAACATAGGTAGTGATTTATGTTTATAATTCACATATTTCCACTTGTACTTGGAGATCTTTGGTCATGCAGGAAAACTATACAAAAATGTCAAATATCAAGCACTACAAGGCAAGTGGACGTGGCAGGGGGTCTAGGCCCACTTGGTGGGGCCAGCCGGCCCCACTTGGCACCGCCTCGGCGCCCCTTGGCTCCCTGCCACATCACTGATCCACCCCAAGTGCAAGAAACACACTCCCAAGCTTCGTCCACCATTGATTCCAAGTCGGTGCATGATCAAGGGTCTGAATGAACCATCACGTGGATTGTGGGAGTCACCATGCATATGACGGTGCTCAAATGGACAAAATTTCATGCATACCCGCACTCTACATCACCTAGGGGGCCACCACACTGAATGAGGAGGGCCCACTCCACAATGGGCCGCTGACCGGCGTGGGTGGGGCGCCGCCTAGAGCCCCACTTTTGCTCCACCGCCTCTCCTTTGGACAGCATGCAAAGAAGCACAAGTGTGAGCCATCCCAAGCGTTGGTTAAGTCGGTTTCAATGCAGTTTGATCCAAGGGCAAGGAGAGGATGTCACGTGGATCACTGACGTGGTGATGGAGTAGCCCCCTACTCTACCTAGCACTATAAATTGGACCCTCACCCCTCACTTGTAACACACACCTACACTACACAAGAGATGTAGCTCTCTCTACTCTCTCAAGATGTAGCTCTTCTAGTAGTAGCTAGTCTTGGTGGGAGCCCTGGAGTGGTCTTCAGGAGTCTGGTATAGCTTTGTCTCTCTTTTGTAAATACTTTATTTATTAGTATGTTACTTTCTATGCAAGTATTATTTCAAGTCTTTTACTTTATGTACTAGTCTTGTTCTCTAGTTATACTTTGGTTATGCTTATAATTCTAATGATAATTGGGCTCTCAGTAGCATGGGTTGTTCGTCAGTAGTTGATGCTTTAGTCTTAATGTGAGGCTAGGGTAGTATCAAATAGTGTAAGCGTGGTGCTTATACTATCGGGTACCTTCCAACGTGGCTAGGTCTCCGGATGGATTGGGGTAGTTGGCAGGTGGTGACAGCCCTGTCCATCATATGTATTCCCCCACGATAGATCTAGTTGTTAAATCATAGGGCAGAGGTGCTTTGTGCCCAATCAACTCTCTGGCTGAGTTTGGGGTGGGTACGTCCAAAATGTTATTGCATCCTACCTTGCATTATCTTGGTTTATCAGTATAGCCACAATCACTAGCTAGAGTAGTGCTTGAATAGAAGTAACTTAGGATTCTTGTGTTCCTTCATTAGTCATCCTCGTATTTAGTTATGTTTCCAATTTACCTTTTTCATGATTGGATCTTTGTGTGTCACCCCACTTTATTGTACATCACTCACCCCCACTTTAGTCTAGTCGGTATACTAGTTAGTAGATACGTGATGGTTAACTATCACCATCTTTAACCATTGCCTCCCCCTGTGGTAAAATAGAAATAACAATACCTTAGAATACTCCCAGGTGAAATGCTACAATGATATTCTGTACGCTTGCAGAATTATCTACTTGAGCATAAGAAATATCAACAAGCATTTCTGGCGCCGTTGCCGGGGATACAAAACCTGGTAGCGATGCTAAGAAATGTCAACAACCACTAACGCCCAGCCTCGACAGCCGAGCAACCCCATCGCACTAGGGAAAGAGCCCCACGCAGGGCATCGCACTCCCGTCAGCGGAAGCCATTCCCGCCATGGCTAGTTCGGTCACCAAAAGATCGAATTCAGCCCTTCGTCGTCATCACGAATAAGTGAGGCCATGAAGGGCTCGAGGGCTCCTGACGAGATCCTAACATACGGGTATGTTAAGCCTCGAGATCTATAGTTCCCGATCAAAGAGATCCCAGGGCCGATCCCTCCAGGACCGCCTAGGGGCTTGGGGGCTATATCCATCGGGTACGCTCACGCGCACCGTCGGACTAAGGAACCTGCCTGACCCCAAGCACGCGAACGCCTCCGCTCAGGGCTCGGGGCTCGCCCGGGCCTTAGGCTCCCGATCGACGGGAAACCTGAGCCCGATCCTCGGCTCCTGCTCGGCCTACAGACGCCAGCCAAGGCCTAGGCACAAGAAGACACACCCCAAGCCATCGAGGCTCGAGGGCTCCTCAACGCAGCACTTTGGGCACGGTCTTGCACGAGAAGACAAGCTCCCCTCGGCCTCTGGGGACTCGGGGGCTTTCGGGTCTGTGCGTTAGCCCCTCGAGCCGACCTCCCTCGCCACCAAGAAGACTCCAGAAGGTGCGCCTAGGGGAGGCTGGTCCAAGCCGACACAGCCTGACACTTAGTGTGTTAGAATAGGCTAGCCGGACGATGCCCAAGGCTTCTTTAGTTCCACGACATCGCCATGGTCCATAGAGCGCCGCTACAAGACTCTCTTGGACTCCAGCGTATGTAGACCATAGGCTCAACCCCCAAACCGCCATGTACCCGACCTATCTCGATATATAAGGGGTAAGGTCGGATCCTAGAGGGGGGAGGACGATCCCAAACAGATCATTCCATTCCTCATCGATTCGCTCCCGCTCAGCACCGAGAGCAGAGCAGCCCAGAGAGGGGCACCGAGAGCTCATCTACCACACCCATCGTCTTCCTCCTCTCCAACGAGGGGAAGGCTCCACAGGCAGCGAGGCAACCTCAGGATTAGTACCGAGCTAACCCCCTACCAAATCTCTCTCCTCCTGTACACTCTGTTGTACCCCCCGATTTTGGGTGCCCTTGAGTATAAGGATCATCAGCTTGTTGGACGTAGGGCATCGATCGGCCCGAACCAGGATAAACCGTTGCGTCCTCTCTGTGATTCTTGTGTTGTTGAGTCCACCCGAGCCACCGGAGACATGTACTCTGACACCGACTCGAACAACAGTGCTTGATCGCGGTTCCGACCCCACAACGGTAGCGTTCTAGATGGGTTTGCTGATCTTAAAGCAACCTTGTTGTGCCCCTCCCTAACGGGTCTTCCCGACATGTGTCTAGGAGTCTATCAGGTGAAGAACAAGTGACGAATCAGTTTGATAGGCTTGCTGGCTGGTCTCGCTGGTTTTACCACATTCTTGCTTCATGCATGCTAGGTCGTGTGCGACCTCGGGCGTGCTAGCCATTGCTGATGTGTGACCCGATTCGCCGTCAACTGGTTCCATGAAGTGATGTTGATTCATCACATAAACGTTTATGAAAAGAATCTGAATCTAAAACGTTTCTACAAAATATAGAACCCTGCGAACACTCCCTAAGTAACACTCGCTTATCTATGGGATCTTTCGTATAGCTTCGGTCGGTTCCTCGCTACAGCCAACAAACACTGTTCTGCACTATAGTGACACTGTAGCACGGATTTCTTTATCATCTCTCTAGGGCAAAATGAACCCGTAGTAGGTGAAGCCCGTGAAAGTAGCTTGGACTGATCCTTGCTAGGTGTAGCTACACAAGCCAACAGGATCCGCACCAAACGAGATCCTAGTTTCCTTTGACCCTAATCAAATTACTTTTAGAAAAAGAATTTCTATGTTCCCAACACTATCTTATCTAATCATCCAAAATGTGCAATGTGGAACTTTGTTCTTGAGAATTTTAAAAAATATTAATTATAATTCTTCGGATGAGAGCATAAACTTTCACAAAAAAAAAGATAATCATAAGAGCAGATTTTGTCATGGCAACTTGTTCATTCTCAGATTTCTGTTGTATAAAATGTTTTATACCAACAGAAATTCCAAATGCCATCGCACCTTGTATAATCTTGTCATCATATCAAAGTAAAGAGTCTGCTCCTAATTAAGCTTTGAGAGGAATGTGAGATATAAAATTGAACATAGAGCGACAATGTCCTATCAATAACGAGGCGTCTGTAGACAATGTTTGGGAGAAAAACGTCGAACGTGCAACTTCGCGGACTGGTATATTTGTACAATTCCAAGCCGATAAGGCCGGCTGATATATTTATATATATCCTCTGCACGTGCGCCTTCACAGTTCAAATTTGACACGTACTCCGTACAAAACAGTTTAGGTGTTTGGTTTTTGTCAGGATGTCATGGATTCCTCCATGCCTACCCATAGAAAACATGTGCTGGTTTGAACACATTGAGGTCTACCTAGATGGCCGTTGCACGCGGTCTTCTCGTTTTCTCACTTCACGTGAGGCTATGGACACTAGGTGCCGGTTTAGTTCCTAAAATTTTGTATAAAATTTTAAGATTTTTTGTCACATCGAATCTTTGACGCATGCATGAAACATTAAATATAAATAAAAAATAAAACTAATTATACAGTTTAGACGAAATTCATGAGACAAATCTTTTAAACCTAATTAGATTATGATTGGACACTAATTACCAAATAACAATGAAAATGCTACGGTATCATTTTCTAAAAATATTTCGCCGACTAAAAGGCCTAGGGAGAAGTGTGAGGTCAAGAAGCAGCTGCGACAGGCCACTTTATTTCGCGACCTCCCTCTCGCCAGCTCTTCAAGCTTGCTGGCAAGCATAGCCCTTGGGAAGGACGACGACATCGTTTGCGCGCGGTTGGTGCAGCCGTGCAGCAGGAGAACGTCGTCGCGCATTTGGATAAAAGAAATTCAATGTTTTTAATGATAAACTGGTCTGCTCGGATGTACTGTATAACTTTAGAGGTCCACCGGCTGGGTACCGCTACCGCCGGCTGATATTTTTTGTTTATAATGAAGACATCTAGAAAGGAGTTTGGTTTTGTCAGCATGTCGCGACTTGTCATGTTTGTTCTCTTCTCAACTTCTGATAAGCACCTTATTCGATTGGTCTTCTTTAACTTATAAGACATATTATTTTAATCAGCAAACAATATTTTTCTCGAAACCCTAAATCAGTCAACGATACAGCTGAAGCCCGAATGAACGGGGCGAAGAAACCTGGTACAGTGCTACATTTCGTTGCGAGTAGTCCAACCTGGTATCAGTGTGTCTGGTTAAACTCACGCTGACACGCGATGTGACAAGCCACCCAAACTTCGTTGCGAGTAGTCCACAAGTCAATCATCCTCCCTTTTGTCTTTTCCGTTGGCGGCAGCTTTGACTTCCAGCTTCCATCTTCCAAGAGAGGAATCCAAGCCAAGCCTGATGACGACTCTTGTTCTTGTCCTCCATCCATTTCGATCGATCACCAACGCCCACACACATTGAATTGACCCAGTGAGGTCCAGCTCGCTCGACCATGGAGGAGAATCAACGACAACATCACGCGGCGGCGGTTGTACGAGGTGGCGAGGTGTGGAGCGAGAGCAAGAAGCAGCTGCGCCTGGCCGCGCCGCTCGCCGCGGGGTTCCTCCTGCAGAAGGTGATCCAGACGATCTCCATCATGTTCGTCGGCCGCCTCGGCGAGCTCCCTCTCGCCAGCGCCTCCCTGGCCACCTCCTTCGCCAGCGTCACCGGCTTCAGCTTGCTGGTAGGCATCTCTGCTTTTGATTTGCACGGCGTGGCGTGGCGTGACCACCGTTCTTGGCAGACCAGACAGGCATGGCGAGCAGCCTGGACACGCTGTGCGGGCAGGCGTTCGGCGCGGGGCAGCACCACCTGCTAGGCATCTACAAGCAGCGCGCGATGCTGGTGCTCGCCGCGGCGAGCGTCCCGGTGTCCCTGGTGTGGGCCTACACGGGCGACATCCTGGTGTGGTTCCGACAGGACCGTGAGATCGCGGCGGGCGCCGGGAGCTACATCCGGTGCATGATCCCGGCGCTGTTCCTGTTCGGGCAGCTGCAGTGCCACGCCCGGTTCCTGCAGCCGCAGAACGTGGTGGTGCCCGTCATGCTCAGCTCCGGCGCCACCGTCGCCGTGCACGTGGCCGCCTGCTGGCTGCTGGTGCGCAGGCTCCGCCTGGGAGCCGACGGCGCGGCGCTGGCCAACGCCGTCTCCAACCTTGTCAATCTCTCTGCGCTGGCGATCTACATCAGGCTCTCGCCGTCCTGCAAGGCCACCTGGCCGGGGTTCTCCCTCCAGGCGTTCCATGGCATCCTCGGCTTCTTGAAGCTCGCCGTGCCTTCGGCTGCCATGGTCTGGTGAGGGTCCATTATCCCATTCCATTGTATTTGTACGTTGTGTGCCTTGAGGTCGATGATGAGTTCCCGTCTTAATTTGCAGTATGGAGTGGTGGTCCTTCGAGCTCCTGGTTCTGCTTTCTGGCCTTCTCCCTAACCCCAAGCTTGAGACCGCTGTGATGTCTATCTGGTGTGGTGAAAGCTTAGCTCAATCTCCACTGAAATAAACTACTTGCATTATTCAGTACTCTCTCTTTTATTTATTTTTTTGCGATTACAGAGTATAACGCAGACACTCATACTCTCTTACCCCGGGCTTGCTAATTTTGTGATTCTTGTAGCTTCAACACTTACGTTTTCGCATTCATGTTCCCAATGGGACTTAGTGCTGCAGCAAGGTTAGTACTGTATTAGTACATACCATTGTAAGAAATATTGAGAAAATATTGTGCAGTAGTACATACTACTATTCAGTATGCTGCTAATTACTAATAACAATCTGTAATAAGAAATTAAACACTTTCTCCCCATGTTTAATTATATTTCTGGGCAGCATACGCGTTTCAAACGAGCTTGGTGCAGGGCAGCCACAGGCGGCCCGCCTGGCGACTCGGGTGGTCATGCTCTTGGCGTTCTCCCTGGGCGTATCGGAAGGTCTCGTCATGGTGCTGGCGCGCAGTCTGCTCGGCTACGCCTACACCAACGACATGGAAGTGGCTATGTACACCGCTAGATTGATGCCCATTCTCGCGGCCTGCACCTTATTGGACTGCCTCCAGTGCGTCCTGTCAGGTACGTCACAAGTGATAAGGTATACCACCCATATTATTACTGTTAGTAATTACATACAGACCCCAAATAAACCTCCATATTAATTAGTTCTTATGAAAAGTGGACGAAAAAAAGATAAATTCTAAAAATTCCAAACATCTGACATCTAACATGATAGATTTAGTCGTCATCGCCAATAATAGCTATGAAAAAAACACATGAAGCAACCTCTAAATTTGCATCTAAGGTACCCACCTTTTCTATTGTAGAAGATAATTCCAAATAATCTCTTGTATCTAAACTATCCACATCTACCATTGTAAAAGATAATTTAAAATAAAACCCTAAAATTTTATCTGGATTATTCACTTCTACCATTACAAATATAATGCAGAGTAGCTCCTAAGTTTGCATCTAACTTACCCTGTTTTGCCATTATGAATAGTACAAAATAACCATTTTGATTTATATCTATATTAATCTATATTAATATAAGCAATATATTATGGAAACTAATTCAACAACCACAAAGTATGCTATATATGTTTCTAAATTGCACACATATACTACTCTAGCATAATACTACACACGACACCAGGTAGACCAAGTAAACATGCATACATTCATCAAGCGTGAAAAATTGTTTCCTTACAAAACCACCTGCATACTGATAGTTCACTTTCATTATATTAAGCTATATATGTTTCTAATATGAGCTATATGTTATGGAAACTAATTCGGTAATCATAAAGTATGCTATATACGTTTCTAAGTTGCACACATGTACCACTCTCATAATACTACATGATACCATGTAGGCCAAGTAACATACAAAACATTCATCACGCGTGAAAAATTGTTTCCTTATGAAACCACTTGCCAGTGAAACTGATAGTTCACTTTCATTATATTAATACTCTATATTAATAAATTTTATAAGTTATTCTTCCAGAATAAGTTTATATATTTTAACTAAAATATTATTTCATATCATTATTGGTAATCTAATTTTAAACACTCTATATTTTTATGAAACAATATTATTGCACATTCTTCAACACAACAAATTCAACATCTCTATGGGAAGTGAGTCTAAGGTAAAAAGTGATTCTGTAGGACAATTTCTGTGAAGGAAGTGATTTTGTCCACAAAGCAAATCAGGAGAAGCTGTTTTTTCAGCTCCTGACCTTCTAGAACATTTTCGATAACCACCTCACAAAATTAGCATATTGCCTAGCAGAATTTTTTTTTCTGGATTCGTCCTATAAGATACTCTAAGAGCTCTGATAATCAAGATATTCCACATTTTTGGAGAGGCTGTTGCTATTTTCCTACATTGATGGGCAATATAAACAGCTTTCATTAGTATTCTTCATTTTTCTGTTAGTAATAAATTGCACTCTGCACAAGTAAAACACGACATGTTAGTTGTTTTTAGGAGTCGTTGCATTTGTAATTTACATATCCTTCATACTTGGTGAAGGTGTTGTTAGGGGTTGTGGCCGACAAAAGATTGGTGCCTTTATCAACCTTGCTGCATTCTATATTGTCGGCATCCCTGTGGCGTCCATTTTCGCCTTTGTTTGTCATCTTGGTGGAATGGTACTATGCCTTCTCATGAATCTCTTTTGGAACAAGTTAATTTATTTCTTGTCAGTTTCATAGTTAAAAAAAAATCTAAAAGAAAGTTCCTGTTTGTATTGAACAGGGTCTTTGGTTTGGGATCTTGGTCGGAGTAGCAGTGCAGATGATCTTGCTTCTTTGCATCACCTTATACACCAACTGGAACAAAGAAGTAAGCTGATGTTAGAGCTTGAGTGCATTTAATTCAGGTTCTTTTTTTCATATGTCTCAACGTTGCTTGTTGTGTTTCTAGGTATTGAAAGCAAATGACAGAGTTTTCAGTTGTCCTCTTCCTGTCGACAACACGATAACATCAGGTTGTAGCGAGCAGGGAAATGGATGTAGTTTTGTTGGGAATAAGGATGATGCTAATGGAGCCATTGAGCGGACAAAGGGTTTGAACAAAAGTTGATGGCAATAATCCTGGTTTTCTAGTCTATTAAGATTGGTTGTAGGCTGGTAATAAGTAGCATCAAGTGGAATGTACTGTAGGGCGGGCCTGATGCAAGCGGTAGAGTCTTACCGCCTGTGACCGGAAGGTCCCGGGTTCGAGTCGCGGTCTCCTCGCATTGGACAGGCGAGGGTAAAGCTTGCCACTGACACCCTTCCCCAGACTCCGCACAGATCGGGGCTCTTTACACTGGGTACGCCCAAGTGGAATGTACTCACTGCTTTGTCTTCAGTTGAAAGCAGCAAACCTTGGGGGTCATGGATTTCTTTTTTCCAATAGGTTCAGCATTTTTTGTGTGGTCTTGCTAAGCGATCGAAGAGGATAAGAAAATAGAATGGACACCCGTTAAAAAATAGAGATGAAAAAAAAAACCAAAGAACCTGGAGAGCACATAAGGCACAAATTTCAAACAGGGAAAGAATCCAGAATTTTCTAATGTTATCACCATGCATTACACGGTTGATATGAGAGGTGTTGATGAACTGAAAGTGACAAATAGTTTTCATCATCATGAAGTATTACTCATTGCCGTAGTGACATAAAAGTTGATGCATTTTCAAGCATGGCATATCCCCTTGCATTCCGCCTCTGTATTTCCACAACCACCATGGTACCCCCAACAGCACCAGCACGCGCTTCCAGTGGGCCCCCTTCCTTTCGAAATGGCATCCTGGTTCAAGTCCTTTAAGTTTCTCAACACCGAGTGCATCCATGACTCAGCCTGTATGTCAAATGTAAACAAGCGAAAACACCAATTTACAGATATAACTACAAACAAATGGCTATACAATAATAGGGCGCAATAATATTAGACCAATCGATTCAATATGATTTATTATGTAGTGGAGCTTGAACTAAATTTCACCATAATCCACCCCAACACACGTGGATTGAAGTGAATCCAACAACGTCCAAACAAGGCCTTATGGAAGGATCAGATGAAGGGAAACATGTATCTATACAAGCAAAGCATTGCAAACATACTGTATTGAAAATTCGGGGTGAGACATAGGAAATAATCATATAACTTACTTACATTGTGCATGATCTGCAAATAATCCAAGCAGAAGCAGCGAAAGCAGCACAAGTGCATCCATTTTCTTGGTGTCCTTCATGTAGGAATGCACAAGGCTAGGCTTCGTGCGCTTCTTTGGGAGAGCCTGTGTGTTCCGGTGAAATGCAACGCTGCTTGCTTGATCTATTTTTGGTGAAAGGTTTCCACAGCTTTTTTTCCTACCTGTGGTAAATTTCCTTCTGTTTTTTAGGGGATGTTATCAAATATACTAATTCATTGCGGAGGTTAATAATTTCCTGACATTCTTTTAACAAGATATTAAATTAATTTGTTCTATTTTAGGGAACGTGTAATATAACAATATTAATTGCATGGATGCTGTAGAGATTCTAGATGAAAAATTAGTCGCCGGCCTGGCAGAGAGCAAGACGAAAATTGCCCTCCAGCCTGGTAGAGAGCTTAGAATTTTCGTTATGAATGGTATAAATACCGTCAGGGTGAGTGGAGAGCTTAGAATTTTCATTATGAGTGGTATAAATACCGTCAGGGTAAGTGGTCTGAAGATTGTTATGAATGAGAATAGTAATAGATTCCCATTCTCTGTTCTGAACTTTACCCTTCTCTGTTCTGAACTTTACCGTTTGTTCGTGCTGAATCCTCTGAACCTCTCTTCCACTCTAGTTCTAATCAAGTTCTAATCCGGACACATCTCCATTTTGTTTAATTTCATCCTGTGATTGGGGATTTATGGGAGATAGTCCTTTATTTGTACAATTTGTGTTGGGGTTGTGTTGCATGTCCCGTGTGCGCCTTCTAGAGGTCTGGCGCCAGCCAGGCTGAAATCCATTATAGTCAGGCCAACGCGCGTGGCGATGCCCCCTGCCGCGATCGCTGGCCATCGCAAGACGGTGTGGAGGAGGCTGAAGCTGACCGAAGACTCCGCTGCGTGGCTGCCGGAGCAGAAGAATCAAGGTTCCAAGCAGCTGGTCAGCTCTCCGCCTTCCAGCTGCTGGGAGCTCGGGGAGTGTTCAGGAGCTAATGCTCAGCTGGAGCCTCCGCCTTCGCCGAGATGGCAAACAGCAAGGAAGAAGTAATGGTGGCGCAATGGCGGATCTCTACAGGAGGATGGCTCCGGCAAGACTAGACGAGCTACGCAGGACGCCGCCCGAGGGCACGCCATGGACGGCCGGGAGTTTTTTAAAAAGCACCTCGCGGGGCGCTGCTTCCAGTGCCTCGGCATCGACCACCAAGTTGCACAATGCAGGGACCCTGTTCGCTGCCTCAGGTGCAAGGGCTTTGGCCACATCTCCCGCTACTGTCGCTCCGTCCGGTGACAACCCATCTCAGCCAAGCTCCGCTCCCGGCTCATCTTCCCGGCCGGTAGCATCCACAGCCGCTGTGTTTTCCCACGGCTCTGCTCTGCCAACCATCCCATCACACCACCATCTCATAACACTCCAAACAACTCAACACACCCACCACCAAAAGCTGGGGAAACAGAGTACGTGCCCGGCCAGGTTGCCAACCGCCCAACGTTGGGCCGTGTCGCCATCGTTCCCTGGTGCGGCCGATGCCAAGCACCAGCGACACCCTTGCTGCGCTACGAGCGTGACCAGGATGACGACTTTGAGGGACCGCGACGACGCAACGAACGACGTCGTTCGTGGTCACCATTGCGCAGCACCCCTCACTTCTCGGTGAGTCCAGACCCGCTGACTGACCACGGCTGCTGGTCCTCAATCCCAAGGAGCCCTCCTCTCAGGTACGACGACCCGATGTTCCTGGAGCCCTCCCTCCTCGCGGAGCCAGCAGTCGTTCGTCGCTACTCCCCCGACTCCGGCGTTGATGATCCCGTCTCCCCTGGGCCAGGTGTCCAGCCTCAGATGTCAGGGAAGTCCCAGGACAGATCGACCAAAGCATCGGAGGAGGCCTATGTGGAGCATGGTTTTGAGGATCTGCGGCTGGGGTAGGACCGCTATGAGGAGGAAAGTGCACAACAGGATGGTGGGCTGCCTGCTGATGCTGATGACCAGCAAGCGGATGGACAGGCTGCTGTTGAGTTTTGTAGCCGATTGTTCAAAGAGCTCCTGGCACCCTTGCTCCCGACACCAGTGTCTCCCACCCCGAGCGACCCTCCCCCATGCAGGCAAGCTGAGGAAGAGGAAGGTATTGCAGGCGACGCGCTCGAGCTTGCGCCAGGCTGCCAAACCATGCGCGGTGCCGGTGGCTGAGCGCGCGCAGCGCAAGCTGATGCGCGAACTAGAGTTCCTTAATCCACAGCGTCCAGCGCCAGATGCAGCAGTGACTGAATACATTGATTTGTATGGTGCTGATCTCCCGGAACAGGCCATCAAGGCACTCAGGGCAGCAACACGCCTGGACAACAAGGAGCTAGCGAAGGCCTTAGCGGCGATAGTTGACGAATCCGATGAAGTGGAGATGGGGGGCCAGTGAGCTTTTGCAGCCAGAAAGCTGTAGCGTTTGCTTGCTCAATGTTGCCTAGCTCAGTGCCAGCACCAAGGGAGCTTAATAATGCGGAAAGAAGGGAACAAAATTTCATTGATAGTTCTATATACCTACTGGCAGATGAAACAAGGGGTGGGAATCTGATTGCCTGGGATTAGGATCAAGATCAAAAGAAGTGCAGCTAGTCCTTAGCAGGGGGGACAACTTTAAAGCCCCCAACAGTTGCCCAAACCGGTAGCGAGTAATCAGTTTCTAATATCCTAAAACCTCTGCATCCTAGGCTGCGGTAGGGAGCGCCTCTCGCGCATGTAACCATTGTTGTATGCTAACTCTTTCTTATTATCAATTAAAGCCGGGTAACCGGATCTTTCAAAAATAAAAATAAAAACAGGTGATTACTGATTAGTTTGTATTTCCACAAAATTTAAGCTCCATCAAACCATTGCTGATGCTTACCTGAGTACCACTAACCCTCTATTTAATATTTACTTATGAACCATTTTTCAGCCGTGATTCAATAACCTTTGGTGGATGCACAGCATTGCAGATTGCTCACAAAAACTCAGATTTGATAGAGAGATTTGGTCAAGTATCATATTATTTCTGTCCCTGGTAGTTTATTGATCCTTACAAAATCAACAGCTAGTTTCAGATCCTTGTCTCCATGTCTACGCAAATTAGATTCTAGGTTCCTGCCAAGTCCGTTGGTTTTTGACCTACTTAATATGTCTTATTATGCTATTAATTTGTCATAGTGACTTCACATGTTTTTTTTTTGCGAGACACATGTTATTTTTCAGGCCCCAGGGTTACCAATTGCATGGACAGACATACTGGCATTGTCTGTACATATATTAATATAGCCTATTTAAAAAAAAGGAGATATCTGTGAAGGGGCAAATTTAGTATTATTTAGTTCACACATGAAATAGTTTTTCATCTTGTGGACAAGAAACTATATCGATATCTTTCATCAAGTCACGTGTCTTTCTTTGAAGTTATAGAAATGGAGACAGAAAAAGTCACCAAACAAAAAAAGAAATGGAGACAGAAAAGTGTACATGTATGAAATACAATTCTTTTGTATGGCCATTGGGGCTCCAAAGTGTACATATAAGGGAAAGTAGCTCACTATCATTTGAGAGGAATTTTCTATAGGTATTTAAAAAAATCACTGTGCTTGGGGGTGGGGGGGTGGGGGGGGACGACCCCTGCTGCCCCCTGGTTCGGCCAGTGAATTCTAGCTATGTACCAGTACCACCTACAACAACACCTACGTTGTCGATTGTCGTCCTCTCTAGCGCGAGCCACAACTCGCAAAGACAGGTGAGATAAGCCCACATACCAGAGACCACAGCCAGTACGCTGTAAGCCATGTATGGTGAGGCTACAAAGCATGGAGATGCGCCACTGGCCAGACACTCATGGCGGCAGCGGCTGTGCCAAAAGTGGCGATAGCAAGAACTTGTGCACACGTGGGTGTATGAACAAATGTGTGTGTTAGTTTAGGGAAACTTATTACAGTATAGTACGAACGAATAACACAGGACATGTGATGGTGTGTTTATACATCTCCATATCTTACCTAGTCTATAGTCAACACGAGCGGGCGCAGAAGCAACTTTTGTCAGGTGGAGGAATGGCAAGACCCCAAAGCATCCTGATTCCCTAGACTATAGACGCATAAATTTTGCCCCTAAGGGCATGCCCTCACGCGCGCATCCAACGCGTGAGGGCATGTGTCCTTAGGGCCAGCAAGAACAACATTACCCCTGGACCAGCAAGAACAACACTGCGTGGGGGCGAGGCACGAGAGTGCCAGGAAGGAGGACCTGCAAGTGCACCCAAAGTTTTCTTGCTACTCCGTACAAAAGAGGAACATGAGCTTGGAATCAAGGGGTGGAATCCTCGTGTAATAAAAGGGTGTTTGGTTCTCTTTAGTTTATTTTTGTTTGGTTTCTTTTTTTTTTTTTTAAGTTCTGAAATAGAATGAGACGGTCCATCTATTAATAATTAATATTAGTATGAGAAATTAAACTATTAAATTTAAATAATAAACTCATGATGATGATACGTCACGTCTGACCATAACACTCTACAAATACACGTACCCGATTGCCATGACGCGGATCCCGTCAAAACTGCCGTTGGCGTTGCAGTAAACTGCAAGTGCAGCGCCTGCACAAGCCACAGCGCAGAACCAGTGGTGGAGGGAGGGGGGGGGGGTGCTGAGGGGGGCCTGGCACCCTCCCAACCTTCCCATATCTCCCATAATACACCCTCTAAATTAGGTGCTTAATTATCTAATTAGCTAGTTAATGATACTATTTGTACTATGATTTTTGTTCTTACACCATATTAATCTCTAATAGTATCTTATATAAATAAAAATTATGTCTTCCTATTATTTCTCCATATCTTTTTGTTTTTATTATTGCTTATCAAACATTAGTTTGTCCCCATAGCACACACTCTAATTAGCTAGTTAATTAAAAATCAGTGCTTTCCTTGTTTAATCCTTCAGAATTGATCTCCAATTGAATCTATATTATTGAGCATTAGCGAATGTGGTCAATATTTAAACGCTACACAGTGATACGATGTTTCCATTTAATCATCTATTTAAACTACCATGTTTCCCGTTTAAGTGACCGTTTAGTCCGAGGCTAAGCGGCAAGTGACCGATCGTTTGCCATTTAACATTTAGGATCTAGTGCTAATTAATTTTGGCCCTGTTTAAATACTTGTTATTATCGTAATTCTGTTTTGGCCAAAGAATTAGATTGATCGGCTGAGGCTAATTAAATTCACTTCATTTTTTTAGTTTTTTCTGCTTTCTTTTGTATCACAACATAAACGTTTATCTGGGTGTATGTATATCCTTGTGTATACATTTTGACACGCAAGGTTGTTGCCGGTTTGCACCCCCAACCCCATATTCAAATCCCGGCTCCGCCCCTGCGCAGAACTGTAGCACCTGATTTTAAGGACAAACCAGATACACACCATATGTGTGCCCATGAATTCAATTCACACATATAGTTACAAATGAAGGGGTAATATCAAAGACAATGCCTTTATTACATAGCGCATAAATATTTGTTACAAAAGGCATAGTCTTACTTTACAGTATATACTATAACTCTATTCTTCTAGTGAAGCCTCAACCTCACAGGAATCGTCAACTGGATGATCACAAGCCTAACACCTCTTGAAAAACTCCACTGAAGAACCTCTATCTGGTACCCATCCGGGATTTTGCCAAGTATTGAAATAAAACAAGCGTAAGCTACTACCACTTAGCAAGCATAACATGAGGGGATGCAGGCTCAAAAGGCTTGACTCATCTGAACTGTGGTATGCACTTTAGTTGGTCATATTTTATTATTAATCATAAGTTGCTAAGTTATGCTTAGGCTCCCGAATATGAATAATTAAAGATATCAACAATATTAATCATAACCTAAACTATCCAAGTAACCGACTATTCAGTAAGGATCCATGCCGCTTGTGTCCGTAAGCATGGCTGATATATCGGTTTTACACTCTGCAGAGGTTGTACACTTTCACCATGAGTCGCGTTGCCCATATGTCCCGGGTTAATTACTCCTGAAACACTTCCAAGGTGAGCAGGCCGGGTACACTACGAAGCTTTTCCCCAGTCGTTTTAATAAAGAGCAGCCGCTAAGAATTCCATCTCTCAAGTGTTATGGAGTCATCTCCAAAAATGACACTAATACTCACAACATAGTACACACCCTGAGGATGAGGCCCATACCCAACCTGGTATGCCCCTCTTGCCCTTTCAGTAAACTGCTATAAACTAGAAAGAGCAAGGTACTGGACTAAGACCAGAGCCATGTGGTCCTCATGGTTATAATGTAGTCCTAGGTTGTCACTTAAAGATGAGTCATTTTGGAGAGAAACTAGAGCACCATAAGAAAAAGCCCAATGATCTAGCCCCCTTGGTTCCATGTTGCTAAAAAACATTTTTAATACCATGTTGCATATACCTTTAATTGTATTATTTAATCAATATTAGTTGGAACAAACTGAGCATACTACCCACATGCAAAACGCATAGGTAAATCAAGGACATGATAATCAATATGAAGGTAAATAGACTCCAAGCGGTTCATTAACATATGCATATGAATTTGAGATTGCATTAAAGTGAATAGGTAGCAAGGTGCCTCATATTATACTTGCCTTAATTTAAAGTATCGCTGCTAGTCTTGATCTTCGAAGAGTTGCTCCAGATCACCAACACAAAACTCACTGTCTACCCGAGATCAAACAGCACCACACAGACATCCATACATACATGCATAGCAAACAAATATAAGCTAATTAAAACAATACACCAAATAGTAGAAATAGAAGTTAAATAGGTTTTAAAATTGTTCTACGCGATGCTATGAGCATGCAGACGCGAGAATCACTCAAATCGAGCTAAAACAAAGAAGTTATGAATTAAACTAGATTTCCTTTAGTAAAATAATAAATTAAATCTAACCTCAAATTTTAAAAGTTGAAAACATACTTAACAGTAGTATGAACATGTACATTATGGAATTATGAACCTAACGCAACTTGAATGGATTAAATCAGAGTTAAAACAAAGATTTTATGGCTAAAACAAGATTAGTGGCAAAACTGTAAATAGATGAAAACATATTTTGGATCTAAACCGGAAGAAACTACGCTTTTAAAAGAACAAGATGTATTCTAGATTTGCACATTGGACTGCAGGTTCTATAACTAAAAATCTAAGGGACTCTTTAACAAAAGTTCAGGGACGACGGGTTAAGATCCAAGTAATTGTAAGGACGTTTTTGCAAAAACAATAGGCGAAGGGGTACGGGCTAATTTGAGCCGTTGGATCTAAGATTGATGGTTCGGATTAGATCAGAGGGGAAGGGAGAGAGGCCAGCTGCCGAGAACAGTGGCGCTAGCACGGTGGACTCCATTGCCGACGGCGGAAAACTCACCGGTGGACTTCGAAAACGGCCTACAGGCCACGATGGAGTGAACCGAGAGCACGAGGAGCAAGAGGGCGCCACGGCGAACTTGTTAGTGGGGTCGGAGAGGCCATGAGGGTACGGTGACAGCGCATGGCTCGCCCTGAGTGGCCTGGAAGTGGCACGTGGTTCTGGTTGACGGCGAAGTGGCAGAACAACGAGGCGAGGTCAGCAGTGGCGAATTAGGGTTACCGCGGCGCTGCAGCTCAAGTGAGGGCGAGTGGGCGTGCTAGGGTCTTGATGGGATGGTGGCGCGGCTCCTGTGGCTTGCTTTTATAGGGCCAAGGCTTGGGAGTCATGCCAATCAGGTGGAGACATCGGAGGTGGCACGGACTCTGGCTCGGTTCGCTGTCCGGGTCGACGACGAGAGGTAGAAGACGGCACTGACATGTGGGCCCAGGATGTCAGCGAAACAAGGCAGGGGGTCGGGCTGTCAGTGAACCGAGGGAGAGAGGTACAAGTGCATGGGCGGCTTCGGCCAGGGCCAGGGTGCTGCAGGCCCACGTGGGGAGGGCGGGGGACAGCACTGCTTGCTTGGGCCTGCGCAGGGAAATGGTTAATGCTGGCCGTAGGGAAGAGGAAGGGAGCTGGGCCGCGGTGGAGAGCATGCCGACTAGACCAAAAGAGAGGGGAAGGGGGAGAGCTTTCCTATTTACTTTACTAAATTTCCAAAGAAATTTTTAAATCCAAATTCAAATCAATTTGAAGTTTGATTTCAATCCACACAATATAAAATAGTATGCAGCAGCATGAATGCATAAACATGTAGGTGAACCTTATAATTGATTCTAAGTTAACAAAAATTATTATTTTTCTAAGTTTAAATGCTCACAAAAATACATAATTACATCAAATTCTCCTATTTAAAAACAATGAAAATTTTATGGTGTTACAATTTTACTCCCCTTAAAACGAATCTCGTCCTCGAGATTCGGAAGATGTTGACTCAAAAAGTTGTGGATACTCCACCTTTAGATCCTCTTCTCTTTCCCAAGTAGCCTCCTCGTCTGAGTATCGATTCCATTGAACCTTGCACATCCTGATCACCTTACTTCGAGTAACTCTCTCAGCTATTTCCAAGATCTTGACTGGATACTCTTTGCATGTAAGGTCCTCTTTCACATTGAGCTCCTCCAAATGTATTTGTTCCTCCGGCACACACAAGCACTTCTTCAGTTGAGACACATGGAACACATCATGTACCCTAGACAAGCTCTCTGGCAATTCCAACTGATAAGCCACTTCTCCTTTTCTTTCCAGAACTTTAAATGGACTAATATAGCGAGGTGCTAACTTGCCCTTCACATTAAACCACTTTATGCCTTTCATGGGTGATACTTTGAGATAGACATAATCTCTAGGTACAAATACCAACTCTCTTCTTTGCGTGTCAGCATAACTCTTCTGTCTTGACCGTGCCACTCTTAAGTTTTGTCTGATAGTCTGCACTTGCCTTGTAGCATCCCTGAGGATCTCAGGTCCAAACACTTAACTTTCTCCTGTCTGGTTCCAGAACAATGGAGTTCTGTAGTTTCTACCATATAGTGCCTCGAATGGTGCCATCTTGAGACTCTTCTGGTAACTATTGTTGTAGGAGAATTTAGCATAAGACAAACTCTTATCCCAACTTGTATCATATTGCAAAGCACAAGCTCTCAACATATCCTCTAAGATCTGATTGGTCCTCTTTGTTTGTCCATTAGTTTGTGGATGATAGGTTGAGCTGAAGTTCAACTTAGTGTCCATAGACTCATGCAATTTCTTCCAAAAGTGTGATGTAAATGGAGTACCTCTATCTGACATAATCTTCTTAGGAACTCCATGCAAACATACTATCTATTGCATGTATAGTTTTGCCAACTTTGCACCTATATAAGTAGTCTTAACCGGTATGAAGTGAGCAACCTTAGTCAACCGATCTACTATTACCCAAATTGAGTCATAACCACTCTGTGTTCGTGGTAATCCAACAATAAAATCCATACCAACTTCTTCCCACTTCCACTCAGGTATCTTCATAGGCTGAAGTAAACCCGCTGGCCTTTGATGTTCTGCCTTAACTCGTTGACATGTGTCACATATTGCTACATACTCGACACATCTCTTTTCAAACCATTCCACTAGTACTTATCCTTCAGATCTAGGTACATCTTAGTACTACCTGGATGGATAAAGTATGCTGAGTCATGATCTTCTCTTAGAATCATCTCTCGAATGGACTTTATCTCTAGCACACATATTCTTTTTCCGAACCACACTATTCCCTAATCATCTAATCGAAAACCCGGTGCTTTGCCAATTGTGATAAGTTCTGCTATCTCCTTGATTTTCTCATCTTTCAACTGACCCTTGCGGATCTCTTGTTCAAGTGTAGGTTCCATTTCCAATTACATTGCATTAGCAACTATTCCCAAGTTTAGATGCTCGAATTCTACACATAACTCCTTAGATAACTGTGTCACTAGAGCTGCATTAACATAGCTCCTTTGGCTCAGAGCATCAGCTACAACATTTGCCTTGTTAGGGTGATAGTGTACCTCTAGATCATAGTCCTTAATTAGCTCTAACCAACGACATTGCCTCAAGTTCAAATCTGACTGAGTGAAAATATACTTCAAACTCTTATGATCTGTATAAATGTCACACTTATGTCCAACAAGATAATGTTTAAAAATCTTCAATGCATGAACCACAGCTGCTAACTCCAAATCATGGGTGGGATAATTTAGTTCATGCTTCCTTAGTTGCCTTGACACATAAGCCACTACTCGTCCTTCTTGCATAAGAACACAACCCAAACCAAGTCGAGATGCATCACAGTAGATGGAGAAACTCTTGTTCAGATCTGGTAGTACCAGCACCGAAGTTGTAGTCAACCTTTTCTTCAACTCTTCAAAACTAGCTTGGCATTGCTCAGTCCATACAAACTTAGCATTCTTCTCAAGTAGAGATGTCATAGGCTTGGCAATCTTAGAAAAACCTTCAATGAACCTCCGATAATATCCAGACATTCCTAGGAAACTCTGGACTTCACTTAGATCCTGAGGCGAATTCCAACTCAACACATCACTAACCTTCTTGGGATCCACAGCTACTCCACCATTAGAGATAACATGCCCAAGAAAAGAGACTTCCTTCAGCCAGAACTCACACTTGCTTAACTTAGCATACAGTTGATGTTCTCTAAGTTTCTGCAGGACTAATCTCAGATGCTCTTCATGTTCTGCTTTTGTTTTGGAGAAGACTAGAATATCATCAATGAAGACCACAACAAACTTGTCGAGATATTCCATAAACACCTTATTCATCATATACATGAAGTATGCAGGGGCATTAGTCAATTCAAAAGATATAACCGTGTACTCATATAATCCATACCGAGTGGTAAAGGCAGTCTTGGGAATATCCGATGAATGAATCCTCAACTGATGATAACCAGAGCGAAGATCAATCTTGAAGAACACACAAGCACCTCGTAATTGATCAAACAGATCATTAATTCTAGGCAAAGGATACTTAATCTTGATGGTTACCTTATTGAGAGAGCGATAATCCATACACATCCTATGTGTACCGTCTTTCTTATCAACAAATATAACTGGGGCTCCCCATGGTGAAGAACTAGGACGTATGAAACCTTTATCATGTAGCTCCTTTAACTATTTCTTAAGTTCTTCTAGCTCATTGACTCCCAACCGATATGGTCTCTTGGCTATAGGTGCAATTCTGGGCAAAAGCTCAATAATAAACTCAATATCATGGTCTGGCGGCATACCCGGCAAATCATTAGGAAAAACATCTAGAAATGCATTAACAACCTTGGTCTTATCTATGGTTGCACCTTCCATCTGATTGACATTGCACACCTCTCTTGTTGTTGTAGTTGCCTTGCATACAACTTCTTCTCCTGACTTGGATGTCAAGTGTACTGTACCATTCTCACATTGGATAATAGCCTTTTATGGATTTAGCCAATCCATTCCAAGAATTACATCTATGCTTGAAGACTTCAGCACAATCAGATTTGCCAAAAACTCTACCCCTTTATTTCAACTCTTACACTAGGACACATTAGAGTAGCTTGCATATCCCCATAAGGTGAGTCAACTAACATCTGTTTCTTCATAGGATATTTTGGTATATTGTGCTCCTTAACAAAACGATGTGTAATGAAGGAATGTGAAGCTCCAGAATCAAACAAAACTGATGCAGGGGAGTTGACTAGACACGTGCCAAACATAACATCTAGGGATTCTTGTGTAGATTCTATCATCACATAATTGACTCTGCCTTGCATATGAGTCCGTTGTTTATGGTTTCCGTTGCGGGACTGTTGCTTGTTTTGCTTCTTTGGGCACTGACTCGCATAATGATCGGGCTCACCACAACGGTAGCACTTCTTGCCTGAAGAGGGGGTGTTAGGCACACTATCCTCCATTAGGGCATTGATGAGTGGTTCTTGGGGTGGACTCTGGTTCACATACTGCTGCTCTTGCTAGTATTGAGGGAGTTGTTGAGGAGGATCAAAATCCCACTGACTAGTTGGTTCTTGGTACCTCTACTGAAATTCTTGCTGGGGCGTGTGTTGCTACCTACAGATTGGCTTTGAATTCTCCTTTTCTTCTCTTCTATTTCCCGACGCTTGTTCTCAATCCAAATGACCCTATTTACCAAAGTTTGGAAGTCAGGATACACAACAGTCATCAACTACAATTGAAGTCCATCATTTAATCCTTTCAAGAAGCATTTTTGTTTCTTGGCATCGGTAACCACCTCTCCTGGAGCGTAACATGACAGCTGAGTGAATTTGTTATGATACTCACACACTATCATGGAGCCTTGTTTCAAGTTGAGGAACTCCTCCTTGATCTCCACCAAAGCTTCTAGAACATGATAAGATCTAAAGACAGTCTTGAAATCTTCCCAACAAATCTAATTTACATCTTTCTCAATCTAAAATAATTCCCACCAGTCTGAAGCTGCTCCTTGAAGTTGACCGAAAACATAAAGCACTTTCTGATGGTCATTACATTGAGCTATGTTAAGTTGCTGCTCCACAGCTCTAAGCCAGTCATCAGCTTCCAATGGGTCACTTGCATGAGAGAATGTCGACGGATGTCCCTTCATAAATTCACCACGCTTGTCTCTTGGTGGTTCTTGATGTGGGTTGATGCATACATTCTGAACATAGGTCTCTAACATTTGAGTCTGTATCATCATAGATTGCTCTATAGTTAGAGGATTTGGTGGCGGTGGATTAGCATTAGGGGCATTCCTTCTAGCATCACGTGAAGCACTTCTCCTAGTAGAAACCATCTGTTTGCAACATTTAGCACAATTATTGGTTGTAATCCATGATCCGAAAGTAGTTCACATGATAAAACAATCAACCTGAAATTTTCTGGACGAGAACTACCCGTAGCAGTTCAGAAAGACAGCCATATCTCAAGTTCCAGAAATCATATGAAGGCGTTCCTTATTTGGCTAGAAAGCTTATAAAATTCTCTACAACTTTTGTATAGATCACCTTGCTAGATTCTGAGGTTAAGTTACTCAGAAACAGAACACAACCGAAACTATTTAGACTCCCAGACAATGCAGAAACTTCAACTTGTAGAGGTCATAACTCCCAATCCATAATAGATATGAAGGTGATTCTAGTGGCATTTGAAAGATATAGAAGTCTACTTTCATCCATAAAACTTTCATGACTCATGGGCATATACTTTTGGAGATATAACCCGATGAACACTGACTGCTCAGAAAATAGCACGCGCAGAGACGAGAAAAAACAACCCAACTATCTAATCATTGGTCCTTATGCCTTATCATGTAAACTAAATGAAATTGTGAGCATAACCCACAAAATCATTGCAATCATTACAAAGATCCAAATCAAGCATGAACATCATGACAACCATTCAAACATTAAAGGTTCACAATTCAAGCATTAAGACTCAATGACTCTACTTACGTTACTATCATTCTTGTTGTATCAAGGGCTCAAGACTCTACAGCTTCACCTTCATTTTGCCCAAGAATGTGGTAAGTGATATCTTTAAAAGCAATTAAAAGCAAGGGGTGAAGATAGGGACAAAATTTATAGCAACAAGGAGGAGATGAACAGCAAAGACAAGAATATAATATAGGAGAAAATAGCAAGGTTTATAGACCAAGGATTTCATAGCAAATTCTAAACCTTAAAATGACCATTTTCTAACTAGGCTTGCGTCCTACAGTCGACATAGCTCTGATATCACTTTGTAGCACCTGGTTTTAAAGACAAAACCAGATACACACCATATGTGTGCCTAGGAATTCAATTCACACATATAGTTACAAATGAAGGGGTAATATCAAAGACAATGCCTTTATTACATAGCGCATAAATATTTGTTGCAAAAGGCATAGTCTTACTTTACAGTATATACTATACCTCTATTCTTCTGGCAAAGCCTCCAACCCTATAGGAATCGTCAATTGGTTGATCACAAGCCTAACACCTCTTAGAAAACTCCACTGAAGAACCTCCATCTGGTACCCATCCGGGATTTTGCCAAGTATTGAAATAAAATAAGCGTAAGCTACTACCGCTTAGCAAGCATAACATGAGGGGATGCAGGCTCAAAAGGCTTGACTCGTCTGAACTGTGGTATGCACTTTAGTTGGTCATATTTTATTATTAATCATAAGTTGCTAAGTTATGCTTAGGCTCCCGAATATGAATAATTAAAGATATCAGCAATATTAATCATAACCTAAACTATCCAAGTAACCGACTATTCAGTAAGGATCCAGGCCGCTTGTGTCCGTAAGTGTGGGGGATAGACCCCCGGGTACCACAAGATGGTACATGGGCCGCACCATCCGAGGTGGCCCGGCCCGTGAGATCAAGGCGTGCACGGCGCTGCTTGGCGTGCACCGCAAGACATTGTAATAGTACCAAATAGGATATTTTACTTGTAACCTTGTCCCTTCGGAGTATATAAGGAGGGGCAAGGGTCCCCTAGAGGACAGATCAAAGGAGGTTAATCTGTATACATCTCAATACAATACACCAAAGACACAGGACGTAGGGTATTACGTCGACCAGACGGCCCGAACCTGTCTAAATCGTTGTCTCTGCGCCTTGTGTCACCATCTGGTTCCTGATTACGCGCACCGTCTACCGACAATCTACCACCACGAGCACCCCCCTCGGTGGACTGCCGACCATATTTCGTCGACAGTGGCGCGCCAGGTAGGGGGCCCCTTTTAGGGGTTGTGCGTGCTGATCTTCCGGCGAACCTGATGGGAATTTTCTTCATCAACATCATTCATGGCACCTGGCTTCCGACGACATCAACGCTCGTGCCTGCCCTCAACATGATCATCAATATCATCCGTGGCGTCACGGCTAGGCCCCAACGCGACATTGGGTGCAGGCGGGGCATCGATTCCTAGTTGTTGCCTCATCTACTACGAAGCCAGTTACGCCGGCCTACGTGGTGTGATCTGCTCCAACCGACCTCCGGCTCGCTGGATCCTACTCCGACTTAGACCAGCAAAGGCCAAGGCGATCGTACCTATCTACCATGGAGACGATAACAAGGCATCCAATACCAGGCCACGTCCAATCTACGAGACCACACAAGTTCGTTAAGGACAGTAACGATCCTTCGGCTTGCATGCAAGCATGCCCATGCGTGGGTCACGTATATCAATATGGAACTAGCTAAGTCATGTTTCCTATTTCAATTAACTATTCTATGACATATATATTGGATATATCTACATCTACGTAACTATTTTTGGCAGGAGCTAGAACTCCGACCGGGCGTATTTAGCAACAAGCAGCCAAACGACGGCAAGCCAGCAAGGAGGTCGTGCAAAGCTAGCTGGTCGGCCGTACGGATCAGTTTGCACATATGCATGATTATTCAGAAATTAATACGTACATGGTTATGTACCATTGTATCAACCAACATCAAGCAAAGTTGCGACAAGATCCAAGCCTTCAAACAAGCCGGCCGACCTGTCTAGCGAGCCACGTCGAACCAAGCGAGCCGTTGAGCGAGCCACCAGAGCCACCAAGCAAGCCACTAACTCCGTCGAGCTCCGACCACAGACCACTCGACCACGTCCCGAGCAGCTCCGTCGAGCTCCGACCACAGACCACGTTGACCACGTCCCGAGCGGCTCCGCCGAGCTCTGACCACCTCGACAACCAGACCACGTCGCAATGATGATTGCCACGAAGAACGGCGCTATGACAACCGCGACCACCGTCATGACGACAGGTCGGAAAGCTCGAGGACCGGGCAACTTCATCGCCACCGACCAGATTTCTATCCAAAGATAAGTACACTTCTAATATTTATATTTAATATAATTTTTCATTACGACGTTTCTCCACAACGTCATCGTCATGATTATTCTTTGAATAACGTTTGGCCATGTATACCATCTTGAATATAACATACATCTATACTTAATGCAAATCCTCGACCAATCCTATTGACGCTCGGACGCCTCCAGAGACGGCCCTATCTCCGGCTCCTCCCTACACGTGCACGAGCGTCTGCCCTCTGCGTTATGGGTGGTCGGCAGTGGCTCCTTAGCGACGCTTTGTTCTTCCTGCACGTGCATGGGCTCCGTGCCCCGCGTTATGGTTAACGGGCTAGCTAGGGCTGGAGACTCAGCTACATACTAACTGGTCAGACGGTTTATATTAAGTATAAACACAAACTTTACATTAATACTAATGTTTACAAAGCACCAACTGCTTTATCACATCATGCTCATTTACAAATGGCTGCTGAGCGTCATTTTCTCCATAATTTATTACTTTGTACATCATGTACTACCATTCTACATATTTGTATTACAGGAATTTCGAGCTATGCTCGGGGACTTCGTCGCTCGCTCCTCGACCTGTGCTCGGGGACTGCCTCGATCACTCTCCGACCACGACTTAGGGACTTCGTCGCTCGCTCCTCGACCTGTGCTCGGGGACTGCCTCGATCACTCTCCGACCATGGCTTAGGGACTTCGTCGCTCGCTCCTTGACCTATGCTCGGGGACTGCCTCGACCACTCTCTGACCATGGCTTAGGGACTTTGCGTCTCAACTACATGCGACTGGCGACTCGCATACAGTTGGGATATTCTTTTTCGTTTAGACCTTGCTACAAGGCTCATACCTCGCCTTCCAGCAAGCTCGGGGACTACATCGGTACGATGCACCTGCCGGTGCATCTCGTATCGCCTGTACGACGATTGGATTCTCAACTTAACTGGGAATTCTTGTTAGACCCTGGCACCACGTGCCTACGTCACCTACTACCAGGCTCGGGGACTAAGTGGGCACACTTCACCTTACGGTGAATGTGTTTGTTTTTCGACCCCTATGCCTCTGATGATCAAAGACGCTACGCTTCAAGACGCACTTACATTTCTTTTCAGAAATACAAGTGGGCACACTTCCCAGGACGAAAATCTTTTTTGTTCTTCTTAAGAGCACCATACATTCTTCGGACAACCTATTTCTCCAGCGACAACGGTGGTCGGAGATGTCAAGAACTCAAGCCTCACTGTTTGGAGAAGGTTAAAATGGCGTGTCACAGCAGACTACATGGCGCTTGGGGACTAGCTGTGGGGGATAGACCCCCGGGTACCACAAGATGGTACATGGGCCGCACCATCCGAGGTGGCCCGGCCCGTGAGATCAAGGCGTGCACGGCGCTGCTTGGCGTGCACCGCAAGACATTATAATAGTACCAAATAGGATACTTTACTTGTAACCTTGTCCCTTCGGAGTATATAAGGAGGGGCAAGGGTCCCCTAGAGGACAGATCTAAGGAGGTTAATCTGTATACATCTCAATACAATACACCAAAGACATAGGACGTAGGGTATTACGTCGACCAGACGGCCCGAATCTGTCTAAATCGTTGTCTCTGCGCCTTGTGTCACCATCTGGTTCCTGATTACGCGCACCGTCTACCGACAATCTACCACCACGGGCACCCCCCTCGGTGGACTGCCGACCATATTTCGTCGACAGTAAGCATGGCTGATATACCAGTTTTACACTCTGCAGAGGTTGTACACTTTCACCATGAGTCGCGTTGCCCATATGCCCGGGTTAATTACTCCTAAAACACTTCCAAGGTGAGCAGGCAGGGTACACTACGAAGCTTTTCCCCAGTCGTTCTAATAAAGAGCAGCCGCTAAGAATTCCATCTCTCAAGTGTTATGGAGTCATCTCCAAAAATGGCACTAATACTCACAACATAGTACACACCCTGGGGATGAGGCCCATACCTAGCCTGGTATGCCCCTCTTGCCCTTTCAGTAAACTGCTATAAACTAGAAAGAGCAAGGTACTGGACTAAGACCAGAGCCATGTGGTCCTCATGGTTATAATGTAGTCCTGGGTTGTCACTTAAAAATGAGTCATTTTGGAGAGAAACTAGAGCACCATAAGAAAAAGCCCAATGCTCTAGCCCCATTGGTTCCATGTTGCTAAAAACATCTTTTAATATCATGTTGCATATACCTTTAATTGTATTCTTTAATCAATATTAGTTGGAGCAAACTGAGCATACTACCCACATACAAAACCCATAGGTAAATCAAGGACAGGATAATCAATATCAAGGTAAATAGACTCCAAGCGGTTCATTAACATATGAATATGAATTGAGATTACATTAAAGTGAATAGGTAGCAATGAGCCTCATATTATACTTGTCTTAATTCAAAGTATCGCTGCTGGTCTTGATCTTCGAAGAGTTGCTTTAGATCACCAACACAAAACTCACTGTCTACCCGAGATCAAACAGCACCACACGGACATCCATACATACATGCATAGCAAACAAATATAAGCTAATTAGAACAATACACCAAATAGTAGAAATAGAAGTTAAAAATATTTTAAAACTGTTCTACGCGATGCTACAAGCATGCAGATGCGAGAATCACTTAAATCGGGGCTAAAACAAAGAAGTTTGAATTAAACAAGATTTTTCTTTAGTAAAATAATAAATTAAATCTAACCTCAAATTTTAAAAGGTGAAAATATACTTAACAACAATATGAACATGTAGATTATGGAATTACGAACCTAACACAACTTGAACGGATCAAATCGGAGTTAAAATGAAGATTTTATGGCTAAAACAAGATTAGTGGCAAAACTGTAAATATATGAAAACGTATTTTGGATCTAAACCGGAAGAAACTACGCTTTTAAAAGAACAAGGCGTATTTTAGATTTGCACATTGGACTATGGGTTCTATAACTAAAAATCCGAGGGACTCTTTAACAAAAGTTCAGGGACGGCGGGTTAAGATCCAAGTAATTGTAAGGGCTTTTTGCAAAAACAACAGGCGAAGGGGTACGGGCTAATTTGAGCTGTTGGATCCGAGATTGATGGCTCGGATTAGATCAGAGGGGAAGGGAGAGATGCCAGCTGTCGGAACAGTGGTGCCGGCGTGGTGGACTCCATTGCCGACGGCGGGAAACTCGTCGGTGGACTTAGAAAATGGCATATAGGCCACGGCGGAGCGAACCAAGAGCATGGGGAGCAAGGGGGCGCCACGATGAACTCGTCAGTGGGGTCGAAGAGGCCGCGAGGGCACGATGATAGCGCATGGCTCGCCCCAAGCGGCCCGGAAGCAACGGCGATGCTACGACGGCTACGCGAGAGTGAGAGAGAACGAGCTCGTGGTTCAGGCGGCTTCCTTACCATCTCCAGAAGGCAGGAACACGGTTCAGGACGACGGTGAAGTGGCAGAACAGTGAGGCGAGGTCGGCGGCGGCGAATTAGGGTTACCGCAACGCAGTGGCTCAAACGAGGGCGGCTGGGCGTGCTAGGGTCTTGATGGGATGGCGGCGCGGCTCCTGCGGCTTTCTTTTATAAGGCCGAGGCTTGGGAGGCACGCCAATCAGACGGAGACATCGGAGGTGGCACGGACTTTGGCTCGGTTCGCTGTCCGGGTCGACGACGTGAGGTAGAAGAGGGCACTGACATGTGGGCCCGAGATGTTAGCGAAACAAGGCGGGGGGTCGGGCTGTCAGTGAACCGAGTGAGAGAGGGACGAGTGCATGCGCGACTTCGGCCTGGGCCGGGGCGCTGCAGGCCCATGCGGGAGAGGATGGGGGACGGCACTGCTTGCTTGGGCCTGCGCGTGGAAACGGTTAACGCGGGCCGCAGGGAAGAGGAAGGGAGGTGGGCCGCGGTGGAGAGCAGGCCGACTGGGCCAAAAGAGAGGGGAAGGGGGAGAGTTTTCCTATTTACTTTACTAAATTTCCAAAGAAATTTTCAAATCCAAATTCATATTAATTTGAAGTTTGATTTCAATCCACACAATACAAAATAGTATGCAGCAGCATGAATGCATAAACATGTAGGTAAACCCTGTAATTGATTTTAAGTTAACAAAAAAATATTATTTTTCTAAGTTTAAATGCTCATAAAAATATATAATTACATCAAATTCTCCTATTTAAAAATAATGAAAATTTTAGGGTGTTACAAGAACCTTGCAACAACAAGCAGCTAGGCAATCCAGTTCGCCATGCTGATCGATCGCCCCCTTTCGCTTGACTGAAATTGGTTGAAAAACACTGTTTTGGCTGAATTATTGTGAGAGAAAAACATTGTTCCAGCTGAAAAACCCAGCTGAATAGTGCCGCTTTTAAAGTCACCCGAACGGGCTATAATATACATACTGTTAAACAACTAGAAAAATAATAATCGTGTGTAAAGTCCTAGAAAGAAAAACGGCGCATGTCAGCAATTCCTCCACTTGCTCGACTTAGGCCTTGTTTGAATGCACATATATTCATCTCAATCCATATATGTTAAAGTGGATTGGAGTGGAATTAAATTAAGTTATATTCTATTTCACTCCAACACATGTAGATTGAAATAAATATGCAAGCATCCAAGGCCTTATCGGTTGTCGTCACCAAGCAGACTCTATGGTGATGATGGGGGAAGAGAAGATTCCACCAATGACCCTGAGAGAGAATCCAGCGCGACGAACAACTGCCAGCAGCCTCGGTGGCAACAAGTCTACCTCTGAAGAGCTATTAGCGACTCCTAATGGCCCAAGACACAACACGCGCCCCAGCACCTCACCTTCACGGTTTGGTTGGAAATCGTTAAACCCATCAACCGAAACCAGACTAGACCAGCAGGGCCTGTTTGGAACGCATGATGTTCGCAGGAATCCTATAGGATTTGACAGTAATCAATTCAATTTCAAATACAAAAAACCTGCAGGAATAGAAAATTTTCTTGTGTTCCACACAGATCTTGAGGAGCGGGGACAGCCAAGGATCGATTGATCTATTACAACCAGAGCATGCAATCCGTCTAAACCAGCCAAAACCTTCGCAGAGATGAACTGGCATCCTCACCTGTGCCGGGCAGCTGGAGACGGAGAAGAGGAAGGAAAAACACCCCTCCGGATGGCAGAGTCCAACCCAGCCGCAGCGAGCTCGAGGATCTGTCCGACGTGCTCGCTGACTCTCTGTTTTGCTCGGAGGCGGAGTCAGGATGTGTTGATTTTTTAAATATTAGGGGAGACCAACAGCGTTGAATTTTCAAAAATTATTTGAATTTTAAATTTAGTGAAAAATTCACGTTCATAAGGGGGCCTGGGCCCCCCCCCCCCTGGCTTCGCTATCCGGGCACCGGCCTCCTGCTCCTCGGTGGCTTCCGCAACTGCTTCGCTGACTCTCGGCTTCCGCTGTAGGGCTCCTATTATCCTGGGCCTTTCAAAGTTCCCCTGTGACAACGTACTCATGCATCACGAGGGGATACTACTACTGTGATTCCTCCCAGAGTAAGTCTGTAAGTGTTACTATCGATACAGTAACTTGTGCTGTTGTCTATGTATGCAATTGGTAATTAAGGTTTCTTCTTCGTGATTGCATATCTAACTCAATCCTTTGATTTCGCAGACTACAACACATGCAGGTCTTCACTTTGAGGTTGTCAAGCACCTTAAGCTATACATCTAAAAAACTATCCCTTTAGTCTTTATGGAAGAGGAATTATCTTTAACTATTCGAGATATGATCATGTCATGGTTAGTTCGTCAAGTGTGGCTTGTTTCTCTTCAGTTAACCATAGGGAATGTTTTGGCATGGGACAGAGTGTGGATCATAGTGTTTTAGGTCTGACTTAATAAGGTTTGAAGCCACTGCTATATAGGCAAAAAAAAAGTTACTTATAACATGTGGGTTATGGTGTGTTAACAAGGTGTAACTAGTCACAATTATGGCAATTGAACCAAATATATGCCTGAACAATCACATGCTGTTTCTAAGTTGAAGCAAACATCCTCCGAAATTTATTGGTACCACTTGCCTGATGCTGTCATCGCACCACAGGAAGTCACACACTCATGCCACGCAGCATGCTCTGGATAGCATTCTGTTGTGGAAATGGTGGGATGCACGAAACAAAGTTAATACCGGTGATCCAATCCAGAGCAAACATGTTATATGCCAATCTGTCTTGGAGATGGCTGGGATGCTGAAAATGCCAGTGCACAAACTGAAACCTGCTGCTGGACCGAAGCCTATTTGGGTTAGACCTCGGTCAAAAGGTGTACTGAAGATTAACACTGATGGTGCGTTTGTGCCAGCAACAAAGGTGGGCGCCTGGGGATCAGTGGCGGAACTAGGGGGGCCAGCAGGGTCCATGCCCCCCCCCCCAACCCCAAGCATACCAAGCATAGTAGATTTTATTTAATATCTATATAAATAGTTGAATTTACAGCACAAAAATATCAATTTTCACCCCTTATTATGATTTTGGTTATAAATAGTGTAATTTTTTAAAAAAGTTGTTGAAACATATAATTATGCATATTTCATCACACTAAAAAATACGATCATATTTGTCCGCCCCTTAATCAAAATCGATGGTTCCGCCACTGCTGGGGATTCATTATCAGAGACTATACTGGTGCTCATGTATTGCAATACTCCAGGATGTGGTCAATGTTGGCCAGCTCCAGGATGCACTAATGGCGGAAGCAATCAGTTGCCTCGAGGCGTTGGAAGCAGCTGAAATGAATGGCATCTCCCATGTGCAACTAGAGGTGGACTCAAGTGTTCTGCAGTCCCACGACCGTGCTCCCAGTGGCATGATCTTCAATAATATTAGTAGCATTCTAGCTAATCATTTTGTATGCCTAAATGTTTCTCTTGTTCCACGATGTACTAACTCATCTGCGCACGAGCTTGCAAGTCTGGGCTTAGCTTGTGACCCCGGACAATCAAATACTTAGGACTGGCCCCCTCCCGGTATCTGTAAATATGCAAGTCATCCGCGATTTAGCGGAGTCTGGTGATGGTAATGAAAGGCCGTAGAGCCACCAAAGTTTCAAAAAACAAAAACAAGGTGTAACTAGCCACAATTATGGCAATGAACCAAATATACGCCTGAAAAACCGCATGCTGTTTCTAAGTTGAAGCAAACATCCTCCGAATTTTGTTGGTACCACTTGCCTAAGGAGGATGCTGTCATCGCACCACAGGAAGTCATGCTGCAGTTGGCCAAGGGATGCAGCATTCCTAAAGAAGATGCATCAGGTAGGTGCATGAACATATGTATATGTCTTTAGGAGTGTTTGATTCTCTTGGTAGCATTTAGCATATGTTGACGTACATGGGGTTCAAGAAAATATTATATAGTTTGCACCTGGGTGCTCATGATTTGGTTGTCAAATTATGCCCATCATGGATGTTTCCGTTTTGGGGTCTATAGTTGTTTTTTTCTTTTTGACTGACCTTCTGCAGACGATAGGATTAAAGAGAAATGAGAGGAAAATGTTTTGAAGTTTCTTTGCTGCAAATATGAGAGGTTAGTTTGTTCTGAATTTTATCCTTGATTGCTAATATATGTGTCCTCCACTTGATATTTTATTCTTTTCATTAGGAGGTGAAGAGCCGTGGTCTCCATATGGTCAACCAGCCAATGTAACAGATGGGTTTCAATATCTCGGCCTTGTGTATTTATAAACTTCACCGTCGTTCTTTCTCAGTCATAGCCAGATCAATCGTTTCATATCTCCATCCCTGCTCTTCCATATGCCAGTTCCAACTATTTTTGCCTTTTAGTGTTTTGTATGTAAGTGCAATTTCAGTTACTTGGTTCTTTTTTTTAATAATGCAATTAAACATCGGGCTTCATCCCCTTAGTAGAGGAATCAGACCAAACTTATTACAAAGTTCAACACACAAAAGTCACAGACACCCTTTAACTAAAACCAGGCCTAAAGTAAAGGGTCATCCATGAGATGCAAAGAAAGTCCTCATTGTAGCCTCCAGCTTGCAACATGCCTGTATAATCCAGTCTTTTCTCTCTTCACTTTGCTGCAATTGGGCCCAAAAATGAAACCAGTGCGTCCTCCTGAATAGAACCTACAAATACGTTTTAGGTTGAGATTTATGAAAAAACCCTATCATTCCTTGTTAGCCACATAGACCAACAAAATGCTGCAACACCAGTCGATAGTCGTGAATTGTACTTATCGCCTCCTTGTTTATGCCATACATTGAATAAATTTTCCAGGCTCAAAGGAGGCACTACACCGAACACAATATGTAATGCACACCACAAAAATCTAGCATGATAATATTTACAGAAGAGGTGATGAATGGTTTCAAAATTTTACAAAAGAAACATATTTTACTACTATTCCAATACCTTCTAGCTATGTTATATTTAGTAAGGACAACACTCTTCTTCAGGAACCATAAAAAAAACCTTAACTTTCAATGGTAATTTTATTTGCCAAATTTCTTGCATAACCTTAATACCATTACTGACTAGGACATGATACAGACTTTACTGTGAAGGTACTATTTTTGTTCAAACACCAAATTATTGAATCAGTACCATCTTGTAATGCAAAATTCGCAATGCGTGCAACCAGATTATGCCATTCCTGTAGTTTATTTCCCACCAACGCTCTTCTAAAAGAGATATTTAGAGGGCTTGTGCTAAGGACATTAGCCACAGTAGCATGTTTCTTGTGAACAATATCATACAAGTTTGGGTATCATGAAGACAAGGAGTATTTCCCTAACCAGGTATCTTTCCAGAATCTGATTTGAGAGCCCTCTTTGAAACTAAATCTTGCTAGGTTCATAAACGGGTCCTTCCCCCATCTGACCTGACAAAAAATGAGAATCTCCTGCCCTTTTACGTACACTAGACAGAGTCTTGTTTTTAATATACTTATTTCTTAGTAATTTTTGTCAAACCCCGTCTTCATTACTAAGGTTGAAAAGCCATTTCAATGGAGGCATTTGTTTTGTAAATCCAAGTTCTAGATACCCAACCCCCTTTGATCCTTTGGTTGGAATGCTATAGTCCATTTGACTAAGCCTATATTTCTTTTTGTGCTAATCACTTTTTAGAGAAATCTTGACCTATATTACTCTATTTTCTTTAGTACCCCTCTTGGGATTTCAAATAAAGAGAGCATGAGCATAGGTAAACCCATTTAATTCATGTAAGGAGAATAAAGTGCTTTGGTGAATCAAGTGCTCCATTTGACTAAGCCTATATTTCTTTGAATCGATTGGTATACCAGCCTTCCTAAGGAGTGTGTTGGCCGTCTCAAAGTAGTGATTGCACCTAGAACTCATGGAGAAAGTAGATCAGATGCAAACCCTAAAATGTGAATTTAAACACAAGTAATAGCAAAACAAGCACAACACATAAGACACAAGGATTTATCTCTTGGTTCAACTCGCCACCAAGGCTTGCCTACGTCCACGTTGTTAAGGAAACCACAAAGGCTAATGAGTAGCTTTTAACTCACACCTTCTTAAACCCACCACCAATGCAGTGAGCTCGAGGGTTCCACTAAGTCACAAAGGAAAATACACACTTCCTGGTTCTCAACCACAACCGATTGGGAGCTCCTGGACACCTCTAGCTGTTTAGGAGCCTTGCTCCAAGAGTATCGAACACCGCGGGCGGCTAGGGTTTCACCAAGTGCTCAAGATGTGTTAACACCAAAACTTGGTGCAATAATCGGAATCTTTTTTTTGGCGAGCAAAGAGAGAAGTTTTATTAGCTACGCGTATACCAATTACAATCGGCACTCAGGAAGGGCCAAGCGCACGCAGGAGCTTGTCCAAACCAGGCCGCAGAGTGTTTACTACGTCTAGCTAACAGCGCTAAGGCATTTGCTACTTGATTACCATCTCACTTTACTTGAGAACACTTCCATTCATTCATCAGCCGAGTAATAAGACCTCTTGCCTCCTCTATGATTGGGCAAATCTCTGATCTATCGAGCACTTGGCTTCTCAGGGACGAAATAACTCTTGCGCAATCAGATTCGATGATCACCTGTGAGAGCCCCCAATGATTTGCCCAGCGTAATCCTTCGACGCAAGCAAGAGCTTCTGCCTCAGGTGCACTACCGCACTTGTCGAAGAACTTCCATGCCGCAAATATGACCGCTCCATTGCTGTCTCTGGCAACAGCACCCGCTCCAGCTTCACCTGTCTGCTCCATGAATGAACCGTCGACGTTAATCTTGGCTCATCCGTCCAGCGGGAGCACCCAGCGCTGTGGCAGAACTTCTGCTCGAGGGTTGCGCATTGCGGGTCTCTCGTCGCTCTGCACTTCCTGTTTGCCTTTGCCATCGCATGGGGGTGCAAGAGCAGATGCCTCCAGGCTATCTCGGTAGCTGAGGAGGAATCCAACCGAGGTCGTCACCAGAATATGCCCTGTATTGTGCGTGATACTGTTGTGCACATGCCATGTACGCCATAGAAGTAGAAGGATCAAGCTCCGCTGCTCCTTTGAACACCTGTCCAGAAGCAGTAACAGCCAGTCCTTTTCCGGTATAACTCCACTGCTCTTCATCCGGCATTTGCCAGTGGTCTGACATGGCTTGCCGCAAGCACCTCAGTTGTGGGCAGGCTACCAGTAAAATCACATGTAGGTGTCGCCTCCAATCTCCTTTTGAATTTATTTCCTTTTGTTGGTAGAATATTCCTACTTAATTTCCCTGCAAAAATCTTCACTTTTGGGGGAACGTCGATGCACCAGATGTTGCACAATAATCGGAATCTAAAAGCAACAAAGAAAATACTTTGGCTGGGTGCTGGATTTGAAAAGTTACGTTGCTCCAGATGCATCACATATTTACATATGACTTGCTTGGTGATTGGAGGTGCTCGTACACGTAAAGAAAAGGAGGAAGTTAGCCGGGATTGGGATCGAGTTTGGTTTATAGATTCAAAAAATATGTGCATGTACGTGGCCGGCTAGATGTAATATTCGTATACGTGCTTGGCAGGAGTCAGCCGATGTCGCCCCTCCAATTCCATCGGCACTTTTGCGTGGCCTGCAGCCTGGTGGTCCTCACTCCTCAGACTGAACAAAAACGTCTAAGGTCTAAGGTCCAGGCGCATACGGAGCCGATGCAGCATTCAATGTTGCAATCAGATATCCACGGCTCAGGAAAGATCATCGGACCGAAACGATTCGAAGCTTGAAGAATTTATACTCCGAACTGAAGGTCTGGTCTGTGTTAACACCAAAATTTGATAAGCTTATTCGTAAAAAAAAATGGTAAGCTTATAAAGGAAGGAATCGGCCGACGATGTTAAAAACAAAAAAAATTCCTAATTAAGGGATATTTGTGAGCCAGACAGAAAATATTCTTTAATATATTTGAGAGATACATGACATCCAAGAGCTCCTCAGGTAAATAGAAGAGAAAAGCAAGAGAAGCTACAAGATTAAAGCAAAGAGAGACGAGAATGCACAGGATCCAGAAAAAATGAAAGTTGTATTCGTACTGGACTCATTGGCACGGCCGAGTGAATCTCTATCTCTACCTCTATAATACACCACTTTAAATTATCCTACAGCCACCAAACAAATCCCACCTCTACAGTCACGACCTAAACTACGTCCACCCCACAAAACGTACACAGAAAAAGATAACATTAAAAACGTACGCACCAAATTAAGTCTCACTCATTCTCTCTCCTTACTCAACCATATCCGACGGCCGATATTCTTTGGATCTCCCACCCCCGATCTCCCCACTTCACCGCTCCACCCCACCCACGCGCGCAGACGCCGGTGCCTTCTCTTGCTTTTTCGTTCCCCCCCTTCAACCCTCCGGTCCCGATCCACGCCGCCGCCCCAACCCAGGCCCCCGAGCTCGCCCTCTGCTTCACCAGGCAACTCGCACCCATCGTCGCCGGGGAGGGCGCCCCCAGTTCCGCCGTCGAACTCTCCTACCACCACATCGACCATGACCGGAACCCGCTGCCCCACGGCAAGCACCGTGTCGCCGTCTCAGCCTACTTCGGCGACGGACGCGGCACAGCGCGGCAACCGGCGGCAGGCACTCGCGAGCACCTCCTCATTGGGTCCAGGTACGAAGTCTCCTCCCCCATCTCCTCCTCCACCTCATCTCCCTTCACCTTCTCCTCCCTATCATTTTTTGTTTCTAGGGTTCTTGACTGCGGCGGCAGCGGCTGCTCCCAGCCGACTTCAGTCATGGCTTTAGTTCCTCCAGGTACATCTGTTCTCCTTCCCCTTCCACACCTCCTTCAGACCTTCTTCTTGCATTTGGTGAAACCATTGTTCCTATGCTAGATCTACGGGTGGTGTACAAGAAGCTGCAGCTTCCCCTCAACCTCCACCCCAAGAATTCCAAGCCCATACCATCAACTGCATCAGCTTATTGCTCATAATGTTTTTCCCCCTGCATCAGTGTATGCTCATTTCCATAGATCATATGAAACTTTGTTTTTCATTGGACGACAACCAATACTAATATCTAGGGGAAAAATAGTTACTTTTCAGTAACCATTTTGTTCAGATTTTGTCATCTTTATGAGCAATAGATTTTGTCTGGTCTATCCCGTCGTGGATGGTTTGAATTTGAAGCCTTAATTTTGTCAGTATTTTTACGGTGTAACTAATATGTTCTTTTTACTTTTGTATTCTGCCTGTTCTTTAAACTAATATTTTATTGGCCTTGCTAAAAGATGTTTGTTCGTGCAGTTCATACTTTGATTGTCATTTGTTTTTATTCTTTATTTTCAGGTCCAGACCCGAACTAGGAAGATGAATTCTCAGGGTGCTAGAGCAATTGTCAGGGAAGTCCTTTTCCTTCTTTTTTGTATTCAGCTAGGAGTGGCACATAACAATGATCTGGTTTTGCAATGCTCTAGCCCTATTAAGCTCTTTCCTTCTCTGAAGCCAAGGGGTGCTCACAGCTGCTTGTTACGGGAAATCGGGAACGACCTTGCTCATGGCCATAGGCATGGTATGCGGCTAGCTCATGAGAGGGGAGGGATCACTAAATGGAAATTTCCTAAAAAAAAGGAGTGCATGGGAACGTTGCATTGAACTCTGCCATTAAGCATGGATCACTGAATGAAATTTCCAGCTTTGCAGTCATCGTCCTGGAGATCTAAATCAAGAGGTTTCAGTTCAAGATCATTGTGGCGACCAACAATGTGGTAAGCTACATAGAAACACTGCGATTAAAATTATATATATTGCCTGTCAAAGTTCTAGGATATGCTGGCAATTTTTTAAAACTTTCATATCACACTGAGCCAGCAAAGAGCTTGCTGACCAACTTAAGAAAAAAATTTACAAAGCACTAGAAGGACTACTCCATGATGGAAGAAAATCCCAATTAAAATGGTGTAATATGCTGGTTTAAACATCTGCAGTACCATTTCCAAGCAATAAATATCAATTGTGCTCTCTGGTTTATATATCAATTGACACGGACATATCATGATTTGCATTTTGACTTTTATTTACGTGAATGAATATGGAATTTGACGTTATTCTAATTATTGGATTATGTGTGGAGCTCTATATATGGTTTTTAATATGAAGACGGCTAACTAGAACTTTTTAACAGAAATGTTTTGCTCCAATTTTCTGGTAAACATCGTAGCAACAGAGAAAGCTGAGTTCAGGACCTCAGCTCAGCCAAGTCCGTCGGCACCAGTATTGCATAAAGTGAACAGGTAAGTAGCTAATCGGCTAGCCTGTATCTTCTTTGTTTAGTTGCAGCAGATTGTGTTTTGTTTAGGCCAATCATCTTGGTTTTTTCAGCTAATC
The DNA here is from genome assembly GCA_904845875.1 of Miscanthus lutarioriparius. Classification (NCBI taxonomy): domain Eukaryota; kingdom Viridiplantae; phylum Streptophyta; class Magnoliopsida; order Poales; family Poaceae; genus Miscanthus; species Miscanthus lutarioriparius. The sequence continues at coordinate 126,963,730 of CAJGYO010000007.1, read as the reverse complement.
AGTTTAATTTTTTATGCAATACAAAAAATTATATGAAACCTGAACATATGTGCAGATGGCAATTTTGATAGCTAAATAAATATTGAAACTAATCTTTACTTTTTGCTACACACATATCATTCAGTTCTTAATTGATTGGAATTTCTTCTGTTGATTTGTAGTGTGGCATTAGTTAATGGTACTGTACTGCTAGCTTAGTTCTGTTCGGCTGAAGAGGGGATAGTAACTGTTCTTCCAAATCCAGTCAGTTTCACAAATCCTGAAATCCATAAAGAGGGTGCACGTACTGACTAATTTACAAAGGGGAATTTAAACATGCATGTCATTATTATTTTTCCAAGTTTATGTTGCTCTATTGGCATATGGCTAGCCAGGATGAAAATATTAGTGTTGTGCTGTGTCCATTAATAAGCATGCTTATTGGAGTTTCTTTTTCTTAAAAAGAATCGTATCCAGTGGCTGGCTGAAGTCTAATTCATGGGTGTTCTTGGATTCAGAAGCAGGCAAGCACATGTTGTTGTTCTCTACAAGTACATGCCCAACAAAAGCTTGGATGACCCACCCGTTCTACTAAAGCTCATCCTACCCTTTCTTGGAGATTGTGCCGTACAAGGTCTCGAATACCTCCACGAATGAGTCTCTACCAGTATATAATGCACCGGTCAGAGATCGCTTTCTTGCTGCGTAAAGCTCCCATTCATTCATCATATGGAAATCCTGGATAAAAGTATTCGCTTGCTGCTAACCTACTCTTCTTTGATTGGTTGGTGACGGCGAAAATGTTGACCTCTTGCTGCATGAACTCAGATCAATGTGCTAGAATTAGATCAATGCATTCTAACTAGGATTCCTATGGTCCTAATCAGTGGTGTTAGATAATTTGACTGTTGATTGCATACGAAGTTTTATCATAAAAAAGACTTGCAAGGTTTGTTAGGAGGGTGGGGTTGGTATGCTTTTGTGAGATAGATGTCTTTGTCAAATAGGTGCGATTGTTGATTTGCATTAGAACGACAAATCCAGACAGTTTTAATTTGTTGAATGCAGGTGCTGAATGTAACTTTGAGGATGACTCTGTTACCTGTATTCCTGCAATGTCATAATCATGATCCTAATGTCAGTAGAGTTTCCAAAGTAGACCATTTCAGATGACTTGGCTTCCTTTATTTATGAGCAGATTGTGCTTGATGCAGGTGGTCACTTTCTGAGGAAACTTTTGCTGGATGGCAGGAGATTCCCAAAAAATGCATCTCGAGCTACAGCAGTTTCTTTGGGTATGAGTTCTCTCTCAAGTTGTGTTGCTTATAATTTGGCTTTCAAGTTCTCAAAAAGTGTGGTTTCTTGATTTTAGTTAATCTATGGAACAGAAGTCATAGGCTGGCAATTTTTGTCTGTGTAGGTTATTTCTCACGGTGAACAAGTATATATTCCCCCGTGTGACGAAAAAAATGTGCGAGCAAGAGTTGGTTCACGACTGGAGATATAGCTGCCTTTGGGAGTGGGTGTGTGCACTACCACATCGAGCTTGTGCTGATGATGGCGACTTGAGTGTTCATTTGTCTAAGCTTCTAAGCTTGTCATTCTTAATTCAACTTCATTCTGTTTTCACTAATCTGTAGTACTGATAGAGTATATAGCCATTGCAGGTCCAAAAGGTCAGTCGAATGTTTTTTATGTCTGGACATCACCTGAATCAAGAAGACAACATTGGCAGATCGATAGCGGTAGCTAGAATTGAAAATTTATGTTTTATAGCTGGCTAAATGTTTCTGTTGTTTTTTTTTCTTAAATTTATGTATAATACACATTATCTGAATGGCGTATGTATAGGACAAATTTCTATAATATACTGAAAATGATGCTGAATTGGAATCTCTCTTAATTGTATTGATATACTCTATTTATGTGACGAAGTACCACCGTAGTTTGGTTATCTTCATGTGCATCCCTGAAATGAAGCCGTGGCGTTAGCCGAGTGAATAGGAATTAGGAATATTATATTCTTTTTGCTGTATATGATGTGTGTGTAAAGGAAGTCTATCCTGTTGGCCGTAGACTAGGCTTACCACCCTATAAATTACAGGGTACGCGGCCAATTGCAGACATCCTCTCAAACAATTAATATAAATTTACTTTTCGGCTCAACGCTAAATCCTAGGAGTAGTAGGAGTAATATAGAAACCCAGCGAGTTCCTTCAGAGGATAGGGCTTCATCGATTCGATTACCGTTCGTTTGCAAGTTCCGTCATACCGACATCTCATGACGTGTAGCGAGGCTGCATCTAATCGACCTCTCGCTAAGTTGGGTGTTTGTCACCAGTTATCAATTCTATTTGTGTCTTGTAAGGCTGCATCTCATGACCTCTTACTGGATTTGGTAGAATCACAGTTATCTTGCCTTGATTAAGATCTATCGGCTTGTATCTTTTGAGTCTATTATTTAGCTGCTGGTGAAAGATTGATTTATCTAAAGAAAACATCAGATTAGCTCTTATTAGCCGATAGTTCTTATCTTGGCCTTATTTATGCTTTTACTGTACTTTTATCGCCCTGCTGCCAACTCTGCATCGTTTCGACCTGATTGGTGGTGACGTAGATTAATTGTTATTAGCTCATTGGCTTTCTTTGCGATAAGTTAATTGTTCAGTAATTGCTTAATCGTCATCAGCCTGGTTTGCACTTCATGATCATCCTCTATGTTGATTCGGCTCGGATAGCCGATGACCTGTTCATGCTCATTAGGATGCTGGAATCGGCCCCATGGCCAATAGCTTATTTACCATGTTTTATTTTGTTGTGTTGCTACTGCTACTAGCACCAGGATCACATCCCTCGGACTTCAAAAGATTCTCTCTCCTTGTTAGTTGAATGGTCAAACTGACTGGCATGCCCGCGAATCTCCAAAATCGATAAGACCTGCACTAGAGCTAAGCAGATCTCCCAGGCCATCGTTTGACGACGAGGGATCTCCATCGCCAAGTCACAATCGGCTGATGACCGGGATTTTTTGGCATCCACAAGATGCGTGGATCTTGATCTTCTCTGGCCTTTCCTCTCTCTCTCTAGGAGCCAATCACCAAAAAGAATCACTAAGCTTTGGACAAAGGTGATTGGGAGCATCAATGGAGAAGAGAGAAGCTTGGTTGGTTGGATGGGAGTGAATGTGAAAGAAGATAACCATCGGAGGAGAGAGGGAGAGGTATAAATACCTCCCCAACTCCCACAAAATGGTCAACAAACAGAGCGCGGAGGCTCCGCCCATCACACTTGCAGGCTCCGTGACGCAGAGGTTCCGTGCAGGCCAGGATAGAATAGGAATGTAAAGCTCCTGACATTTTTGTGTAGACTGGGTATTTTGACGTGTTGATCTATAGGTTATGAGCACTTGTATCATCCTAGCTTACCTTTAGCATCCTCCTTAATAGTACGGCTCATCCTATACTCAAATTCAAAAGACGTTACATGGAAATATTCTGGGGCAACGTGTGGCAGAACCGTCTAATCTAATGCCTCACAGGAGTGCTTGTCTTTCATTAGACACTAAGCACTCGAGGGAGAACACTAAATTACTCGGTTCCGTCGGGCACACCCCAGGGGAGAACCCGAAAATACACATTTTTGCCATCAGGATCATAAATGAGAGAATAAAGCTTACATCATTTAACCATTTCTTACATCACTTTACATGTACATCAGAGTATAACATTTATTATTAAAATAGCGGAATGCAATCATATTATCAGAGTTATGAATAATTTAATTGAACAACGGAATATAAACATGTGAACAGAGTTACAGCGGAAATAAACATCTATTAATGACATGATGAAGTATTGATATATAAACTATGACAACAGATTATGAAACCTTCATTTATAAAAGCATTTGGTGAGAGTTATAAATAACAACTACGATCGTAGCGTAAAGGAATCCTCGCTGAGCCCACCAGGAGTTATCCACACACAAGGGTCAGCTCTAGCATCCACCTGTCACCTGCAGCAGGGGGAATAAAACCCTGAGTACTCAATTGTACTCAGCAAGACTTACTCGACACGAGGAAAGAAAATACTCCAAGGATATGCAAGGCTATCTGGCCTGTGGGTTTATTGCATTTGCAGGAAGCATGACTAAGCGTGCGTCCTTATATTCGATTTTTATTAATAGCCGCATTGGTTCATTAACTAACCATTCTATGTAAGCACTTGTGCTACTTTCAAGTAGGTGGTAAGCAATCAGACTTCTTTTTCCATTTCATCTTTCATCTTTCAGTTCTTACTATGATGCTAAACCGTAGACAAGCCGTACCGGATCGCCCGGCGATTCGTGAATCAATGCCCCCAGCTGGGTACCCCGAAAACACACGCCCCGCTTGTACCCAAGGCACAAGCAGGACCAACCCATCACTCTCCTGTCCCGGGTGTCCAGGTCCCCGTCCAAACTAGGACTCCAAGCCCCCGCCCCTGAGTCCCGGACTCAGTGCGGTGCAAGGACCTCCTCCACCAAAATAAAACCCTGACACTCGGTCCGAAAAGAGCCGGATCCACGACAAGAGAGCAACAAGTCTTCCAAGCGCCCATACCCAAGTATGTGCTCGCGATAATAAGTCTGTGACTTGCCTAGATGCCTTATGCAACGATCGGTCCTTAACCGACCAGACAGGGAAAGCAGTGTAACCAAGCCATGCCCCGTGTCCACGGCGACACAACTTCTTACACCCACCAATACCCAAACCATATCCCTGCCCGATCACTATTTTTTCTTTCCACCATTTATATTTTTCAAGTGATAATCATATAGTAACATATTTCCTATATCTCGCGAGTGACAGACAATCACTCCACTTCTACCGGAGTCCTGTAGCATAACATTCTACACGATATATATGTAAGTGAGTTTCATTCAACTCCTTAAACTTAATGCACAAATATAATTTTAACTGCAGAAAGTAGGGGTTATGCAGCGGGGCTTGCCTGGATAAGATATATTTAAAGTTAGTATCTGCATCTTCATATCATCCACTATCATCCGAATAGAAAGCCCATTGTATCATCTCCTGGAGAGAATACCATTACACCATCTTCGGATTCCCAATCACAATTCGATCGATCCGTTGATCCATCATCGTACCTATATGATATGCATGCGATGCAAATGCAAAGACATAATTAATCGACTGCAATCGTGACTCGTAAAATACGACGTACGCCTCTCAAGCTAACGAGCTAGTTCTAACGACGACCGTACTTAGCTACGTATCCATGTTGTCGGATGAGGCGCTATTTTCCAACAATAATTTTATAATGTGTTTCTTTATTTTATTCTATCGATTTAATCTTTATTCGGAATATGGCATCATTATCTATTTAGCAAACTAATTATTCCAGAGCTACAAAATTTATAGTGAGTACCTAATATTGCTAGGAACCTACTGTTGGCCTGTTCGGTTGGCTGGTTCATATCATTGCTGGTTCGTTTATGTGAGAGAGAAGTACTGCTGACTGATTCATGTGAATAGTATCCATGTGAGGGGGCTGGCCAGCCAGCCCAACCAGCCAGCCCCAGCCGATCGGGCTGTGTAAAGTTTTAAGATCCAATACTATTACCAACTTATCACGGAAATTCCTACAACTTTATATTTTACAATATTAAGTATCTTAGATTAATTATATATCTCCCAAAAATATTACCAAACTATGTGAACAAAATATACTAACAGGTAGAGCATGATTTTAGGAGACTAACAAAACTGGTTTCATAATTTTTAGACAACTACACAAATGTATATTGATTTTACAATTTTATTCCCGAACTAAATTAGCTACTTGTTTTAGAAAACCAAAGGGACCAGCAGGCACCAATCGGCCCAGTGGAGACCGACGCAGTACCAGTCGGCCAGATTGGCGCAACGCAACCGCGGCTCGGCGCCTGAGACCTCCCGGTCGACCTAGCAGCATGACGAACGGCCCAACACATGGTGGGCGCTTAGCGGCCTAGTAGCGGCACGTGGCCATCGGCCCAACAATGAGGCGGGCACAGGCACAAGACGGCCCAAAGAGAGCGCGCAGCCCTCCAACCAGCGGCCCACCAATTCGGCCGCCCGCTGTGGCATTAACGGCAAAGCCCGGTGGGCGGCTGGTGGCGCGGCATATATGCAAAACGGACCTCACGTTTTCTCGAAATTAACCCGCAGGACATTTGCACTATTTACTTGAGTCATGTATTTAGCAAAAAAGGACCCTGTATAATTCATTTGCTTGGATATATACCCTTCACATCATCTTCTTCGTAGAGTCAAGCAAAGGAGCTTCGGCCGGTGACCAAACCCGGCCGGGTAGGCACGGCGGTGGCGGGAGACCCGCCGGAGAGTTGCCCGGGAACTCGCGTGACCACGGCCCGGCAGCAGCAAGACCCGAAACTGTCCCACGGCAGCCGCCCGCCTGACGAACCGCGAAGAAGGCGGCAAACCGGCGATGGGCGGCTCCGACCGGACGGACGGCGACAACGACGCTGGCGAAGCGGCTTGGCCGGCCGCCAGCAGTGCGGTGGTGCGGTAGCTGAAAAACTGTGGTTGCGTTAAGGGCGGCTGCGGTTCACGGCGGCTCGGCGAGAAGCAGGGGCGCGCGCGACGGACGGGCGCGGCATGTCAGCCAGCCTGGCAGATCACGGGCAGCCATGGACCGAGGGGCGCGGCACGCGGGTTGGCGACGCCGCTGCGCAAGAGAGAGGGGAGGAGCTAGCGCAGAGCAAGCAGAGGGATGCAAGGGAAGCGGAGAAGCGCGGTCCTCTGCTTAAGACGCCCGAGGCAGCCGATAAGCGCACAAGGCAAGGCGTGGGCTGTCGGGCTTCCCTGTGCGGTGCAGCGAAATGAGAGAGAGAGAGAGAGAGAAGAAAATGCACAGACCGGCGCAGCATGCAGTGGTAGACAGACAAGACAGGACAGACAGAGGTAAAGCAAGGGCAGACTCGTGAGAGAGAGAGGGAGAACGGACAAGCAGCAGCAGCTCAGCGTGCTTTTTTGCATTGAGAATATTATTTGTTTACTCTAGCTGCCAGCTGCGGTAGATTACTAGATATACCGTACTGGATAGTGGAGTAAAAAGCAGCAGCTGCAGCATTCTGTCAAATCATCATTAAGATACCCACAGAGAAGAGAAAAGGACGCAAGAGAGAAGGGACGCAGCGAGCAAGCACCCAGGCCGACAGATCCACACGCGTGAGGTCACGAGGAAGCAACGTCCAGTCTTTCAGCAGTAACCAGCAGAGGCAGACAACGGAGAAAAGAAAGAGGAAGCAAGAGGTCGGTCAACTTGTATAGCCTTACAGAGAGCATAGACAGATAGCACAGACAGGGACGTTTTTCCGCAGCACTAGCGCCACTGTTACACGTTCTTTGATTTAGAGCTATTGTCGTAACGCGTGTGTATATATATATATATATATATATATATATATATATATATATATATATATTAACGGTTTACTACTTTAGTCAATTTACAACATCTAGGCACGTGAAAATTTCAGCAAGCTCGAATTTAAATTTGATTCAAAAGGTATATATATATATATATGTATATCGTTCTATTTATTAATGGATTTTATTTTATTTATAAATGTTGCTTTTCATGCCGAATCTTAAAGAACAAATCGTTCGATAGCATCGTTATCGGACCGTCTTAAATATTCCTACGTACGGTGTAATTTAACTTGAGCGTGTATTTGAGTCCACGAAACTAAGTCTTACAGGATTCGCTTATCGCCTCGAGTACGTTTTAAATTAAAAAATTCCACGGAACTCGTTTCGAAAATTTGACTTAGGCCTAAATTACGGTGCTAAATAAGCTCGTAACACCAGGGGTGTTACACAGCGTGAAGTTACACTTCTAAGAACGTTACATGGGAATATTCTAGGGATACTTGAGAGTAGCAAGGAGATTTGGCACAGACTTCAACCACTCTCCTGACGTCGTTAGAGTTTCAGCCATAGGGGACCACAATCTAACGGTCTCCAACAGCTTGTGGTGCCTTGGCCTAGCCCTGGAACGACGAGGGCATCTTCTAGGGCCTCCCTCGCTTTGCCACCTTCGCCAAAAACCTTCACCCCTATAAAACAAAGCTTTGTTGTATATCCTTTCGGTGCGCTGGGGAAATGGCAGGGACGGCATCAGTGAGGGTGCTTGTGAGGCTACCCTCGAGGCGTTTTCTGAATTCCTGTGAAGGTCTAGGTCTAAGGATACGAAGGGAGGGGGTGTCATTGCGAGGGCATTCCCCGACAATTAGTGATGTCAACTCATGGTTTCACATTGGTTTTTCAATGCCTCGTCTGAAACATGTTCTCTGAATCACTAAAGTAGTAGAATTACTGACTTGTTTTCCTTGTTGAAACATAATTAAAATGTGTGTTTGAAAGCCCTAGTTTGGTTTTGGATAATTGATGAAACCTAGTGTACTAACCTGTCGGTGTTTCGAGTTTTCACATGCTAGTAAATTTCTAATATTGCGCATCTGGCCCGGATGGTGTGCTAAGAGGACACGAGGTTTATACTAGTTCGGGCAGAAAGTCCCTACGTCCAATTCGTTGTTGCTGCTCGTGTTACTAGCACTGAAAGTTCATAGTAGGGGTTACAAATGATCGAGAGAGGGACAGGTCCCAAGTCTCTAGTGAGAGGAGTAAACGGGTGCCGAGGGCTCGGTCGCTTCTCGGCTGTGTGCTTTGTGTTCTAATCGGTTCGGGGTTTGAGTCTGAATCGGTGTGATGTGTTTCGATCCGATCGATTCTAGTGTCCTATGGTGTGTTGTGATGAGTTCTGATGTCCCTTGTGGGATGCCCTGCTTTCTCTTTTATAGGCCAAGGGAAAGCACGGGTTACCGTGGAGGAAGAGAAGAGAACGAGAGGAAGAAGTCCTTCAGGATCGTCGGGTCGTTCTTCTCCTCTATGCGGGTCCCACCGACCCTGTAGACGTGAACAGGGGCAGTTTCTCGTCGCGGCCCTATCCATCACTAGCACCATGTGTAGGTGTCGTCTGTCGGTCATGGTGCTCCATTCCATCCTGGCGGACGTCGTGGTGAACTGACGCGCCCATCAGTGTTCCTACGGGGGGTAGGCAGAACAGCATCGGTACGCCCGATGTTGTTCCTGACGTGAACCCCTAGGTATGGCCCATCATGGGTCGTGGGCTACATCGAGGCATGCCAATCTCTTCCCTAGCGTTAGAGCTTTGACCTGGGCCCATACGCTTGGACCTGGATTGGTTGGCGGCGGTATGGGTCTCCGTCGAGCGAGATGGAGCCTCTAGCCTCGGTGTCGGGCGAGGTGGAGTTCCTCCCCAGAGGATGGGCGAGGCAGAGCCCGCGGCCTTGGTGTTGGGCAAGGCAGAGCCCGTGGCCTCGGTGTCGGGCGAGGCGGAGCCAGCCCTCAGGAGTCGAGCGAGGTAGAGCCCATGGCCTAGGTGTCGGGCGAGGCAGAGCCACCCTCAGGAGTCGAGCGAGGCGGAGCCCGCGGCCTCAGTGTCGGGCTAGGTGGAGCCACCCCTCAGGGGTTAGGCAAGGCAGAGCTGGCGGCCTCGGTGTCGGGAGAGGCGGAGCCACCCTCAAGGGTCAGGCAAGGCAAACCCCATGGCCTCGGTGTCGGGCGAGGCGGAGCCCGTGGCCTCGGTGTTGGGCGAGGCAGAGCCACCCCTCAGGGGTTGGTTGGAGCTATAGTCCCGCTCTTGACTTCTTGGATAAATCAATGTTGATGGTTATTAGCTCCTCTTCGGGTACCCTAGTATTGGTCCTCGACAGTAGCCCCCGAGCCTGCGGAGGAGTAGAATACTCCTTCGGAGGCTTTTCCGAACGAGAGGACTCTGAAGGCCTTGGCCTTCCTTTGTCGCCCACAGTGCGACCTAGGGACGGTGATTCTCTTTCCTTGAGCCCCCTCTCGTAGTAGGGGCCTGGTCAAAGATCGGTTCATCTTTGTGATTGTCTTCCCTCAAGCATTTTTTTTGATAAAACGGAGGGGCCGAGCCGTGCCATGATTTTCCTCTAAGGATGAATCATGGCATCCGGTGAGCTATTTAATGGGCTAGTCTAAGTGGGGTCCCCGGCATCCCATTCGTGGGGATCCGGCTTGGGTCAGTTTGGTGATCGATTCCAGATTCTTGGCGGTCGATCCGTATAGTTTTTGGGTCCGTTCGACCGATCCCGAGGGCTAGGCGCCTTTCTTTGAGGAAAAGCCATGGATCGTAACCGGCCAAGACTCAAACATGAGTTGGGATGCTCATGGCGCTCGCGCACCCAGGTTCTGGCCGCTAGCAGGCCCATCCCTTTCCACCTCTCACTCTAGAGGTGCCTAGAGCGGTTGTCGAACCCATTGATGGGCCAACCTAGAGACTCCTTGGCCCACTTGGGCCATAGAGATGCTTTTAGATCCGTATTCCTCTTACCCACGATGAGTCATGGCCCGTCTGGAGAGGCAAAATGTCCGGTGAGTTTTTTGAGGGAACGGATAGAGATTGCGTGCGCACGTCCTGCGGTGGGACGTTGTGGCAGATCGTGGTAGGCGCAGAGATCTAGGCGGATGGTTGGTTTCCTCGCATCCGTTGCCCCTATAAAACCAAAGGGTTCGCCTCCAGGATTCCATACCTTGCATCCTTGCCTCCGTAGCCACAACCGCCATCGCCAATCACTTAGGTTTCCTACTTCCGCCTCCCCATCGTCATCGAGCCCGCATCCGTCCGCCCCACCTCCAATGGATCCATGGTGCTACTTTGACATCACCTTCCAGCGCATGGATGGCCTCGTCCGATCACGGTCTTCTCCGTGCGCGGACCTCGGTCGAGGAGTGACTGCTACCCGGCAAGGAGGCTCTATCATCGCCGCCTGATGGCTATGTGGTGTCGTTCGCCCACTTCCATGAGCGTGGGTTCACGACCCCACCCATAAATTTCTTTTGGGGCTACTACACTATTACAAGATCGAGCTGCAGCATCTCAATCCCAACGGGATCTAGCACATGGCGGCGTTCATCGCCCTGTGCAAGGGTTTCCTGGGGATCAGCCCCGACTTTGACCTATGGAGGTACTTCTTCGCTGTCATCTTCCAAAAGAAGAGGGAGAAGAGCGGCAGGCAGGAGCTACATATGCCGATGGGGTGCGCTGGTATCCAGCTTTGGAACAATCGAGTCTGCGAGTACCCCCATGAGGCTCTCGATGTCCAACAAGGGGTGGCACTCGCAGTGGTTCTACCTCAAGAACGACGTCGCCGCCCCTCTACCGGAGTTCACCGGACGCCTGATCAAAGAGGGCCCGTAATCATGGAGGAAGTGGGGCATTCTGGACAAGGACAAGAAGAAGATCTAGGACCACATTGCCGCCATCTACATCCTAAGGAGAGCGGCCTGAAGGGGTCGGGCATCATCGGGGCCTACCACGCAAGGAGGTTGGCGCCGTTGATGATGCGCGCGCTCCCGCTATACGCGATGGCGCCCGAGGCGTTGTTCGACGGAATGGTGCTTGTCGAGAGCGCTCCCCCACTCCAATGTCGCGCAATGCATTAAGGAGGCGATGGAGCCTTCATGGGATGACACGTGCGTCCCCCTCGATTTTGTCTACCCGATGCCGGGACATCCTCCGATGCGGCTAGAACCAGGCCATGTCGTCTTCGTAAGTTTCCCCTCCACATACCTCCTCTTCAATTGATTTCCCAACCTCTTGATACTAACTTTGAGAGGGATGGGACCATCCGAGGGACCTCATCTTCACGAATCACCCAGCGCCATTGCCGAGGGATTCGTCCGTGAGGGCGGCGAATTGCGCTAAGGTCGAGCGGCTGAGGAAGGCGAAGGAGGACAAGAGGAAGAAGAAACAGTGGAAGCTATAGGCACGGGAGCGAGGGGAGGACACCGATAGCAATGATGATGATGGGGGGATGACAACGAGGTAGTCAACGACATCGAGTGGGATGACCTAGAGAATGAGGATGTGCGACAGATGTCGATTCATCCTTGCAGGAGTCAGGACCCTTCCTGTTCCACGGAGGGGAGGGCACATCTAGGGAGTCAGTGGAGATGGGTCGTACCACTACACCCGAGGAGGTGCTAGCGGAGGCGGGTGGCTCCACCGTCGCGCCCCAAGATCTAAGGGGAGCGAGCCCTTCTGCTCAGGAGCATGTGGCGGGCTCAAACAGCCCTCACCCCGACGAGGCGGAGCAGAGGTTGAGGGGTTCACCCCCAAACATATCTGTCCGCCCGACGGTGCTGAGGTGAGTCATCGGTTCCTTTGTTTTTCCATGTTTTGGTCGAATTTCTTCGTGACTTATGCTTTTCATCTCTTGCAGTGTTGGGAGGCAGCGTAATGCTTTGGCGCTGGCGCCAAAGAAGAGTGTCGCCCTTCAAGCGATGCGGCAGCCGTCGGCTAGCGTCGCGCCCGTTTTGGGTGGGAGCGGTGCCAGTGAGACTACATCACTGGCCGGTCAGGCGCCACCCATGGTGGTGCCCATGCCCTTGGTGGGACAGGCGGACACAGGGGCTCAAGGGACGCCTTCGGACGTCATGGAACAGCCGGCGATGGCGGCGATACCGCTGATGATGATAGGGCAGACGAGGATGCTGATCGTGCTCGTGGCGCCGACCATGGTGGGCGTGACATAGCCGATCAGGACCTCACCGATGCAGGCGGAGGTGGCAGTGGCTGTGACAGGCGGGTCATAGCCTAGTGCTATAGTGGTGGCGCCTGAGGAACCGGCGTGACCTGCACCATTGGTGGCCCAGGTGACAGCATCTGGCATGGGCCGAATGGAGGGGGACATGGCCGAGGGGTCCTCAGAGGTCATGGTGTTGGGAGAGGAGTCAGCGTCCATACTACTGACCCCTTCCGTCGCCAGATGGAGTGTCCTAGTGGGGGCATCACGGCGAGGAGGGTCGGCGGTGATCGGGGCTGGCGAGGAGTTGTCCCTAGCCCTAATGTTGGTGGGCAGTGACTTGCCTGCGTGGGGCAAGCCCCTACTCTAGTGGGTGAGACCAGAGGATCCGACGTCGACGCTCTTCACTCTCGACAACGCCGTAGAGAGCATGGAGCGGGAGAGCCTCGACGTGGGGATCGCGTCCATGCTCAAAGCCTTGGACCACGCCCAAGGTGCCTTGCGCGACGTTGTCGTTCCCTCCGACCGGGTATTCGCTTGACCCTGCTTCTCGCCATTTTCTTTCTCTATATATTTTTTGTATTCTGACCATCATCTCCTTTCAGTCCCTTATCACTCATAGCCGGGGGAAATCTCGGTTCCTTCATGAGCAGAAGGAAACCTGGGACCGCCTCATTGAGGAGGTGTGGCTGCGCGGGGAGGTGACCGCTCAGCTTGTATCCTCCCAGCAGAGGGTGGCCAAGCTAACTCCCCTTGTTGAGGAGGCGGACAATCTTCGGTCGTGGGTGGCTGAGGCCCGTCGGCATGCTGACAAGGCCGAGAGGGTGTTCGAGGCCCTATCGATGATATCGTGCAGGGACGATGAGTAGGCCACCAAGGTCAGGAAGGAGCGGGATGAGCTACTCCAGAAGGACGCTGAGTCCCACCAGCAGATTCTCAACCTTCTGGCTGAGGTTGAGAAGGATAGGGAGCTGAAGCTGGGGGCCAAGGAGAAGCTCGTGGCCCTAGAGAAGAGAGTGAGTCTAGATGCCACGACGGTCGCTTGGCTGCGCAAGGAGCGGGATGAGCTACTCCAAACTACGGAGAGGCTCTGCTCGGAGCATGGGGTGGCTCATGAGGAGCGTGACTAGAACCTCCAAGAGTGTGACCAAGCCTACCAAGAGCGCGACGACGCGCAGCACAAGGTTGGCTTCCTCCAAGCCAAGCTTGGAACCACGACAACCCATAAGCTGGAGGCCGAGAGCGTCTCTACCGAGCTAGCCGTGGACCTCGCTAAGGAGAGGAGGAATCTTCAGCATAGAATGATGAGCTCAGTATCTTGAGCACCACCCTCGGAGTGGTCTGCGATGACCTTGAGGTGGTGTGGTCGGAGGGGACCAGCTCGCTCGTGCCTCGTGCCGTTGAGATCACAGCCCGGGTGCACCAGCTCGAGAGGAATGTGCTTCACACCAGGGTCAATGAATCCTTCATGATTGCTTGTTCTCATTATGGGGACAACATCGACCTAGAGACGATGAGCCATGGCTTCGTGCTTGGCTATGAAGTCCATGAGCTAGAGGAGATAGAAGTGGCGGTGGCTCCCCTTTCGCAGGACCTGGCGGACAGGATCGAAAGCATAGTTCTCCCCCTAGAGGGGTTAGTTAGTTCAATAGGTTGATCATTCTTGTAATCAGAGGATAGGTGTCAACCTTTGTGTAACGCTTAAACAAACTTGTCATTTTGTTTTGCTTGACCGAGTCTGTTCTTTTGTTTTGGTGCGAACGGATTTGTTTTTCCTCCCTTTTTATGTGTGAAAAGGGGTTCATGTGTTCTGACCCTTCCGTTTGTTAAGACCGTAGGGCCCTAAGGTGTAGGAGGGAAACTCTAATCACACGCTGGTAAGCAAGAGTGCCATAGCCATTGGGGCGTAGGTTTCTCGTAGTCTGACTAGCCTTGCTTAGTCGTTCGTTTCCGCAGACCTTGCCACTAGGTTTTTAACGTGAGGAAGGGGTCGGGTGCGGCGACCGTTTTAGAAAGGGTGTATATATGCCCTTATCAGCCTCCGAGTGAGACTCGATCCCTTGCCATTGCTAGGGTCAGGTGTCACTGAAGATCAAGGAGAGGATAGCAAAACTAGTAGTAGAAAGCGTCTCTTGTTTTTGCACGTACCCCCTCCCTAGGATCTGAGCCATCTTTCTACGACCGTGCGTTCTGTCTCTTTATGATCGTTGCCCCGTCTGCGGTTTCCTCAACCGAGGGGGGTTTGAGCTAATGTCACTTGACTCAGTGGCTCGAGTGGCGCCCTCGGTGAGCTCGCTAATGGGCATGTTCGAGTGGAATCCGGGTCCGTCGTTCATGATGGGGTCGACATAGCCCCCATGTGGCATTCCACTGCACCTTAACCCGCCTCCCGACAGATCCCTACGTCGCTCCAGAGAGTGACTTAGGTGGCCCGCTGGCCTCCCCCGATGGGGATTATGTGGGATCGGCTCAAGGTTAGGATCGAATGAGAAGGTTGAGATGACCCTATCCGCTTCTAAGCGAGGTCGAGCGAAGGCCGCTAGGGCTCATCTGTGTTTTCTCCCCTGGCTCTGTTCGATGCTAGGTGGCCTTGAGCCCTTCGTGGGTCAGCCTTCGAACCCCAATCAGGTGGACTCCTAAGTTTGAGTCGGGCGGCTTGAGCCCTCGAGCCTCGTTGGGCTTGGTAGGGGTCAGCCAAATTTCATGCGTCACCCCATCCTCGGTTTCCACAACCGGAGGGGCTGAGCTAATGACACTTACCTCGATGGCTCGAGTGTCACGCTCGGTGAGCTCGCTAACGAGCATGTTCGAGTGGAATCCGGGTCCATCATCCGCTGATGGGGTCGGCATAGCCCTCATGTGGCATTCCATTGCTCCTTAATCCGCCTCCCGGCAAATGCCCATGTCACTCTGGAGAGCGACTTAGGTGGCCCACTAGCCTCCCTCGATGGGGATTCTGGGCTTGGCTCGAGGTTAGGATCAAACGAGAAAGGTCAAGATGTCCCTGTCCACTTCTGAGCGGGTCGGGCAAGGCCGCTAGGGCTCATCTCGGTTTTTCTCCCATAGATCTGTTTGACGCAGGTGGCCTCGGGCCCTTTGTGGGCCGGCCTTCGAACCTCGGTCGGTCGCCACTCATATTGAATGAGACAACTACCGCTTCGTGACGCGACGCGAAGCGTTATGATGCAGCAATTGCATATGCAATGCTTGGATGTATGGGATGAATGTATGGATGAATGGATGAATGAATGAATGCATGTATGAGAATGGATGAATGAATGATCATGCAATGGAAAAGAAAAGTGGGGGTCAGTAAAGTTACCTCGATGGCTTGAGTGACGAGTTTAGGGAGCGCTTACCGGATATGTCCGCGTGGGGTCCGGGTCCAATGTTCATGATGGAGTCGGTGTAACCTGCATGGGGCATCCCACTTCTCCATACCCGTCTCTCGGCAGTGGCCCGAGCCGTCCGACCAACCTAGGTGACCTGTTGGCCTCTCCTCGATGGAGATTTTGCGGTGGGTCCCTCCGAATCCTTCCAGGGAAGGCAGAGGCTAAAGCTTGGGGTGCATGGATTAAAACTCCGATAACGCTGGTGAGTAGAAATGCCATAGCTGCTGGGGCATAGGTTTCTAGCGGTCCGACCAGTTTTACTCAAAGTTTGTTTCCACACACCTTGCCTCTAGGTTCTAGCGTGAGAAAGGGGTCGGGCATCGAGAATGTCTACCGAATAGACACTCTTGCCAGCCCCCGAGCAAGACCCGACCCCTTGCCATTGCTAGGGGTCGGGGCTCGATAGCAAAATTAATGCACGTAATGTAAGGGTGATCCGTCTATCGGTAGTGGCCCGAATCATTCGATCGACTTGGGTGGCCTGCTAGGATAGCACTTACCTCGATGGCACGAGTGACGGTTTTAGGGAGCTCTTACCGATATGTTCAAGCGGAGTTTGGGTCCATCGTTCATAACAGGGTCGGCATAACTCGTGTGAGGCATGCTACTGCTCCCTACCCGTCCCTTGGCAACGGCTAAGCCGTCCGGTCACTTGCATTGCCCTGCTAGGACAGGACTTACCTGCAAAGATAGAGGATGAGAACATCCCACGTAAGAATTTAGTTAGGCAGATAAGCCAGGCGGCGAACTTGTAATAAATAGACAAGCTCTTAAATTTCGTTATAGAAAAACAACTTTTTAGCCCTTCTCCCTCTTTTTGTATAAAAAGGTTAGTGTATTTCGACCCTTTTAGTCGTTAAGGTCGTAAAGCTCATGGTACGGGTGAGCAAATTCTGATCACGCTGGTTTCTCAGAGCTTGTTCCTAGAACCCTAGCTCCTAGGTCTTAACGTGATAGGGGGTCAGGCACAGAGAATGTTTGCTGGGCGGATAGACTCTTAAATGCGTATCGACTCTTTCCATGAATAAGGCCAAAAAGCCCGGGGTGCGGAAAAAAAACTCTGATTACGTTGGTGAGCAAAGACGTCATAGCCACCGAGGCGTAGGATTCTCGCAGTCCGACCAGTTTTACTCAGCGTTTGTTTCCACAAACTTTGCTTTTGGCTCTTAATCGTGAGAAAGGGTCGGACGTAGAGACTGTCTACCAGATAGATATGCTCTTATTAGCCCCCGAGTGAGGCCCGACCCCCCACCATTGCTAGGGTCGGGTGTCACTAAAGGTCAGGGAGTTAGATAGCAAAACTAATAAGAGAAAGTGTGCGTTTATTTAGGGTAAAAGCGATGTAGCTACTCGATGTTCCAGGTATTGACGAAAACTTCACCGTCGATGGCCTTGAGCTTGTAGGCGCCTGGTAGGAGCACCTCCGCGATGATGTACGGTCCCTCCCATGGTGGAGAGAGCTTGTGGTGGTTCTTGTTGCTCTGGTCGAGGCGGAGCACTAGGTCCCCGACGTTGAAGGCCCTACCCTGCACTCGACGACTGTGGTACCAGCGACAACGCTTGCTGGTACTTGGCCAAGCGGAGGAGGGCGATCTCGTTGCGCCCTTCATCTAGCTAGGCTCCTTCCTATGCTCCCCCTTGTTGGTGCCTCTAGACAAGAACCACTTCAAGAGGTCGCAGTCCTTGTATATAGGGGCTCGATGGGGAAAGAATGGTTCGGGCATGGCCCTTCGAGCAGCTCCGTGAAGTGGATCAGGGTACCCTCGGTGGACTTCCGACCCCCTTTGTGGTTAGCGGCGGCCACGAGCGAGCCCTCACGCCACTGCTTGTTCTTCCTCTTGGCGGGACGGTTGGAGATGCCTTCGTCGACGTCCTCGTCCTGCTTCACCTTGCCTTTGAGGCGGTCGAAGATCGCTTCGACCGCCTCACCCGAGGCATGGCTGGTGGCGATGTCAAGGAGCTCCTTGGTTGTTTGTGGGCCCTTATATCCTAGCTTGTGAACCAGGGACTCACAGGTGGTCCTAGATAGGAAAGCTCTTATAACGTCGGCGTCGGCGACGTTAGGTAGCTTGTTGCACTGCCGGGAGAAGCGCCGGATATACCCACGAAGGGTTTCTCCGGCTTTCTATCGGTAGTTTTTGAGATCCTATGGGTTCCCAGGATGCTTGTACGTGCCCTAAAAGTTCCCTACGAAGATCTCTTTCAAGTCCACCCAACTTTAGATTTTGTTGGGTGGAAGGTGTTCCAACCATGTTCGTGCCAAATCGGCCAGGAATAATGGAAGGTTGTGGATAATGAAGTCATCATTATCCACTCCACCGACTTGACAAGCACGCCGATAATCCTTGAGCCATAGTTCGGGGTTCATTTCCCCAGAGTATTTTGGGATGTTGGTTGGTGGTCGGTACCATGGCGGGAAGGCGGCGTTGAGGATGTGTCGGCAGAAGGCCTGAGGCCATGGCTCGGGCTTTGATCCTCGCCACCATCGTAGCATCCGCCACAACGAGGGTGGTAGCTGCGGCTAGCCCCCTCGACTGCATCGCCATGGGTACGCCTGCGGGCGTCGAGGGTGTCGCGCGCGTCACAGTTGCGGCCAAGACACTCATGCACCGGGACCATGGTGTGTAGCCTACCACCTTACGGTGCCTAGTGGACTGATACGTCCTTGTCGGGTCGCTCCGAGGGTGTGCGTTGGATGGCATCGAGCTCGCATCATTGGGACAACGAGCTTTCGGCTTGCTGCGCCGCCGCACGCTTGAGTAGCGTGTGAATCTCGTGATGGGCCCAACGATCATCGGGCATCATGGGCCCTGGAAGCCCACGAGCAAGGCCACCACAGCTACGATGTTCTGGCTTGACCAGCGAAGTGTGGGAGGGCTTCATCGTCCTTGATGATCCTTTAGTTTACATCACAGGCCATGGCACGCGCGCCCACCGTGTTCGTGGCGCTCGATCTCTTGATCGAGCTCCGTATGTTCATGCTCGAGCTGGAGTTGTGCTTCCTTGAGCTATTGGTGCCGGGCCTTCAGCTACTCCATCCGCAAGTGGGGTGGAGCCTCTTATCCCCTCGACCTCATCGTCGAGGTTGTTTGTCGAGGTAGCCTCCTCCTTGTGGATGCTTTCGACTTGTTCCTCGGGGGTACCTACCATAAAACATTCACGAGAGGGGTGATGGCTCCCTCTGCTGGAGTCACAGGTGGAGTGTGACTCTATTTCTTCTACAAGGAGGTCGTGTTCCTCATCGTTTGTAGGGGATGGAGGCGTGTGTTGCACCACAGGGTGGTCATCGGTCTTTACGACGTTGCGGAGACCTAATGGGAGCGCTATCGGGGCGCTCTAGATGAGGTATTCCGGAGAGAGTGGCTCTCCTCTGACAAGCTACGCCATGACATTGGCAAACGAGAAGGTGAGGTGGCGCAGGTATTCCTAAGATGATCGGGGTCCTAGGAAGGCGCCGAGCTAGCGCTCTAACCTCCCATAGTCGAAGTCGAGGAGCTGGTCGCTTCTAGGGGCGCGGGCCTCCAGTGCGTGCAGCTACAACTCCTCAAGTGCCTCGGCGACCGTGCCAAGGCCGTCGGAGTGAAGAGGTCAGATGGTGGCGGGAGCCATTGCTAACTCTCCCTCCATCATGACGATGAAGTCCATGTCCCCGAAGAGCACGAGCGTGCCTAGGACCCAGCTGAGGTTGTGACTAGCCATCTGAGGCCTGGTGTGGATGTTGAGACACGCAAAAGGCCCCTACCTGGCACGCCAACTATCGGTGTTTTGAGTTGCCACCAGCTAGTAAATTTCTAATATTATGCGTCTAGCTCGGATGGTGTGCTAAGAGGACACGAGGTTTATACTGGTTCGGGCAGAATGTCCCTACATCCAGTTCGTTGCTGCTGCTCGTGTTACTAGCACTGAAAGTTCATAGTAGGGGTTACAAAAGGTCTAGAGAGGGATAGGTCCCAAGTCTCTGGTGAGAGGAGCAAACGGGTGCCGTCGCTTCTCAGCTGTGTGCTTTGTGTTCTAATCGGTTCGGGGTTGGAGTCTGAATCGGTGTGATGTGTTTTGATCCGATCGATTCCAGTGTCCTGTGGTGTGTTGCGATGAGTTCTGATGTCCCTTGTGGGATGCCCTGCTTTCCCTTTTATAGGCCAAGGGAAAGCACGAGTTATCGTGGAGGAAGAGAAGAGAACGAGAGGAAGAAGTCCTTCAGGATCGATGGGTCCTTCTTCTCCTCTATGCGGGTCTCACCGACCCTGTAGGCATCAACAGGGATAGCTTCTTGTCGTGGCCCTATCCGTCACTAGCGCCATGTGCAGGCGTCGTCTATGGGTCATGGCGCTCCACTCTGTCCTAGTGAACGTCGTGGTGAACTGACGCGCCCGTCAGTGTTTGTACGGGGGGGGTAGACAGAACAGCACCGATACGCCCGACGCTGTACTGATGTGAACCCCCAGATATGGCCCGTCGTGGGTTGCGAGCTACATCGAGGCGTGCTAGTCTCTTCCCTAGCGTCAGAGCTTTGACCTAGGCCCATATGCTTGGACCTAGAGTGGTTGGCGGCGGTATGGGTCTCCATCGAGCGAGATGGAGCCTCCGGCCTTGGGGTCGGGCGAGGCGAGTTCCTCCCTAGAGGCCGGACGAGGTGAAGCGCAAACCCAAGGCTTGAGCGAGGCGGAGCCCAAACCCAAGGGTCGAGCGAGGCGAGCCAGCCCTTAGAGGTCGGGCAAGGCGGAGCCCGCGGCCTTAGTGTTGGGCGAGGTGGAGCCCGTGGCCTTTGTGTCAAGCGAGGCAGAGCCAGCCCTCAGGGGTCGGGTGAGGCAGAGCCCACAGCCTCAGTGTCGGGTGAGGTGGAGCCACCGTCAGGGGTCGGGCGGGGCGGAGCCCATGGCCTCGGGGTCGGGCGAGGCGGAGCCACCCTCAGGGGTCGGGCGAGGCGGAGCCCGCGGCCTCGGTGTCGAGCGAGGCGAAACCAACCCTCGGGGGTCGAGCGAGTTGGAGCCCACGGCCTCGGTGTCAAGCGAGGCGGATCCACCCTCGGGGTCTGGGCGAGGCGGAGCCCGCGGCCTCGGTGTTGGGCGAGGCGGAGCCACCCCTCAAGGGTCGGTTGGAGTTGTAGTCGCGCTCTTGACTGCTCGGACGAATCAATGTTGATGGTTATTAGCTCCTCTTCGGGTACCCTAGTATTGGTCCCCGACATAACCCTTGTCATTAAGTTTTGTGATTGAGATAGGGTTGTACACACCAAGTGGTGGAGCTAGATGGTGGTCATGGTGATGGTGGTGACCAAAAGAGATGATCAAGTGCTCCGACTTGGAAAAGAAGAAAGAGAAAAACAAAAACCAAGTGTTGATCATGGCAAATATATCAAATAGGTTTTTGTTTTGGCACTCAAGACACCATAGAGGGTGTGAGTATGTTTAGGATCGATAGCCGTACTATAAATAGGGAAATCTTTGGCTAAGCAGTTATCGAGTGCCACTAGGTGGCATAATTCTTGCATATACATTTAGGGACCTAGTATGCTAACAATTAACCCTTGAAAATGCTTGGAAAAATGCTAACACACGGGCACACGTGTTGTACACTTTGTGGTTAGCAACTTGTAAGCAAGGGTGAAGTGTTTGAGGAGATAGAAAAAGAAAAGGAGACGAAGGTCAGTGATCGGACGCTGGACCAGACCCTGGCATGGCGTCCGGTCAAGCACAACAGAGAAGAGCGAGCCTCGGTCGTGTGACCGGACGCAGGTGGCATAGAGTGACCGGACGCTGGGTGAACATGTTCACGCATCCGGTCAGTGTGTTAAGGCGCGCACAGTGCGGAGGAGGAGCAGACCGGATGCTGGGTGCGTCAGGTCATTGTTGACCGACACATCCGGTCAAAGAAAATCCTCTCTGGATGCTTACTAGACTCGACCGGACGCGCTGTGTTCGTGAGTCCAGTCAATTCTTCGTCGAGTCCGGTCACAACTTAAACGTATGAGCGATCGGCTAGTGACCGTTGGAGACAAACGGGTGAGGTTCAAAGCGAGACGCGTGGCGTCCATCGAGTGACTAGACCCTGGCCGACCGGACACTAGAGTGCGTCCAATCAGTGCCTCCGGTCAAGCCCCAAGCTCCCAATGGCTCTCTGAGACTTGGGGGCTCTATAAATAGAAGTGGTTCGCCTTGGGCTCACTCTCTTGCACATTTTCATCAGTGATACATCCTTGTGAGCCTAAGCAAACACCTCCCACTCATCTCTATCATTGATTCATCATCATAGTGAGATTGGGAGTGATTCCTAGTGTATTTGCTTGAGTGATTGCATCTAGTGGCACTTGGGTATAGTTGTGGCTGTGGATTTCATGTTACTCTTGGTGGTTGCCGCCACCTAGACGGCTTGGAGCAGCGAAGGAGCATTGGCATGATTTGGTGATTGTTCATGGCCATCTCTCGGTGATTTGTGAGGGGTCTTGTACCTTCTCCGGCGGAGAGCCTAAAGGTAACTCTAGTGGATTGCTTGTGTCATTGAGTTACCTCACTTTGGTTAGGTTCTTGCGGCGCCTAGTGAAGGCTAGGTGTGGTGCCAATTAGCTGCCGAACCATCAAGTGTTGGTCGACACAATAGGGACTAGTGTGCCGGCAAGCATGTGAACCTCGGGAGAAAAATCGTGTCTCATTGTCTCCATTGGCATTCTCCCGGTGATTCATTTGGTATTCATTGATTGGTTCATCTCTCTTGTCATGGCGGTATAACCATTCCATTCACTCTCTTGTATTTACATTGATTACTTTCTTGCCTAGTCAAGCTCTTTAGTGTAGTTAGTCTTGAGAGCTTATTAGTTTGGTTAGTGAGGCTCTTTAGTTAGTCTTTGAGAGCTCACTAGCTTAGAGAGTAGTGACATAGCCTTTGTGTGAACCTAGAGAATATAAAGAACTAGAATTATGGTATAGGTGGCTTGTAACCTTTGTAGAGCTAGAACAAAATTGCATTTCACCATTTAGGTATCTAATCATTTGCTCTAGTGATTTTGTAGAGAATTTTTATAAGCTATTCATCCTCTCTAGCCATTTAAGACCTTTCAGCATTTGAATGTTATTTATCTGTAGGAGTCAACCTAGTTAAGTTATCTAGATGTATGCCTATTTGGTACTTCATTTTTAGTCAAAGACATATTGTAGTTTTTCTCTGAATCGATATAGAGTATGTAGTATGCTTGCCGTTGCCAACACACCTATGTAGTATATTTTAGCTGAGGGCAAACTAAACTTGGTTGCATGTATGGTTTATGTTTACAGACTAGCACACTGGTGCCTTTTTTTTCTCGAACAACGCAGAGAGAGCTACGTGTCATTTCATTAAGATAGAAAAAACACAAGTATAAAGAGTTAGGCAAAAAGTCAAAGCCGAACACGATCGCACATCCACATCCAAACAACCCACTAGAGGTAAAAGGCTCGCCATAAAAAACTAGAAAAGGCTTGACCAAGGACCCTAGGAAAACTAGAGAACTATGAAGCTGGTGACCCAGTGAGGAGGTCCTGGAGCTTAGAAGCACCAGCCCAACACCATATGGTGCTCTCTGCAGCCACTGTTTGCTGGAGATCCTGAAGGCTTGGCTGCAATCCTTCAAACACACATGAGTTTTGATGCTTCCAAATCTCCCAAGCCACAAGAATGATAAGGGAGTTTAGCCCTTTCCATGTCTCCTTTGGCACCCTTATTATCACGCTCCCCACTAGCTAGAGAAACTTGTTGTCCCTAACACACGTGCTACAACAGCTGGGTTTAATCGTTGTAAACAGAAAAAAAAAAAACCTGCCGAGAGAAAACACATGAGACTAGCAAATGCTGGGTTGTTTCCTCAGCTTGGTCACAGAACGGGTAGGCGGTCGGATGAGGCAATCCCCACTTTTACTTTTGTTCTTTCCACAGTTGAATGTCTCTGATTACACAGAATATTTTGTTCTTTTGACAGTTCAAATGGTTTCCACATGTTCTTACTGTATTTTTCTTGACACGATCTAGTGGTTGGAAGAGTATGAAATGACGGCTGTAAGCTTCTTTCTAGTGTGTGAAAGCCTCCTAGGGTGAATGTTGTTCCTTCGTGAGTGTGAAACCTAAAGCAACTTATAAAAATGGTAATGCTCTGTCCAGGACGTCCGTCCATCCGGACGGACGGCCCGTTGGCGGCCCGCGATGCCCACGAGGCTCTCTTATGCACTCCTATATCCATTCCCCTTCGGGCACCGCAATTTCTTAAAAAAATCTCGCAGCGCCGCGACCGCGCCTCCCACCCGCCTTCCTCTTTGCCGCCGCGCCCGGCCAGCATCCCGCGACTGCTCCGCTCCCCGCGCCATGCCCCCATCCACTTCGCCCGTCGCAGAAGGAGAGGCACGGGAGGCCTGCGCCTGCGCCCCCATCTAGCGCGCCAGTCGGCGGGAAGGGGAGGCCTGCGCGCCGCGTCTGGGGTGTACGTTGGACCATTGCTCTAGACGCCCCCTTACACAAGCTTGCTGGCTACTGGAGTTCCCCACCAGGTAGGTTGTGACCGCCGTCGACGCTTTGTTTCAAGTGTTTCAGGCATTTTAAACTTATATTTCAAATGTTTCATCCGAATGTTGCAAATAGATCTAGGATGTTGCATATGTTGCAAGTCTATGTTTCAAGTGTTTCAGGTGTTTCAGATGTATGTTTTAAGTGTTTCATTTGAATGTTGCATATGTTATAATGTCTCTATACGCATGTTTCAAGTGTTTCACATGTTTCAAACTCATGTTGCAAGTGTTTCATCTAGATATTGCAAAAGTAGATCACGATGTTGCATATGTTGTTATGACTATACACGCTTGTTTCAAGCATATGTTTCATCTTTCATCTGTTTTAGATGTACGTTGTAAATGTTTCATCTGGATGTTTTAGAAGTAGATCTGGAAGAGCACATGCTTCATCTGTTGTAGCCGCCCTACTACTGCTGCCGAGGGTGCCGCCGGGGTCACCGTGCGGGGGCCTGAGGCCGGCCGACACCTCCGCAGCACGCATTCGCAAGCGGGTAGGTGACTGGGACCCACGTGGGGCCTGGGGATGGGCACGGGATGGGCTGCTGGAGCGCGTGATGGGCGCAGGTGCGGCATTCGGACATGGGGGCACTGACGCGGGATGGGATGTGAACTTGAGTCGTGAGATGTGGTGCAGAATAATGCGCGGGAGCTGCGTCCGGACGCGTCGTCTGTTCCGGACGTCCAGGCGCTAGCCCTTCCGTTATAAAAAGGCTACATAATTTATTTGACACATTCTATCACAATATTGTACAACAATTCAATGCTGCAGATAACCTATGATACTGTATGATGAAATCGTGTAGTTAATTGCATTCATCAATCTAAACATGTAAAGCTATTTCATTCATCAATCTAAACATGTAAAGTTGATGTGGCACTCTAGAAAATTATGGGGTCTATTTGATCCCATGAATTGAAACAGATATCTAGAAAGTGTTTCTCAATTCATTATTAGATTACTTTCTAATTTCTCCCAATTTCTCAGAACCAAACACTTCCTAAGATGAAAGTATACATAGAGACTGGCCTTTCCCCGCCAGAGCAATTAGCATGCTCAAATACCACTGTATTCAATGTCTGTATTGAAGTTGTTAGCTATTGGATGGTCTGCTAAAACTAAGGAATTGTAAGAATTGCTACGGCGAAGAAAACGACCCTTATATACAAGGCACCATTGTGCACGCCAGGCAGCCAGGGTTTGTGTTACGGTTCATTTTCCATCAAAGTTATTGCAATTTGTGCAGGAAAACACGAGTACAACACAAAATAGAGCGCGATTATTAAACTGTAATCTTACGAGGGTTTTACGAGTAGCGGTTGGAAGTATGACAAGAATTCAAGAGCATAGAGAATACTGCTGGATACATGTGGATGGAAGACGTCAAGCAAATCGGGAACCAAAAACGATACAAGACGGAATGCATGGCAACAGTTGAAAGAGAGCTGTACCTCGAAACCGCACACACGAGGTCTAATATTATATAGATATAAGACGCATTTGTTTACTTAACACGGCACTACGCCACTTTCAAAGATACATCCCTGGAACCTGCAACAACCCATGCAAGAATTGCAAGGAAGATGCTTTCTGTTGTTCACTGCGGTTCACAGATACAAGAACATAGCATAAAAAACCATGAAGACAGACACTGGCACCAGATGTAGAAGCTGTTTTTTAACCCATAAAACAACTTATCGTTACTGTTGTTGGATCCCATGATGGGCCAGTGAACACTTCATTAGAAGAATGTCCCTTCTGGAGGCTGCACTAACTTTCGATTATGCGAGGCAGCCATCTCTTTCTTGAGCTGGGTTAGGATGTTCTCCATTGTGTAGTCTCGCTGCCAGTTTGCTAGCAAACCAAACTTCTTTGGATCAACCTACATGGATGTACCAATAGGAAAATTAGTTGCGTGAATGCATGCTCAGTTGCTCACACAGGAATGACAAAGACAGAGAAGAGCGAGGCAGTAATTACCACTCCCGTCTCGTGATTAACACATGTCATGTTGATTCTTGAGTGGAACCTGACAGATGGTGGCTTCTCAGGATAGTCCTTGTCACAAAACAACTTAAGCTGGTAGATGCGACCCTCATGTACAGTCTGACAAGAGAGACATTGCAGAAAGTGGAAATAAATTAGATAGCCAAGAGAAGTAACTCTATGGAAAAGACTCTGAGCTGTTAGAGAAGAGCGCCAGATGGTTGAATATTCAATGATTTGCTACATGCCCCAAGCAGTTTTCTTGCTATGTGATGTAAAAAATGGGATATCCACAAATTTATTTATTCATATTTCAGGAGGAAGAATCATCATGGTTAATCATATATATGCATTAATCTACAACCACTGTTGTCACCATCCTTTTCTCCATGCTATTAAAGGTTGAACAGCCATGGTTGGTTGAAACGATTTAATTAGACATGGTACAGATAAAATTTAAGGTTGCATGCGGGTGTTGCAGCAAAGTACTAGTAGTTGACAGTTGAGCATGTCTATATCTTATTAAAAGAAAGGCACAGCAAAGCTCAAGAGGATGAGATTGTGCTCTCACATTGTGAGGGCCGATGATGGTACCAGTCCATGACCGCATATAGATGTCATCTGCATCATCCATTCCATAGCTCACTGACCCATCACCAATGCCCTTCTCTCCACGCTCAAGCTCTTCTAATAGCCTGAAGTTCCGAGGAACTGCATTTTTATCATTTGTCAGTTATGCAAGCAGGTAATGCAATGAATTATACTAGTAATCTACTAAATCAATCTTATATGTTACAAAAACAGGAACTGAGCCTAGCTCAGTTGGTGAGAGATATGGGCATACACCCCACTACCCAAGCTCAAGTCTTCTTTTTGCACAAATTTGGGTGTCTATATCTTAATATTTGCAATGCACCTAGTTCCTCCTATGTTGGTTTAGTTTACTGTAAGGACCTTTTGATATAAAGCAGCAAACAACACTATAGAAAAGCATTGAACTAAAGTAGAATAAAGACATGGGCAAACATAAGGAAGAACAAGATGACTGACACTCAACCTATATGCAGACAAAAAAAAGGAATAGAACACAAAAGTAACCAAACAGGGGTTTAGTAGTTTTAGAATAGATAACATGTCAATATCTTGCACGCATCATTCTTTGTGCAAATCAGTCTGCATAGTTCATTTGAATGAGTGGCCTAAAAAATGAAACATAAAAAAGAAATATCACAGCTCATTTTTGGATTGTATGGAAACATTTTATATTCCTCAAAAGAAAATACAGAGGCCAGGCAAAATCATCTTCTGGTATGTATTGCATAAATAAAGATGGAAAGCAGAACCACCTCTTCTACAAGGAAAAAAAAAGGAACAAAAGAAGTATAGGTTGCACTAGTTATCTCCTATTCATCCGTTGCTCTCGTTTAACATGTGCATGTGCTTTAAGAAAAGTGAGCTCCATTTTGAATAGAACAACCCTGTAGTAAACAGAAAATAATACCAGGCTGATGAAAGCACCATGGCAGCACAATGATGACAAATAGATCCACTGTCAGCCTTCATGCAAAAACTCAACCAAGCAAAAATTCTATCAGTACTGCCATTTTCATGACAAGAGAATGCATTGCTTCTTTATTTCTCACAAGCTCAAACGGTCCAATTGCGATGCTACCACAATACCTAACCCCCAATCTCCACCCCTAATCATTTATTCATGCGATATGAACTTTAATTCATTAATTAAAGTATATCAGGTACGGACTTGCACAACTGAGAAAAGAATCAGAAAACCAGAGCATTGGATGCAAAAGGAAACACAATCAGGAAACCAGAGCATTGGATGCAAAAGGAAACCCTTAGTAGTGCCAACGCACCCGCTTGATTACCCCTCGAAATGCTTAAAGAAATAATTGAATCGAATCAATCCGATGTTCCTAGCAAAATTAACACCAGTTCTGAACCAGTACAAAGCATTCATAGGGCTGTTAATCTTTCATGCAAGTAGGACCGGCCGATTCTCTAAAGCGCTGTTAATCTTGCAGGCAAGTAGGACCGGCCGATTCTCTAGCAATTAGTCCAACCCAGCACGAATAATAACACATCTAGGTTATCCACGCTACAGTATCCAATCGAACAATCGGTCCAACCCAACCCGAACAATAGCACCACACATGCATTCCTCTCCAGCCATAGTCGAATCGTATCACCCAGGGGGCAGATCGGGGCACGCGCACCCCGCGCAAGGTAGACCAAAGACCGGATCGGATCGGGAGATCCACGGCAGGAAAAAAAAAAAAGGTGGGGTAGGTTACTTTACCGACGACGCTCGATCCGGCGCCGGAGCTTCCCAGCGTCATCGCCGGTGGATGGATCGGCCGGGGTACGGGAGGGAGAGGGTTTGGGGGTTTCACCCTCGGGCAGGATGAAGAGGAAGGAAAAGCAGCGGCTGCGGCTGCGGGCTGCGGGCTGCGCACAAGCAAGGCTGGAGGGAGAGACCGAGAGGGCGACTTCGCTCTGATTCCTCTTATTGGGCTTTAGGCCGGTTGATACTGTTTTGCTGTCGACAGAAAAATACTGTATCAGGATAATGGCTGGCAAGCCAACAGGTGATTATCAAATCACGGACTGGAGACCGACCCGTCGAGCGGCACTCAGCGGCTGTTGTTGTCATTACATTTTTTTATTTATAATTCTTTTCTCACTCAAAGAATATATGCTATTTCAGCAATGAATAATTCGCCCCAGATGAAAAGCAGCTACTGATCAAATTCATGCTCCTCATCTCTTAGCTCTGTTTTTTTGCCTTCTATATGCTGAACATATATATCATCTGTGTTGACCGGCAAATATGACCAGGGAGTTGAAGATGAAACCAGAAAAACACATAGGGGCGTTCGGCTGGCCTGAAATTCAGCCGGAAAACACTATTTATGAATGAAAAACACTGTTCATTCTCTCACAAAATTTTCCAGATTCCTCCAAATTTCTCCAAGTGAACAGGGCTATACAAAGATCAAAAGTGGCTCATCTCACAATTTTTTGCACAAATAGAAGCCGGCTAAGATAGTTTTTGCACTTTTGTTAAAATTAGGAAATATGCCCATGCGTTGCGAGGGAAAATAAAATAAAATTCTCAGTGGGCCATATTAGAATGGGCTAGACGAAAAAAGTGACGGAAGTTTTGGCTCTTTTAACATTTTGTATAGATTAACAAGCATATCACAAAATAAAAAACTATAACTCAGTAACTATGCATCGATTGTACATGAAATTTTTACCATAGATTCTATACATCAATAGAAGATTACCATTAAAATTCACTGCAAACTTGTTGTGGAGCTGCTCCACAGTAGAGTTAGTGGAGCAGTCTCAAATACACCCTTAGTTTTGCTATTTTATGATTTATTTGTGATTTTACACATAATTTACAAATTTGTTGTTTTACCAAAAAAAGAGAAAAACAAAAGAAAAAAAAAGAAGCCCGCACTTGGGCCACGGCTTGGCCCAGTCCTCCAGCGCAAAAGGCCCATGCGACAGATTTCAATCCAGCAGCAGGAGGCCCAATGTGGGCTTCACTTTTACATCAGGAACCCTTCTCAAATTCAATTTAGATTCTCCCACCTTTTCTTTCTCTTCTGCACTTTTTCACGTGGAACCCTTCCTTCTCTTCTATATCTTTTTCTCATCCTCCCCCCAAACCACCGAACACAGGCACCTGATTTTGGGTCGTTCCCTGCCGGCGGCGGCCTAATCGACGACGAGGAGCCCCAACCACGTGCGCTTCTAGGGTGTCCCTATTGCAACCAGAGGTAGAAGGAGAACCGCCCGCCATGTGTACTCACGGCTATGCTAGCGGCGATGCGACAGATGCGGCCCTACGATGGTGCTTGGTCGGTCGAGCCGCCTAGGAAAAGGGAGCTCCGGACGCGCGCAGTCATGGGAGGGAAGGAGAGATGGTCGGCCGGTTGTGGCGGATGAGGAGCAAGCGAGTCGGGCAGCAGGCCACGGTAGCGTGCGGCCTTCCGAGGAGGAGGAGCGGGCTTGTTGCGGTAGGGCTGTAGAAGACGAATGGGGATGGAGCGAGTAGGCCGGCGGTTGGGCCAATTTTGCCTTTTATTGTTAGGTATAGATGCATAATGGACTCTATCATCGTGTTCCTCTCGTCGAGAGGATCGAAAACACATATGGATCTTCCAGTTTGTGGTTCGAATGAAGGAAATATGAATTTCTAGGGGTTGAATCATCAGGTTTCATAAGCTAGATTTTTTTACTTTTTCAAATTGAAGAATGGACTATATTGTTGCATTCCATTCGTCTAGCTGATAAAAAAACATATATAAATTGTCTAATTTGGAGTTTAGATGGAGAAATTACGGCTTTCGAAAGATTTTTTGCCTTGGACTCGCAAAAATTGTCTTAGCTTATTTTCCCGATCTGAGCCTAAATCATGATTTTCTTGTTGGAAACTCCTCTGATCTTGTCAGAAACTTACCAATTACGTGTGGAATAAGTTTTTGAATGGATTAAGATCACCCCTCTATTTATATGAGAGGATCAGGACCGATTATCGTAAAAAACACATATCTAACTTACTTTTTATCTTCAAACCCTAACTTTTTCGACCACTTGTTGTACAACATGTCTGTCAACAAGATTTGCCGATGTTCTAGGTGGTCTTCCTTAGAGGTATTCATGGGTTTTCGGATGAAGAACGAGCATCAACCGGCCTCGCCTTTGGGACCTTTTTCTCCTGTGTATTTAGGCCATGTGTAGCCTTAGGCGATCTAACCTCTACCAGTGTGTGACCCAAATCAGCGTCAACACACTTTCAGGCAACTTCATTGGGGACGAAGCAGAACAGATTTACTAAGGTCACTGATAGAGAGCCTTTGGTCGATCAACTTCCTGAGGAGGTTCACAAGATGCTAGAGGAGAGGGCAAAGGCATGAGTTGCTGCCGATTTGGAGTATGCCCTGACATGCTTCGAGATGGACGAGTAGGGAACTGTCTAGAAGATCAAAGATGTCAACTTCGATCCTCTTCCTACTACATCTACATCTGATGTAAAAATAGATCAATCTCTCTCTGGATCTAGTATTGCACACTATGAGTTTGCCAATATGATTCATGAGTTTTTTTTAAATCTTTATAATTTATAAATTTAACAAACTCATGGTGTTGGTGTTTTGTAAACCGGACTAATAAACTTATACGATTGCCACACTGCTTTAGAAAGACAATGGTAGCATCCAATAGACACGAGGATTTATATTGGTTTAGGTTGGAGCCCTACATCCAGTCTCAAAGATGATCGAGTGCATATTCCTCGCTTGAATACTTTGAAGTTCTTACAATGGGGGTGCAAAATGGTGAAAGAGATGGAATGACTTATACTAGGCGAAGGGCTGCCCGAAGAGAAGCTCTAAGAGCCCTACTACGATGAAGAATGAATGGAATGGTAGAGGATTCAGAATCATGCCCGAGATGGGTGCCCTAGCTGCCCTTATATAGAGTTTCGGGCCAGGGCTTGTACAAAGAGGAGGTTCTCCCGACCGAAGGGTCGAGAGCATGAGGGAGATCCTAGCTAACTTGGCTTGCAAGCTACGTTGTCTTCTAGTGCACGTCCGGTCATGGCTATCGTCATGGTCTTCTGGCTGCGTCGCGACAGGGTGTGGCGTGGCGCTACTATGCTGGCCATGGCGGCACTATAGCCTCGATGGTGGTTCGTTAGCCATCCTGTGCAACGCGGTGTCCGTCGTGGTCCTCGTCGTTGTCCCCCGGTTTCTTGGGGCACTGTACAAGAGTTGGTAGCCGCCCTTAGGTCATCGATCACCGGGTCGTTGCTGAGGAGCTGGGGGCCATGATCCCGATCGTTGGGGTCATGGCTCTCGTCGGCCCGGGTGGCCTTTAAGTCAAGGCCCCCATCATGGTTCCCATCCCATAGTGAGTGAGATCATTCATGCGTCTTGTCGGGTCGTATCTGGCCGGTGGTCATCGTGCCTGTCGTCACCGCCTCGGGGCGGTGTTATCTTGTCTGATCTTTTGTGGCGCAGGGCTGGCATCTGACCGGACCGAGGTAACTGATGTCCCCTTGGTCCTTGTGGGGTCGGTGTGGCATGCTTGCTCTTGTCAAAGCAGGCGCGTCTTACTGCGCTTGACCTCCCCCCATCCCTTTTAGGGGTCACGACGGGGGTGAGGTCATGCGCCTTCCGTGTACCGTGTGGCTAAGGTAGGTGGAAGAGGTCGGGATGACCCCAACCTTGGTGCCTGGCCTGCTCCGCACGGCTTTCGCTGGGCCTCGGTCGTTTGGGCCTTTTTCAGCCATTATGTTGCTGGCCACGTGGCCTACTAACTAATCAGTACCTTAAGACACCCCGGGGTTACAACCCCGACACATGGATAGCTATAAGAAAAGGGAGGAAAAGAAATCTGAATTTTATGTGTTTTTCTCATGATGCTTTTGTTAGCAGATCGGTCTTGGTTGCTGGTCAATCTCAATATGGGATGTCATTTAGCTTTTGCGAGAGACAGACAAGCTATGCATCGGCTAGCCAACCCAAATTGGTATATTTGGCGTCTAGAAGCGATGGAGCTAATTTAGGAGGGTTTGGTATAATTTTACCAATGGCTACCTTTGCGCATCTGTCAGTTTCTACCACACAAGCCAATAGGTACATATATAGTGTATACTAACCAATATGTGATATTAATAATAATGGAAACAAATTAAACCTGTCTTCAGCCCTTTGGTTGTTTAGAAATCTCTACCGGTTTCCCAATAATATATTCCGAATATGTATGTATTGGGGGTAATTCAATATTTTTTATGAATATTTGGAGAGTTGCTGCAAAAGTAGCCATAGAGAGAGCTGCTTTTTTAGGGGAGATGGAGAGAACTGTTGAAAATGCTCTTAGAGCATCTACAGCAATGCTACCTAAAACACCCCCTACTTCTCTGTTTAGGTAGCTACCAATTTTCATACTACTCATATTTTCTAGTTTACTTCAGCAACACTACCTAAAATAGATCCCCAAATCCATCCTTGCAGAGGATGACTTGTGGGACCGACCTGTCATCCTCTTCCCTATCTCATGGCCGAACTCGGCCATCCTCGTCGGTCGCATCCCGGGGAAGGGGAGCCGCTAGGAAGCTATGAATCTCCAATCGGTAGCGGCCAGGACTGGGGAAGCCACGCTAGGCAAAGCACCTGGCATTGGGCATTGCTGCCACGCCGGCATTTGCCATGGCTACCATCAAGGCAAGCAAGCCACATCGGGAGGGGCCATCATTGAGCTTAGCTGCCTGGGGGGGAGCCACGCGTTGGGTAGCCGTGTCTTGGAGGGGAGCCACCACAGCGTCGGGCTTAGCGTGACGTCGTCAGCTCTCGCCATGCCTAGGATGGCCGGAGCGAACACCGGGTCAGGGGCGGAGGCGTGCAAGGATCAGGGGTGGCGCCGATGGAAGCCGTGGTTGAGGTCGCTCGAGTTGAGCATAGGGAGGAAAAAGTCCAATCCATATTTTGCATGGTGGAGTAGGTGCCCTCAGGAATAGAGGGTGGAGGGGGAGAATTATTTTTATTTTTAACACTTTTTGTAACCTAATTTTAAATCTAACACTGTTTATTTTTTTTCAAAACTAACACTTTTGGCTACGCCTATTGCCATGGCGTGGCGAAATGCCTGTGCCGCGCCATGCATGGTGGCACGGCGAGAGGGGTGACGTGGCGACGACCGGGGCGCTGATCGGTGACGTGGCAGGGTCTGCCGCGCCACTGATCTTGGCGCGGCACTGACACGCCATAGCCCACGGCACGGCAGGCCCAGGTAAATATCACCCGTGAGCCGCCGCCTCCCTCTCCTCCTTGCCGCCGCCTCGCCGCCGCTCACTCGCCTTTGCAACCGCCTTGCCAATCACCAGCCCGCATCGCGTCGCCCGCCGCGCCAACACTTACCGGCCGCACGTGCTGCCCATCAAGCGCCTCAAGACGCCCACGACGATTTATGACGCCCCACGACGACCATGACGACGCACGCACCCGGCAATGGTAAGATTGATTAAAGTCCTAATTAAGTGCTAATTTCAATTTAGGTGTTCCTGTAATTAGGTTAATTAAGATCTTGTCTAAGTATAAGTTCTAACAATTGATATCCAAGAAGCCGCTTAGCCTAATTCTTGAACCCTATGACCTAATTAGTGTTTGCTTAAGATCTAAATAGCCTCGGATTTGTCTGATTCAAAGTTCTTTAAGCCAAATCAGAATATAGGGTTTCGCTTAAGCACCGAGAAGGAGGGGAGTCGAATCAACTTCAACATTAAGCCCTAGTTTTTGCCCAAATCCGAACCCTAGGAATGCAAATTACCCAATCCGGTAACAATCCCCAACCCTAAGATCAGTAAGATGCTTTTCACTTACCTTAAGAACTAAGATGGTGCCGTCGGGCTCCTTCACGAGTTCGCCGGTGGCCAAAAAAGGGAGCCACGCCGCCGCCCTGCTATGTGCGCGCGTGGTCACCGCGCCACGGACGCCCGCAGGCATAGAAGACGAGGGCAGCAGGTCCATACATAGAAGTTGCTTATTTTCCTAGTGAAGTTATTTAATATGTCTGTTAATGTTACTTTGAATATATACATGTGCTTTCATATTGTGTTCGTATTGCATAACAAGTAGTTCAAAATTTGCAATGCTACGTAATGTTAATTTGAATATTATTAATTTGAATACTCTAACCCTTTGTTTCTCAATTTGTAACAGGATGGCCCCTCCCATGCAACACCAGTTGTACCTCCTTCTTGAGGTGGAGTACGACGAGCCGCACCGAGCACACTTCTTGACTGACACCAACGCAGAGGTGTCCTTGCCTCCTTTGAGGCCCCGCACGCACACCAGGGCGCACCAGTGGGACGAGCATTACGCGCCGTACATATGGCATGCCGGCTTCCTCGAGCTTGTCCGTGTTGTCAACTACGGTCTTCCGCTCCTTGACCCAGCACTACTTACTGCAGCTGTAGACATGTGCGAGTGCCTTCATTGTACGTAAACATTCTTATAACAAATTTGAGGTAACTAACAACCGTTCTATTCTTATAACAGGTGGAGGCCTGAGACCAATACGTTCCACCTACCTTGCGGCGAGATGACTTTGACCATGCAGGACATGAATGCTATCTTTGGCCTTCGGTTGGGGAGACTTCCAATGACAGGTATAGTTGACAACAATCACTGGAGGGAGCCGGTGGCTCAGTTCACTGGCTTTCTTCCACTGGACGATGAGGTTTCCAAGAAAAATAAGTGATCAATTCAAGCCTTTTTAATACTTGCATTGCTTTCTTACAGCCATCGGGTCTCATTTTTTTGGGTGAATTTTAGGAAAAGTTTCGGTGTTTCATCGTCGTGGATCACAGAGCGCTTTGATTACTTGGACCCATAGGTTGATGAGGCTCAGATCGACAGGTTTGCTAGAGTGTGGTTCTGATACTTCCTTGGTGCTTTCCTATTACCCGGCGTGGTCGGGTGGCACGTCTTCTGGCTCTTTGAGGACACCTGTCGGCTCTTCTCAGCCGGTGACAGATGCCGCTTCAGCAGTGCGTACACCACCACATCATAGCGTTGGAAAGGACCCTACAAACGAGGACGACGAGGACGACGACGACGATGACCCCCCGAGCTTCCGCATACAGCACCACTAGTGGGACGATTGACAGCAGGACGAGATCGGCATGTCTCAGCTAGGTGATGCCCCGCTTGGTACCCAAAGAGCCACACAGGTAGTAACAAAGATAGTTTCTTTAAATACGTAAGCTCCATGAACTAACGATCATAAAGATTATAAGTAATCGTGCATATCATATACTTGCAGGGTATGAGGGTACGAGCCGTACGTACCGGCAACGCAACCACACCGACGTTGGCTACATTCCGAATGTGTTGCCTACAAATTCGAAGAGACAGAGGCGTCCGAGGGATCCTTACACTCCTGGGAATTAGTTGGTTATGTCGAACTTATGTCGAACAAATATTGTCGTCCGAAACTTGTAGACTCATGAACCAATGAAAATGTTATGTGGTAACTTGTCAACTTGCGTACGGACTCTATTTATTTGCTTCATATTCATTTCAATGCGTCGCGACAGCACTACCGACGAGATTAATTAGCAACTAGTTCGGGAACCGGTAGTCCCGGCGTATCTCGCCGCCGGTGGCCGGCGTCTTGATCCCGATCCTCCCGAGCTTGGTCATCGCCGCCACGAAATCACCGAAGAAGGCACCCTGGTTGGACACGTAGTAGTCGACCGTGCTGCACAACCTCATGTCGGAGTAGAGCACCTGGTCGGAGCCTAGGAGGCCCTTGCCGACCTGCAGGTTCCGATAGAAGGCGTTGTCGAAGCCCACCAATGAGGGGTCGAGGAAGGCGAAGGCGTTGGGGTCAGAGCTGCAGGTGCAGTTCAGCTGCAATGTGAAGCCGGAGTCCATGGTCGCGTCGCTGCCGATCCTCACCAACAGCAGCTCTCGTTCAATTGCAATAGAGGCTGGTCTTCTGTCTGCGTCCATGTCCTGCCACGTCGTGGGCCTTGGCGCGTCAGTGCTGCGCCGTGGTCTATGGCGCGACAGACCCTGCCACGTCATCGGTTAGCGTCTCGGTCGTCGTCACGTCACCCCTCTCGCCGCGTCACCATGCATGACGCGACACAGGCGTTTCGCCGCACCATGGCAATAGGCGCGGCCAAAAGTGTTAATTTTGAAAAAAAAATAAACAGTGTTAGATTTAAAATTAGTTTATAAAAAATGTTAAAAATAAAAAAAATGGAGGAAGAAAAATAGGGAGCCAACAAAAATAAGGGTGCAGTAGACGGTGTGCTGGAACTATTTTTTTTTACCCCACTACTCAAATCTAAAATAGGAGGTCAAGCTGGGAGCATTGCTGGAGCTCTTAGCAGGTAACTCCACCTCCACCTAGCCCATTAGGCGGCCCAACCAGCCAAGCCCTTGTTCTGGCCCTCGCCTCCCCATCAGGGCCCCCACGGACGGCTCAACTCTCATCCTCACTAAGGCAGCGGACAAACCGCACAGGCTCCCGCCGCAGGAGCACAGTCTCGTCCCCTTCCGCTCGGCTGCCCCCGTTCAAAACCCTAGGCGCAAGACGCGACGGTGGCGGCGGCCGGTGGGGCAAGCACGACACCGAGTGGCTTGCGCAGCGCAGGCGCGCGGGCTTGGCTTTGGCGGTTCGCGGCGACTCAGCGTCGCGGAGGGCCGCGTGGCACGGGCACGGCGGGCGCCGGTTGTGGGTTCGTCGTTCCCTTCCTTATCTCCTTCCCTCGCTCAATCGAACAAGCAAAAGCAAGGGGCCAAGGGCAGAGCTCAACGCTGAACCGATCCCTCAAATCGTCCTGCCCTCGATTTGAGGTCGTTCAGGTAAGGTGAGGTTCTATTTTCCCCGTTTGCTTGGCTGCTTTTTTTTAGTTTGGTGATTGCCGAGCGCGTTGTGAGGAGCTGATGCGGAGCTCTTGATACCTTCTTGCAGCTAAGGTGTCGCAGCTGCCACCGCGGCCCCGACGGACGCCCGTTCAAGCGTGATAACACCTGACGAAACCGATTGCCCAGGCCTACAGATAGGAGAGCGTCAGAGAGATGGGGCGGCCTTACGGGGTGAAGGGACGGAAGAAGAAGCGCAAGCTCGAGGAGGCGGCGACCTCTGATGCTGCCCTGCCCGCTGAAGAGGTGGAGGAGCTGCCACCGCCAGAGGAGGCCGGTGGCGAGAAGAAGGGAAACGAGGAGGAGGAGGAGGCAGCGGCTGGGGAGGAGGGGCATGCTGCGGTGGACGGGCTCCCAATCGTACCCAGAATGGTTGATGGGAAGCGACGGCCTGGCGCCATCTTCGTGCTCGAGAGGGCCTGCCTCGAGGTCGGCAAAGTCGGCAAGGTACAGTGGCTCGGCTGCGTCAACCATCAATAAATTCCTTTTTTTTTTTCTTGTGCTATTCCTGTTCCAGAACAAATTCAATTCTGGCTTCTTTGGATGCTCATTTCGAGTTCAATCCTGCCCTTAGCTTGGAGGGATTTGTACAAGTGATTTATTTATCGAGGTGGTTCTACTGTTATTAGTAGGAAAAAGGGCAAAAACGTAGTAATTTTCACCTTATCATGAAACTGAAATGTGCACCTTGCTGTGACAACTTCGCAGAATGTGGAAATTGATGAAAGAAATCAAGGATGCTAGAATATCATTGGTTAGTATATTTAGTGTATACCTTGTACCAGGAATGCTCAGTATCTATGTGATTATGCAAGAATAGATAATTTTATCGTTGGCTTGGAGTGGACCCTGTTGAGATATTGGTGACATCTTGTACGTGTATTGTCATAAGTTTAATTTGTACAGGACCAATTGTTTTCATATGCTTGCATGGCACATATGTGAATAACTAAAAGCTCTTAAACAAAAATGTAATTTGACTTGTAAGATTCTCATAGAATAGATTGGAAATATTGTTGATAAAACGCAAACACTCCCCAAGGCTTCTTCAAGATAAAAGAAACATGGAAACAGCAAGACCTTATGCTCTTACATTCCATGTTTTTTAGAATGTATCAAGTCAAACTTACAGCAAAAAATAAATTAGCCAGCAAAGTTGCACAGTAGAGACTGCCTAACACCTAAAAAACAGTACTTCCCAAATGTCAAAATATAGTGTACTTTGACCATCAATTATTAAAAATATATGTATGTTCAGTGCACAAAAGATGCATCAATAGATTCTTATTTCACAAATGTTGTAATGAACATTGGCTTTGTAGTAATTGATACATATTGTAAGCAAGATAAGATAATGGTCAAAGTATATCTTGGAAGAGTTTATGGAGTACTTAATTAACAACATTAGTATAAAAAAGTTATACTTCTGTACCATTGTTGATGAACATGCCAGTGAATCCTTGGGGTCAATATTGACTGTCCTGTTAAACGAATCAACATGGCATGTACTGCTTGGGGCATTAGTAAATGGTGGCTTGTACTTGCTGTTATCGGTGTCTCTACGCACTGCTGAATATTTTATCTCTTCATCGTGGTCCAAGTCATCACCCAGGAATAAGCCTCTGCATATGAGGCCTGTCATTTTCATTCTTCAGTTTATGGCTATAGCCTATGCAGATCTTTTCCCAGCAAAAGGTTGTTGCTTGCACATCTTGAATTCCAGTGTTAAGTAGATGTTTTTTAATATTATATAGAAGTGTCAACTAGAATACTATTCACTTTAGAGTAGACTTGGTGTGGTCTATTGTTTAGAGATTCTTCTATCTTTCTTGTAAAAGGGCATATTTATACTTTCCTAATTTGCTATCCTTTACCATTGCTAGTATATCCATTTTTAATCATTTAAATGGTTCAGTTTTATTGCAGAAAAAAAATCTAGCATAACATCTGGGATGCTCTCTTTTGAAACAAACGGTTATCACCTTATGGATATTAGTTTGACTGTTTCTTTTACCATTCTGTGCAGACTATGCAAATCTTGAACTCAGATGATCATGCAAATTATTTGAGGAAGCAGAATCGCAATCCTGCAGACTATAGACCTGATATAATTCATCAGGTAATGTAAATTTCTTGTTGCCTTAAAATATTGAAAATACTGGAAGATGAATAAAAAACACTCCTCTTTTTATTTGAATTTGATTCTCAATTATTTGCTTCAAGTAAATGGGAATCAAGCATTTATTCTATACCCAATTATCAAGTGCTTTCTTTTAGTAGTTCCATTTTTCAATTGATCACCCCTGCATCCTGTGCTATTTCTTAAAGAAAACATCAGTGACCTAGTAAAAAATAGTTGATTGGGCCTACCAACAATAACTCAGCTCATTCCTTTCTGACAGACATCCTTTCCAACTTGTTGTTAATGAGTTTGTCTCAAAAATGTTTTGCAGGCTCTACTAGCAATATTTGATAGCCCTCTGACTAAGGCTGGAAGGTTACAGGCTGTTTATGTGAGGACTGAAAAGGGTGTATTGTTTGAAATCAAACCTCATGTCCGCATGCCAAGAACGTTTAAACGTTTCTGTGGTTTAATGTGTAAGTTACTAATAAAACTCTTATACCTTCTGTTTCTTATGTGTTTCTGTTATTTTAATAATTGCACTGATTGCAAGTACTATATAATATGGCAGCACAGTTGTTACAAAAACTGAGCATTACGGCAGTTGGGAAGCGTGAGAAGCTTCTTAATGTTGTTAAAAATCCTGTTACCCGCTATCTACCTGTTGGTGCACGAAAGATTGGTGAGAGTCTATTGTTTAATATGACATATTTCATATCCGGTAGATATGCTAATTGATACATTTTTTATACTTATTAGGTCTTTCATTTAGTGCTGAGAAGTCAGTCAACTTGTTTGACTATGTTGCCAAATCCAGTGATGATGAACCCCTTGTGTTTGTGGTGAGTAACTGTGCTTGTAAGCTGGGCTATTTTGATCCCTTATTAATGCTTGTACGTAATCCCATACTGTCTGCACATTATCTCCAGGTTGGTGCCATGGCCCATGGAAAGATTGACAAGGAATACACAGATGATTACATACAAAGTAAGTAACATTTAGTTGATATGATGAAAAAAAAGTTATGCTGAAAAATTAGATCAGGGTGACATTTTATTTTCTTCCATTAACCGTGGTTTAGTTGTTAATTAGTGCCCACATGCTCATGTAGCAAATGGCCTTAACTTGGTAGCAACTTGGGCATGGCCAGTTTGGATCAAAATATCATCCTGCTTCTCACTAGATTGACTTGCTGGTGTTGACATCTTATTTAGAGAATGATAAACTTGCAAATATAAATGTCCAAAATTATATACTTTGATGATTACATTGCTTGGACAAAGGGACAGATTTTGTGAAGACTGCAATGTCTGCATATTATTTATTTATCTGTATCTGTTTTCCTTTCAACCATAGTGACCACTTCCCCGTTTGTGCAGTTTGCAACTACCCTCTCAGTGCCGCCTGCTGTTTAAATCGGATATGCAGTGCCCTGGAGCAAAAGTGGAACATCCAGTGAGGATCTTTTGAAACAAGCATCGGAATCATGTTTTTTTGTTACATACAATTAGCTAGTAGCATTGCATGATTCTCCATATTTCATGTACTGCCTTCTTTTTATCTACAACACCTCAAGCTTTGACTGCTTAAATTTTGAACCAAATGTTTCAGTGTAGCATTATGTGGTGTTTTAAACATCAACGCCGGTGCTTATGATTCATGGCCCTAAACGGTTGTTCAAGTCATTTTGGCAAAAAAACCGAGTGTTGTGCGTAAAGACACCAAACTTGGTTTAACTCGCACATCGCTGTCAGATCTTTATATCTCTTTGTTTGGGTACAACTTGAACGCACATAATCCACATATTTACACTACATGTATACACGCTTGTGTGTCCGTACATACTCAAAGAAGGGGTTGGGAGGTATGTCGTCTCGGGGAACGCGCAGTACCACCGAACGCCCACACATACGTGTACTTTAAAATTTTTGGAAAATTTTCTAAAAAAAAGATGCAATCACAGGCCCATTCGCAGATCTTTATATCTGGTCATGTAGTATATCGCAACAATGTTAAAAAGCAGGTCTGTTCATTTTATTTTTCTTTGTGCTCCCTGCCATTGGCTGTTTCTAGTTGTGGTTTCTCTGCAATGCACAGCAAAAACTGCGGTTTTGTGGATCACGAGTTGTGGTATTTTTGTCTGCCATGGAAGAATTTGTGAATTTTTGTTAACAGTGTTGTGAAAATGCTGCACGATATCCCTACACAAGACCTAGGATGCTAGTCCAGTTGGTTAGCAGTTCCGGAGGCACCCCTCAGGTCCTGAGTTCGAACAAAATAGAATTTGGTTTTGAAAACAAAATAGAAAAGGATTTGGAAAATGGAAAATCCTTTCCTCACTCAATCTAGCCCGCTACCTACTCCCTCTTTTTGGCCCGAAGGCCTAGTCCTCCGCTCTCCCTCTTCCCGCGCCTCCGCTCATGGGCCGGCCCAGTAGGCCACGTCGCCCGCGCCTCCTCTCTCCCGCACCTGGAGTCACTGCCACCCTAGGCCCACACGTCAGTGCTCTCTTCTACCTCACATCGCCGACCCGGAGTCTGCACCGCCGCCGGATTCCGCCGCCGCCACGATTCCTCGCCTTGGTGTGCACCCCAAGCTTTTTCCCCTCATAAAAGCCGAGCGTCCGTGCATGCCGTCCCCATCCTAAACCCTAGCTCGAGTTGCCTCACGTCTAGAGCTGCAGCGTCACCGCGGAACCCTAGCCACCGTGCTCGCCGATGCCTCACCGTGCTGCCCGACGTCATAGCCTCGCCGACGACCGCAAGAAAGTCACGTGAGTGAGTTCGTCGTGCTGCCCTCGTTCTCCCGATGTTTTTCTTGTTTCGAACCGTGGCTCGTAGGCCGTTTTCTGTGTTCTCCGACGAGCTCCGCGTCGTCAGCCATGGAAGCCACCGCGCCGGAGGAATCCTCCCAACCCTCGGTAGCCGTTCGATCTGGGTGGAACGATCAGGATTAGAACATACCCCTTCGCACTTTAACCGGTCCACCACAACAATAGTAGACTAGGTCCACTAGCACAGTTTCCTCTCGGGTCCATAGCCGGTTCACAGCCTCCACCCAACCGGTTTACGCCACGTCGTCCGCTGACCTGGTTGCCTCCGACTCACCGCCGCACTTTTGCGCTTAGCCCCCTGCAGTTTCACGTAATCAACCCGCCGTCCTGAGTAGTTCAAAAGTAATTAAAACTATGCCCCTAGTTTTTATGTTTTGACCCCTGTGTTTTTCCAAAAACGACACTCGGTCCACAGGACTG
Organism: Miscanthus lutarioriparius; assembly: GCA_904845875.1. NCBI lineage: Eukaryota > Viridiplantae > Streptophyta > Magnoliopsida > Poales > Poaceae > Miscanthus > Miscanthus lutarioriparius. The sequence goes on along the minus strand of CAJGYO010000007.1, from coordinate 126,920,359 downwards.
TTTTAATTCAGGTTTTAATTATTTTTAATACGAAATTGATTTCAAAATATTTACAAAAATGCCATTGATCTTATTTTATGCGTAGTTTCTCCGTTTTAACTCCGATTTGACCCATTCAAGTTGCGTTAGATTCATATTTTCATAATCTATGTATTAGTAACATGTAAGCCACTGTTTTCAGAAATAAAATTTGATCATTTTGTTCTTAACTTCGAATAGTTATAATTTGATCCCCGTAACTCCGATTAGTGTGATCTTCGTGTCTATGCGATCGTAGTGATGCGTAGAATCGTGTTTCAAACTCTTCAACTTCTGTTTCATTGATTGGTGTACTGTTCTAATATAGATGTAATTGTATGCTATGCATGTATGTGTATAGATGTTTGTGTGGTGTTCTACGATTACGTCCAGTCGGTGAGATATACGTGGCGATCAAGAAGAAGAAGAAGAAGGACATTGAAGATTAAAGCTTACCGAAGGATCGTTGTTTTAAGGCAAGTATAGCATGTGATCTTCCTTGTTGTCCTATACACCTTTAATCATTTAATTCATACTGCATGTGTCTACCTTAACTACCACCAAGGATTTTCTAATACTTTTTTACCCTGTACCTTGATATCTTTGGGGTATTGCGTTGGGTAGTATGATGCTAGTGCTCAACTGAAGCCATGATCTTGTAACTTGACTAATGGTATATGCAATAAACACTAAAAGATGCTTTTTAGCAACATGGAACAAGGGGGCTAAAGCATTGGGCTATTTTTATGGTGCTTTAGATTCTTCTCCCTAAGGACTTATCTGTAAGCGAACATCTAGAACTTACAGTATAACTGAGAGGGCTACATGGCTCTGGCTTTAGTTCAGTATGAGGACCTTTTCTAGCTTGTTAAAGGTTACCTTTATGGTGTAAGAATGGCTTGACAAATCGGGTATAGGTCAGCCTCTACTCTTTTGTGTATAGCCATGATGGAATTGTGCCATTCGACAGGGGGTTCCTATATCTGTTTGCCGAGTGAATCTAATGGCCCTAACTTGTTAGACGAACCTTTGAAATGCTTCATAGTGAACCCTATCGACCTTCCTTAGTAGTGGGTCAAGAGGCTGATCACCTCGGGTGAAAGGGTAAATCACGACTCACAGTGAAAGTGTACAACATCTGTAGAGTGTAAAACTGGCATATCAGCCGTGCTCACGATCACGAGCGGCCTTAGACCCTTACGGAATAGATGATGAACAATGATGATACTAATGATAAAGATGCTCACTAATGATTACTTTTTATGCTATTCATTATTCATATTTACCTGATCATGTGTTTATATGGGCTTATGAATAAACTTGTTGCCACCCAATTGCTAAAAGATGACTCATTAAAAGCTAATCGCAGTTAAACCAGTGTCAGCCTTTTGAGCCTCATGAACCCCATGATATATTTATTGAGTACGACATGTACTTACGCTTGCTTTACTTTTTAAATCTTTGAAAAAATCCCAGATGGGTACCAGATTGCTAGAGTTTGGAGAAATTAGGCTTGTGATCAACCAGTCAGTTGTCCCTGTGGAATTAGAGTCTTTACCCAAGGATTAGAGTTGTCTTTCCGCTGTTTGCTGTCTAAGGTTATATCCTTAGTACTAAGTACGCTATATATTGAGCATTGTCTTTCGATATTACCCTTATTTGTAGCTATATGTGAGATTTGACTTCCTGGGCTCACATATGGTGCGTATCTGGTTTTGTTCTTAAAATTGGGTGCTACACACACAACTATTCGACCTTCATCTAGGATCATTGTACGATAGGTTACACATTATGAGTCACACCAAGTTCACATCACATTTGAAAGAAAGTACTTAAGTTTACAACAAGTTGTTCAATGCTTAATCATAAACCATACATTAAGAGTCTAGCGGAATTATTAACACAACACAACATAGTTTTTGATACATGTTCATGGATGTGCCAGTCCCATGAACCTACACCATGTAGGGCAATTGTCTACCACTCCTGTTTCTACTGAGGACTTGGGGCGTAGAAAAAGCCATATGCTAGGGCTACCTTACCTGAAAAACTCAACAAGCAGATGCATGAATACATGATTGTACTCAATAGGACTTACCCATATAGTAATAAGGATTGTGCAATTAAGCAGTAGCAAGGAATGTAGTTGGGTTTGCATAAAGACATTTCATCCATGAAGTAAAGTTGTCTGTTCAACTAAGAAAGCATAGCATGGTTTGACATGTTCAAGCAATTAGCTAGGTGGAGCTTGATATTCCATGAGTCCTTCCGATCATCACTAGTTCAAATCTAGAAGAATAGAACAAACATAAATTCAAACTCTACAAAGGGGTACACATTAACCCCACCAAAGACAACGGTCACAACCTATACGACTCGTCAGTACATAAGGAATAACTCATACCTCAACCTTTCCCAAGTTTGACCAAAGCGCCTATGAACGGTTAGAGCATGAGCCGAGGTACTAGCTGTCACGGGGTCGGAACCACGGCAAGCATTGTTGTTCGAGCTGGTGTTAGAGTATGTGTCTCCGGTGGCTCAGGTGGACTCAAGAACACAAGAATCATAGAGGGGACACAACGGTTTATCCTGGTTCAGGCCGAACGATGCCCTACGTCTAGTAGCTGATGATCCTTATACTCAAGAGCACCCAAAATCGGGTGGGGGGTTACAACTGAGTGTACTGGAGAAAGAGAGAGATTTGGTAGGGTGTTAGCTCGGTGCTAATCCTAAGGTTGCCTCACCACTGGTGGAGCCTTCCCCTCGTCGGAGAGGAGGAAGATGACGGGTGCGGTGGAGGAGCTCTCGATGCCCCTCTCTAGGTTGCTCTGCTCTCGGTGCCGAGCAGGAGCGGATCGGTGAGGAACAAAATGATCTGTCTTGGATTGTCCTCCTTACCCCCTCTGGGTTCTGACCCATCCATTATATACCGAGATAGGTTGGGTACATGGAGGTTTGGGGGGAATGAGCCTATGGTCTACATGCGCCGGAGTCTAGGAGGGTCTTGCAGCGGTGATCTGTGGACCATGGCGATGTCGTGGAGCCGAAGAAGCTCTGGGCGTCGTCCAGCTGCTCTGTCCTGATACACTGAGTGTCAGGTTGTGTTGGCTTTGACCGGCCTCCCCTAGGTGTGCCTTCTAGAGACTTCTTGGTGGCAAAGGAGGCCGGCTCGAGGGGCTTGTCTTCTTGTGTCATTCTCTATGCGTGACCCTATCGGATGAGTGGTTGATAGCGCTACGCTCGCATGGCGGCGCCTGGGAGCCCCCGAGCCCTAGTGGCTCGGGGCATGTCTTCTTGTGCCCAGGCCTTGGCTGGCACCTAAGGCTAGGGGAGGCCAAGGATCGGGTCTAGGCTTCTATCGATTGGGAGCCTCAGGCTCGGCGAGCCCCCGAGCGCATCGAGCAGAGGCGATAGGCTTACTCGGGCTTGGCCTAATCCTCTAACTCGAGGGTGCGCGTGAGCGTACCCGATGGGTATAGCCCCCGAGCCCTCGAGCGATCCTAAAAGGGTCGGTCGGGGGGTCTCTTGGTCGGGAAACTTGATCCCAAGGCTTAACATACCCATATGTTAGGATCTCATTAGGAGCCCCCGACCCCTTTGTGGCCTCACTTGACCTGGTTCGTGATGGCAACGAAGGGATGAATTCGATCTTCTGGTGACCGGACTCAGCCATGGTGGGGATGCCTTCCTCTGACTAGAGTGTGATGCCCTACATGAGGCTCTTCCCTGGTATGACGGGGGTGCTCGGCTATCGGGGCCGAGCGATGGTGGTGCTGACCTTTCTTTCAGCCTATGTTGTAGGTGCCTGTGGCCCGAGCGAGGGTTCAGTGAACTTGTCTGGGAATTGCTGACCTAGGGGGTCGGGGCACCCTCTTCTTTTGGTCTAGGCCTGCTGTGGGTTGGGTGATCGAGAGTGTCTGGGCTCTGCTCGGGGCCACCTGATCACCCGGTGCGCCACGCCCTTCCGAGGGCTTTGGTAGCAGGTCCTGACCTTCTTGCACTGACCCTTGCAGCCATAGTTTAGGGTGCGGGGTGCACTGCTAAGCTTGTTGGGAGTCCTCGTTGGGTCCACCGCTTAGTGGCTCCCGACCCAACTCCGGAGAGTTGGTTTGTTTTAGGAGCGTGCACCCGGGTGCCCATCGATCGGGGGTCAGGCTCTTCATCTAGGGAGTTAGCGTAGCCCCTGAGGCCATCATGGGGCCTCCTTCTTAGTGGGTGAGGTGGCTTCTGAGCGCGCCCCGCCTTCTGACGTCCTGCACAGGCGGTTGATGGCGCCTGGGTTGCCGCGCCTGCTGGTGGAGTTATGGTGTGCACTCTCACGCCGTCCCACCTTGTTTGGGAGATGGGACGTCGGGCCATGTGGAGTAGATCTGGTAGAGGATAGGCCATGGCACTTGGTGCACGTGGATTTGAGCCATTGTAGGTGACCAATGGGCCCGAGGGGAGTTGGATCCCCTCAAGTCCCATGAGAAGGCATGCACGGAGTGGGTGGCGCGCTTGGTGGAAAGTGGAGCGGAGACTTGACTCATTGTCAATGCCCTCCTCATTCTGCCTTTATTGCACGGCTGCAATCATGCAACCACTCAAGGCGTGTTGCAGGGATTGAAAGGGCGCCTGGCCGATCCTTCGGGGGCCTTTTAGCCATCGATGGCTGATCGGAGGGCCTGGAGCCACCCACAGTGCTTCGATTGGGGCTATAAAGGGGAGCCCTGAGGGCGTGATGTCTTCTATCACTTCTCTGGCTTCTTCTCTTCTTCCTCTCAGATCTAACTCTTGGCGGCCATGGCGACAATGAAGTGTGACACATCCCTCCGAGTGAGTTTGGCCCGCTTTGCCAATCGATCGCTCCCACGAGAGTGGAAGGATCCTAGCGAAGGGAAGCTGATGGCGTGGCATGAAGGGGGATGCAAAATCGCGGCACTGGGCAAAAGTTCAGCGCCTCCAATGTGGCTAACGGCCCAGGCGACCGCGGTCTTCCCCTTGAGTGCTACCAGCGCCAACGCTTTCCTTGAGTTGAGGCTCGCTGAGTCCTTGTCCCACTATCATTCCCTAGAAAATGGAAGGATCCTAGTGACGTGGGTCACCTGGGGTCCTTCCATTTTATCAGTGGAAGAGCCAGTGGTTCGGGGACTCGTTGGGTCTTCAGCGCCAGCCGAGCTCATCCAGGAACCATCGGCTCTGGGTGAAGGTTGGTCAGCACGGGGTGCCCCGACCTTGGTGCGTTCCCGAGATTGATGGGGCGGGAGGCCAGCCCAGCCTTCACTATGCCTGTCTATGTGCCATGGAAGATCGGTCGAGTCCTGATCAGGCGACCACGGCTTTTGCCGCCGCGGCAGTGGCGTTTGTAGTGGTTTTTGCTGCTGTATATTATAATCAGGTCATTCCCAATTAATGAAATAAAATTACTTTCATTTGTAATTTCATTGCTCACGAGTCATGCTCGGAGATTTAGGTCCCTCATTAGGATGGGCTATTACGACAATGGCCTCGGTGGCTAAGATTGCCGCACCCATGTTGCTAGCGGGTGAGTCCGTGAGAACCCCAGGTTTACGATCGTTCCGTGCCGTGGTCATGTCCCCTAGAGGGGAGATCCTCGGCTTCCCGACCGAGCCACTCGTATAGTTCCTAAGCCCGTCTTTCGGTGCTCGAGGGCTCGTTACCTCCCTCGATGGGTCACCACGAGCGGCTCAATGTCGGTACTCAAACATCGCTCAATGGTCGACCGGTTTCACTTCAGAGCGCCTGACTAAGGCCTCTGGTGCCTGACCATAAGTGTCCCTCACACTTTTAGGTGCCTCGGGTAGCCTTTAAAGCCTAGTGGGCCAGCCTTAGAACCCTCAGCGATACCCCTTCTGGGGTGTCCCTTGCTGTCGTGTGGCTGGGAGGCATGATCCGTCTAAGGATCGGTAGAGACAGATAGATAGAAAAGAAACAAAATGAACACAAGAGGAGGGAAAGATGACATAACTGGTAACATGACTGTCGGGGCCATCCTATTAGCGCTCACCGATCTTTTGCTCAGTCCCTTTATCGTCTGGCTCGCTCCATCCGTCCCGACCTCGCTTGCCCAGGGGCTTCCAGTCAGTGGCCTTCCTTCAGAGAAAAGGAGCAACAGTTTGATTAGTTAGCCATTCCTTCGATATAGCCGAGCGTCTACTGAAGTCACTCGGGAGGAGGAAAACAGTAATGAAGTAGGGGGAGCAGAAGGGTTAGGAGAGCGAGACATATCTTGGTTTTTTGTTGTTGAAGAGGTAGGCCGATGAAGGAGGTCAACTGATGTATCTTGGCTCGGCGATGGCTTTCCCTTAGGGGAAAAGGTCGAACTCACCTCGATCAGGTCAGCTTCTTTTAGGGGGCCGAGCGCCTAGATGGAGGGGCCATCCGAGCCACCACTGCCGCTAGTGCCTTCGGGTGCCTCACCGACGCTCGGTTGGTTGAGCACCACCGCTGCCTTGGTGGCTTCCTTCACCGAGGCCTTTCTTGCATCGCGGTCGGAGCCATTAGGATCATAGGGGATAGATAGCGTAGCCGCTTGGGTGATGTAGTCCTGCTCACAGTAGTAGGCCTGCTCGAAGCTGCCCTTGACGATGATGACCCCATTAGGGTCGGGCATCTTCAGCTTCAGGTAGGTGTAGTTGGGGATGGCCATGAACTTGGCAAAGCATGGCTGGCCAAGGAGAGCGTGGTAGATGTCAGGGAAGTCCACCACCTCGATGGTGAATGGTTCCTTCCATAAGTTGTCCGGCTGGCCAAAGGTGATGTTGAGCCGGATGCGCCTGAGGGGCATCACCTCCTTCCCTAGGACAATCCCATAGAATGGTGCCTTGCTGGGACACGGGCTGGTCCATGGGATGCCCATCCAGTCTAGGGTGCTAGCATGGAGTATGTTGAGGCCACTGCCCCCATCCACCAGCACCTTGGTGAGGCGTGTGGTGCCCACGATTGGGCTGACCATGAGCGGGTAGCGTCTCGGGTGAGGAACATGATCGGGGGGTCTCTTTTGTCAAAGGTGATGGCCGTCTGGGACCATCGAAGCCACATCGGGGCAGCGAGGGTGTGGACGGCGCTCACCTCCTGCTCGGTGATGCGACATTGACGGCCGGACTCATATGCTTGGGAGCCAACGAAGATCATGAGGCGGTGATCGGCCTCGGGGAACTCAGGGTCATCCTCCAGGGCAGCATCCGTCGGCTCATCGGCTTTTAGGGCAGACTTTTGGGCCTTCCCTTGCTGGCCGAGGGTGCCATGGATGTAACCCCTAATGGTCACATAGTCCTTAAGGAGGTGCTTCGCCTACCCTCCGTGGAAGGGGCAGGGGGCTTTGAGCGCCTTCTCTAAGAGCTTAGGCGCACCCCACCCACCTAAGGGTTGAGGCCTGGTGGCGCGGTCAGCCATGGCCTCCATCTCCTCCCCAGATGCTTTTCTGGTCCGTGGCCCTCTTGTCGCGGCAATGTTGGGCTGCAGCAAGATCGTCATCGTTGTCTCCACCGCTGAGGTGGTCGGTGGCCTTGGCTTTGCCGCTGAAGTTGGCCTAGACGGCCTCCTCATCGGTGGTGTACTAGGCGGCAATGTCCAGGAGTTCTCGTGTCATGCGCGGGATCTCATGGCCGAGCGCGTGGACGAGCTCCTCGCACGTCGTGCTACAGATGAAGGCGTTGATCACGTCGGTGTTGGTGATGTTGCGGAGCTCATTGTGCTTCTTGGAGAAGCGTTGGATGTACTCTCGGAGGGTCTCATCGGCCCTCTGCCTGTAGTTGAGGAGGTCCCATGAGTCCCCAGGCCAAGTGTATGTACCCTAGAAGTGACCGACGAAGACGGAGTGGAGGTTGCCCCAGCAGCGGATGCTGTCGGGCTCGAGCTGCTCGAGCCAAGCTCTGGTCAAGCTCGACAGAAGCAGAGGATGGTACTAGATAGTGAAGACGTCATCCGACCCCTCGGCCCTCATGGTGAGGCGATAGTCCTCCAGCCAATGGTATGGGTTAGTCTCACCGTGGTACTTGGTGATGTGTGTTGGTGGCTAGAATCGCTTGGGGTAGGGGGCTGCTCGGATCACTGCCCCAAATAGTAGGGGTCGAAGTGATCTAGAGCGATGCCCTTGCCTCATCGGTCAGGAGTGTGGGACTATGCCTGAGCATGGCGTCTAGCCTCGATGGTGTCGTGGATGTCGCCGACCCGGTGGTGTGCAGGCGGGCACCAAGGGGAAAGTTATAGCCTTTATTCCTGCTGGGGCTTGGCACCCCTGGTTTGTGGTCGGTCGGAGCTACTGCCGGAGGAGTCACCGCTACCTCCGCCCAGTGGTGGGGTGTGCGCATCGAGCGGTCCCCGTTGATGGTCCTGTCAGCTTTGATGGTCGGGAGAGTGTGGCGTGACTCTAGGAAGCCAAACTCTTGGCCTGCTAGATCTATTGGGCTAGGACCTTGAGATCTACCCCTAGGAGGCCTGGCAGAGCAGGCAGCGCTGGGAGCTCGCCGTAGTAGTCGGCGACGTAGGCCAGACTCCCAAAGTTGAGGACCTGGCCTAGAGTGAAGGCGCCGTCCATGATGGAGAACTCGCTGGGGAAGCGAACGCCGCCGTCTAGGGTGGCGGCGCCTGGTGCGGCGCCGCCTGCTCTGGCAACGAGGCGGGTGGCTCCAGCCACCGTAGAGCCTGAATTGCACTTGATGTTGCCCCCTACCTGGTGCGCCAGCTGTCGTGGGGTCCAAACCATGGCAAGTACTATTGTTCGAGGTGGTGTCAGAGTACGTGTCTCCGGTGGCTCGGTGGACTCAAGAACACAAGAATCACAGAGGGACACAATGGTTTATCCTAGTTCAGGGCGATCGATGCCCTACGTCTAGCACTAATGATCCTTATACTCAAGGGCACCCAAAATAAGGGGGTTACAACAGAGTGTACATGAGAAAGAGAGAGATTTGGTAGGGGGTTAGCTCGGTGCTAATCCTAAGATTGCCTCGCCACCGATGGAGCCTTCCCCTCGTCGGAGAGGAGGAAGATGACGGGTGTGGTAGAGGAGCTCTTGGTGTCCCTCTCTGGGTTGCTCTGCTCTCAGTGCCGAGCAGGAGCGGATCGGTGAGGAACAGAATGATCTATCTTGGATCGTCCTCCTCCCCCCTCTGTATTCTAACCCATCCCTTATATACCAAGATAGGTTGGGTACATGGCAGTTTGGGAGGAATGAGCCTATGGTCTATATACACCAAAGTCCAGGAGGCTCTTGTAGCGGCGCTCTATGGACTGTGGCGATGTCCTAGAGCCAAAGAAGCTCTGGGCATCGTTCGGCTGCTCTGTCTCGACACACCGAGTGTCAGGTTATGTCAGCTTGGACCGACCTCCCCTAGGTGTGCCTTCTAGAGACTTCTTGGTGACGAAGGAGGCCAGGCTCGAGGGGCTAATGTGTGGGCCTAGGAGCCCCTAGAGGCCATGGAGGAGCTTGTCTTCTTGTGTCACGCTCCTGTCGTGACCCAGTTGGAGGAGTGGTTGACAGTGTCGCGCTCGTGGGGTGGTGCCTAGGAGCCCCCGAGCCCTGATGGCTCAGGGCATGTCTTTTTGTGCCTTGGCTCCTTGACTGGCGCCTAAGGCTAGGGGAAGCTAAGGATTGGGTCCAGACTTCCATCGATCGAGAGCCCCGAGCTCAAGTGAGCCCCCGAGCGTTGAATAGAGGCGGCAGGCTTACTCAGGCTTAGCCCGATCCTCTGACCTGAGGGTGCGCGTGAGCGTACTGATGGGTATAGCCCCTGAGCCCCCGAGTGATCCTGGAAGGGTCGGCAGGGGGTCTCTTGGTCGAGAACCTTGATCCCAAAGATTAACATACCCATATGTTAGGATCTTGTCACTAGCTTTCCTAGCTACACCACGCCGAATCCACGGGAAATCCAATCACAACAAAGTACTAGGCTTACCATTCTCATTCATGGAAAGTGGTTTGTACAAGTTATGTTCAATCTCACTACCACAGATACATGGTCCTTAATTGGTTCAGCGAACTACACCATCCAACCCCTCGCTAGTCCTCGATTCAAATTCTCATAAATCGATCAAGTTTTAGGCTTTTGGCCAAATTCTCCAACTTATGTTGTTTAGTGTACAAAAAATTTTATAACACACGAGAAGTAAGAAACCCATCACTATCTCGACTTCTACCGTCTAAGCAGACTAAGCATGAATTACATGGTAAACATAAACAACAAACATGGTACAAGGTAGAGGAAACAAATACAAGGCATAAGCTCAAGTAGGTTACATGGGTTTGTAGTAATATTGTAACATAAGTGCAATAATTAACATAGTCAATTTAATGCAATTAACGAAAAGGAGAACATGCTTAGGAGCTTGCCTTGAGTCTCAGGGGTTGATGCTACACTCTCAGGTTTGGGTGCTACATCGACTTCCATTGTCTTCTCCTTAATCACTTCCTCTCATGCTTGATATGGCATATGCTTTGACATGAGTATGATTAAGTATGAACAGTGGAGGAGCGTGGCTCAACAGCAAGAGGGGGCTGAATTGTTTATTTCAGCATCAAATTAGGGTAACATATTGTAGATATTTACTATTCAGCTGCTATAGGTCTATGGGCCATTAAACTTTTGTCAACCAAGGGGGGGCGGAGGCCCCATTTGGCATCCACTACCCTCTGTCCCTGAGTATGAATAGGTTACTTTATGTATATAGCATATGTATTAAAGTGTAAACAAACTAGTGTTGTAGAGGTAATATTGGACCGTCCGATAGTCCTCGAACTATGAGGCTATAAGAGTGGGAATGGTCCAAAAAGTTTAGGCTGTTCCAAAAACCTAAATGTTGAGTTGATCAGACCATGATGTGTGATATCGGACTATTCAGTAACTCATGAAAGTTTATGGTGCTCTCGGGGTTTGAAAAAGGGATTTATCGGATCGTCCAAAGTGGTAGCACACACCGTCCAAAAATCCCTGGACTTGGCTGAACTGAAAACATTAAGCGTTGTCATCGGATTGTCCTTCACGTAAGGACGAATGTCTAAATTTTTTGAAAGTTTCTGCAGAAGGTTTTTGGGCTCAGGGTGATTTATCGGACCGTCCGATGGTGAGTATTAGACTGTTTGATGGATCACAGTGCATATGTTCTAAGTGATTTCATGGGCGAAAAGTGTAACTAGTGTTCTTGCATGTTTATGGGACTTGGCAGAAGGGTTCCATCTAGCAAGGTAGATTGCTCTACAGCGAACTGACCCTAGCATAGTTAGTTAGGTTCCTTGTGGTGGAACCTGTCCACCAGGGTTTAAGTCCTCGACTTGGCACAGGTGCTCTCATTTTCCTAGATTTATTCTAGGATTTAACGGCGTTGTGCTTTTAGTGGTAGGCGACGTTCCCACCGACAACAAGGCACCTATGGTGACTTCGGCAATCTTGAGATGTGCCGGCATAATCTTTCGGAGGTGCTCATAGGGGTAGAGTTTATTGTATTCATAGGGGTGAGTGTGTCTATACTTGTGTAATTCAAAAAAAGGTTGTAGGAGTTATGATACCCGGGTATCTCAAGACACCGAGTAGTTGGCCTCTTAGGCGGCCCAACTGGACCGAGGCCCAGCGACCTTGGCCCTCCAAAGTTGTAAAGGTCCTAGGCCAGGTACCAAGCTGTGTGGTCCACCATGACCTCTCCCTTCTCCTTCCGCTGCACGCTTCGCAGCACCGCACGACCTCTCCTCCGTCCCGACCCCTAGGAAGGAGCGGAGGGAGGTCAAGCTTTGTCAAATACGCCAGCCCTGATAGGGATAGGCATGCTCCACTCACTCCGCTAGGACCGAGGGGACAGCCATCCCCCATCTTGAGACAGACGCCATCCCTACACCATCATACCAGACAAGACAACACTACCAGGCGGTGATGACTAGTATGGCATCCCACCATTCAAATACGGCCCGACAAGATACGCGTATGGCCCCACCTGCTATGGGATGGGGCACACGACCCCGCCCTTGACTTTCAAGACCAGCCAAGCCATCGGGAACCTCGACTTCACATTCCAGGACCGAGACCACCGGCGCCACGACTAGCAAAGGCGACCAATGACCCGGGAGCGGCTACCTGCTCCCACACTATCGCCATGGTGCCACCAAGAGAACATGAGACAATGACAAAGGCCATGGCAAGATCATGTCGCACAGGACAGTTGGCGAACCACCACCGTGCCAATAGTGTCGTCATAGCCGTGGCACTGTAGCATCACGCCATGCCATGCCGCGACATGGGAGCAAGACCATGACGCCAACCACACCGGAACGTGCGTTAACGCCAAAACAAGATGGTCTTGCTTGCAAGCCAAGCTTACTAGCTTTCCTCGGGCTCACGACCACTCGGTCGGGAGAACCCCTCTCTCTCTCTATATGTAACATGGCCCCAAACTCTATATAAGGGTGGCCAGGCCTCCCTTCCAAGGGGACAGACTCTCAAGACTTCATTTGGGCAGTCGTTCACCTCACTCCTCCTACCTCTTTCCCTTAGCTTACACACCCCATCGTAAGAACTTCAGAGCATTCAACCAGGGAACACGAACTCCAACTCTCTCTGAGACTGGACTTAGGGCTTCGGCCTGAACTAGTATAATTCCTTGTGTCTTTGGATGTTGCCATCGTTTTCTTAGAGTAGCGTGACACACATATAAATTCACTAGTCGGTTGACAAAGCATCGACAAGGGTAGATTGCTCTACATTGGCTTGGTTCACAAAAATACTAGTTTGGAGATCTCTAGGTGATGAACCAACTAGAGGTTGTCTTCTAGGGTCTCTAGGTGTTGGAGCTCAGGATTTGACTTACCAAGAAGATGGAGAAGAAGCAGCACAAGCTCCTTCTTGAAACCTCCTCCTTGGACCTTCCCTTGCTAGACAGACGAGAGCTCCTACCCCTTCAATCTCAAGCAAGTGGTGTGGGAGGCTTCTAGTTCATCCTTTTCCTTTCCGTGCTCCTTCTTGAAACCTCCTTGAACCTTCCCTTGCTAGAGAGATGAGGGCTCCTAACCCTTCAATCTCAAGCAAGAGCAGGTGTAGGTCATCCTTCAAGTAGTGTTGAGCTCTTGGTCGATCCTTGCTGCTCCTCTTCCCTCCTCCACTTCCTTGGTTTGGTGAGGGCCTAGAGAGAGAGAGAGAGGGTAGAGAGCAAGAACTAGAGGGAGAGAGTGAGAATGAGACAGTGATTGGAGAGCTTCCCGGTGGCTTGGAATCGTGAGAGGCAGCCACCTAGGCTAACAGGTTGGGCCCCAAGTATTTAGAGTTTGACAACTCACCAAACCGTGCATGACTGTGATTTGTCGGACTGTCCGACTTGAATCATCGAACTGTCTAATAAGAGTCATGTTTTTGCAAACTTAAAGGTCTAAACGCAGCTCACGGACTATCCGATGGGAGACATCGGACCGTCCGGTAAACAATATCAGAGCCCAAAAAGTACATAATTTAACATGCAAGTTTAAAAACTTTAGATTAAAATGCAGATGATGCTTATGATAATCAAGTTGGCACGATTGGGTCATGACCATTCATTAGTGCAATGAGAAATAAAATGAACCTAATGCCTGAACATAGATTATCCTCGCATCCTCACCTTGTGTCCAAGGACAATAGATCATGGACCGCAACTTGCTCTTTGATGTCACTCTGCTTCGGCGTCTCGTGTAACACCTTGGTGAGGCCATGGTGCACCACGCATAGCGATGATAGCAAGACTGTTTGAGTGATCGGACATATGAACATTCAAGGGTCGCTGAGTCGAAGAGTTACAATTGAAGCAAATATGAAGAGATCACTCATACCCATAGACAGCGGACATTTAATGATTCAGCGGAGAAAAAATATTTGAACTAAGGATTAAGTAGATTTGATGAGCTAAAAATCTAGAAATATAGGCCCTTGGAAATTGGGGTCCCTATTCCATCACACGGGCTGCTCCCATAGGCCTAGCCCTAGTTATTGAATTTTAGACCTATGACTAAGAGCACACTAGCATGGAGAGTGAAACCTAGTTGTCAACCAAACAAAGAGCAAAGCATAAAGCCAGAACAGGGATGGAAACACTAGAATTGAAAAGATGGACAAGAGACAACTAGATTTTTTCCCACCCCTGACCTATGTTGGAGTACCAAAGAGTCACTAAAACTCGGTTATGCTCTCTTGAGCCACAAAAACTGAAGTTTCCACTACTGAACATTCGTTATCCGCTTCAGATAAACATGTTTCAAACTGAGTATAACTCTTGGAGCCTCCCCACAAAATAACTCCATCAGAGGCGTTGGCAAAAACCCATAAGAGTAACAAATCTCCAAAATGTTGCATGCTCTCCACCAAATGCTCTTGATGTAGGCAATTAGCTTAAATAGCCTTGATGTAGACACATCACACCCTTTACACGTCGGCAAGTAACTCCTTACTAAGAGGGTGTTTGGGACTGCTCCACAAACTCCACCGTGGAGCAACTCCACAAAAAACTAGAGTTTGTGGAACACATCTTTAGGTGCTCTCACAGCTCCACCTTTCTCTTCGAACAGAGTGCGTGGAGCTAAAACCGTTTAGCTAAAAAATGTGGAGCGGAGCAGTCCCAAATACCCCCTAACTTTAATCAAATATTAGAATTATATATTTTTAAAGATTTTAAAGAAAAGTCACGTAACTCCATATTTAATTGTAGCAATTTAAGATATATATTTCATCTAAATATTGATGTGCTTTATAACACAAAAAATTTATTAAAATTGTATTTTATTGATACATGCTTAATAGAACATTATCATTATTGTATTATGACTAATATTAACTTATATTATGGATGTCAAATTATATATGTTAAATTTTATAGAAAGGGCAAAACATAAATATATACAATTCCGCGTTATTTCTCATGAACATTTGATAGCTTTTTTCCCTCCTGTTGTAACACAAGGATATGCTTGTTAGTCAAATACTCCATCCGTCTTAAATTATAAGTCATTCCAAGAATCTTAGAGAGTCAAAATATTTTAAGTTTGACCAAATTTATATAATATGATAATAACATTTATGACATCAACTAAGTATCATTAGATTCTTTATTAAATATATTTTCATAGTATACTTTTTTGATATCAAGAATCTTTGTATTTCCCTCTATAACTTTGATCAAGCTTGAGATAATTTGACTATTCAAGATTCTTAGAATGACTTGTAATTTGAAAGGGGTGAGTATAAATTAAAGATAACACAGAGATCAAGATCATAGACTTTACTACCCTTTTACCAGATAAAATAAACTTCATCAGAGGTGCCACAATGATATGAAGTTTTTTATTATTCTAAAACCTGTAAACGCAGCCAAACAGCTGATAACCATCCAAGACAGACAAAAGAATCAAGATAACTGCACTAGTGATAAATACATGTGTGAATGAGAAAACCTGTGATAAATACAGGTGTGAATGAGAAAACCTGAATTCATGTGTCAAAAACATCCCAGTCACAAGCCCACATGGGGCAACAAATTTATACAAACACCCTCTCAAAGGCTCCTCTCGACAAAATCCCAGATCCTCTCCTCCATGTAGATCCGGTCACCAAGCCGTCGTGGCATGTGCCTCTCGTCAGGGAAAAGGAGGATTTCATAAGGCTTGCCCTCTGCCATCAGTGAGTTAACGAGCCTTGCCGTGTGCCTGAAATGCACGTTCTCGTCAATCATCCCATGGATGAGGAGCAGCTTCCCTTTCAGGTTCTTCGTGTGGTGCATAATTGACCCATACTCGTAAGCATCCGGATGCTCTGCAGGCAGACCCAAGTACTTCTCTGTGTAAAAGGTGTCGTAACCATCCCAAGCTGTCACCGGAGCACCAGACACTGCACAACAGAACGTGTCTGGAAACCTTGTGAGGCACATTGCTGAGAGAAATCCTCCGTAGCTCCAGCCATAGATACCAATATGGCCAGGTTTTGCAAGGCCCTTCTTTATTAACCACTCAGCGCCTGCTAATTGATCTTCAGCATCAACGCGACCAATATTGTACTTCAGTTGTCCCTCAAAATGCAGTCCTCGCCTTGCCGATCCTCGATTATCCATCTGCGAGAAAAACAGAGTCAGTTATTAAATACTCAACAAAATTGTTGTCATGAACTCAGCATACACCCAACTAAATGCCAGAAGTCATATATTATATTATATATGTACCTAAAGATGAAAGATACAAGTGGCTATACTTGCATTACAGCTGCAAACATTTTTTACTTAAACAGACAGTTGTGCACATACAGCTTGCAAAAGTACGAAAGGAGAAAATTTAGATTACATTTGTTTCATACCCAACTGATAGACATCTGAGTATATATATTTTCTTATTGTATAGGTACCTACTTTCAGTTAATGCAAACATTGGTTATTCCACATATATGACTTAGAACTGCAGGGCAAAATAGTGTTTTTCGGGGGGTGGGCAGCAAGGGGTGATGTGGAAATTGCATCTCATGAATTAAAATCTTATCAATTAAGTAGAACATTACATATCTAGTCAAGAAAAAAAATCAAGGAAATTATACTAATTGAGGTGGTGGCATTTATCAACTCCTCAATAGCTGACAATTTGCTTTGGAACGTCACTTGGCTCAATTACAACTCTTAACAACTCTCTAAAGTAATGTATTGCCATGCAATTCTCATAGGTCAACTTATAAATTAACATAAAACAAATGCACGATCTCCAAAAGTAAAATTATGCCCAACTACCAAAAGAAACAAGAATATAATATTTTACCTTCCAAACTAATATACCCTTACTTCGTAGATATTGAGCTCTCATGTCAACTGTACACATCCATGAATCACTAACAAGCTGGACACTGGGGCCACCATAAACATTAATCAGTGTTTTGTAGGGAGGTGGCCCATATTTTCTCTCGTCAGGAAGGTAGAGAGCGCCATATAAATTGGTCCCATCCTTTGCTGTAATTTCAACTATCTCTGGAGACCGCTGCTGGAACTTTTTAAGCGGCGGAACTGTCAATGGCTGTTCAAACAGGGGCATAATTACACTTCCATCAAGCAAAGAGCACAGCAAGATCACAGGTGGAGATTTTATTGTGTCGTACACATCAATAAACTTCAGCAACTGATGATCGAGAATTACTGAATGCCGGCCAGTTCCACGAGTCAGCCTTTTAGGGGTTTGCAAGGGAAGGCTCCAATCTGGAAAGAGATTAGTGTGGTAGAGATTTGTCTCCAATGGTCCATCCAACGTGCCAGTGAAATATATAAGTCCATTACTCTCATTGACACCAGCAATGTGCTCAACCATCCAATCACCTTGTGTGAGAGGTCCTAAGCATGTTCCATCATTGTCATGAACATATAAGTGCCTGAATCCTGTTTTTTCACTGGCCCAAATAAAGCCACCTGGATGTTTACTATTCACTCCTTTGTCTAGTGGAGTGAAGCAATCATGCAATGTGATCCATATATCATGCTGCTCTTCTAGCAAGACTTCTCTTTTACCTGTAGTAATATCAAACTTCAGTAATTTAAGTTTCGTATGAGATCTGTTGAGAACTTGAACAGCAAGAGCACTATTATGCATCCAGTTGACTCTAGCTAAATATTCTTCGTCACTGTGGGAACCATTTGGATCTCCACAAAGGAGATCCATCCAAGTTACTTCCCCTCCATGGGAAGGAACAACACCAAGTCGCACTTTAACATTAGCTGCTCCTGCGAAAGGGTACGCATGGTCTTCTTGAGCATCTGGACCAACAGAACTTTTGCCCTGATGCATAATTCTATACAATGGAATCTCAGTTGAATCCACTTCAGTAAACACAAGGTGCTTGCTGTCAGGAGACCACCAAAATCCCATCTTCCTTTCCATCTCTTCCTAACATGAGATAAATGCAAATATTAGCTACTAGCCAACACAATTTTGAAACAAATACTGATGGATCATCATGGGCACCTGTGCAATATACTCGGCAAGCCCATGGACCTGAAAAGATTAAAAAAAAAACAAAGATGTCAACTTCTAAAGCAGCAAGAACAATAACATATAACATGAACTTTTATATACCACAGACAACTAAAATAAACAACATCTGTTGTTTTAGCAGTTATAGGAATGGACTAGCATAAGAACATGCATGTTGCATAGGATAGGTATGTTTAATAATGAAAATATATCATTGTGGAAGGATGATATAGGCCTATTTAGCAGCTTATATCATATACAGTAACTTATTCATTCATTACATACATAGTTACAAGGCAGCTCCTAAAAACCTAGAATACCCTCGAAGGCTGTTGTGTCCTTGTAAAATCTTCAAAACTTATCTGAGCACTACAAGACAAAAGACACACGCGCGCTAGGTTCAGCTTACCTGTGAACGGAAAGCTAAAGCTATAAAAAAAAAAGACCAGCTCAATGGTTCCAGATTAAGCTTATTTCAATGGCTAACTAAGACTAAACAGGATCAAATAGACCTGTGATAGTCAGCACCAGTACCACAGTTTGCTGGATGGTTTAATTCCAAAATACCTAGAGATTGACACAATGCATTATGCATGTTACGATGAATATCAAAATAAAATTGCAGTTTGAAGCAGTCACATTGGACATGCTAAGAAAGCACTCTGATGCTTCTAAGAAGTCAACACGATATGTTATTTTGCAAATGCTGGCTAACACTAGATAATTTTTAATAACATTGTTCAATTATGATATTGTAAGGAGTTACCTTCCTACTTTCTCTTGCACCGAAAGTTAATTGCCTAGTTTCTCCACTGGAAAACCCCAAGGTATGCAGCTTGTCATCCTTAACGTATGCAATCATGCTCCCATTTGGAGATAGATATGGGTCAATTATCGGAGATGTGGGAGAACTTTGTAGTTTCAGCACTGGTTCGGAGCCAGATAAATCCTGGAAGTAAACCTGTTGATGTAGAAAGTACAGTCAAATATTACTCTGATGAAACAGCATATCTGCCTGATTTTCAGAAACAGCTAAACAGTTTCAGCATCATAATTTCCTAGAAACAAGCACATTAACACTAAACTAACCACATATGAAAACAAACAACACATTTTCCAAATTTGGTTTTCCTAAAATCAGAAAAGAAATAGTTAATAGCACCAGCAGACAGGAGTTACCACATATAACTAAGAAAAGTATTGCATAAAAAACTGAATTAATAACAACATGGGTGCTCAGGAAAGATTAACCAAAGAAAGTGAATGTGGTTGTTATCATAAAGTATAATGATAGAGTTTAATATTTACATTGTGACAGTTTAGACATGCCTTAACTCAAAATGCACTGAGCAATTTAAAATCCAATTGAAATTTAAGTCTACAACAGCACATAGAATTTTTCAAAGGGTTCAGGTTTTGTGCTACAGTATGTCCTGTTAAACTTCATTTTCTGAAAACATGGGAATATAAATGGTACATGCTCCCATAGTCCCATGTGCTAAATCTGCTCAACGAAACCAACTGCAAGCTTCCATTAAATCAACACACAAAAAAGAGAGAGCTTTGAACCTAAGTGTATTTAATTTCAACCTGCTCAATCCAATGGATGTTCAACTATCAAAGTGTGATCTGTCATGGAAGTTCAACTATCATCTCGAAAAGCATCTTGCCACATCATAATCCCCTCCATTGAACTAGTAAAGTATAATTAATTTCAACCTGCTCAATCCAATGGATGTCCAAAAACAATTTTCTATTGCAAACAACGAATACACAATCAAGTAGTCTAGTGCAAACATATTGCAATCGATCAAGCAGATTTGTTCCAGTAAATTGACACGAGGGAGAACTTTAATTTAGTTACCCCGGATGGGAGCGGCACGACAATGCCGGCGCGAGAGGAGGATTCACCGGAATGGCGAGCGCGCCACTCGTAGCGAGTGACCCCGAGGCCGCGCTCCCGTGCGCGCTCGCGCCGCAGGCGCTCCTCGGCGGAGAGGTTCCCCTCCTCGAGCCCGCCACCGTCGGGGGCCCCGAAGAGCAGCTCCTGGCAGCGCTGCGCGGTGTCGAAGGTGAACACCTTCCGGTGGAGCGTGCCGTCGGGGCTGTACAGGTAGGCGACCCGGCGGTCGTCGGGGCTGAAGCTGAGCACCGAAGGCGCCCCGTAGCCCGGCAGCGGGTGCTGCACGATCTCCTCGACCGTCATGCCAAAGCAGTCGGCGCCCGCCGCCGCGGAGTCCACACCCCGGCCGCTGTCACCGGCCGCAACGGCATCCGCGAGCGGCATCTTGGTCCTGTGCTCCAGGCGAGGCTTCTTGCGGTTGTGGTGATCCGAGCTCTCCGCCCCCGCCGCGTCAACCGATCGCATCGACCGCAAGGCCGCCGCCGGGAGCTCCTCCTTCTCGGGGCCTATCCCTCGCCGTGGAACCAAGAAAGCCGGGATCTTTCCCGGCTGGGAAAGGGAAGAGAAGAGATCGGAAGCCGCCGCTCTGGGATGGGATGGGATGGGATGGGATGGGATGACCAGATGAGAGTGGGTTTGTGCTGGGGGGTTTGGTTGTTGACTGTTCCAAGGAGGATTTGGAAGTTTGTTAAAGATTTTTTTTGCTAGGCTTTTTTATTTTTATTTTTTTGCCAGGCTACGAGTCTGCTTCGGGAAATCTTTCGTTTTTGAGAGAGAAAATATGGCATTCCTATCCGCAACAGCGCAACATGAAACATGTGAGCGGCCAGCTAACCACCAACCAAACGCTCCCTAGGGCTAGGCCGTTTTTCTAATGGCAACCTATCCCGTGCAAATCAATAAATCTATACAAACTTCGAAACTATCAATCAAGACCACTAAATACTGATTCAATGTATGGGGTGAGAGGGCTTAAGCGAAAAAAAAAGACCGACGGGTGGGGGGCTTAAGCATAAAAAAATCCCATCTCTCACCCTATTATTGGATCAGCATCTGATGGTTCTGATTGGTAGTTTTCAAGTTTATACAGGCTATTTGGTTTGCATCTGATTTCTTCTCTCCCGTTTTTGTTGCCGTTGGGCCTTGGCTGCTTGACTAGTCGGTTCGTTTCCATCTCCATCTCCATCTCCATCTTATCAATCTATCTATTTATAAAAATGTATATGTTCAAATTTCCACCCTTGATACTCTCTGATTCATCTATCCATCCACTCCCTCGAATCTTGACCAGTTTTAATACGAAAATGGTACAGTACATGATGAATTAAAGATAAAAGTTATAATTGATTTACTTTCCCATCCGTAATTGTTGCATGCACAGTCATATTTGCTAGTCCGGAAATATGTTTGTACATTGTATAGGACATTCAACTCAGGGGCGGATCCAGGGGGGCTACCCATACCGGAGCAGTGGAACCCCCTGTGGAGCCCCCCATGAATTTTTAGGTAAAGTTCTATAGTGTAGGGGGCTAAGGCTTAAGATCGAGGAGCAGTCGGAGGTATGTGTTGTTCAGCTCCCCCTGAAATATTTCCTGGATCCGTCGCTGGTTCAACTTGTTGCGTAGACAACTTGCGGTTTGAAGATTATTTAGCAATCACATCATGCATTTCAATTTGCCTAGGAATCAAACTCCATATTGTGCCTAAAGTCGTGTTGCTCTAACTCGTATAGATATAAGAGGTTTAGAGATTTATCAATGATCGTGTAACATGTTCAATTTGTTTTAGGATCGAATTCCGCACAATGTCTTAACACTTAACTCGTATGGGCATAGAAGATTTGAGAACCGTGAAAACACTCCGTATTTCAATTTATTTTGAAATCAAACTTTGCACTATGTTTGGATATGATTCCCACACGATAGAGATTAAGTCCATCCAGCCTCATTGGATGGAGTGTAATGAAATCTTTCGCTCTTTAATATTAGTGAATAGATAGATATACATGTATATGGAGTTTAACAGATGAACCTTGGTTGTAATCATCATGATCATCTTTGATTGTAAAGAGTGATGGTATTTCTTTATTTTCTTAATGACCATGTTATTAGGACATCATCAAAAAATTTAAAAGGTAATGAAGTTATGTGTTGATAATAATAATTTTAGGCAGTAATGAGATTTGATCTAGGACGAGTTAGGATACCGAATTACCTCATGACCATAATTATATATGCTAGTAGATATTTCTAGATAGATGTAACGTCTAAAGAGATTTCAATAAAAAATAGAGGTAAAAAATTGGATGCACGTGGTACCGAATTTGTATTTTTTAGTTGTTGTATGATGTACAAGAATGTACAAATCTTTTTGTTACATAAATAGAACCATTAGGACACATATGTATGCTTAAGTTGTATCCAAAATCCATCAATAGTATCGACACTTCCTAAAATATGTCTAGAGATTTGATGAATATGACTGTTAGGGCTTCCCACTTCCTAAAAACTACTTTTTTGTATGCCTATGATGGCGGCATTGGTTCGCTAGATCTTCCCAAAGGTATGATGAATTGATTGATGGAGAACTTGATGTTCACATTCTGGGCTTCTAATCAAATATGATTCAAACCTTTACAACCACTACACCACTGCTTCGTCGTTGCTTATCAACCATGCACAACACGATTGACTAGGGATGACAATGAGTTCCCAAATCCGATGGGTTAAAACCCTATTAGGGTGTGGGTATGTGGCCTTTTAACCCCCATGGGTACGCTAATGGGGGTATTTTCCCCCATCGGGTAGAGCGAGTACAAGTACGTTCCCCCCTACCCCAATGGCAGACCTATTAGAAGCCGACAAGTGGGTCCAAAATGTAAGATACACTATGTGCCATATGTATATATACTCAAAACCCTAGAGCCCCTTCTCTATTCCCTACCCTAGGCGCCAGCGGCCAGCCAGCCTCACTGCTCAATCACCTTCTCGCATCTCGCCTTCTCCAATCTACAATTCTCCTAGGACCTAGATCTAGAGACACTGCGACGACCTATAGCGAGGAAGTTGCAGAGAGCATCGACTGAGCATCAGACGGTCAGAATTCGTGAGCCCTCGCGAGCCCGCGTCATCATGACCACACGAGCTTGCCACCGGTCAGGATGCCCCCCGTCACTCGTTGGTGATGCGCGATAGAAGAGGGTGAGCCAGCCTCAGTGTGAGCAGCGACAAACATGACTCGACAGATCTAGGCCAAGAACAGCTTGTCCCTATTTGTCCTCGTTCTTGTCCATTTTGTTGTTTGTTCTTTGCGCGATTGATGTCACGACACGATTGTCATTTGTTGATAATCATCATCATCATGAGCATCCTTTGCATCTTAAATTCGAATTTGGAAACTAGTTGTGAAGAAATTGCACATTTTGGGCACTACTTGCTCCAGCGGACCATCTGACACACCACCGAAACATTCCGCCTGAACACTTACACAGACTTAGAACTTTTTAGACTGTTCATGCTCTCACGGACCGTCCGGAGCTCATGCGGACCGTTCGCAGAACACTTCATGCACAATTTGAGCTGTCACTTATGGAGCTCTCCTGGCCCCACAAGTCAAGCCAGCTAGCACCATCTCATGGGAGACTGAATCACTAGCACCAAAACACTCACTCTCTCACTCACCCTCACTCTCTCTCTCTCTCTCTCACACACACACTCTCTCTAGTTCATCTATCTACACTCTCACACACCAAGAGCAAGAAGAGGGAGCAAGGGGAGGGGAAGAAGAAGGGATTGCAACATCCCACACCAGCAGTAAAAAGCCATGGATCCGGAGGCCATCTAGGTGCTGCTATCCACAAGGGTTGGGATAGAAGAGGGAGGAGCCCTCTCTCCCTAACCATTTGGAGCTAAGAGGAGAAGGAGATTTCAAGAAGGAGAGCAAGGAGCTAGGAGTGGATCTAACTTCTCCACTGCATTGAGGAGCCTAGCAACACTCCATTGCAATCCTTCGGGAGAAAGATTTGAGCTCAAATCACTCATTCATAAATCACATGTTCATCACCTAGAAAATGTCCCCCAATGACCTAGATGATGGATAGATGCAATGTAGGTTCATTTGACTAGCTAGACATGCTCCATAGTATCCTAGGAACACCCCTAGCAACAAATTTGACATGCAAAAACTCTAGATGAAGATCACCATTTCGAGATATTTTATTCTGCACTGCACATATTCCCGTGGATCATCCGCCTGGACGTCGGAATGTTCCGCGAGAACAAACACAACCAAACACTTAGACAAATTGGTCGATGCTCCCATGGGCTGACTGCGAGAACCTGGGACCATCTGACTAAAATTCAAAGTTCCTATTTTTGACGACCTGAAAGCACCCTTCACTAGCCCTGTTCCCGCGAGACTCTTCGTTCGCACCATGGACCATCCGAGAGAGAAGCTATAGACATGAACACTTAGAGCCTACAAACTTGTTCTCACGGACCCTCCGCGAGAACATCAAACTCTCTGACTATAATTCAATATTCTTTAAATTGAACTTGTTAGCTTCGGGTTTGCACTCTCGGATCATCCGTTTGAACCTTGGATTGTCCGTGAGACCCAACACTTCAAATTTTCACAAATGCTCTGGTGGACTGTTCTCACGGACCATCCGATGATCTGCCATCCGCCAGAACAGTCGACAGCACCAATGATACTACACTACATACACATGTTACATCTACCTATAACCCATGTAATGAACATCAATGCATACCATATCATGTCATTTATCTTTATGCATTGTACTCATTGTGCATCATGCATTCATTACGTGACGAGGGCTCCAAGGAAGTCCAACTTGAGGAGACCCAAACCATCGACGTGATCGATGAACCGCCAACCGAGCAGTCCCAAGGCAGGCCCCTATTCATCCCTCTTTTTGCAAATGCACAATGTGACTATGGTTAATTATTGCATTGATATGTTACAATATGACTAGAATGCCTATGTTTACCTATTCGAGCTTTCATACCTTGAATGTTCCCGCACCACTCAAATGTTGATTGTCCACATTCATTACTCGATTAATCCATGCTTAGTTTGCTTAGACGGTGGAAGTCGAGATGATGATGGGTTTCTCATCACTCACGCGTTATAGGGCATGTTTGTCCACTAAAGCAACATAGTTTATGATCTAAAACTGACCAAGAGAATGAGCATGATCATGATTGGTCGGCGAGGGCTTGGACCATGGCAAGATGGTGAAGTCTTGGATAAGAATGTTGCATAGGCAACATAATTATTTCAAAAAAAAATGCATAGAAAAACTTATACATGACAACATGAATGCATCGAGATTTTATTACCTGTGCCAATTTATTTATTTTATAAAATATTATTGTTTCCTTCTTATTAGTTAGGTCTTAACTCCAATTGAGTTATCAAAAAACTCTAATTAAGTGTAGAAAATTTTTAAACTATTTTAAAATTAAATTTAGGATGTTATAGATTCACAAAGAAAAGTAGAAATCTGTAGTCCTTTTTCGTATATACTAGTTAAAAAAGGTTTTACGCGAGAGGAGGAGAGACCGGAATGCATCTGTATCTTTTGAGCAATTTTTGGACGGTTCAGACCACCATTGCAATAGAAAAACGGACTTGTTAGCGTCCGGACGTCCGTTCCAGGGTGCTAGCGTCCGCACACTGCCACACTTCACGTGGGGGCCCATGGCACTTCGTTTCCCGTGCTTGCATGCGCCCACTCCATTCCCACGCTTCGTTTCCCACGCCTGCCTCTTGCGCCCCCTCCATTCCCAAGCGCATGCATGCAGGCCCAACAGATGTAGCAGGCGGCTACAGCAGGTGGGTCCCACTACAGCATGTGCAACATCAGATCTATTTTTGCAACACAGTAGAAAAAACTTGAAAACCACATGTTTAGCCATTGCAAACATCCATATGAAAACACTTGCAACATACGTACAAAAACACTTGAAACACTTTCATATATATGCAACATCCATGTCTACTTTTGCAACATTCAGATGAAACACTTGCAACATACGTCTGAAACAGATGAAACATTTGGAACCTACACTTGAAACACACGCGTATACCGATTGCAATATGTGTATCATCCCGATCTGCTTTTGCAACATCCCGATCTACTTTTGTAACATCAATACAAAACACTTGCAACATACCTCTGAAACACCTGAAACACTTGAAACATACAGTTACAACATGCGCTTTTCAGCGCAAACATCTCCTTTCTGCTTTGGCGAATGGAGGCTCATCGGCGCGTGGAGGTCACCGGTGTGCTCATCGGCAATGCGGAGTTGGGCGACGGCGTACAAAGGGCAGGGTGGGGGCGGCACGGGCGATAGTGGCGCAGAGGACGGGTGGGCAGCGCGTGAAGGTCACTGGTGTGCTCGATGGTGGCGCGGAGCTCGGTGGCACAGAGGGCGGGGTGAGGATGGCGCGTTGAAGCCGTGACGAACGAGGCGGAGTGGGGAGTCGCGGGATGCAGACTCGTCCATACGTACGGAGGCCTTCCATGGGAGGAAACATATGTTGGTGGGGATCACTTGGGAACAAAGCACGGCGGCGAGGAAGGCATGTGGGTGGATGCAGCGGCGCAGGGAGCGAGCAGGGAAAGGAGGAAGGTGGGTGCGCATGGCGACACCAGGATGCAGCCCTTGCAGTGGATAATGAGAGTCGTGTGGGCCTGTGCGAAGAAGCCCGAGGCGGTGCGCCAACTCGTTTCGGTCCGTGGCGTTAATGGTAGATGTGGCGTCCGATGAAAAGAGAACCGTTCGGATGCCCTAATCTAAGCGTTTCCGATAGAAAAATGTTGGATGTTTGTGCTAGGTTCTTTATTATCTCCTTGTAGAGTTTTTAGGATCAATGTTTATGGAAAACTTATTGCTTGGCTCCTCTCGATCCTTTGGTTCAGCCAAGCAATCTTCACGAAGATACATGCGCAACAAGTGTGACAATGTATCTGCATGAAAAGCTTAATTATTGCTTTGGCTCCTCTCGATCTTCCCCATCGCATCTTCATGAAAAACTCATTGCTTGGCTTCTTCCTTATTTCTTTATTACAGCTTGGCAAAGTGTGACAATGTATGAGCATGTGGATACTAAATACATCCTAAAATATATTTGTACGATCTTGGCCACTTGTACGCTT
Source organism: Miscanthus lutarioriparius (assembly GCA_904845875.1). Lineage (NCBI taxonomy): Eukaryota > Viridiplantae > Streptophyta > Magnoliopsida > Poales > Poaceae > Miscanthus > Miscanthus lutarioriparius. The sequence continues at coordinate 126,893,308 of CAJGYO010000007.1, read as the reverse complement.
CTCTTCTAGCGTGCATCATCCAATTCTAACCCCTAACTAGATCATCTTTAATTATTAAGATATAAAAATAGGAGGCCTAACAAGATTCGACCAGCGCGCGCCGGAAATGGCGGTGTCGCCCTTGCTCGCCCTCCTACTCCTGCTGTTCCTCTCCGGTTCCGGTCCCCGCCGATGCCCCGCCGCTGCAGCAGCGAACTCGACGTCCTCATCTTCTCCGTCCCCGCGGCCCACGCCGCTGGTCCCGGCGCTCTTCGTAATCGGCGACTCCACGGCCGACGTAGGCACCAACAACTACCTGGGCACGCTCGCCCGCGCCGACCGCGAGCCCTACGGCCGGGACTTCGACACGCACCGCCCCACGGGGCGCTTCTCCAACGGCCGTATCCCCGTCGACTACATCGGTAATAAGGCCGGGCTCCGCGGCCTCCTCTCCATCCTTTGGTTCAGCGACATTATATTGATGGTCTTTGTGCAGCGGAGCGGCTGGGCGTCCCCTTCGTGCCTCCATACCTTGAACAGAACATGCGCACGGGCGCCGCCGATGTTGGCCTCACAAACATTGATGGGATGATACAAGGCGTCAACTACGCGTCCGCGGCAGCCGGCATCGTCTCCAGCAGTGGCTCTGAGCTTGTATATATACATATAATACTCAATATATCCTCCCATGAATCCCATTATCTAATCCTACAAAATCTGATGCTAACCTTAGCTCGGCAGCATTGTCATAATTTAGTTGACAAATAAATTAATTTAGTGATTCTAGTTGTAATCTTGGTTTGGTTGTGCTGTAGGGAATGCATGTATCCCTGACCCAACAGGTGCAGCAGGTCGAGGACACATATGAGCAGCTGTCACTGGCCCTTGGGGAGGCCGCGGTGGCCAACCTGTTCAGGAGGTCCGTGTTCTTTGTGTCCATCGGGAGCAATGACTTCATCCACTACTACCTGCGCAATGTGTCTGGTGTCCAGATGCGATACCTCCCTTGGGAGTTCAACCACCTCCTTGTCAGTACAATGAGACAGGGAATCAAGGTGTGTGCTTCTTCTTCTCCAGTTAGCTCATTCAGTGCATCATTGGTTGCCACGTTTCTTTATTTCTGGAGTGTGTATGGTATATATGCTTGCTAGGCCGATAGCTATGTTCTTGTGCAAATCAGTGAGTTGGTGGTATCACATTTAATTAGCCGTTGTTAGCCTTAGTCATGTGATGAGCATCAGTTGTGATACTTGTATGGTTCAACTTTGTGCTGCTATTCTATTTAGAGGAAAATGCATAGGCAGTCCTTCAACTTGCCAAGGGGTGCCATATTGGTCCCTCTACTTTCAAAATGCCAATTCTGGGTCCATGAACTTGGCTTCGGGTGTCATCCAGGTCTAAACGAGCTCGGATGAAGACAAACTTTATAAAAAAAATTATAGCCCTCAACAGGATCTACAACTTTGTAGTTGAAAAGTTTTTGATTTTAAACTGTTTAGGGTACCAAAATACTATTGTAAGTTTACAGATTTTGAAATTTAAAATTATCAAAAAATCTCGGATGTTGACATGGTCTATATGAAAGTTATATTTATCAATACAATCTACAACTTTGTAGTTGAAAAGTTTTTTATTTGAAGTCGTTTAGTATCTCAAATATGTGTTCTAAGTTTCTTATTTCAAAATCTATAAACTTAGAACACATATTTGGGACATTAAACAACTTTAAATAAAAAAAATCAACTACAAATTTTTAGATCATATTGATAACTATAACTTTCATATAGACCATGTCAACATCCAAGGTTGTTGGATAATTTTAAATTTCAAAATTTAAAATCTGCGCACTTACAACAGTATTTTGGGACCCTAAATAGTTTCAATTGAAAAACTTTTCAACTACAAAATTGTAAATCCTGTTGAGGACTACAATTTTGATATAAAGTTTGTCTTCATCGAACTCATTTGAACCCGTTTGAACCTGGATGACACCCGAAGCCAAATTCATGAACACATAATTAGTATTTTGAAAAGTAGAGGGACCTAGATGGCACCCCACGCCAAGTTGAAGGACCGCCGATGCATTTTCTCTTCCATTTATAGTTTGGTACTTTGGTTCTTTGACTAAATATTGACAAATTTTCTATGCCTAAACTATTTTCACTTGCAACTGCCATAAATGATCTGGGCTGAGGCTACAATCCCCCTTTGTATGTTGCTGTTCAGTGTTTTGAATTTTAAACTCTAAACTCAGGAGTGAACATATTTGTCTATGTGGGAACTATATAACATTTACAATTTCGAAAGCTAACGGATCTTAACACATGAAAGGAAGTAACCTAATAGATATTCAAATAACCAGTTATGTGAGTTCTGGGATGTAAGATCTTTTCAAATTTCCTTAGTTGGATATATTGCTGGCTGTTAGTTTCAGATGTGGTTTTTCTCAAGAAAGAAACACATTGGTTTTCTATATATATGTCAATCTTTAGTTCTTTAACAATTAAACAACGTTTGCAATCTAAATTTATTAACTGATGTCAGTTGCAACATTTTGATCAAATGCTAAGTTCAGTTAATTGAAATATAACTATCCTGAGTGTACCAAGGACTCAAGGAGGTAAGGACTAATCGACTATAATTGATATTAGTTATTTCTTGGAGTGAATTTATATTTGATTCAATCATATGCTCCCTTCCATATTTCTGAAGTGAATTTGTCATGGCCCAGGATCAACTGGGCCCAATGAACGGTACATCCAATTCCAAAGTTCTGTTCACAGGTACCGTAGCACACTGCTGTGCACGTCTCTGCCGAGTCCAGACTAATGCACAAGGACCTAGAGTCTAGTTAGTTAGGAAGTCTATTCATTTAATTTTCTCACTCCCATGCCTGAGGGCGACTAGCATCGGTGGCTCACTCGCCATCACTGTGCTGTACCACCCCTGCTCTGATACGTTGTGCTAATTTTACATATAAAAAACTTCTACTATATACAATGTACTGCACCCTGCCCTCCATATTTTGAGCCCAAGTTAATTGTATTGTACTTCAGTCTCCACTGGTGGATCAGCTTCCAAATTTCTCCTTCTGTGTTCAAGACCTTACTATGATACAACATGATTCTAAGTTCATATTCATATATTACGTTGATTCTTAAAGGCCTAATTTGTCACAGCCATGGTTGTATTGTCAGACACCCAAGAGTTGAATGTATATATATAAAGGGCGGAAAATTGTTAGTTTTTTTTAATGTTTATGAGACCTTCAGTATTAATTGGAATGCTGTATTTTTGTTTCTTTTTCATATATTCATTATTGTCAAATTATCTGTGGACCTTGTTATTATATAATCAAGTTGCACATCCCCCGCTCTCTCTTCTGATAGTGATGGTTTTATGCAGAATCTGTACGACATCAATGTTCGTAAAGTCATACTGATGGACCTACCTCCTGTTGGTTGTGCACCTCATTTCCTCGAGGAGTATAGCAGTCAAACTGGGGAATGCATCGATTATATCAACAATGTCGTGATCGAGTTCAACTATGCCCTGAGACACATGTCTAGCGAGTTCATCAGCCAGCATCCAGATTCCATGATCAGTTACTGCGACACTTTCGAGGGGTCTGTGGACATACTAAACAATCGTGAGCATTATGGTGAGCAAACTAATCATCGGTAAGTTTGGATTACTTGCTGGCCTTGGGGAAGCGCTTGCATCTCATTGAGACATGACATTGTGCAGGTTTTGTCATCACCACTGATGCTTGCTGTGGGCTGGGCATGGGCATGTATGGAGGTTTGATCATGTGCGTTCTTCCACAGATGGCGTGCAGCGATGCATCAAGCCATGTCTGGTGGGATGAATTCCACCCAATAGATGCTGTCAACCGCATCCTGGCAGATGTGGTCCAGTCAGCACCTATGCCTGACAGATGCTGTCAGGCATCCTGGTGTGGTCCAGTCAGCACACCAAGATGTGCTATCCTTTGGACCTGCAACAGATGGTAAAACTGAAGCTGTAGAACCAATCTGGAATGACTTGTTTAACATGCGTTTCAGAGAACCTATAAGAGGTGACAAGCCGAATTGAAATGTTTAGAATTGTGAATTACAAATACTTTATAAGGATAGACTTGTCAGTTTTAGATAGCTCAGGTTACATGAAAAGCAAGATGTTGTTCCTTGGTATGTTGATGCAATGTAGGGGATCTATATGGTCAAACTGGAACACATGCTGTCAGGCATAGGTGCTAATGAGTGATGAATAGTTTCGGTGACAGAAATTTCATTTGAGATTGTACCTGAAATGTATGTTTCTAAATAAGTAACATTCTGACAAAACTGTTGTCCATACTATTCTGCAGAAAACGTGAGTCGAAAATATACAACCTTTACGAGTCAACAGAAGTTGACCATGGGACTCCAGTGCTTACAGGTGGTTACAAGCTAGTGCTGCAGCATCATCAGTTAGTAATCAGCCACTTCACATACCAGTTCACTGTTTACAGCCTCATGAATTAAAGCAAAATGAAAAAATTGGAAGGCCTATCACTCATCATTCTGTCCCTTACAACGATGCCCTCAAGTGAACCACCTGCTTACAAAGATGCAATGGCCTGGTTGCACCCTTCAGTGCGTTTTCTCTGGGTTGCCACACTAGTATTCCTATTCTGACCCTTCAAATCACTGATACGTAGTGCCTGCACCTTCAGGAGGTTGCTGCTGCTGCTGTTTGTCTGAAACCTGAGTCAACTGAATGACCAGTGTTACTTCCTTCCCAGCAGCTTGGGCATCGCCCATGCCCACACTGAGAAATATACGGAGAGCATGGGGTGCTACAACTCTTCATCACTAGCTCCAGAGTTGAGAACAAAGCTGGGAAACGCCATGGTTATGTCCCTGTATAGAAGATGCACAACACGCCATCAGAGTTTACCACTCGATAAATCAAGTCACGTGATGGTTAGCATGTAAGCTTTTCAGCCAAACACGAAGACTTTTTATGACATGAAAACGTAGTCTGTAGACTTACTTTAGATAGGGAAGCGTCATGTTCTTGAGAAGAGCTGGGTTTTTACTTGCGAACACCTTCCATTCATTAGGATCTATCTTCCCGTCGTCGTTCATGTCTGCTTGCTTGAAAGTCTGCCAAAACTTAAGTTAGCATGCCATAAAATCCATGTCTTGTTGGCTTTGGGGACTTTGCGATGTGGTGCTTCTTGCGCCACAAGAATTGAATTGAAAAATTCAAACATTATAGTAAAAGTTTGGGAAGGAACTAATTTGGCTGAAAGCTACCAGGCACTTTGCTTTGGCATCAATAAAGTAAAGACTGATGAAAATTTAGAGCAAACAGATGTGTCACAGTACACTTTAAGGCTTTAAGCTCAGTGGTGGACATATTTGTGGACCAAGCAACAGGCGGTATGATCGAGATGAAAGTAATGGTTTCTATTGAAGCACTGTACCTGATCAACAATTTGTTCGACAGCATCGTCAGAAAGAAGTAATTCTGATTCATTCAGAATGGCCAGCACCATTTCCTTCAACTTCATGAATGTTTAGAGAAAAAGACTCAGTTATTAACATAGGATTTTCAGAGTTAACCAAAGCTAAAATAGTTTGCACACCACTTTTAGTGCATATATATAAAACATTCATTTGGAGCGACAAGGGAGTGTTGTTTCCAAATTCCAACATAATAGGCTACCATGTCTCAACTGTGTCTTAATTTGTTGAATGGAGGTCAAAAGGTACTTCATTACTTACTGAATGCATGCTGAAGTCTAGGTTATGTATCGGAAGTGCAACTGTGGAAAAAAAGAATATTAAGTGATTCAAAGAAGATTAATGACACAAACCTCTTCGCGTTCAATGAATCCAGTACCTCTCAGATCATATAGCCGAAATGCAACTGAAAGGAAGAATTCCTTAATATGTCATACAGAGAAGAAACATATGGTAGATGACAAAAGAGATAAGATAATTTTGGTACAAATGATCAAAGAGGTTACTAATTTATCATACTAGAAATTAAATATTTCTGCTAGCTTTATGCAATGAATGGTTTTTACCGGTTCATGTTTTCCTCTATCTTCTAAAATTGCCTTATTGTCAGAAGCCGTGTTTCTTCTGTACATTTTTGTGAGGTAAAAAGTGAAAAATAATTGGCAAAACTACAAATTGAACTTTACCCAATTTTCATCCTGAAGCACTACATCAGAGTAATCTTAAAACTAAGTTGCTGAGCAAGTTGCATCAGGAAATGGGAGTTGGAATAGAAATTTTTTATTCTTACAGGCGATCTTTTCTGCCATCGGCGTATCTGGGTGGAAAATGCTGAGGGACCGAACGAACCCCTCAAAATCAATCACACCATTGCGCTTCAGATCAAACAGATCAAATATCTGCACATATTATAGAACAGTATAAAAAAGTCTCACATATATGAACATAAATTTAGAGTTTGCGAGACAGGAGACAAGATAATTCTAGAAAAAGTTTTTAATTTTCTATGAAGATAACTAACTACTGATAAAGTTTCCAGGCCAGAAAGAATCAATTGGTACATACTCCTTGAATTATGCATATTACAGTCCCAAAAATTCTCTAAACAAAAAGGATCCTACAGATAACTGCTGCTATTTGGAGGAGCATAAACTAGGAACTGACCCGATCGGCGAAAAGATTCTTCTTGTTGCTGTTCCTGAAGAGAGCAAGCTGGAACTCCTCCTATTCAATGGAAATGTAGTTCAAGATGTTCAGAATCACATGGTCTAACGAACTTTCCACCACAGAAGCGTTTGATGCAGGCAGTAGGCAGTACCTTGTGAATTAGGCCATCTTTAAATATGGAATAGCTTATCTTCTTGTAAAGCTCATAGAGGGCCTCCACTTCATTGACAGAAACTGCAACAAGTATGAAGAGGCGAACAGACAAAAACACAAGGGTTATTCAGTTATATTCCTTTATTCTTGAGATGAGATTCGAGTATTCAGATTCTTACAGGTAGTCTCTTTAGCCAAGATATTGGGATCCACATATCCGGGAGGTCGTTTGGACTCCTTGGAGGAGACACACCCCATGCAAACCAACTCTCTCTGAAGATGGATGAACAATCACAGCAGCGAATCACAGAAATCGACCAAAGCAAGCACCTAACCAAAGAGAGGATCGGAGAGACATTGGCATCAGCAACAGCAACCCAAAAGACAAAAACACAGGGCGTGAAGACAAAAAGAGGCAACTCTTCAAAAATCAAAACACAGGAAGCAGTTAGGCGGCTCACCGCTAACCGGCGAAGACAGACAAGAGTTGTGCCCAAAAGAGGGAGAGTGTGAAGCGTGGTATGGTATGTTCCGAGCTCTGACTTTGTGGCAGCCGCCGGTGCAATGGACGTATATGGAAGAAGAGCCAAGCAGGCCCATATATGTAGCTGTAGCCTGTGGCCTGAAGAAGAAACATTACTAGTGCCGACAGGCTGGGCAAGCGTTGACCTGCATACCGGTTCCTCTTTCAACGAGATCCGCACATCTGTAATTTTTCAATCCATCACCTCACCTGCCAATATATATTCAAATCCAAGGCATGCTCCGATTCTATATTATAAGCACGGCCTAGTAGTTTACAGTTGTTCCTAGCATTCTAGCCGAGATGCAAGTTATGTAGACACATTATATCTATCTAATATATATACAGTACTAATAGACAATTAGGACAGGACAGGAATACAATTTTAAGAACGCTTACATCTACAGGAGATCGCCTGTGTCTAAAAACGACGTCTTGCCTTTGACAGCACCAGAAATTTGTCAGCATCGGGCGGGTGCCTATCAGACGCTTGTACTATTTCTGATATATTTTTTTTTTCTGGCGGATACAGCCGTGGGCAATTAATATAAATCTTGAAGGAGGCACGCCATTGCAGGAAGCAAGGAAGAAGATGCAGTCAGCGACAGTGCCCTCTGGCGTATCGATCTAGAAATCATCAACCTAACGCTGACAAGCCGATGGCGAAGGCGGCAGCGGAGGTCGTCGGTCGTCTGCAAACTGCCTGGGTCCACAGTCGGCTACAGCCACCACTCGGCCGTAACAAGAAAATGGGTGACATCTCGATCCAGTGTTTGTACCTTGTTTTTGCCGTACGATGGAGAAGGTGTACACAAAGAAAATTAAGGTCACTATTGGAATCCTCAAATTTACCAAGTGTTTTTATGTTTGTCGAGTGTATTTCCTCGGGCATTCGACGAACAAGATCTTTATCGAGTGCTGCGTTAAAAACACTCGGCAAACATGTGGTTTGACGAGTGTAAAAAAAATACTCGACAAAGAGGGGGTTTGCCGAGTATAAAAAAAACACTCGGCAAATAAATAAAATCTTTTTTCTGAAAAAGAAGGAGAAGAAAAAAATAAAAAAAACTTTGCCGAGTGCTCAGATCTAGAACACTCGACAAACAAATAAAATCTTTTTTTTCTAGAAAAGAAGGAGAAGAAAAAAAATTAAAAAAAACTTTGCCGAGTGCTCGATCTAGGACACTCGACAAACCAAAAAATATCGTACTTAACCCACTCCTCCCGTCTCCCAGTCACGCCCTCACTTCTCTCCCCATCTCCTCGTCTCTCTGTAACCTCTCTCACTCTTTCCTCTCCCTCACTTCTCTCGGTGGAGGGCACGGCGGCGCGGGCACACCAGGCCTGCTTCACAGGCGTGGTGGAGGTCCGATATTGCGGGCGTGGCACGGCGGCGTGGTTTTGTGGGCGGGGAGTGGCGTGGCGCAGTGGAGCTGCCTCTCACCTTCACGGTGCCCGGATCCATGGCGTGGCTTGGCGCGGCCTCTCTCCCTCGCCGGTGCTCAGATCCACGGTAGCAGCGGGCGGAGGCGGTGGCCGGCGAGCACGGGTCCTCACGGCAGCTGTCTCCCGCGACGCGGATCCAGGGCGGGCCGGCCCCCACCAGCGTCGGCGGTGCGAATCCATGGCGGGGCGACCCCCACCCGCGGAGGCGGCGGCTAGCGCCGGTGCGAGCGGGGTGGCCGGATCTAGCTCCCTCCCTCGTTCGCTCAACACGGCGGCGTGGATCCAGGGCAGAGAAGGTGGCCGCGGATACAGGGCAGGGAAGGCGGCCACGCCGTCGCTCAGCACGGTGGCGCGGGCCCAGACTCCCTCCCTCGCTCGGTGGCGGCGCGGATCTGGCTCGGTGGCTTCGACAACGGCGGACATGGCGGGATCCAGCACGGGAGCGGCAGATCCAGCATGGGAGGACGGCGGGACCGTGGGGAGGTGGCGCGGCTGCGTCGGGCGTCGCGGGGAGTACGGCGCGGCTGCAGGGAGGCGGCATGGGTGGTGGTGGAGGTGGTGGCATGGATGGAGGCCACCTGGTAAGTCATCCCACCTACCCGGCCATCTGTCATAGTTCAGGATACTGCCTGTCGCGAGAATCGGCCTCACACGATGCGGTTCTGCGTCGTCGCAGTATCAAGATTTGGAGTCAGTTTGAATCTAAATCATTGTTTTGACTCAATGCTGTTATGCCAATGATATGTCAGTAGTGATTAGCAGCTCTTTCTAGATGCGGATGTGCCATAATTTTGTGCCAAAGGTGACCCAGTTTTAGTTTTAGATCTGTAAATTTATACTGGTTTGCACGGCTACAACTCTTGTCTGATTAACCGACTGACTGTAGTTCATTTACTTCTAGACAATTGTTAGCTGTTGCAGCTCAGTGTGATGAATGATCATGGAAACCGTGCCAACCTTTAGCTAATAGTTGATATTCAGATTACTTGTTAGTGACGTTCTGTGATTCTGTGCCTGGTCATTATTCTTGCTTGTAACCTTGCCAACAGTGAACAGTCAGTCCAGCAGTTCCACTAATAGTATGCCAGTATATATTAAAGGATCAGCATGATTCAACATGGATTTTGGTGCCATCATTCTGATTACCGATCAGCATGATTCAACATTAAGTTTGCCTGTCTATATATTTATGAATTAACAAGATGGGGAGTTGACCTTTATAGGATTGTACATTATAAAAGTAAGTAGAGTTTTTGGTACTGGTGAAGTACATGGGGTATTTGTCTTCGCTATTGCTTTCAGCTGACCAATGAAAGTTCTTTTTTCTATGGTTGATGGCTGAATGCTGGTTTAAGCCAAACAATATCTTGAATATCAGATCAATCATTTTGATATGTGATATTTGTGGGGTATTTGTCTCGTGCCGCGCTGCTCTCCCCTTCCCTAACTATGCCTTGTGACTTTTTTTGTTTTGTACTACTTTTGAGTGGCCGTGATGAATCAAGTTTTCATTAGAAAATTTCTGCACTTTAGCACCTTATGAGCTGGTACTTGGGATAATTTGTTATGTTTGCTGCTTAACTAGGATGGCTTGTACCGGTACAAGCAACCAGTTCCGTGGCCCGTTCAATTCCCATTAGAGAGAGAGAATTAAATTAAGCTCCAGGTGAAATTAAGTTGCAATTGTCATGCTAATAATGGTTAAATCTGAGCCATTTCTCTAGTTTTTTTCTCTTGTTCTTTTGCTCCAGGTGAGGAAGGAGAAGCTAGGGGATCGAAAATGTTATCTCTTAATGGTTCATAATTTTGAGCAAAGACAGATTTGTTCCTCAGGAGTCAAAATGAAGCAGTTGTTCATGTTTAGGTCACTGAACTGCTAGCTATCCATTTAATGTAAGATGTTATAATTTTGAACCGTTGAGCTCTTGATGTTCTGTGCAAAGTAAGATGTTATATTTGGTCTCTAGGAACACAAACTTTTAAGATTTAATGTAATTAGATCTGATACTTATTATAAGAGAGTATATTTGTTGTCAAATGGACCTCTGTTGTGTTTTTCCTAGTTGCTGCTAAACCTGTTATCAACTTTTGTTATACAATCAATCCATATTTCTTCTTTTTCTGTATAAGTTGACACATTGACTATTTGTCCTTCACCTTTTCCTTTTGCTCCTTATAGAACCTATGCAAGCAAGTACATCCCTATAATTGCTAGTGTGAGCGAACACCAACCACCAACCTGGCCTTCTTATTTTATGGATATCAATGTGCTGGCCTTCTTGGTTCCTACTGGGATCGAAAATGCTATTAAACTGAAATATGCTGAGAAAAAAAATTATTATTTTTCTTTGGAAAATAGGTTTGCCAAGTGTAATTCCCAAAAACACTCGGCAAACAATAATGGTATGCTGAGAAAAAAATTATTATTATTTCTTTGGAAAATAGGTTTGCCGAGTGTAATTACCAAAAACACTCGGCAAACCACTTTGTTTGCCGAGTGTATTTTTGAAAAACACTCGGCAAACCACTTTTTTTTTGCCGAGTGTCAAATTTGACACTAAGCAAACCTTTGCCGAGTGCGATAAAAAACACTCGACAAATAGCTGTTTGCCGACACTGTAGATGCAGTGTGCTTTTTGCCGAGTGTTTTTTGGTCTTTGCCGAGTGCATGTGGCACACGGCAAAGTCACTGTTTCCGGCAATGGGTGGCATGACTATGACTGGACTGACTTTCATGACTACCAGCCTCCTATGTTTTTATACAAGTTTTTTCGAGGGGGGTTTACCCAATTTTTTAGTAGTGAAATGCATTTTGTACCTATGAAAAAAATTATATGGTTATAGTTAAATGTCTTTTATATGATCTAGATCAACAAGTATTAGTTTATGTATTTTTTTAGCAAGAAACAAAAACCACCTTAATTACAGTAGAGAATTACAAACACCATCAGGTAGAGAGATTAAAACCACACATTCCTGTCTATAGAATTATTGAGTCTCACTAGGTTATGCGGGTCAATGTTGGAGCTTCTTCCTTCATGAATAAACTCCACAGGTGCGAAGTATCACGACCTGGCCGTGCCAACTTATTTATCTTAAGCATTTGAGCCAAATTTGCACTCAAACATTTCTATTTTTTTAAAAAAACTTTGCAAACATGTTCTGCACTTTTTGGGCCCTACAGTGTCTATTCGGACAGTCCAGTCCTCTATGTTGGTTATTAACTTTGATTCACTTTAGTTGTCGGGGTCATAACCCCAGGGTGTCACAAGGCACCGATTAGTCAGCAGGCCACGCGGGCCGCAGTACATCAACTAGCGAAGGCCCGAACGACCGAGGCCCAGCTAAGCCAAGCAAAGCAGGCCAGATGCTAAGGCCGGGGTCGGCCACGACCCTTTCGTCGTGCCTTAGCCGCACGACACTCAAAGGGCGCACGACCCGTAACACCCTCGGTGTTACACTGTACAATTTTTTGCTAAAACACTGCATGAGCATCATACTTATGTGTAAATGTATGGGTTATAGAGTATAAAGCAATATCCGGAACTTAAAACGTTCATTTGAAACACGAAACACATGTTACATTTCATGTCGTGTGGTAGTACTTAGGGTTCTAAATGAATTTTTATTGAATGGAAATGCTATGGAACGCATATGCAGAACTTTAGTAAAGTTGGTAGCGCGAGCTTCATAGGCGACGATGAAATACGTGCGGTCGAGAACGGGATTCGCTAGCTAGTGTATCGAGCAGCTTGGAAATCGTATTCGACGCGAAATCGTTTAGGACTTAGCCGAAATTTCCTAAGTCAGACAACGCGTTGACAAAGCTACGTTCGACAATTTTTGTAGAATGATCGGGTTAGGGAGTGGAATGGCTTTAGGGTTTCTTTTAGTAGCCTGATATACCAGCTAGAGCATAAAATAGGTGGTGTAGCTACTGGATCCTCGAGTTGGCTTTTTGAGCAACTTTAAAATGCGTGCAAAGCACGCTTTTGATTCGATTTGATGTTCAAGCGCCGTCACCACGACCCGGCCGGTGTCGTCGCTTCGCCGCGCGTGCTTTTTGCCAGCCGCCCGCCGCCGCCGCTGCCGCCACGCTGGCGCTTCCTGGCTGCGACGCGTGTTGACCCGTCGACTGGCGGCTCTGCCTCGCCGTCGTCGTCGCCTTTGCACCACGGTCGCATGCTGCCAAGGCGCTCGCTCGCCGTCGCCACACACTGGCCGGCCCTGCCATTGGTCCCGCGCTACAGGCCGCGTCGTCGTTGTTGCTCTGGCACGCCACGCACGCGCACACGCCCGCATCGATCACCATTGTTGTTGCGCGCTAGCGCGAGCGACTTCGCGCCTCACGCTGCTTGCGCTACCGGGTCCCCGTGGGCCTGGTTGCGCTGCCTCCTCCATCGCGTCTGCCTAAGCCCGCTGCCCGCCATCACGTCGAGCTGTACCCCGGTCGTGCTACGTTACGTCCGACGCTGCCGCCCGGCTACTGCTCCCGTTGACATTTCGGCTGCACGCGCGTGGGCTTGCCCTCGCTTTCACGTTTGCGCACGAGGCCACGCCAAGTTTCCCATCATGTCGTCTGGAAGGTCACCGACCGGCCAAGCCGCGCCAAGGCCAACCCACTGATGCTGGCCCATCCTTGTTACCGCACACGTCTGGAGGTCGGTGGGAGTACAACTTCATGCCTAACCCGCCACTGTTGCGGTAGTACGTTGTCGGGGTGTCGATTTAAGTTTTCGCCATCGCCGACCGCCATAAGTTCGAACGGCGTCGCCCAATCAATTGGCCTTATCTACTCCACCTCCTTCCAATTAACCATGCTCGCAACTAGCTCGGGTAGTTAGCTTCCGATTGAGTCATCCCGACGAGCGTTCGTCCTACCGTGAGGTATTGCGAGGTGTTTCCCTCGCGGCGGTCCGCCATGGCCGTCGAGGCGGGCGCGCGGCCAGGGCATCGCACTGTTCTCCATTGTTTCAATTGAGCTATGCTTTGCGTAGTGATTGACTTGGTTGCCTCGCCCGTGTAGCGGTTTCGCCGACAGAGCGCAGAAGTCGCCGGGAACGTCATATTCGCACTTGCCGGGTACCAGAGCGACCCCGCGTGCGTGGCCAATCACCTTGTCGTGCCCCGCAACCTCGTCCAAGCCGTCCTATGTGTCGCTAGTAAGGCCCTCCTGCTCCTTGTATAGCTGGTTGAGTCGGTTGGGGCCAAGGCTCGCCAGAGTGCGTGGCCACCGCCGGCGGACGCAGGGTTCCAGCTGTGTCCGTGGCCAGTTTGATTGGGAGTAGAACGGGTGTATCTAGAACCTCTAGGGTGTTAGCGGTACTCTAGGAATGTGGGCTAGGTAGTAATGGTAGCGTTGGGCTTGACGTTTAGCCGGCGTCGACGTCACCGCGGCCAAACCCCGTCGTGGTGCATGGCCGTGCCTCTATACGCCACCAGTCGTGATGGTTAGTACCTCTTTCAACTGTCTTGGCATTGAGGAGTGTCTCGGTGGCGAGTATTGCTGTCGAGAGGGTCTGGGCTCATCGGCGTTGGCCGGAGACGCCGCGACCTCTGTTAAATTCAGCCAGGGACGTCATATCATAAATTCAAAATGAGCCAAAGGGCTAAGTGCGAGCGTCAGTGAGAGGGTGGAATAGTAGAAGGGACCGCAGATTCATTTAGCTGAAGGCCGAGGTCTCTTTTGCATGTTAGCCGGCGCGCGCGTGGGTCTCCCCGCGTTGGGCCGTTGTCGCGGGAGCGGGCCGCCACGCGATGCAAGCGTGCCATTGGTGTTCACAAGAATGGTCGCGAGAGGGTGGTCTTTGCTGCCGCTTGTGGGCCGAGCCGTGAAGTTTTGGGCCACGCGGTAGAATATGTTTTCCAATTTCCAGTAAAGTTATAAATGTTTATTCAATTTAGTTTTTGGGCTGAACTTTGATAAATTGTAGTAAATTTTGTAGATGTCCAAAAAATAGTGAAACCAAGTTTATTAGGTTCACAAAAATGTCATCTATCTGTTAGTGTATTTAGTTTACAGTTAGTTGTGTTAATAATAGGTTAATAAATTCAAACTAGAGAGCTTAATATTATGTAGATTAATATTTGTAGGATTTTTGTGGCAAATTGGTGATAGATAGAGCTATGAGATTTTTACAGTAGGTTCATTAGATTATTATGTACTTGCTATAAATTTTGTAGCCCTAGAGTATGTTGATAAACAGAGTAGCTATTATCCTTGTTTTATCATATATAGATTAAATCATTATTAGGAGTAAGAATACCTTTAGTTGCTGTGATAATGTATGTCATGCTTCAAACTTGTTAGTGGTAATGGTAGATAACTTAATGCCTTAACCGGTAGGACTAGCTTAGTAACTTGATAAGATATAGTTTATTTTAAGAGCTGTTGTTGCCATATTATTAAGTGTTGTATCGTCATTTCATGCATGTAGATCACGAGTTGGTAGAGTCCATGCCCATGGACGAACAGGATTACAACGAGGTCATTGAGGAGTACGAGGAGATCCTCATGCAGGAGGAAGCCCCGGAGGCTTTTGGTGCTGACTTTGTTGACCCGTCGCCTGCCCAAGGCAAGCCTCGATGTATAACCCCTATTTTATGATCACTAAATATATATATATGATGTGCATTTAAGTTACATGCATTTTATGGAAACTACATGCATAAATATATCTACTTATGAGTCCTACTAGTATAGGTCGAGTAGCTGCTATGCTCAGGATATCGGTAGCGTGAGTAACCTGCCGTTACTCATAAATAGGTGATAAATATGATCACTCATGATAAAATGGGGGAAAGTAAAATGGTGACCGGGCAGGGATATGGTTTGTGTACTGGTGGGTGTAAGGGGTTGTGTCCTGCGGCCAACAGGGCATAGCTCGGTTACACTTTTTCCCTGTCTGTGTTGGTTAAGGACCGATCGTTGCAATAGACGCTAGGCAAGTCACAGATCTATTATCCTGAGCACATACTTAGGTATGGGCGTAGGGAAGGCTCGTTGCTCTCTTGTCGTGGATCCGGCTCTTTCCAGACCGATTGATTGGAGGCGGGGATGGTGGAGGTCCTTGCACCGCACTGAGTCCGGGACTCAGGAGTGGGGGCTTGGAGTCTAAGTTTGGACGGGGACCTGGACACCTAGGACAGGAGGGTGATGGGTTAGTTCTGCTTGTGCCTGGGGTACAAGCATGACATGTGTTTTCAGGGTACCCAGCTGGGGACATTGGTTCGCGAATCGCCACCGAGTCGGTACGGCTTGTCTTAACTCTAGCATCGTAGTAAGAACTGAAAGATGGAAGATGATGAAATAGATCTGATTGCTCAACTCTTGCTTGAAAGTAGAACATGTGCTTACATAGAATGGATAGATAATAAATTAATATGGCTATTAATAATATCATAAGTAAGGACTCATTAATAGTATTGCTTGCTGCCAAAAAGAAAACCAGCAAACCATAAAGCTTATCATATTCCTTAGAGTCGGAAATTATTCCCACTAGTCGGATAAGTCTTGCGAGTACATTGTGTACTCAGGGTTTATTTACCCCTGTTGCAGGTAACAATTGAGGAGTATCTTTGTGTGGAGGATTCTTCTGGTGGGCACAGACGGATCCTCGTTCTTTATCGCTAGATGTTTATCTTAATTCCGTTGTTTAATATTCCACACTCTGACCTTGGAAATGTAAGAATGTACTTTTTATGAACTCTGGATCTATAAAATGGATTAAGTATTACAACTCGTTCTCATTATTGGATCCTTGGGAAAAAAATGTGGATCTTTTGGGTTCTCTCTTGGGGTGTGCCCAACGGATACTGCCCGCTGTAGCTTGCTTTCGGGGTGCTTAGTGTCTGGTGGAAGACAAGCGCCTCCGTAAGTGTGCTATTTTGGGCGGTTCTGCCATAGTTGGTACTAGAGCCAATAATGGGTTACGAGTTCATCACTCTTTTTCAAAACTTAAAAATTTGACCAATAAAAGTTTTGCGAAAAGTAGGATACGATTAAATTATGTAAATAAGTATAAGCCCTAGCAATATGGTCTATCTAGGATAGCAGCACTGGTTTTATCTAATTAGTTTTCTGTAGCTACATTGTCTTACGTTGCATAAGAAATCATCTAGCATACAGAAAGTGAGTGTGCCATGTGCCAAAAATTTTATGAGTGCCGCTATATCCGGGCTTGAGTGAACGTATAGGCCGAAGCATGCATCATGATAATAGGATCTTGCTTAAACAAAAATCCCCCTACACGTATAATTGGATTAGTAAATTGATAGGATTAACTAAAAGAATGCTTTAATAAATGTGTTGTCATGTCTCTAATCCCTTGCTTCTGTTCGGGAAGGTTGTTCTAAATATATGGTTCCTACTCTTATAGATAAATCTAAGGTCCGGACGTGGGAGCACCAGTGCCTTGGCGGCTTGCGGTCTTGGCGAGGGCCAGGGCGAGAGTGGTCGGGCCAATGAGCACGGCAACGGGGAGAGCTAGGAGGCTCCACTTATGGCTCCTCATCCTTTTCCGCCACCGCCAATGTCTCACGCTGAGATGATGGTGGAACTAATGGCTGCTCGCTGTGAGTCAGCCCGTGCCTTGGAGCTAATGGCACAAACTGTCGTTGGCTTCGCCCGCGGAGGCCACGGGGCAATGGTAGGAACGGGGTGGTGCCCGCCGATCAGAGGACCCTCCTCTTACTAGGATTTCCTCAAGACCCACCCGCCCACTTTCACACCGACAGCTGAGCCCCTGGATGCGGAGCACTGGCTTCTTATTCTGGAGCAGAAGTTTCTGTTGCTCAACATGGCTGATGAGCAAAAAGTGCGCTTTGCAGCGCAGTAGTTGTTGGGGTCCACAAGTGCATGGTGGGATACCTTCCATGCCATGCAACAGCTAGATCATCCGGCGACCTAGCAGGAGTTCACCACGACATTCAGAGAGTTCTATATTCCTACTAGTGTCCTCAACCGGAAGCTAATTGTGTTCCTAGAACCGCGACAATGGAGTATGACAGTGATGGACTACGTTAATAAGTTCAATCACTTGTCCCAGTATGCTGGCATTCATGTGGACACTAACGAGAAGAAGAAGGACCACTTCTATTGTGGCCTCTCTTACATCCTTTAGGAGAAATTGTACATTGTGAACTATCCGACCTTCGGGGCAATGATGAATGCTGCCATCGCCATGGAGGGCTTGCAGCGGGATTCCTAGGCAGAGTGGAAGAGAAAGCGGGTGTCTGCGGGGTCTTCTAGCCACCCTCATACTTAGAAGGTACACATTGTTCGACAGGTGCCCTATCAATCATCAGGCGGGCACTCGTTTTGGCAGCCCCAGCATACTTCTTAGACTTCTTCCACACGGTATCGTGCACTCACTCAGCAAGTGCAACCCCAGTAGCCTCAGGGACAGCAGGTCCCACCTCGCCAAGGATTGGGGAACAAGCCTGGCGCTGGTTTCAAATATGGCAAAGATGGCCACTATGCCCGAGAGTGTCCCCAGAACTAGCCAGCTCAGTCTGCTCAACCATCGGCTAACTCTAGCCTAGTCAGGAGGACCGTGATCAAGAAGAAGGTGCCAGCCAGCTAATTCGGACAGGTGAATTTCACAAATGCTGAGGAGATATTACAGCAGGAACCGGTGATGGCTAGTATGTTTACCATCAATTCTCATCCAGCTTATGTGTTGTTTGATTCTGGTGCATCACATTTCTTTATGAGCATGAGATTTGTAGACTAGCACAATATACCACTTATGGCTATACCGTATGCATATAGAATCTATACTGTGGGTTCACAGATGTGCATCAATACCCAAACGGACACAGTAAGCTTGGTATTAGCCACCCACACTTACCGGCTATAGTTTATGGTACTGCCAGGGCAAGGCATTGATGCAATCCTTGGAATGAACTAGTTGCGGGTGTATGGGGTAGTCTTGGATTTGAAGCAGAGAAGTGTCGAGTTACGGCGTCCTTCTGAGGATAGGATGTCTCTTCTTGTACCCTCAGATCCAGTCTTACCTGTTGCTGCTCATGCTGAAGCCTCTTCTGATCTTACCTCTATTCCAGTAGTATGTGAGTTCTTGGATGTATTCCCTGAAGATCTACCTGGGTTGCCACCGGACAGAGAGGTGGAATTCTCCATTGAGCTAGAGCCTGGTACCACTCCTATCTCCAGATGGCCGTACCGCATGGCTCCAAGGGAATTGGCTGAGATGAAGAAGCAGCTAGAAGAGTTGATGGAAAAAGGTTTCATCCGTCCTAGTTCTTCACCATGGGGTTGCCCAGCCATTTTTGTGAAGAAGGATGGCATTCTATGGATGTGTGTGGATTATCGCCCTCTTAATGTGGTAACAATTAAGAACAAGTATCCTTTGCCCCTCATAGATACTTTGTTCGATCAGCTAGCTGGTGCCAAGGTGTTCTCAAAGATTGACCTCCGATCAGGCTATCATCAGATCAACATCAGACCACATGATATACCAAAGACAACTTTTTCTACTAGGTATGGGTTGTATGAGTACCTAGTGATGTCTTTTGGTCTCACCAACGCTCCTGCATTCTTCATGTACTTGATGAATTCGGTCTTTATGCCGGAGCTAGACAAATTTGTGGTAGTATTCATTGATGATATCCTGATATATTCCAAGAATGATGAAGAGCATGCCCAACACCTTCGGATAGTACTGGCTCGACTAAGGGAGCACAAGATGTATGCTAAATTCTGCAAGTGTGAATTTTGGTTAGATCGAATGCAGTTTTTGGGTCATGTGTTGACACTTGATGGTGTTTTAGTAGATCCCAGCAAGGTGCAAGATGTGTTGGATTGGAAGTCTCCCAAGTCTATGCACCAGATTCGTTAGTTCCTTGGTCTCGCGGAGTACTATCGGCGTTTCATTCCGGATTTCTCGAAGATAGCCTAGCCAATGACCAAGCTGCTCCAAAAAGAAACCAAGTTTGATTGGAGCCCAGCCTATGAAGAAGCCTTCCAAGCTTTGAAGACATTTCTGACCACTGCTCCTATGTTGGCCCAACCAGATATTGATAGGCCCTTTGATGTATACTATGATGCCTCAAAGACGGGGTTGGGATGCGTGCTGATGTAAGATGGGCGTGTGATAGCTTATGCTTCGCACCAACTGAAAAAGCACGAAGTGAATTACCCCACTCATGACTTAGAGCTGGCTGCTGTGGTCCACGCTCTAAAGATTTGGAGGCACTATCTGTTGGGCAACAAAGTGCATATCTTTATAGATCACAAGAGCCTCAAGTATATTTTCACCTAGTCTGAGTTGAATATGAGGCAAAGGAGATGGTTGGAGTTGATTAAGGATTATAACTTGGAGGTGCATTATGACCCAGGAAAGGCCAATGTTGTAGCTAATGCTTTGAGCCAAAAGTCACATCAGACCCAGGAAAGGCTAATGTTGTCCCTCAACCATGCAAAAGTGCTGGCTCACATTGCCTTGACCTCAGAGTTGCTTAAGCAGATTATTTTAGAGCAAAGGCAAGACCCTGAAGAAATTCCCCACATCAGGAAATTGATTGCCAAAGGGCGTGGCCCTGACTTTAGTATTGATGAGCATGATGTAGTGAGGTACAAGGATAGGTTGGTGGTTCCATCCAATGAGGAGCTGAGAAGAAAGATTTTGAATGAAGCTCACCATTGAAAGTTGTCTATTCATCCTGGCAGCAACAAGATGTATCATGATCTGTGCCACTTGTACTTGTGGTCCAACATGAAGCAGGACATCACCCGGCACGTCGCGGAGTGCGACACTTGTGGTAGAGTTAAGGTAGATCATATGCATACTCCAGGATATCTGCAGCCCTTGCCCATTCCTATTTGGAAATAGGAGGATATTTTCATGGACTTCATTATGGGTTTACCCTGCACATCCAAGGGCTATAACTTTATTTGGGTCATTGTGGATCGCCTTACCAAGTGAGCTCATTTTCTCCTAGTGAATTCCACATATTCTGCCAAAAAGTATGCCGAGTTGTACTTGGACCAGATTGTGACCCTACACGGAGTTCCCCTTACTATCATCTCTGATAGAGGATCAATTTTTGTCTCTCACTTCTGGGAGCAACTCTAGGAGTGTCTTAGAACTAGTCTCCTCCGTAGTTCAGCCTATCACCCCCAAACTGATGGCTAAACAGAAAGGGTGAACCAGGTGCTTGAGGATATGTTAAGAGCATGTGCCATTTCTTTTCCTGAGAAGTGGGATGAATGCCTGAAGCTAGCTGAATGTTCTTACAATAATAGCTATCAAGAAAGTATCTGCATGGCACCATTTGAAGCTCTATATGGAAGAAAGTGTAGAACACCACTTAACTGGGTTGAAGTGGGAGACCATGGATACTTTGGGCTAGAATTCATCAAGGAGGCTCGAGAGCAAGTCATCATTATTCAGAGTCATTTGAAGGCAGCTCAGAGCCGATAGAAAGCCTATACGAACAAGCGAAGAAGGCTCTTGGAGTTTGAAGTTAGGGATTATGTGTACCTCAAGGTGTCTCCTATGAGAGGTGTGCATCAGTTTGGTATCCATGGCAAGCTAGCTCCCCGATACGTGGGTCCCTATAAAGTTTTGAAACAGTGTGGCCCAGTTGCTCACCGTCGCTTCCTGATATTTTATCTGCGGTACACAATGTGTTTCATGTATCTCAATTGAAGAAATGTTTGCAGGTTCCTGATGAAGCTATGGAAATTGAAGGACTTCCCCTCCAGCCAGATTTGACTTATGTTGAGCACCCTGTCAAAATCCTGGATGAAAAAGAAAGAGTGACCAGAAACAGTGTGGTAAAGTTCTACAAGGTACAGTGGCAAAACCATTCAGAGGATGAGGCCACGTGGGAATAAGAGAGTTGCATATTGAAGCATTACCCCCACCTTCTCTCTGGTTCTGATAGTTAGTTGTTGCATTAAAATGTATTTCCTTTCCCCTTCTCACACTAGGCACAAGAAATCTCGGGTCAAGATTTTGTTTTAGGGGGGGTAGATTTGTAACACCCTCGATGTTACACTGTACAACTTTTTGCTAAAACAATGCATGAGCATCATACTTATGTGTAAATGTATGGGTTATAGAGTATAAAGCAATATCCGAAACTTGAAACGTTCATTTGAAACACGAAACGCATGTTACATTTCATGTCGTGTGGTGGTACTTAGGGTTCTAAATGAATTTTTATTGAACGGAAATGCTTTGGAACGCATATGCGGAACTTTAGTAAAGTTGGTAGCACGAGCTATGTAGGCGATGATGAAATATGTGCGGTTGAGAATGGGATTCGCTAGCTAGTGTATCGAGTAGCTTGGAAATCGCATTCGACGCGAAATCGTTTAGGACTTAGCCGAAATTTCCTAAGCTGGACAACGCATTGACGAAGCTACGTTCGGCAATTTTTGTAGAACGATCGGGTTAGGGAGTGGAATGGCTTTAGGGTTTCTTTTAGTAGCCTAATATACCAGCTAGAGCATAAAATAGGTGGTGTAGCTACTGGATCCTCGAGTTGGCTTTTTGAGCAACTTTAAAATGCGTGCAAAGCACGTTTCTAGTCGATTTCGGTGTCTGGGCGCGGTCACTGTGACCCAGCCAGTGCTGCCACTCGCCCAGGCGTGCCCACACACACCGTCGCATTGGCCGCACTGCCGCTGCCACGCTTGGTGCTACCCGCTCGCACACGCGCGTTGCACCCGGCCAGCCTGGCCGCTCTGCCTCGCCGTCGCGTCGCACTGCACCACGGTCGTGCTGCGCACCGTTCGTCGCTACCGTGCTGGCTGGCCCTGCCGCTGGTCCCGCACTATAGGCCACGTCATCATTGTTGCCCTGGTATGCCACACACGCATCGTTGCCCAGACCACACCGCTGTTGCCGCGCCTGGGGCGCGACTTGCACACCCACGCGCTTGCTGGGGTCCCACGGGCCTGGCTACGCTACCTCCTCCATCGCGTCCGCCTGAGCTCGCTGCTCGCTGTCACATCGAGCAGTACCCCGGTCGCGCTGCGTTACGTCTGGCGCTGCCACGCGGCTACTGCTCCCGTTGATGTTTTGGCTGCACACGCGTGGGCTTGCCATCGCTTTCATGTTTGCGCGCGAGGCCACACCAAGTTTCCCATCACGTCGTCTGGAAGGTCGCCGGCCGGCCGAGCCGCGCCAAGGCCAACCCACTGATGCTGGCCCATCCTTGTTACCGTGCATGTTTGGAGGTCGGGTGGGAGTACAACTTCGTGCCTAACCCGCCACTGTTGCAGTAGTATGTTGTCGGGGCGTCAATTTAAGTTTTCACCATCGCCGACCGCCATAAGTCCGAACGGCGTCGCCCAAGCAATTGGCCTTAAGTACTCCACCTCCTTCCAATTAACCGTGCTTGCAACTAGCTCGGGTAGTTAGCTTCCGATTGGAGTCGTCCCGATGAGCGTTTGTCCTACCGTGAGGTATTGCAAGGTGTCCATGGCCGTCGAGGTGGGCGCACGACTAGGGCATCACGCTGTGCTCCATTGTTTCAATTGAGCTGTGCTTTGCGTAGTGATTGACTTGGTTGCCTCGCCCATATAGCGGTTTCGCCAGTGGAGCAGCAAGTCACCGGGAACGACGTAGCCACGCTTGCCGGGTACCGGAGCGACCCCACGTGCGTGGCCAGTCACCTTGCTGTGCCCTGCGACCTTGTCCAAGCCGTCCTACGTGTCGCTGGTAATACCCTCCTGCTCCTTGTATAGCTAGTTGAGTCGGTCAGGGCTGAGGCTCACCAGAGCGCGTGGCCACCGCCGGCGGACGCAGGGTTGCCGCCGTGTCCATGGCTGGTTTGATTGGGAGTAGAACGGGTGTATCTAGAACCTCTAGGGTGTTAGTGGTACTCTAGGAATGTAGGCTAGGTAGTAATGGTAGCGTTGGGCTTGACGTTTAGCCGACGTCGGCATGACCACGGCCAAACTCCACCATGGTGCACGGCCGTGCCTCTGTACGCCACCAGTCGTGATGGTTAGTACCTCTTTCAACTGTGCTGGCGTTGAGGAGTGTCTCGGTGGCGAGTATTGCTGTCGAGAGGGTCTGGGCTCGCCGGCGTTGGTCGAAGATGCCGCGGCCTCTGTTAAATCTAGCCAGGGATGTCGTAATGTAAATTCAAAATGAGCCAGGGGGCTAAGTGCGAGCGTCAGTGAGAGAGTGGATTAGTAGAAGGGACTGTGGATTCATTTAGCTGAAGGCCGAGGTCTCTTTTGCATGTTAGCCGGTGCACGCGTGGGTCTCCCCGCATTGGGCCGCTGTCGCGGGAGCGGGCCGCCACATGGGCCACGCTGGTGCGCGCGCGCGGGTTACGGTAGTGGGCTGTGCTGCTCGCTTGTGGGCTGAGCCACGAAGTTTTGGGCCACGCGGTAGAATACGTTTTCCAATTTCCAGTAAAGTTATAAATGTTTATTCAATTTAGTTTTTGGGCTGAATTTTGATAAATTGTAGTAAATTCTGTAGATGTCCAAAAATAGTGAAACCAAGTTTGTTTGGTTCACAAAAATGTCATATATCTATTAGTGTAGTTAGTTTACAGTTAGCTATGTTAATAATAGGTTCATAAATTCAAACTAGAGAGCTTAATATTATGTAAATTAATATTTGTAGGAATTTTTGTGGTAAATTGGTGATAGATATAGCTATGAGATTTTTACAGTAGGTTCATTAGATTATTATGTACTTGCTATAAATTTTGTAGCCCTAGAGTAGGTTGATAAAAAGAGTAGCTATTATCCTTGTTTTATCATATATATATTAAATCGGTATTAGGAGTAAGAATACCTTTAGTTGCTGTGATAATGTATGTCATGCTTCAAACTTGTTAGTGGTAACGGTAGATAACTTAGTGCCTTAGCTAGTAGGACTAGCTTAGTAACTTGATAAGATATAGTTTATTTAAGAGTTGTTGTTGCCATATTATTAAGTGTTGCATCGTCATTTCATGCATGTAGATCACAAGTTGGTAGAGTTCGTGCCTGTGGACGAACATGATTACGATGAGGTCATTGAGGAGTATGAGGAGGAGATCCTCGTGCAGGAGGAAGCCCTGGAGCCTTTTGGTGCTGACTTTGCTGACCCGTCGCCTGCCCAAGGCAAGCCCCGGTGCATAACCCCCATTTTATGATCATTGAATATATATATATATATGATGTGCATTTAAGTTACAGGTATTTTATGGAAACTACATGCATAAATATATCTACCTATGAGTCCTACTAGTATAGGTCGAGTAGCTGCTATGCTCAGGATATTAATAGCGTGAGTAACCTGCCATTACTCGCAAATAGGTGATAAATATGATCACTCATGATAAAATAGTGGAAAGGAAAATGGTGACCGGGCAGGAATATGGTTTGGGTACTGGTGGGTGTAAGGGGTTGTGTCCTGCGGCCAACAGGGCATAGCTCAGTTACACTTTTTCCCTGTCTGTGTCGGTTAAGGACCGATCGTTGCAATGGACGCTAGGCAAGTCACAGATCTATTATCCCGAGCACATACTTGGGTATGGGCGCAGGGAAGGCTCGTTGCTCTCTTGTCATGGATTCGGCTCTGTTCGGACCGACTGATTGGAGGCAGGGATGGTGGAGGTCCTTACACCGCACTGAGTCTAGGACTCAAGAGTGGGGGCTTGGAGTCCAAGTTTGGACGGGGACTTGGACACCCAGGACAGGAGGGTGATGGGTTAGTTTTGCTTGTGCCTGGGGTACAAGCAGGGCATGTGTTTTCGGGGTACCCAGCTGGGGACATTGGTTTGCGAATCACCGTCGAGTCGGTATGGCTTGTCTTAACGCTAGCATCGTAGTAAGAACTGAAAGATGGAAGGTGATGAAATGGAACTGATTGCTTAACTCTTGCTTGAAAGTCGAACATGTGATTACATTGAATGGATAGATAATGAATTAATACGGCTATTAATAATATCATAAGTAAGGACTCATTAATAGTATTGCTTGCTACCAAAAAGAAAATTAGCAAACCATAAAGCTTATCATATTCCTTGGAGTTGGGAAATTATTTCCACTAGTCGGATAATTCTTGCGAGTACATTGTGTACTCAGGGTTTATTTACCCCTATTGCAGGTAACAATTGAGGAGTATCTTTGTGTGGAGGATTCTTCTGGTGGGCACAGACGGATCCTCGTTCTTTATCGCTAGATGTTTATCTTAATTCCGTTGTTTAATATTCCGCACTCTGACTTTGGAAATGTAATAATGTACTTTTTATGAACTCTGGATGTATGAAATGGATTAAGTATTGTGACTCTTTCTCATTATTGGATCCTTGGGGAAAATATGGAACTTTTGGGTTCTCCCTTAGGGTGTGCCCGACGGATACTGCCCGCTGTAGCTTATTTTTGGGGTACTTAGTGTCTGGTGGAAGACGAGCGCCTCCATAAGTGTGCTATTTCGGGTGGTTCTGCCACACGACCTCTCCCTCATCACATCCCGTGGAAGGGATGGGGAGAGGTTGAGCCTAGCCAAGCGTGCCCACTCTAACAAGGACAAGCATGCCGCACTAACCAGTCAGACACCATCCCTGTGCCATGCCGCATAGAAAGGACAATACCGTCCAAAGCAGTGACGACAGGTACGATGACCACCGGCCAGATATGACCCGACAAGATGTGGGTATGATCCCACCCACTATGGGATGGGATCCATGATGAGGGCCTTGAGTTAGAGGCCATCCAAGCTGGCAGGAACCATGACCCCAACAGTAGGGATCGTGGCCTCCTGCTCCTCAAGACAACAAGGCAATCGTCGACCTAGGGGTGGCCACCAACTCCTATTCGATGCCTTGGGAAACCAGTAGACCATGATGGAGTCCATGTTGCACAATACGGCTGGTGCATCACCACCATGCCTACAGTGCCACCACGACCGGCGTAGAAGCACTATGCCACACCATGCTGTGACATGGCCATAGGACAATGACGACAACCACGCTCGAACATGATCCACAAGATGGCATAGCTTGCAAGCCATGTTAGCTAGACCCTCCCTTAGGCTCACGACCCTTCGGTCGGGAGAATCTCCTGCATTGTATGCGCCCTATCCCTGAACTCTATATAAGGGCAGCCAGGGCACCATTTCTAGACATTCTGAGTCCTCTACTCATTCACTCATTCTCCATCATAGCAGGGCTCCTGAAGCTTCCCTTCGGACAAACCATTGCCTAGCTTAGGTTCTTCCACCTCTTCCACCATTCTTGCACCCCCCATTGTAAGAACTTCAGAGCATTCAAGCGAGGAATGCGCACTCAATCATCTCTGAGACTGGACGTAGGGCTCTGGCCTAAACCAGTATAAATCCTCGTGTCTTTTGTATGCTACCATCGTCTTCCCTGGAGCAGCGCAACAATTGTATAAGTTTACTAGTCTGGTTTATGAAACACCGACAGTGGGTGCGCCAGGTAGGGGACAGTCGCGCACTCTCGATTTTTGAGAAGGAAGCGATAGCTCCTCGCACCGTCGATGGACTCGCTAGTGGAATGGCCCATGGCAGCCACATCCGCCACAAAAACTATGAGTTCATCGATGCCAAAGGGCCATTGCCCATGTCCGTCTTTAGCCACGGCCCAAACGTCCACCCTAGAGATCTAGATCCCGTGGTCCATGGCAGGCACACTCTTAGAACTACCCATGGGGGCTGCATCCCGGAGTTCACCTACGTAGGGGGTCCTATAACCTCTCTCATTACTGGCCATGGTCAAGGCTTCCACCTAGGAAGCCAAAGGTCCATGGCTCAAGGCAAGCTCACCCAACGAATGGCCCTCGATGACCACATCCTTATAGGGAATCACGAGGTCACTCAAACCAACAGATCAACGCCCATCATCGGCTTCTACCCAGTCTAGACTCACCGCATGGAAAAGATGGACCCTATGGTAGAATCACGCCCTGGACAACGGCTCCACCACTGGTGGAACACAATGAGCCAGGGCACACACCAGCGACGAAGCTACCCACCGCCACGCGGCATCATCGCTAGTGATCAAATGGCCGCCCGGTGCCATGCCATGCAGGACCAAGCCCAGAACCAAGACCCAACCCTGCATGACGAACAGGATGCATGACAAGTCTCCATGAACTATCAGCTGTTATTCAGAGGAGCGAGCATTCGAGGAAGCAGGCTTCCCAAGTGCGCCACGTGCCGCGATGACTGGATCAAACCACGTTGCACTCAGAACCAGCTTCCACAATGACAAGCCATGCCAGCCCTCAGTCGAGAGCGGCGGCTACAACCAGAGGTAGGGACGCGATGACTGTGACATCGTCATACCAGGAGGACTCAAGCACCAGAACGCACAAGTCCTCCCGACCGAAGACTACAACAGGAGGGGCATGAAGGGATCATCCCTGGGGGCTCGCGGGCTCACTGAGGACAATGAGCCAGCAAGGCTGAGCCCGAGAGGACGGTCTACGCCAACTACGACCGCCCCAAGTAACCAGGAAGTGCCCTCACCAACCCAAAGCCTGGGAGCCACGACAACTCCACCACAAGCGAGCGCTCGGGAGCTCACCTCGGCATGAGCGATAGCAGTAGGGCAATTGTTTTCTCCCTGAACAAACACTGGTGATATCAATCATGTCCCTCTCTTCATTATTTGATCGCATTCACATACACGCATAGAGGCGATCGATGAACCTGGCCGACTAAGACGTAGCGTAGAATAAACTTAGGTACGCAGAACCCATGCGTTTCGTCTCAAAGGCATTTCACCTTCTAGATGACATGACCTGCTCCTCATGGGCGGTCAAAGTGTCACGGCCCACAAGGGCAGATTACATGAGGCCCCCCGCCAGCACACATTGTCACTACCTACTCCATGCGACACTGTAGAGGCGATGCCCGATTCACCATCTTAGGCTAGCACCCGCACACTGTGGGTAACCAATCCACAAAAAGAGAACGCAAGCCTGCCTATGCCAGGTAAGGACAAAAGTAATGTAAAAATAACAAGGATGAAACGACGGCGTGAGCAAACAAGAAGTCAAAACCGTCGATAGATCACATAGATAGTTTAAAATGTTACAACTTCGCTCGCTGATAAAGCATGCGGGCTGGCAAACCAGGGACACCCGGTGCCACTTAGATGACCTAGCTACATCCACGAAGACTACCCCTCATCTTCATGATCGCCGTTGCGGCCTCCACAATAGCAACCAAGTCATCCGTTAAAACTAGCCCCTCACCGGGGTTCGGAAGCCGAGCCTAGATGGCGATTCTTGCCCGAGGGACCTTCCCAGGGGTGAGCCTCCTCCACCTCATGGCGCGATGTCGCAAGCTATTCCTCCAGCACTATGATCCAGAAAGTCATGTCAAAACCTAAAAATGAGAACCCAACGAATAGGAATTTGTGAAAATAGGGAACTCACCGTACGCTCGCACCCGCGCGGTGGTTGCTAGCGCCCATGCCTCGGCGACCTCTTCCTCCACCACCTGGAGGGCCACCTAGAGATAGTCCACATGGGCCTTCGGCTAGGCCACCTCGTGAACAGAGCTCGAATGCAACCGGCGGGCCTCATCCCTTTCGAGCACATAGCTCTATATCCCTTGCTGCTCGATAGCAAGGGACAGGGGGCGGGGGTTCGTCGGCTCCAAAGTCGAAACGGGCCGGGGATGGATGGAACTGGATGGACCTCCGATCTCCAACACCATTGCTAGAGATATGATCCTAAACACACCCTTATTCACACAATGTGGCCAAAGATATGATCCTAAACATAAGCACAATCAAACCTAATGAACGACGTGAAAATCACTTTCCCTTATTCACGCAGAGAAGACAGAAGGAACAATGGTGGTCCATCGACCTCAGGGGACTCTTCACGAAGGCGCTTCCTGTGATCCATCATCAGGGGAGCTATTACAAGCGCACGAGCAGAAAGGAGAAGAAGGTAGCTTAGGAGATGGGAGAACAACACCTCCCACAGTGCACCACTTCAGCAGATTTGTAGCCTCAAAGAGCAGGAGCGGTGACCGGGTGGAAGGCGGAGTGGCAGCCTCTCATGTGATAACCCAGGCCAGGTAGGCCATGCGCATTTTCATTTTTCCATATCATTTCATTTTTACATGCCTTCATTCAGAAGACGCCTCACCACTCATGAGTGGGCGGCATCAATGCAACATGATCTAGGAGGCCGCATGCCCCTTAATCTACGCGCAAGGGCGACCCACCACAAACATGACCCCACGTTGTGCTTAGGAAAAACACTCTTGGGCTAGCCCTTAGAAGGGCTCAAGGCCACAAAAGGGATAGGGGCAGGGAGGAGATGGGCCCCTACGTCTCTAATCGGTGGTGTGGAGCCACATGACCATCCGCTGCATGGTGCTTATACGATGCTTATATGACCATGGTTGGGCTAAGTAGCCGAGCCGTGTGTAAGCATGGTGCTTATACGATGCTCTGACTATGAGTACACCCTGTTCTCTGGTTGTATGATAGCAGTGGGAGGTGACAGACGCATCTATCCTTCATAGTCCATACCAAATTGAGTAGGTTCTTAAATTGTAGGACCATAGTCGCGTCAGTAGAGTTATCTTTTGCGGATGCTCTACTATCTAAGCGGTGTCCTAAAGTTCACAAGAGTAGAGTTAGTCTTAGCTATAGTTGGGTACATATATACTTTGATCCTATAATAAGAATATCGTAGGAATCTACCTCACCCGTTGTTCTTCTGAGTTAACTAGTTTACAGTATCTTAGTGATCTATCCCCTGAGTGTCATTATGTTTAATTCCTATCATTACCTTTACAATGGTATTCTGTGCGCTTGCGGAATTCTTCATATTCTATTTGCATTAATAAATACCAACAAGCATTTTTGGTGCCGTTGCCGGGAAAACAATTGGCGTAAAGATTTAGATCATTAACATACCACTAGCTTTAGTAGGATTACCCCTGTTCTGTTAAATTGTGGAATAAGACAGGACATCAGATGCCGTTTTGACCTTCCAGCAAGCTTCCACAAGAAAAGAAGAAACATTGAAGAACCCCAGGGTGCCTGAGCATTCAAGATCCATCAACACTGGAACCCTGCCATCTCATAGGTTTGTATAGACATATATATATTCTCTAACCAGGTGTACATTGGAGAAAAATGTCATCGTCACAAGAATTCAAATCACATCTCAAGTGATGAATACAGATGCTACACTACTCACAAATTCCATCATGTGAGCCATGGTAAGTACGATCAAGAAAGGTGAGATAGTCTTGCTCATGGACTTAAAATTTAATGAGTAGTTATCTTTTAAACTTTTTGTGTTCCATTGTATGTTTACTTTGAATCATCCATGCATCCACTCTGATTAGTTTAAATTTTCCCATATCAAATCCACAACATGTTTAGTTCCATTCATATATCCGTCCCACTTGCATCTTTATTAAATAAAGAGAAAAAAATATATGGACACATGAAGGCCCAAGTATATAAAAAAGAAAAAAATATGAGCACATGAAGGCTCCTACTTGGTAAAAAATCTCTCACCATGATCATGCTCTTTCATCATTATTCGAATAAATTTCTATAATGCTTTCATGCTACTTTTGTTTGCTATAGTATGCATAAGGTTTTGAAGTATCCTCATACACCTTTTAAATTAGTCATGGTGCTTAGTTTAAACTATTTTCTTAAATCAAATTAGACGAGATGTTTAGTTTGATTTTCGAACCAAGAGTGTGTTAATCTTACTTCCAAAGGATTTTTAAATTAAGCATGGTGCTTAGGTTAAAATGCCTTCCTAAATCAAAATAGACATGGTGTCTAGGTTGATTTTTGAGCCAACAGTATGCTATAGTAGATACTGGATATTTTGTTGGACTGACCCCTACAGGGAACTTTCAAATTCAATTTGGGTAAGTCCTGAGATAAATTAATGTCAAAGATGAATCAAGGCATGTGATGAACTCCAATAACTCTGCACAAAGAAGACCCAGCTCATTCTTCATGGAAAGAAGAACTGTAAGTATCAAGGTTTATTCACTCATCCTTTGTTGTAAGTTATCTTAGCCTTGAACCATGTTAGAATGCAACAAACACATAAAAATTGCTATAAGACATGATAAACAAAACCTATGCTAAAGTAATCCTAAAACCATCTTTTCATTAGCATAGATGAAAATCACACAAATTATGGATAACAACACGTAATTCAAATTTGTTGTATTCCCTAGGGTATGTGTCCATTAACATTTTGCAGGAAGGAATGAATATAAGCTATGCCTATCCATGGTTTGGTATGAACCTGCGAACCCAAACCAAACCACCACTTCAGCTATGGAACAAAGAGAAATGAGACGAGTGCCACAAAAATGATGTACAATAGAAGCACTCACTCATAGGAAGTGGACGTACAAATCAATAGGCCACAAGTAACGTCGAAGACAACCTAGCAACTCACCTTTTTAGGACTCAAGCTAGGAGGCTGATGAGAAGCAGGGTGCAACTCACCTCATATTAGTCAAACTGATGCCTGCTTTCATCATCTTCGAAAACACCAACTCGCATGTCGACAGCAAGGACCAAGACAACGAGATGCCATGACATGCATCCTCGTATCAACCAACATCATCAACCGATGGTGGATTGCTGATGGTGTCTCATAAGGACCGAAAACAGTCATTGGAGATGAAGCTTTCATGCAAATTTCAAAGAAGTTCCTTCCCTGACCATTAAGATGGCTAGCGTATCGCTAACAAACAAAGAAGAACAACTCTCCGCCATGCCGCTAGAAGATAAAGACAATCAAGGAGGAACTTGAGTTTGCATCTCCAATGAACCCCAACTCGTCAACCAAGGATCAACAAAAATCAAGAAAGGTTGATGGAAGAAGAGCATGCAATTGTCTGTATCCTCATCTCCAGGATTGGATGGTGCAAAGAAATGCTAAAGGAAAGAAGAGATCCTACTCAATGGACCTAAAGCCATGAAGCTCTCACCAATAGGTAAATTGGGTAAGCTTCCTTCAGGTATGTTTTGTCACTAATCATTTCAATAAAACAAAGGAAAACACAAGGTAGATTCAACCAAGCATTGTGCAACATGGAATCACATTCACAGGAGAATTCTATCAACAAAACTTGATTATGCATTCTGTAAAATTCAAGTGTGGGGGATAGAGTTCTCTAAAACATCTCATGTCATATTGCTAGTTTGTCTTGGTCATCCCTACCTTTGTGATGTGCTCAACTTGCTAAATCTCTAACAAGTAACAATTTAAATAATCATGCTCCTTTGAGTCACCATACATATTCTTGTTTCTACTCGAATGAATCTCTTTAATCTTTCAAACTTTTGTATTCTATTGTAAGTATGCTTCGACATATTATTCAAACATAATTATTAAATCAAAACATACTTGTATAGAATTTGGTTGTATATGTGGACTAACCCTTGTAGGAAAATATTCAAATTTTGATGGGAATGTAAGGAGATCATTCAAAGAAACAAATCAAGGTTTGAGGTATTCTTCAAAACAATTTTTCACATTTTTGCCTGAACCTTGTTGAAAATTTGAAGTAGTGGTGAATAATAAAGGCACATTATTTAAAACATGGGATACAGATGACCTTTAGATTTATGACAATACTATCCTTATTTTGAATCATTTGTATACTCCTTCAGGTATGTGTTGTCCACTAATTGTAGAGAAGAAACAATGAGTAGAGCAGAAGGTCCAACAGAATGACAAGATCCACAAAACAAAGAACAAAAAGATGGCATGACAAAAGAATGAGAAAGAAGGAGTACGATATAGGAGACAAGATGCTCATAAATAGCTCAAGCAAGGAAAGCTTCAAGCAGGAGGAAAAGACCACCACAAGTCATCTAGCCTCCAACACATGGTGTCATCAAGCTCCAATGATAAAGGTAACATCTTAAGGTAAGTGGCCATTATTGAAAAAGCTTTCCATTGATCTTGCTATTTACACAAATAAAAAAAGAAACATGTTTGAGTTACAACTTTGCTTGACCCAACCTAATTAACTCAACATGACTTGTTCTTTATGTTTGTGCACCACTTTCCTGGTCTCAGTCTTAACCAAATGAGCTAAAATACTGCATATCTTATCCTTGGAAGATAGTCATAGTCATGTAAAGTTTGTTTCATTATGTAAAGATGGACAATTCTTCCATAGGTTAAGCAATTCAACTCTTTTTGATAAATATATTCAAAATGCCACATTCATACTCATCCTTTTAATCTTATCACCCATGTTGTAAGAATGAATAATGCACATAACATCAACCTTATCATGATTTAGTATGCCTAAGGTTAGAGAAAAATAAATAAAATTTTGGTTCTGTTGGTATTTTCCCACCAACAGAGCCCATGCACTTGATGTCTACCTTGTCTTTATGAGCATAACACACTTCGAACAAAGTGTGGGGGAGTCGATCCCCCAAATTCTTCAAGTGAAAGTTCTGAACCGGCAATAATGGTGAACACAAGATGTCGCCAGCTTCTACTACTGATGATTGATTTCGAAACGTTGACCAAGGAGGAAGAACAAGTCAAGAAGGATGGACCTATCAAACCAAAATCAAGTTCAAAACCAAGACGGGTCTGGCAAAAGAAAGTGGCACCACCAGTGGAAGCGCCACTATTGGAGGCACCACCACAAGAATCCTCACCCTCAAGAGCTGTCGAATACCATAAAAAGGGGTACCCTAAGCAAGAACCGAAAAGATCGCTTAAACCTCACAAATATGAAAGCCAAAGGACAATCATAGGGTCTCAGCTGATTCTCTGACTCGCCCGAAGCCCACGTCGCAACGACTCTCCGCCTCACCGAGGCCCTCTCGCTGAGGCCTTCTTGTGCCGAGGCCCCGCCCCGCAAGGCCTCGGACGGGTTACCAATTCTCCGATTCGCCCGAGGCCCCGTGAGTGAAGCCTCGGACGAAGTACCGATTCTCCGACTCGCTCGAGGCTGACTCGGCAACAACCTCGTCGCCTCCGCCTCGACCGACTTCTCTGACAAAACGTCACGCGTCCAACCACTCCCGCGACGTCAGCCGCACGTGGGCGCAGTACAGCAGGGTGGCTGACGCGATGTGAGAAAAGACAAAACAGGGGTTACCGGCCACTGTGCTCAGCACTGTACCCATGCCTAGCACCCGTACAGCACTGTGCTACCTAATTCCTGCTCCTAGAGTAGCACGACGTGGGGAAGCAGGCACGGGTCACTGTAGCCTCGGAATCGGTGCATGAGACCAACTGCTCCCTCCAAAGCCTCGGCAATCCACTACAGGGTCTCGATAGCCTGGGGATTCACGCCCACCGAGCTCCCCACGATGGCTCGGCCTCGGCACCAACTGAGCCTTGGCTCTTTTCACCATCAACCCATAGCAACTAGCACATCGTCGGCCATGCCCTACGTCAAGTTGTCACTTGAGCGCCCACGTCATACGAGATCGGGTGTGACCAGCGCGTTGCTCTAGTACATCAAGGACAAGACCACTCCATTGACCATGCCGCTATAGTAGTAAGCTACAGGACTCAGGCACGCCACCTCCGCTTGCCGCATGGCGAACACATGTATCACCCCTGTCCCTCCTTCAACTATAAAAGGGGGGACCAAGGCCGTTCTTCGGACAAGAGGCACTCATGAGCTCACCGAGATAGGCTCACATAGACACACACTCTCCCTAGCTGCCTGAGAGCAACGTCTCAAGCAGCCCACACCGCTCCACGCCGAGACCTGGGACCAGTTCCCTCTCTCACCCAGCTTGTAACCCCCTACTACAAGCACTTCGGTGCAAGGAATACAAGATCGATCTCTCAGACTGGACGTAGGGCATCGATTGCCTGAACTAGTATAAACCTTGTGTCTCTTTGCATTACCTTCTAGGATTAGGGGCACGTAGTTCACATTTACTAGTTGGTTGAGGACCCCCCCGGTCCGAAACACCAACAGTTGGCGTGCCAGGTAGGGGCCCTCTGCGTGTTAGCTTGATCGTCCCAACAAGTTCCGGATGGCTGGCCCCATACGCCCACTACATCTCGGCACGGTGGTCTGGTTTGGGAGCCTAGAGTTCATGTCTCTAGGATGTGAGTACGATATGGTACTCCTCACACCCAGAGCCCCACCAACCGACGATGACGTCACGCATCAGCAGCCCAGGCGCAGGCGGCGCCTGGGCCGCCGCTCTCATTGCGCTCGCCAGGCATGACGCGAGCGGGACTACCTCGACACCGCACGAGCTTAGGGCGACGCGCCACGCTCCAACGGCATCCCATGCCCGGTTGTTCGTATAGAGTCCCTGGTTGGGGACCTGTCTAGCCTAAGCCTGGGCAGGGGAAAGACATCGGTGGCGCGCAATGACGCCCCGTCGTCAAGCTCTGCCCCACCACATCCTGAGAAATCGACTCAGGAGGAGCGGAACCCAGCGGTGGCACCATCCCCGTATCCCTTTGGGCTGAACAACATCGCCGCCGCCTACGCTTCCGCCTACGCCTCCGCGCACGCGGAGCCCTCGGGACGCCACCAATGATTCGCCCTCAACTTCTCCACCACAACCTCGACCCACACCCACGCTAACTCCTCGGAGGAGGACGAGGCATGGGCTGGAGCGGACTTCTTCGGGCTTCGCGACCCTAAGGATATGCGCCGCTTCTTGGCCGCAAGCGACTACTGCTTCGGCTACTCCGACTCCGATGACGAAGGCACTTACGATCCCACTCGAGAGTGTTTCCACATCGGGCTCGGAATGCCAGGGGCAAGTGATGTGAGTGAAGGGGCAGGCAACCGCTCCCCGCTCCGCCAAGGGGCGGGCGACACCACACCTCCGCTCATCGAGCTTCGGGCAGCACAAAACATGAACGCCGCCCCCGAGGAACTCCGACGCCTGGACCTGGAGCAGCTCCATGAGCTCCAGGCAAAAGTCGACCAAGACCGACTCCTGCAGCAGCAGCTCCGAGACACTCACGAGCAGGAGCAGCGAGGTCATGGTGATGGCGGAAGGCCCCGGCGGAGGGCCCACGACGTGCACCACCGCATCAACAACAACGAAGGAAGTGAGCAACCCCCAATCTTCAATCGCGCTAGCTAGAACGTCGCGGCAGCGGCGATGCTAGTCCGAGCGATGCCCGAGCCCTCTACCACGGAGGGGCAACGGGTTCGCGGCGAGCTCCGAGACCTGCTCGAGA
Source organism: Miscanthus lutarioriparius (assembly GCA_904845875.1). Classification (NCBI taxonomy): domain Eukaryota; kingdom Viridiplantae; phylum Streptophyta; class Magnoliopsida; order Poales; family Poaceae; genus Miscanthus; species Miscanthus lutarioriparius. The sequence goes on along the minus strand of CAJGYO010000007.1, from coordinate 126,856,365 downwards.
CCACCGTGGTACAGCAGGCCAAAAGCTCCGCGTCTCGACGGCGTGGGGACACCTCGAAATGGCCCTCGGTGCACGATCGCCTCAAGGCCCCCTTAGTGCACGACTGCCTCAACGATCGATGCGAGGCGCAAGACGACCACGATGTGGTCAGCAGGCGACGATGCCACGACGATGATGGGCCCGCCCGAGGCTACCACCCGATTCTCAACTCGTCATCAACCAAGTCATGAAGGAGTCGAATTGTCACGACCCCAAAATGGAGGCGTACTGCAAATTGGTACGTCGCCTAGAAGATAAGTTCGATGGTCTCGAACTCAACCACATTGCGCGGAAGTTCAACGAGGCCGTGGACAAACTAGCGAAGATGGCATCGGCACAGGCCTGGTCCCCCCGAACATATTCACCAGAGACTTGCACAAGCCCTCGGTGAACTACGCCTCGACGGCAGAAGAGGGCCCACCGGTCGAGCCCACCACAGGGCCCGAGGCCCCCTCTATTACTGAGACCCCGGCGACCGAGCCCGAGGCCATGGAAATCGATGCAGGGCCTCCCGAGGCCGACCAGGGGGCGGACTGGCGGGTCCCGCTCCTTGGTTGCCTCATTCGAGGAGTGCTTCCTGTGGACAGGACCGAGGCCCAACGGCTTGCGTGACGAGCCAAAACTTACGTCGTCAGCAACGGCGAGTTGTACAGACGAAGTCCATGTGGCGTCCTCCAATGATGCATTGCCACCAAGGAAGGCCAAGCCCTACTTTGGAACTTGCACGCGGGAGCCTGCGGGCACCATGCTGCGCCTCGGACGCTCGTCGGAAACGCCTTCCGCCAAGGGTTCTACTGGCCAACGGCGGTTGCCGACGCCACCAAGCTGGTACGCTCCTACGAGGGATGTCAGTACTATGCGCGGCAGACACACCCCCTATCCCAAGCCCTCCAAACCATCCCCATCACATGGTCGTTCGCCGTGTGGGGACTGGACATGGTTGGGCCTCTGCAGAAAGCCCCCGGGGGCTACACCCACTTGTTGGTAGCTATTGACAAGTTCTCCAAGTGGATCGAGGCTCGACCGATCACTCAAATCAAATCCGAGCAAGCGGTATTGTTCTTCACTGATATCATCCACAGGTTCAGGGTTCCAAACACCATCATCACCGACAATGGGACACAATTCACCGGTCACAAATTCCTAACGTTCTATGACAACCACCACATCCGTGTGGTCTGGTCGGCCGTAGGACACCCTAGAATGAACGACCAAATAGAAGGTGCCAATGGCATGATTCTACAGGGCCTCAAGCCAAGGATATACAACCGGCTAAAGAAATTCGGCAAGAAATGGCTGGCCAAACTCCCGTTGGTCATCTAGAGCCTAAGGAACACCCCGAGCTAAGCCACGGGGTTCACGCCATTCTTCCTGGTCTATGGAGCCGAGGCCATCCTCCCCACTGACTTGGAGTACGGTTCCCCAAGGCTACAGGCCTACAACGAGCAAAGCAACCGCACTACCCGCGAGGACGCCCTCGACCAACTGGAGGAAGCCTGAGACGTTGCGCTGCTACATTCGGCCAAGTATTAGCAAGCCCTATGACGCTATCAAGCCCGGTGCATTCGAAGCCGAGACCTGAAGGTGGGCGACCTGGTGCTAAGACTGAGGTAGAGCAACAAGGGCCGCCACAAGTTGACCCCACCATGGGAAGGGCCGTACATCGTCGCCCAAGTGCTAAAGCCCGGGACCTACAAGGTGGCCAACGAGAACGGTGAAATCTTCACCAACGCTTGGAACATAGAACAACTACGTCGTTTCTACCCTTAAACTTCCAAGCATTGTATACATTGTTTCTTGAAATATATTATAGAAGCGCTCTTTAGTTGTTCTAATTTTTCAAGAAAACTCCCCCCCCCCCACGTGGGATCGACGTTGAGATAACGTTATAAGGGAGACTCGGCTCTGTCTCTGCAGAACCGAGCCTCCCTCGGGGGCTAGAAGGTGGGGACCCCCCTAAGTCCCAGGCACTATTTTTTTCAATCATTTTTTCGAATAAATTTCTACGCCAAACTCTCTCGCGTACTCTGACAGATCGATTATAAAAAACCTAAGGACCGAAAGCACGCCTCAAGGGCAAAAGGCTGGCCGAGCCACGAGACTGCCTATGCCTCTGGGCCACGGTAACTCCCTCACCACCTTCCACTGGAGGGGCAGCTTACGCTCTGAGGAAGTTTTTTGCAAAAGACTCGTCTTGAAACGGGGCAGAGGGCAGAGGCTCGGAAAAACAATATAAAGAAAAAACGGTTAAAAAAGCGCACACGAGTACTTTATAAAGGCCTCGACGGCCACAAACGTCATGGTACGAAAATCACCTAATCTGTTTACATGGCCCCTTTGGCCTAGGTCAAAGCTCAGGGTCACGTGCATCGGCGGCTGGCGTGGGAGGAACCACCTCTTCTTCAAACAGACTAGCCAGCGTTGTGCCAGGTCCCTCAACCGCCTCCATCAGCTTGTTGACCTCCTCATCGGCCTCCTCGTCATCCTTAGGCAAGATGTAACCGTTGCTGACGGCCTCAAGGTTGACGGCGTAGTGCAAGGACACGACGGCCAGGGTGCGCTTGACGCCCGTATGCAACGCCCCCCGAAGTCGCTCGCGCACTTGGCCACTCAACGCAGTCAGGCGGCTCCTAAGGGAGCTACCCGACTGGACCCCCTCAACCTCTAGGGCCTCATAGATGGTCTGAGCTGCGCTCTATAGTGCGTCGTGCTCCCCGGTCTCAGCCTCGAGCGCCGCCTGCACTGCGGCTGAGGCCTCAGCCACCCAGGAAACCTCCTTCTCCAACCCTGCACCAAAACAAACAGGATGGAGTCAAGCACAAAAGAAAAAATAAGCCAGACAGGGGCAAAGCCCAATGGGACTCACCCTCGATTTTCTCTTTCCAGCGCTGGACCTTGACCCAAGAGGCCTCGGCTGCCCTGGAAGCCTCTTTCTCTAGCTCTGTACCACACTGGGGAGTTAGGGGCCGAACGCAAGAAAAACAAGTAAAATAAAGGGAACAGAACTCACCCTCGTACTTCTCCTTCCAGGCCAAGGCATCGACCCGGGAGGCCTCGGCCGCCTTGAGGGCCTCGTCCAGGGCACCCTTTGTCAGCGCATGCGCGCCCTACTCCTCACCTAACTGCGCAGCGACGGCCTTGGCAGAGACCGTCGCCTCTTCAGCCCGGGAAAAGAAGGCGTCCCGCTCACCGGCCACCCGGGTCAGCTCCTCCTCCAGCTCCTTAACTCGCGCCACCAAAGGGGCAACCTGCTCCCGAGCTGTGGCCGCCTCAGCCTTCATATCTGCACAGCGAAGGCGGAGGTCCTCCGCCTCCGTGCTCTGCGCTGACAGAAGCTTGTTGGCATTGGCGAGCAGGTCCTTCTGCTGCCCGAGCTGGCCCCAGACGTCCCTCTCCTGACGGAGGAACAACGACTTCTCGAGGGACCGGGCCTCGAGCTCCTAGGTAGGTAGAACTGGGGTCATACACTGCGAGGAGGCTCAGAACAAGATGACATCACACGAGAAAAGAAGACGCGTACCTGGGCAACGCCGGGCAGATCGTCGTCCATGACGGATAGCGCTGTTCGCAACAACCGCACCGCCAGCTGGCGATATTGCTCGAAGGTGCCCCAGCGCCCCCCCTCGGCCGCATCCTTGAGGGCGAACAGAGGCTCCCCCTCAAGGTCATCCCTGCTCTGCCACAAGACACGCGGGTGATCCCACCCATGGGACTCGGGCTGCACCCGCACGAGATCCACGCTTCCCTCGCCGAAAGTCGGAGCTGGCTGCTCCACGGTGCTGGCTGCCTTGGCATTTGCCGCCCCCTTTTCCCGAGAAGTACCGTCGGAGGAGGCCGTCTGAACCTCCACTTCCCGGGCGCTCTCCAGCGACGGCAGCAAGTCTTAGGCCGAGGGTGGCAACAAAGGTTGCCCCACCTCCATCTCCATATCCCGGGCCACCGGGCCCGCCGCGCTCGCCTCCACCACCTCGGCCTCGGAAGTCCCAGGAGCCTCGGCTTCGACCCCGGTGGCCTTGGCGAGTGGGGGCGACCAGGGCCCATCTGACTTGTGGGCCTCAACAACGCATGGCATAGGCCCTTCCTCCTCCGTCTGCTCTGTGGCTGCCCCGGGAGCCTCTTCCTGGGCGACCGGCACCTCCAGGTCGGCCCCGGCCGACGCCGCACCACGCTGCACGGCGGCTTGCACCTCCACCGCCTGTTGAGTAGTGGAGCTGGCGCTCACCTTGAGCGCCTTACATGGCACCAAGGTAGGATCCTCCACCTGACGCTTCTGCCTGAAAGCAAAAAACACCCCCAAGGTCAGCATACAACCAAGAGGTAAGTGGGAAATGCTGCCAACTCCGCTGAAAAGACGCTCACCTCGAATGGGGATGCAACTGCTTCGGCACTACCACCCTCCTCTACAACGGTGGTGGTGGTGGCAAAGTCATGGCTCCCATGCCCGCCGGTGCCGACTGGTCTCCGCCAGACTCTAGCACCCCCCCGATCCTCTGCGGAGACGGTCGCGCCGCCCCCACCATCACCTGCTCCACATCCGCCGTCGAGCCCACTGGGCTGACGGCGCGCTTCCCTAACGCCCATGCCTCGGACATGTCGGCCTCGGCCCCAGGGTGGGCAATCGCCGGCCCCGGGGCATTCTCTCCTCCTCCTGGAAATGCCGGGCTGCTCGCCGATGCCCCGAACGCTGTCCCCTTGATGTCAGGGAGATCGTCATCCTCGCCCGGAGACGCCTCCACCAGGAGACCGTCCTGCCTCTGCTGCCGGCGGCGCTTATCTAGCTATTCACGCTCAAGGATCTTCCTTGTGCGCTTTGCCGCCTCAGCGTCCTTCTTATTCTTCTACGCCTCGGCGTGCGCCCGGTTCGCCGCCCGTCACCTTGCGTCCTCAGGAACGGGCGGCGGGGAGGCTCGCACGTCTCTCATCCCCTGTAGGAACGGCGAGCGCAAGTAAGCAAACAGGAAAACGGTGAGGAACGAGGAGGCCTTAGGGGCTGCAGCGGCACGTGACTTACCAGGGAGAGGTACCCCAGCGATGGGCGCATCACGATAGGGGTCAGACCACCGCTCTTCAGCTTCCCCTCCACCGTCTCCCTCACCCGACGTAGAATTTCCTTATCGGAGAGGGCGGCAGCAGACATTTGGATGCCCTCGATCGGCTTATCTGGTCTCATGTCAAACAGGCGCCGCCGCCGAGCCATCAGCGGCAGCACCCTCCGGCGGTGGAAGGCCACCATGACCATAGCCGTCGTAAGGCAGCGGCACCGCAGCCTCTCTAGCCCCTCCTAAAGCGGCTGCAGCTTGGGCTGATCCTCCCTCGGGACGCCATACCCCCACTTCTCCGGACAGTCCTCCACAATCTGCTCGATGTAGGGGGGAAGTCTGCTGTCATCATTGCAGAGGTAGAACCAGCTGGTGTACCAACGGCGATTTGTTGACGCAAGCTGGGCCGGGATGTAAAGGTGCTGCCGGCCTTGGCGCACCTGGAGAGTGCAGCCGTCGGCCATCGTCGTCTTCCTCGTACCCGCCATGCATGTCGGCTTGGTGGTATGCCCCGCCCGGAAGAGATGGAGCCACAACTCCCAATGGGGGGCAATGCCCAAGTACCCCTCGCAGACGGCGACAAAGATGGCCGCCTGTGCGATGGAGTTGGGGTTGATGTTATGCAGCTCCACGCCATAGTAATGCGGGAGCGCCCGCATGAATCGGTCCGCTGGTAAGCCGAGACCATGCTCGTGGAAGGACACGAAGCTCACGACATACCCTGCGGGTGGCCTCGGCTCCGGCTCACCCAACGGAGCAATCCACTCCGGCCTATCGGGGTCGGTGATCGGGCGGAGAAGGCCGTCGTCGACAAGAGACTGCAACGTCTCCATGGACACATCGGACGGATCCCAAGGATCCGCCAGGAGGATGACAGGAGGGCCACCGGCCATTGCATGGTGGAGAATGCGGGCTATGGCAGTAAGTCTCTCTCTCTCTCGCTCTTCTCCCTTCTTCTCCCCGGCGCTCTCTGTTCTTTGCACCGGCTCGAAGGTAGAAAAGGCAAAGGCGGGCAAGGTAAGGAGGGGAGGGGCGAGGCTCATTTCGTATTTATGCAGGGAAAGGATGAAACGGTCAGTCGACGAAATCGGGGAAGTTTCCCTCAAGTCCAGGCATAGTTAATCCAGATCCGATTTCACCGCCCACGCACCCACCTTTTCCTCATTAATCGCACGCACAGTTATGTCCTGTCCACTGACACCACATCGCATCCAACCGCAGCAACAGCAAGCCCCGAGAAACCACCTCAAAAGGCGTGTCTGCCATTGTCAGCCGATGGGAGGGGAATATTCCCCCAGCCGATTCCTTCCATACTAAGGAACTGGGCGCCGAGCCCATTACGGTCCAGGGGTTCGAAGGCTGGGCCCCCCAAAGGTCTCAACAGCCACCCTAGGATGAACAGAGTCAGGGACAACTATGGGCGAGCCCGTACATGGCTGAGGCCTGAGCAAGCGATCGCTCGGGATGCCCTAAGTCGTGTCTGAGACCGGTAGGGAAGTCTTAGAATGGGATCCCACCGTAGGGAGGCGCCGAGCCCTCGGGGCCAATCGAACGGCCCTGGGACCCACTAGAGAAGCCCTTCGGTACTTTTGGAGTGTATCTCTTCACCGCAAGCCGACCCCTATCGAATGGGGCATGGGCCTCCACTCAGACTTACCTGATAACAGCTCACCGGAAGTGTCACCGCTCGCGCCCACCGAGGGTAGCCTGACATATTCCACCCCTCCTTCCAAACGAAAAGGATGCGTGAGGGTCACCTAAAAAGCTAGGGGAACTCCTGATCGCCCTCTCGCTCTGTGCAGGAGGCTTGGGGCTTTTCCTACAAACTTGCTGAGACCCAGCGACCCAGGCTCGCACTCAATGGGCACGGCAAACAACCCCTCCTTCCGAACGAAAAGGATGCGCGAGGGTCACATAAAAAGTCAGGGGAACTCCTGATCTTCCTCTCACTCCATGCGGAGGCTCGAGGGCTCTTCCTACAAACTTGCTGAGACCCAGCGACCCAGGCTCTCACTCGATGGGCTCGGCAAACAACCCCTCCTTCCGAACAAAAAGGATGCGCTAGGGTTGCCTAAAAAGCTAGGGGAACTCCTGATCGCCCTCTCACTCTGTGCGGAGGCTCGGGGGCTCATCCTGCAAACTTGCTGAGACCCAGTGACCCAGGCTCGCACTCAATGGGCTCGGCAAACAACCTCTCCTTCCGAACGAAAAGGATGCGCGAGGGTCGCATAAAAAGCCGGGGAACTCCTGATCGCCCTCTCACTCCGTGTGAAGGCTCGGGGGCTCATCCTACAAACTTGCTGAGACCCAGCGACCTAGGCTTGCACTCGATGGGCTTGGCAAACAACCCCTCCTTCTGAACGAAAAGGATGCGCGAGGGTCACCTAAAAAGCCAGGGGAACTCCAATCGCCCTCTCGCTCCGTGCGGAGGTTCGGGGGCTCTTCCTGCACCCAAAACGAAGGCAAGCCACCCAAGCTCGCACTCGGAGGTTCGGAAATACACGACAAAAAGGGCACCGGGCCCGTTATGGTCCAGGGGTTCGAAGGCTGGGCCCCCCAAAGGTTTCGACAGCCACCCCAGGACAACAGAGTCAGGGATGATTGTGGGCAAGCTCGAACATGGCCAAAAGCCCAAGCAAGCAAATGCTTGGGAAGCCCTAAGTCATGTCCGAGACCAGCAGGGAGGTCTCCGAATGGGATCCCACTATAGGGAGGCACCGAGCCCCCGGGGCCGATCGAACAGCCCTAGGACCCATTGGAGAAGCCCTCTGGTACTTTTGGAGTGCGTCTCTGGACCGCTAGCTGACCCCTATCGAATAGGGGCACAGGCCTCCACTTGGACTACCCGATAGCAGCTCACCGGAGATGTCACTGCTCGCGCCCACCAAGGGTAGCCTGACATGTTCCACCCCTCCTTTCGAACAAAAAGGATGCGCATGGGCCGCCAAAAAAGACAAGGAAACCACTGATCGCCCTCTCGTTCCGTGCAGAGGCTCGGGGGCTCTTCCTACAACTAGGCCAAGTCCCAGCGACTTGAACTCGCACTCATGGGCCCGGCAAACGTGATAAAATTCCTCGCTCAACAGGGACAAAGCCCCTAGAGGGGTAAATCCACTCCTCTAGGGCCTTGGGGGCTACACCGGATGGGTGCGCTCGCGCGCACCCACCGGAACCACGAGTACAAAACACTATCCCGACGGGAGCCGCTGCACGCCAAAATCTCGACAAAGCCTCAGGGAGAGTGCTCACACTCACCCCAAGGCTCGGGGGCTACTGTCGGATACCATAAAAAGGGGTACCCTAAGCAAGAACCGAAAAGATCGCTTAAACCTCGCAAATATCAAAGCCAAAGGACAATCACAGGGTCTCGGCCGATTCTCTGACTCGCCTGAAGCCCGCATCGCCATGACTCTCAGCCTCGCCGAGGCCCTCTCGTGCCGAGGCCCCACCCCGCAAGGCCTCGGATGGGTTACCAATTCTCCGATTCGCCCGAGGCCCCGCGAGTGAAGCCTCGAACGAAGTACCGATTCTCCGACTCGCTCGAGGCCGGCTCGACAACAACCTCGTCACCTCCTCCTCGACCGACTTCTCTGACAAAACATCACGCGTCTAGCCACTCCCGCGACGTCAGCCGCATGTGGGCGCAGTACAGCAGGGTGGCCGACGCGATGTGAGAAAGGACAGAACAGGGGTTACCGGCCACTGTGCTCAGCACTGTGCCCATGCCTGGCACCCGTACTGCACTGTGCTACCTAATTCCTACTCCTAGAGCAGCGCGGCGTGGGGAAGCAGGCACGGGTCACTGTAGCCTCGGAATCGGTGCATGAGACCAACTGCTCCCTCCAAAGCCTCGGCAATCCACTACAGGGTCTCGGCAGCCTCAGGATTCGCGCCCACCGAGCTCCCCACAATGGCTTAGCCTCGGCACCAACTGAGCCTCGGCTCTTTTCACTGTCAACCCATAGCGACTAGCACATCGTCGGCCATGCCCAACGTCAAGCTGTCACTGGAGCACCCACGTCATACGAGATCGGGTGTGACCGGCGTGTTGCTCCAGTACATCAAGGACAAGACCACTCTGTTGACCATGCCGCTACAGTAGTAAGCTACAGGACTCAGGCACGCCACCTCTGCTTGCCGCATGGCAAACACATGTATCACCCCTGTCCCTCCTTCAACTATAAAAGGGGGGACCGGGGCCGTTCTTAGGACGAGAGGCACTCATGAGCTCACCGAGATAGGCTCACGTAGACACACACTCTCCCCAGCTGCCTGAGAGCAATGTCTCAAGCAGCCCACACCGCTCCACGCCGAGACCTAGGACTAGTTCCCTCTCTCACCCAGCTTGTAACCCCCTACTACAAGCACTTCGGTGCAAGGAATACAAGATCAATCTCTCAGACTGGACGTAGGGCATCGATTGCCTGAACCAGTATAAACCTTGTGTCTCTTTGCATTACCTTCCGGGATTAGGGGCACGCAGTTCACATTTACTAGTTGGTTGAGGACCCCCCGGTCCGAAACACCGACAAGAGTGAACTGAGGTACTCAATCAATGAACTTCGGAAGGAGGAATCCCGTTCGAAGGACTTAAAACACCGAACCCTCACCAAAAGGTAACTCGATAGTTATCCATGTTTATTTAGTGTTCATGTCTTGCATCTAAAAAATGATAAAAATAATTTTTGCATAATCATATAAATTAGATACATAACTTCTAAACTTTAGCATGCTTAAATTCTGCAAAACATTTAGAAAAAAAAACTTGTATGCATGGCATATATAAAAAGAAAATAAAAAGTTGTAACTCTGCATAATAATTTTAACTTAGTATCACTCTAAGTTTTGCATTAAGAAAATCTTAAAGCCCCATAGGAGCAGCCTTGTGGCGTGTAACAACCCATATGAATGTTCATTGTGGTGGTAATAAAATAAAATAAAATAAATCATAAAACTTATAAAACAAAATAAGTCAAAAGCCAGCTTGGGGGAGATACATTCCGATGAAGAGCTAGCTTGGGGAGAAAAGCACTCCCGTATATCCAGGTAAGTATTCTTTCCCCTTTTGTTTTAGTTTTAGTTTTCTTTTAAATAGTTAAAATGATGAATGAAAACAAAATAAAAGGTGTGTCTAGTTTGCTTTAATTTGTTTTTAAGAGCTGAATAAAATAAAGAGGACTTAGAATAATCTCTTAAATGGAAATGAAGAATAGTTGCTCTATTTTAATTCCTTTCAAGTACCTAGTTTTCAGCCTTGAATTGTCCCAGGTTTTGGATACGATTGTTTTGATATAAGGATTTACTCTGAACTTAAAACTTGTGGGTAGCATACGCTTGATCTAAGTCTAGGTAATTGACGGATATGATATGAGAAGGTCTAAACTGACTGTTTATCTTGTTCCAAGTGACACTAAAGTTCTGGAGATTTACTTTTTCGAAAAACACAAAAATGCTATATGATGAGTTCTTGTATAACAAAGCTTTAATTCCTACCAGACATTGAGTTTTGTCAAGCTTTGTTGACCCTTATGAGAGGTTTGTCATGCTCTTAAAATCAAGATCATATAGACACCACCCAAATATGCACTGCTCCTACACTGAGGGCAGGCACAAAAACATGCCTTCTATCTAGATCCACCCAAAAATGTTTTACTCCTAAACTAGGGGTGAACATAACAACATGCTTGTTAGGTTTTCCATCCATCAAATAAATGCTCCAAAGTTCTTGTAGATATCTCTATCAAAGTTTTGTTGTAGAAAAGAGGCATGAGGCTATGCAAAAGTTTTTCATAAAAACGAGAGAAAAGAAACAAAAAGAGTTGAGAAAACAATGGGTACTTAGATGCCTGCCTGAAAAAAAAGAGAGAGAAAGAGAGGTGAATAAGATAGCCCCTATTTTCTAGCAATTGTTTCCAAGTTTCAAAAGAGAGATTTGTTTTCAAGGAGCAAAGAAGAATTAGGTTAGCCACCATATATATATCCACCATACATCCACAAACATACACATCTTAATTTGATTGTATGACTCAACTCTCTTTGGATCCATTGTTTGACTTTATAATATATGCATTACCAGTATGCTCTAGCTTGCTCCCTATCCTATGAACTCCATATAAAGCCTTAGTGGTAGGATGAGAAACAGGCGTAACATCTTTATTGCCTTGGTAAGGGTCCAAAAATACCACATATATTGAGAGACTTGAGAGTGTCATACAATGGAATCTCTGAGTTTTATTTTGAAAACTTATAAAACTCTAGAAGAATGGTGAAACAAAGAACTTGAGACATAGTGCTTGACTTGATCATTCTGTCTTTCAATTGCTCAAGACCCAAGTGAAGGCTAAGAAGCCCCATGGTTGAAGATAATATGGGTAAGTTTGAAAGTCAGAGCAGTTTGTTCTAATCCAGAGGAGAATTTTTTATTAAACGCATAAGTACTTTTAAGGAGTGAAAGCATTGTAGTAACTCCTGATCCATTACTGAGTTTGGCTTTGCTTAGGGGCTAGCAAAGGTTATGTGTGGGGGAGCTTGTTTATGGTCGTTAACATCAATCATAAACCCATCAACATATCCTACATATGTACCTAATTCCATCACCAAACATAGGTCTAGGGGTTTAAACTAATAAATTCTATGAGTTTTGGTGAATCTATGAATGTAGGAGGATTTATCTAGAAAATCATCAAGGTGGACCCAAACGTCAGACTTAATCACGCTTAACCATGGCGTAAACAACTCTAGAAGGTTCCAGAGGACACCACACCAAAGAAGACTGTGAGAGGCTTCCTGGTGGGGTCGGCCGGTCCCACCTATAGGCCAGCCAGCCTGTGGGGCCACCACCTCCGCCTCGCTACCACGGCTTCTCCACCGCCTTAAAGATTGCATCTACGCCGTTTATTCAAGTCGGTTTGATCCGAGGGTCCAGAATTGATGCTAGCCCCTATATATATACATCCCTATACCCCCTCCCTAGAGACATCTTGGAAACCCTAATTCATATCTCTCATCTAGATCAACACACACCAGGAGGAATAGGTCTAGAACTTTCCAATGTAGTAGATTAGTAGCTCGGGAGTGAGGGTTGAGTTGGGCACATGCTCAAGCTCCGGATCTAGTCTTGGAGGCTCGGCAAAGATTTGTATCTTCACTTCTATATCTTGTAAGACTTATTATCAATTCATCATATTCCTATCTACATGGCTATGCTTACTTTTAATATGTATCTTGCTTAGTTGAGGTTATCATTACTTTGTGTGCGGGTTCATAGAGCGCTTAGCCTACTAGTTTACCATGGTTGGGCTAAGTAGCTGAGCCACGTGTAAGCATGGTGCTTATACGATGCTCTGCCTGTGAGTATACCCTATTCTCTGGTTGTATGGTAGCAGTGGGAGGTGACAGCCCCATCTATCCTTCGTAGTCCATGCCGAATTGAGTAGGTTCTTAAATTGTAGGACCATAGTCTCTCAGTAGAGTTATCTTTTGTGGATGCTCTACTATCTAAGCAGCGTCCCAAAGTGCACAAGAGTAGAGTTAGTCTTAGCTATAGTTGGTTACATATATAATTTGATCCTATAATAAGAATATCATAGGAATCTACCTCACCCGTTGTTCTCCTGAGTTAACTAGTTTACAATATCTTAGTGATCTATCCCCTGAGTGTCATTATGCTTAGTTCCTATCTTTACCTTCACGCCATGCTCTAGCTATGTTGGTATGTTAATAGATGCTCCTTTGTTACCTAATAAATCTTTACTCCATTGTTTCCCTGTGGTAAAATATAAATAATGATACCTGGAATACTCTCGGTAAAATGCTACAATGGTATTCAATGCGCTTGCAGAATCCTTCATATTATATTTGCGTTAATAAATACCAACACTCACCCATGAGGGCTGGTGATCCTTTTAGGAGGAATTGTCACCATGAGCTGCTAAAAGTCATGCAACAGCTCCTTCCTCATAAAGTGATGACGGAGCTCATAGATATTTGGGGGGAGAGGTCCATGGTTGCTCGACAACCTCGTTGCCCTACGCAGCGAGAGGCCAATGACTCACCCAAGGCCTATGATTCCCAAGCTCATGGACATTTGGGGGCGAATGAAAGGTCCTAATATGGCTAGAGGGGGGGTGAATAGCCTATTTAAAATTCTACAAATTGACTAGAGCAATTGATTAGTACAATAAATGGCATAATGCAAATTTTGCTCTAGCTCTACAAGGGTTGCAAGCCACCTATCCCAACAATTCTAGTTGCTATGATCACTAGGCACACAACAGGGCTATGTTGCTACTCACTAAGAGCTCTCAAGAAAGCTACACAAAAGAGCTCCACTAGATAAAACTAAACCGCAAAGCAAGCTCTCAATTCTAGCTACACTAAAGAGCTTGCTACAACTAGTTTGCGGGAAAGTAAATGGAGTGAGTAGGGTGATTACACCGCTGCGTAGAGGAATGAACCAATCACAATATGAAGATGACCAATCACCGGGAGAAATCCAATCACACAAAAGACACAAGATTTTTCTCCCGAGGTTCACGTGCTTGCCGACACACTAGTCCCCATTGTGTCGATCAACACTTGGTGGTTCGATGGCTAATAGGTATCACATACCTAGCCCACCACAAGGGGTGCTGCAAGAACCTACCCACAAGTGAGATAGCTCAATGACACGAGCAATTTACTAGAGTTGCCTTTGGCGCTCCACCGAGGAAGGCACAAGACCCCTCACAAGCAATCGATCGAGGCCGGAGACAATCACCAACTCCGCTCAACGATCCTCCAATCACCGGGCTGTCTAGGTGTCGACAAACACCAAGAGTAACAAGATCACAACCAGCCCAAATCACCCAACTAGTGCCACAAGATGATGCAACTCAATGCAATGCTCTAGAGGATCTCCAAACTAACTCAAGATGAACAAATCGAGTGAACAAGTGAGTGGAGTGTGTTTCTCAGCTTCCAAAGGGTGTGCACAAGTGTAAGAGGTGCCAAGAGAGTGGCCAAGGCCGGCCACACCCTCTATTTATAGCCACACAAGAAAATAGAGCAATTATACCCCTTGGAGCTATTTCTACGAGGTCACCAGACATGGCGGTGCCAGGCACCGGACATGGCTATGACCTCCCCAATGGTCGAATTTTAACGGTCGCAAACTAGCTGTTGGGGCAGCAGACAGGGTGGCGGTGGCATCGCCCTTGGGGTGGAGGTGACCACCCTACCGAGCCCCCTATTTCCTTGCTCTCTGGATAAAAGGGGTGGTCCACCGCCGCACCCATGGCGGTGGCCCCCTCGCATTCGGTGCTCTCAGGTGAAACACGGCGGTGGCACCGGACAGCCCATGGCGGTGACCGAGCGGTGCACCGCCTCGTCCATGGCGGTGTACACCAGCATGTCCGGTGACCACCCCAAACTGGCCGCTCTCGGCCCTTCTCTACCGAGCCTAGGTGGGAAACGCCCTAATGGTGGCGGTGCCACCCAGGCACCACCACTAGTTCTCCGAGTTGCAAACTTTTGCACGATTCGATCCACATCAACTCAAGCTACTCCCCTCAAGCGATGCTAACTCTCAAAGTGTTTTCTCAAAACATATTAGAGTCAAGTTAGCATTTCTCAAATTATTTTCCATAAATATTTTTGCTTCTTTGAAGTGCACTAGGCCTAAATGCAATGCATGAAGTCCAACACCTAGTGGCACTAGATGACCAAATTGTCTAGTTAAAAATCCCTCTTAATAGTACGACCATCTATCCTAAATGTGATCAGACTCTCTATAGTGTCTTGATCACCGAAACAAAGTCCCTATTTATACCTTTACCTTGAGCTCCATAGGGTTTTGTTTTTCTCTTTCATCTTTTCCAAGTTGAGCACTTGATCATCATCACATGTGGCCATCTCAACATTTCATGTGATCGTCACCTTCTCTTGAGAGCCACCATGCTCCATACTTGGATTGCACCAACCTAGCTCATCTCACAACTCATGACAAATGTTAGTGCTAGGTTTGATCAATTATCCAAAACCAAACTAGGGCATTCAGAGAGGTCTAAGGTCGCTCGACGACCTCGTTGCCCTACGCAGCGAGAGGCCAATGACTCACCCAAAACCTGTGATCCCCAAGCTCACAAACACTTAGGAGGAAAGGTCCAAGGTCACTTTACAACCTCGTCGCCCTACGCGGCAAAGGGTAGTGACTCACCCAAAGTCCGCGACCCCAGACATGCGCATTTAATCCCGGCCGAATAGGCCAAAGGTCAACAAGGTCTCACTCGGATAACACGGCCACAAAACATGTGCAGCCAAATCACATACAACAATCAAGCAAAGCCTCACGAAAGGGCTGCAGGAACTCCAGATGATAATTCCTTGAGCTTTTATTCATATCTTATGTGATTACAAAGCAATGTGCGGGCGATCCACACACAAGGAATGCAAAAACTGATACCACCACACCCTAGTGGTGGTATCACTGAAAAGCCCTCGAGGAACGACAATGCAGGGGAGGCGAGACAAAGCAAAAAAACAAACTCGCCAGCTCTCTCGTAGTGTCGCAGCCCCAAGGATCAGAACGCGGGGAGGAGGAGAGAAGCAGGACTACCTAGCTCCAACAAACACCTTGGTAACCACTCCAGTGCCAAGATGGAGCAAAAGGGAGGCCAAAGTGTAGCCATGTCACAAAGGCAGCACGACCCCCTAGACGACAGCCATGCCATCCTTTCCTTCTCCGCTCACAGGATCCCTTCTAGCACCAGCTGTTGAAAGGGTGACTCTGGCTCCGGTCAGCATAGACGACCCTCAAAGGGACGTGTGATGGGAGCCACATGGCTCTCCTTGAACTCTTCTCTCCCATCTCCTCGCCCTCTTAGCAGGAGGGAAGGGAACGATTTGTGGACACTGCCATGAGTGGTTCAAACGAAAGGAAGGCCCATATTTAAAGACCCAAGGGCGGACCAAATAGCCTAAAACTCCCACATCACATGGTGAACCGAGGGTGACCACAGCCAACGTCAGATGCCCACGTGAGGTTGAGGAAATCGAGACCCACCAAATGGCAGGGCCGGTACAGTGTCGACGAGACCATTCGGCCCCGCTAGGGTCACGAACCCTGATACGCAGCACACTAACACGACAAGGCTCAGGAGCCACATACCACATCGTTAGGGTGTCCTGATGGGGCAAAAGCACAACAGCCACCTACCACATCGAACGCGCCTACTAGCAAGGGATTCAGCGATGAAGCTCGAATAAGCCATGACTACAAACCCACGCTCTGACGCGCACGCATATCAGCGCTTTCATGATCACTTCGTGATTGTAAAAACACTCGGAGGCTATTGTTGGGGTCATAACCTCGGGGTGTCACAAGGCACCGATTAGTCAGCAGGCCACGTGGCCCATAGTACACCAGCTAGCAAAGGCCCGAATGACCGAGGCCCAGCTAAGCCAAGCAAACTAGGCCAGAAGCTAAGATCGGGGTCGGCCATGACCCTTTCCTCATGCCTTAGCCGCACGACGCTCGAATGGCACATGACCTCTCCCTCGTCACGACCCCTAAAAGGGACAGGGAGAGGTTGAGCCCAGCCAGCGTGCCCACTCTAACAACGACAGGCATGCCGCACTGACCCCGCATGGACCAAGGGGATAGCAGTCACCTCGGTCTGGTCAGACACCATCCCTGTGCCACGCCGCACAGATACGTGACAACAGGTACAATGACCACCGGCCAGATATGGCCTGACAAGACGTGGGTACGATCCCACCCACTACAGGATGGGATCCACGACGAGGGCCTTGACCTAGAGGCCATCCAAGCTGATGGGAACCACGACCCCAACGGTAGGGATTGTGGCCCCCCGCTCCTCAAGACAACAAGGTGATCACCGACCTGGGGACAGCCACCAACTCCTGTACGATGCCTCGGGAAACAAGGAAACGATGATGAAGACCATGACGAAGACCATGTCACACAGGACGGCTAGCGCATCACCACCATACCTACAGTGCTGCCAAGACCAGCGCAGAAGCACCACGCCACACCATGCTGCGATGTGGCTACAGGACGATGACGACAGCCACGCCAGGACGTGATCCACAAGACGGTGTAGCTTGCAAGCCAAGTTAGCTAGACCCTCCGTTAGGCTCACGACCCTTCGGTTGGGAGAACCTCCTGCTTTGTATGCGCCCTGTGTGACAGAACCGCCCAATTTATATAAGATCAAGTATGGCTATCCCCATTTAACACGTTGACACGCACATACTTTCACTTATATAAACCATGTAGTCCGCCGAGTGTCATGAAGGACCTCGGTAAATCAACATCACAACCAAGATCGTATGATTAAGCAAATACACATCACATACAAAGAGTTGCAGTGGAAATACTGTTTACAATGAGTTCACAAATAATAATACAAGTTTGGGTTTCAAAACCGGTTAAGGGAAAACAACATAGCTTTCAAATGATTACATTAATATAAGTTCCAAATACATTGCTAGCATAAGTGACATCCTCTGATAAAAGTGTATAGATGAGAAATAAATAGAGTCACCGAGCCCACCGTTAGCCACCATCTTCAGTAGGCCGAGAATTTCACCTACAACATGGTGGGATAAACCCTGAGTACTCAAATGTACTCAGCTAGACTTACCCATCATAAACCAGAAATAAAGTGACACCAAAGAATATGCAAGGCTTTATAGGTGGAGCTAGCTTGACAAAATTTTGCATAAAAGCCACTAGTTGAGCTATACATTTTACAATTCGGTAACCAAGTTAATTATAGTTATTCATCTCTAGATTAGCAACTAACCTATGCCAAACATGTGGAATATCATTTAGTAATAGGCAATAGTAACCATAGCTGGTGTAGTGATGTGAGTATCATCATCATAACCATCAAGTTTCCATTAAGTTACTCTACGTTGCCGCTGCTAAGTCAAGTTCTCACTATCCGGGAGAGACGGTGATTCGAATCGATTCCTACCCAGCTGGGAAATTTATTCCTAACACAAACCGAGGCACACCTGCGCCAAGATAGCCTTAGGTCACCTTTGGTACAATTCAGGACTAATTCGCGGTCCAATCAGCGTCGCACCCTCAGAGATTCTACCAATCTGCCTGGAAGATCAGTACATGGTCCCGCCCTAGGACTCACACCATTGGCTCTCCGCACATCCTTACTGCCTCCAGTGTGTGCACTTTCACTTATCGGGGCCCGGCCTTAATTGAGCTACTCGGCTTCGCGGTTGTATCATCGGATCTGGCCAGCTAAGTGCTAGGCATGCGTTCAATATGATATGAGGACGTACAACGAATCGGTCCTTAATCGACACAGACGGGGATAGATAGGCACCCAAGACCTCCATGCCTTGTTGCTTCTCTATCATGATCCCACCCGGTCTCCTTTATTCATTGACACATGGTTATTCCCATGATAACAAATATAGTCAATCGTGCTTTGGTATCCACCTATATCTCATAGGTGACAGGAAATCACCCGACTTTTATCTATCTAAGCATTGCTAAGCATACATTCGATCCTAGACCTATATAGGGTTCAAGGTATATTTCTGGACAAGGTAGTTCTATGCAGCAAGTGGTTCCAATCAACTCTTATAACCTAATGCATCAAACATAAAGGACTCAAGTGATATTTGTAAAAACATAGGAGGCTTAGAATGTTCCGAGGCTTGCCTGGGATCCAACACTAGGTCAGTGTTTGTTAGATGACACTCGCTTGGTGAGCATCTCCTGTTCAGGCATGTACTCCAGGGGTCCTTCCATCTTCGGCATAGGTCCGCCAACACCGTCTTCTGGTTCGATTCCATCATCACCTCCTTCACGTGGTGCATCTAGCGTACCTAGATGAGATGCAATAATGCAAGTGCATGAATATGAAGAATGGTCACATCATATTGATTTAAGCACTAGAGAGCAAGTCATTCAACTAAGTAACTAGGGCTACATAATTTAGAGCATGCACCAGCAACATCAAGAATGGGAAATCAACTTAAGTGCATACACAGAATTTGGACAACAGTACAACAGTCGCATGTTTCAACCATAATTGGAGTTACAATCATTCAATAAAAGTGATCTTGGACTTTCTAGAAACCTAATGAAATTTTCTACAACTTTGTTACTCATTCCAAAAGCTAACTCACAGGTTAACATAATCAAATGTGCCAATATCTCAGGTCTGTACCGATAAGGACAGAAAACTAACATTAACTTCAAAAATGTATAACTGGAGTTCTAATCATCCAACAAGCATGATCCTTAACTTTATAGAAAGCTTATTAAGTTATATACAACTTTATTATTATCATATTTAGGTGATTAAACAGGTATTTGGCCTTAAACACACAAAGCAACAATTCTGTCCAAAACATGGATAGAATCTGACATGCAACTTCAAACAACAATAAGTTGAGTTCTAGGTTCACAACATGGTGGTTCTAGACTTTTTAGAAATCTTAGCAAACCATGCACAACTTTGTTTTAAATACCACAAGCTAATTCCAAAGTTAACCAGGTCAAGCATCACAAAGAAGACATCTCTGTCCAGACTAGGACAAAATCTGTCACTCCATTTCACAAGCTCATAACTGGAGATTTAGACCACCAAAAGAGGTGATCTTTAACAATTTAGAAAGCTCATAAAAATAAATATACTTCTTATATTATCTCCAAGACATGATTCAAAGCTTAGCTAAGTCAAACAACACAATCATTCAGATCAGTTCAAATAGCATGCAAAAACCTGACAGCAAACTTCTAAAATCTATAATTTCTAAACCATCAGGCCTATGGTCATAAAAATTTAACACAAGCTAGATTATGAAGTTACATACAACTTTTGTATTCACTACATTTACAGAAAACATCATTATCATCTCGAAAATGATTGCACCATAAAAAGTACACATGCAGCTAAATTTCAGAAGGTAGCATGTTGGTGTTTTCACTTGTTTCCCCCAACAGAGATTTCATACATATATCATTCAAAGGCTCAAACAAACATCCATATAGCTCAACTATATTTCACAAAGTTAGTGTAATTAAAGTAGCATCTCATGGCTTAGACATATGCTGATTTGTTATTAACTTCCATGGAATGACATGACATATATATATATATATATATATATATATATATATATATATAACAACTAGTTTGGGGCTAAGATTTTTATGAGAGGAAGATGATTACCAAACATGATTATTGTACAAATTCACATGCTCAGATTTTGTAATTTAATTACTAAAAAGGACAAATTGCAATTGCAAGAAATCATGTGAGAGCAAGATAAATATGAAATTCAATATTTTCTGCAAATGCATGGTCATATTATGTATCAACATGACACAACAACATTGTGCCAAGGTAATGGAACAACATTTTCCATTTTTACCTCATCATAAAAATTATAACTTATTTAAAACCATTTAAAGATATTTATCCAACCCTAAACAAGATAAATCAATAACTCCTTCATACTGCATACAATGAGCCTAAAATTTTTACCACAGCACACACATAGTATCAGTAGCCTACCATAAAAATTTCAAAGCAATTGGAGCACCACAACTTTAGATATGAATTTCTTCCTAGAAAACCCTAACTATCATAAATAAATAAAAACAGCAAAAACTTTATACTAACACATATTATATTATTGCATCATTGCATAGATATATTCTCAAGGATTCCAAAAAGTCCTCATTTGCTATTTTTGGATTTTTCTAAAATTTCCTACAATTTTCCAAAGTTTCAGCCATAAAAGAAAAACAACATTGCACCGGGGACCCTATACTTCTCATAAAATAGATTCCAGCGAAGAGGCCCCTATAGACACTATTCATATGAGTCATGACTTCGCAGATCGACCCTTCTCTTTTCTCGAATTCATGCCGAGGTCCTCCATGCGAATGAAATAGAGGAGCACGCCGGGGATCGCCGTTGCCAGCCGGAGGAGGCTCACCGGCGGTGGGGAGTGGCGGCAGAGGAACAGGGGACCAGCGCGCACCCATGTAGGGGCTCGTCGCGGTAGGGGCTTGCCCGTGGCGGCCCGACCATGAGCACTGGCTGCTTGCGACCACGGCGGCCGTCGACAGGCCGGCTCTAGGGTCGGCCGGCCCTAGCGGGCGGTAGCCGACAGCGGCGGGGAGCACTAGGGAATGCGCATGCACTAAGAGGAGCTCGTAGCTCGGCTCGTGGCGGCCCGAGGCCGGCTGGCCATGGAGGTGGGCGGCGCCGGTGGCTGGTGCTCCAGCGGCGACAGACTGCGGGTGGCTGGGAAGCCAGGGAAGTGAAGCACCGGAGGCGGAAAGGAGTGGGGAGTGCGGTAGGGCCCTTAGCTCGGGCGAAGGAGCACCGAGGAATGCGGCGGGCGGCGGCGAGCTCGGTCGGCAATGGTGGCCATGGTGACCGTGTGCGCGAGCAAAGGCGAGGGAGAGCGAGAGCAGCGCCTGGGAGAGTGGAGAGGCGAGTGAGGGATAGGGATGAGCTACGGGGTATGCCAGGTATGCACCGGCATACCCTGCGATTCTGGCAAGTAAGAACGTATATATACGTATTTATATATAAAAAAAAAAAACACTCATCTGGTGCGTACTGCATACCTAAGAGCTGAGGCCGAGTGTGCTAGTGTTGAGCATGAGCGAGAGGCAGGCCGCGAGCGAGCATCAGGCCCACGCGGGCATGCGGCACATGTGGCCAGCGACGGAGACGCCAATAGCCCAATACGGATGGAGGCAGCGCCGCCATATACTTTGAGTCTTCGATGCTAGATGGTTCATCTAATCATCTTCATCACGATTCACGCGTCCTACATGGCTGCGCGCCTGGATCACTCACGCCGTCCGCCACCGTCGGCTGTTGCCCGCGGCCTGATCATTGTCCAGTCGTCCTCGTGACCTCGTCCCGTTCGCCGTTCGGCACTTCGGCCTTCGACCTTCGCCCTGCCCTACGACTGCACTAGCATTTGTGATCAGAATTGTTCAGCTGTTCAGGTGAGATTCAATCCTTTTTTCGGCTTTTTGTAAAAAATTCATATGTACTTTAATTGCTAATTGCTTAGCGCTAAAATCATAAAATCATCCATCATGCAACAAGGTCGAGGATTTGTCCCAACATTAGAGTCGATAAAGATTGATCTTTTGTTCAGTACTCGTATCATGTGAGTGATCCATAATTGCATGTGAGTGTTCAATCATGCAAGCGTAATTTATTTAATTATTTGGCACTGTGTTCTTTGTAATATTTATGCAGTTATGGAGAGAAACGGGGACATTGCATCTCTTTTTCAAAAGCATGCAGTAAAGAAGAAGGCCATGACCTCCTCCTTCTGTGCGGTTGGGACTCGGGAGGAAGAAGCAGATCCGCGAGAACTGTGCCCGAGCTTCGTGGCGGGGTGGACATGCCCAGTAGAATGGCGGGCGGAGTTGCTCATCCGGATGATCGACGAGAAGGAGGCCGAGATCACCTTTGCGCTACACTTTGGGCTGGGCACAATGGGTATGGAGGGAGGAAGCAGAAAGGGGCAATAGAGTCAATATTCACCCATTAGCCAGAGGATCCAAACAGCCCCTGGGGTGGATCAAACAGAGCCTGAATATGCCTTCCTTTGGAAATAGTGATCATGCATTTTCATATTCTTTTGGTAACTTTTGCCTAAACCTAGCTAGAGGCAGAGAAACGCCCATCAAGGTTCTAAACTGAGTTGAAAAATTAAGAAAAACCGTAAGTTATATGAACTTATTTTGAATTTGGTTTTTGCAGGTGAAGAAGAAGAATATTTCAAGAAGTACCAGTGAGTTAAAAGTGGTAAAATTGGTTGCTTGATAAAGCGGCAAGAAAGATTGAAAGAAACAAAACAAGTACGTATTGGCTGTATTGGCTGATCGGTAAGGGCAGCCCCAATAGAGTATTAATCATAGTTTCTATCTATCTTAATTAGGTTAACAGCTCACTATTTTGCTGATGTGGCTGTTGTATTAATGAAGAGAGAGGGAAAAATTTATGGAAACTGTATCCATAGTTGCGTCATGCATACATGGATGCATGACACGTGTTGGTCTTTATGGTGCATACGGGCATACGGTAAATGTGTGAACAAGCCTGGTGGGAGCCAAGTCTATTTTTAGCAGAGGACCACTCCTTGACTAGCGTTGGATCGTTGAAGTCCGACACGTGTTAGACATCTGCACCATGTATGCATGGCTATGGATACAGTATGCACAAATTTTTTTCCCAGAGAGGGTAGAAAATAGAGAAACGGTTTCTACTTCAACGAACGAAGTCCTCGCTAGGATGGAGAGACAAAGAAACGGGGCAAACCGCGTTGGGGAGACGCTGGTAGTTTCTACCGGCCTCCCTCCGGATCCCTTGCGTCGCCGCCGAAGCGCTCGTCCGCCTGCGCGCTCCCGCCCGCACCACAGATCTCCTTCCCGCGCCCGCAGATGTCCTTCCTAAATTCTCCGTCTCTAAGCCCCTGTTCACTGGAGTCAGTAGAGGTGCGCCCCAAATTTCCTAAATCTAGCTTTCTCTAATTCATCGCAAATCTTTGATCGAGTTCCAGGCAAGGCACTGGTGCTCCCGCCGCCCTTGCAGCTGCAGCATCTTCTTCGGTCGCTGGTGCTCCCGCCGTCCTTGCTGCTACAGCGTCTCCTTCGGTCGCCAGTGCTGCCGCCGTCATTGCTGCTGCAGCATCTGCTCCACCTGCCGAAATATAATCAATATTATTTGCAATAGTAAATAATACTCTACTAGTTTTGTGTATAGTCTGTCAGTTGCATCTGAAAACAACAGTCTGACGAAGAATAGTTTGGTTTGTTAATCGATGTTCAGCAACTACCTTATGGTTTAGCATAGAACTGTCCATAGTTGCTTGCTGTGTCTTTAGGGAGATGTTCTTAGCGACTGTGCATATTTCTGGATAATTATGCATAGCTGTGTTTGATGCAGAAAGTGCCGATTGTGCATATGAGTCTATATGGTTTGCTGGCCACAGGTGATGTACGGGGCTGTTTGGTTGTGGGCCAGCTTCTACCACGTCCCTGCGGCGGCGCCACAACCATGGCGGCCAAACTCATCGCCACAGAGTGTGGCGAGAATCGTGAGTGTCGGTGCGGTGGCTGCCAAACTCTACGCTTGAACCAAACGCTGCGGAAATAAATGATGGCGGGCCACAGCATGGCATGGCGGAGCGTGGCTCCGAACCAAAAAACCCCTACTTTTTTGTGTTGCATTTAAGTCATCTTTTCTATAAAAACTACTATATAAATTATAAGTTGGGAAGGATAGTTTCTAATAAATATTAATTATTCTTTTTCTCTGTTCGAAACCACATCTAAAACTAAAGGAACAAAACAATTATTGGCGGAGCGTGATCCAAGAAAGATGCCGCGTGGTTCGTCGGTTCATCCCTCTCGCGTCTCGCCCGTCAGCCCCAGCAGGTTCTGTGCATGCAATGTCGGGCTCGGGCGGGCCTACCAAATAATAAAGGCATCCATTCAACCTCGTCCCAGCTGCACCGGATCGATCACATCACCCGCCCCCGCTATCCGCCATCACCCGCGAGCTGTCAGCCTCCGGTGCACACGCGTACTTCGTGCGGCCCGAGGCGGCCCCCAGACGACGACGGCGATCCATACGATACCGGGTGTCGCCGCGGCGCTGGACAGGTCGCATCTCGACGTGAAACCTCAGGAGCTTCGTCTTGTCCGCGTCAGTCACCGTGCCTGCTGACTTCCTCGTCTCGTCTCCTCTCGTCACTCCTCACACAGACGCCACTCGATTGTCCGTCCATTCGTCCTGTTCAGGCTTGCTCATCATGCCGTCGTGCACCTGCGAGTTGCAATGCTGCATGCTCATCCAACTAAAGTGCGAAGTATAATGCAGATGTATAATTATTGCAGATTCGATTCGTACAATTATAAAAGTTGAAAGATCATGAGACAGAGCCATTTCAGGTGCAAGGACATAACATAAGTATGCAAAAGACTGAAAAGAGAACCAGAGCTGGCCACTAATTTCTCAAAAATTTCCAAAGAATCTGCCCGAAATTTCTCCTTATCGGCCGGAGCAGTTCCCTTTGTGTTTACTGTTTACACAAACTTTGTACTCTAATCTAAACTCATAAAAACATATATGTTTGACAAAACCAATTACTACGTCTCAGTTCTAAGCCCTTGCACCATTCAAAGGTAGTTTTGATCTGACATTGGACTATGTGCATAGTGGTTGTGGCACATCGATTTTAACATATTTGGGGTCCACTTATTGGTTTTGGGACCCGAGAGAGCACCCAGAGAACTCAAATTGGTAGACCTCGTCAGCACCTCCACCGTCCCTCAACCGGTACATCTTAGAGCAAGGTCAATAGTAGAGCCAAGTGCTTAGTTATAAGTCAAGTTATAAGGGCCAAGTCATACAATAGTTGTCTCTTATTTATCTATAAAAAAGTTTTTTATTATTATGTGGTGCAATGTCTTACTTTCTCTTTCCTACTCCTCCTCACATACACTATTGTCTGGGCCCACAGATGCCATTGCTTCAGTGCCCAGCCTGGTGCTAGAATAAGAGCCAAGCTCTCTTATATCTCCTCTCTTCTCTCCTCCACGTGAGTAAAAATGCTGACTAGATTGGCTATAAGCCTGTTACTGTACTTGCTCTTATCGCGCTCCTTGCACTTCGACTTCCACGCTCAAACTCCATTGGCATGTCCGGGTAACAGCAATTTCCATGTCTATAGGAGAGCACCACGTGGTCGACACATGGGGAGTGGCCAGACAATGAGTAGTTGCCAGCATAAGGGCAGTTTCAAACATGAAACCATAACATAGTTTCCATACTTAACAATTAATGTAGAAACTACAAATGAAAAGTATATATATTCAGAATGAAAACTTTTTATCTAACCATCTACCTTCTCTCTTCTATCATAATTTTTTTTTTGTCTTTGTTCCTGCAGAGACATACTCCCTCCGTCCCAAAATACAATGCATCCAAACAATTTTAGGATATATTATGTGGTAAAACAAATTACGCATATAACCCTTCCTAATTACCATATTTGGTTGATGCTAGATATCAATGGTAGGTATGTTTGTGAATGTTGACTTTTTGAGAGTTTGTACATGCCTAGAATCTCTTATAATTTAAGTGAAAATTGAATGCTTAGATACCATATATTACAGGATGAGGGAGTAGTTTCTTGTATAAAAAAATCATTTCCTTCTCTCTTTTTATTAATTCCAATGCCACATTAGCATTTTGCCTACTTAGCATTCTAATTAATGATATGAAAACTACCCATTGGTACTACCCTAAAACATGGAGGTTGCCATTTAGCCTAGGATGGCGGACTTTGTCGCTACCGTTGGTGTCTTTTCTTCGTCGGATGCTTGGTCGTTGTTGGTCTCTTCTCTGGCGGATGCTTTATCACTGTTGTCGCGTTGGCTTCTCCTTTAGAAGATACTTTGCCGCCAAGGCAGCTTTGGACTCTTCTCCGCCGAATGCTTCGTCGTCAAGGTATCGCATTGGTCTCTCCTTTGGTGGATGCTTTGCCGCCATTCCTGCTGGATGCTTGTCTCGTCTTATCTGGGTGGATGCTTTTCCACCACAGCTATGTCTTCTCTGTAGGCAACCATTGTGTTGATGTATTTTTTTCTCACGGGTTTAGTCGATTAAGGTTTTGGGCTGAGGGTCCCTTGTCGTTGCTGTTGTAATTTGTTCCAGGTTTGCCACTACTTCCTTGTTGTAATCTGCGCTACAAGAGTTCTGTCGGATACCACAAGAAGGGGTACCCTAAGCAAGAACCAAAAATGTTGCTTAAACCTTGCAAAAATCAAAGCCAAAAGACTACCGCTGTCTCTCTCGAATTCTCCGATTCGCCGAGGCTTTTGCGCCGAGGCCTCATACTGAAGGCCAAAGCGCCTTCACCGAGGCCCTCTCGCCGAGACCCTTCTCCGAGGCCTCACCCCGAAAGGCCTCGGATGGGATGCCAATTCTCCGATTCGCTCGAGGCCGGGCTCGGCAAACATACTCGTAACCTCCGTCCCGACCAAACTCCTCTGACGAAACATCACGTCCAGATTAATGCGCCCAACTACTCCCGCAAACGTCAACCGCACTCAGGTACAGTACGGGCAGAACGACCGACGGGACAGGGGACCGGGCACAACAGGGGTTACCTGCCACTATGCTCATCATTGTGCTATCTAACCCCCGTACAAAGACAAAGCAAAGATGGAAGGTCAAGTCCATGTCCTCAGAGTCTCGGAAACCGCAGGAGAATCCAACCGCTTGTTTTCGCCTCGTCCGAGACCCCCAGGCAGGTCTCGGACGTATTATTCTTTCTCCGCTTCGGCCGAGGCCGGGCTCGCCCCGCATCCTCGCTGCTTCTCGCCTCAATCGCCCCTCCGGCGGGCCGTCCCATCCATGTAAGTACCCACGCTTGGGGGGCCTACGCCACCACGATTGGCGGCAGGGCATAGCAACAGGGGCGATGGGACGGCGGTCAAATCTCCTTTTTACCATTCCCATCGACGGCGCAGGACTACCGTGCTTGCGGACACACGCCTGCATTTTTCCACCTAAACTGGTACGACACACGACCACCGAGACCGCCACATCGCACTCAGGTCACCTCCTAGGCCTCGGCAAATCAGGCCTCGGCGCGGCCGGCCACAAACACCTGCCAGGCCTCGGCGAACCACCAAGTCAAAAATTCACAAGGCACGGCATGTCACCTACAGAGGAGGCCATGCCGACTAAACATCAACGAGAGACCCTACGACTTCAAATGACCTCAGCATGGCCGGCATGACGCACCAAAGGATCAAGTACCAATTGCCATTCCCGACATCAGGCTGCTACTACATGAATATGCCACAATCTCGATCTTCCTTCCTCGCTAAGGCTCCACGTAGTAGCTCTCTCATGTACTCCTGCTTCCTCCTTGTGGATATAAAAGGAAGCAGCCAAGGCCGCTTTATGGATCGAGACCACGCCGCCCTCACGCCAAGATCACTCAATTCACGCACGCTCCCACGCTGCCTGAGAGCAACGACTCAAGCAGCCCGCACCACTCCACGTCGAGACCTGGGACTAGCTCCCTCTCTCACCCAGCTTGTAACCCCCTACTACAAGCACTTCGGTGCAAAGAATACAAGATCGATCTCCTAGACTGGACGTAGGGCACCGATTGCCTGAACCAGTATAAACCTTGTGTCACTTTGCATCACCATCCGGGATTAGGGGCACGCAGTTCATATTTACTGGTTGGTTGAGGACCCCCCGGTCCGAAACACCGACAAGTTCCCTCATAGTTATGTCGTGTAATTCTTTACCTCTTAATGAAATACATGCTAAGACACAGTCAGGAAAAAAACAGATGGCTCAGCATGGTTAAGGTGACCAATTCATGAGGAATTGTTATTGGGTAAGATTAGGTTTCGAAATATATGTTTACTAATTAGCCAATATAATATGCCAATAATGTAGATTGTGGATATCCTCACATGGTCGCGCCACGAAGTGCCAACTTAGCGTTTGAGGCTTCTACTCCATCGAAGCGTGGAAAATCTTTGTTCTGCATATGCAAGCATAGACAACAATATACTTATATTTTTTTCCCGCAATAATGTAACAGAGTAGGAAGAAACACAAAGCCTATCCTTTGACAAGTTGTAGTGGAAAATCTCAAATCAATTAGCTTATGAAAAATATTTGGACACATGATATGACTTCAGATAAATTAAATAAAATATTAAAACCTATGCTGATGATACGAGATACAACTTACAACCACTATTGCAAAATTAACTTTAGAAGACAACCCATTTTATTTATGGGGATAGTCAAAATTTACCACAACCTTTAAAATACACAACTATTTCTAGATGTGTCCAGTTCATTTATGGAGACAGCCTAGCAAACTACCACATCCTAAAGTCTATTAACAGAGATGTGGCTCCTAAGAGACCCGTGTCTAAAAACAGAGCCTATTTTCATGTTGTAATTTCCATGTGGCTCAAATAGTGGCTATGAGGTCCTCGATGTCACGCATGCAGTCGGTTCGAGCATGGTATTAGATTCAATTAGCTTGCGTGATGCCTAATAGGGAGCAGACGCTCTAGTGAGTTAGACGTGTGTTAGGGCTAGAGAGAAATCTAATTCTACTTGATTGAGACTGATAAAAGAGAATGGTGTACAACTGCAAGTAGAGTCATCTAGTATGGAGTTCCAAGGAGACCCTTGTTTACTGTGGGTCTACGATGAGACTCGTCGGGCAGCTCTCTTGGAGCAGAAAAGGTGACTCAAGTTCTAGTACAGACGCTCGCACATAGAAGACTTCAAAATGCATGCATATCTGGCAAGGTGAAGTTTGTTAGATATGTGTTAAATATAACTATAATTACAATTGAACTTGGGTTGTATTAGGGTTAAGATAGGGTTTGAGTCGGACCTCTAACCTAAGCCATAAATATGAGGTCAATCTTTGTTGTAACATGAGATAACTTGGCAGCTTGTTTGGACGGCGGCAAAGACATGTGCTTCTGGATGCCGGTATAGCTGTTGCTTATTTAACCATGCACTCATGGAGTTGTGATATACTCCATCCGTCCCCAAAAGAATGTAATTCTGGAACTGTGTCATGTTTTAGTATATAAAGTTTAACCAATTATAGATAAAAAATATAAATAGTTATAATGTCAAATAAATACCATTAGATATATTACAAAATGTATTTTCATAATAAATTAATTTAGAGCCATAAATGTGAATACTATTTACTAGAAACTTCGTCAAACATGAAGTACTCTAACTGGCACGCAACCCATAGTTACATTATTTCGAGGACTCGTTAATGAGTGGAATGAGTGGATGGACAATGGATTCAAGGGCCGACTATGATGTCTTATGCGATCATCATATGCTATCTATTTGGCTGGAATCAAATCGTTCAGGATGAGACGGTGCAGCATGAATCCATTTCTTAAATTTGATCAAATAACCTCATTCATCGTACTAGTACTAATTATTAGCTTATAAAGAATGAGATGATAATAGATTACTCATTTCATTCTATAAACCAAACAAAAAAAAAAGAGTGCACCCTGTAACATTCCTTAGCACATTGACACTTTGGAGGCCTCCCGGTCTGTGCTCAGTACCTACAAGCACGCAGTGGCTTCAGACCAACGCCGAGGAGGCCGTGCACTTCAAGCTATTCAGACTTTCAGAGGAGGCAGACAGGCAGTTGACTAAGGAGGAACTGGAGCGGGCAAAGGAGGCCACTGCTCGCTTTACCGCTTTGATAAGCATGAATGGATATATATACCATTTGTTTCGAGGATCGTAACTACAATGGTGCAGATTAATCAAATATATATTCTAGAAATGCAAGTGCTTAATGTGTTCAAAATTGCACGTCTGATACTTGACATTCATCTACATGGATTGTAGCACAGAAACCCACAAGAGTTAAAAGATATACTAATTTGATTTTTTATAACCTTTTTATAGATAACGGACAAACACAGTAATTTTTTCTGAGTTCTCTGTTCCTTATCCTGTGTTTTTTCCCAAAATCGAAACTCTTCATCAAACTGTCGTTAAAAGAACCTCAGCTGTAATTGCAAAGACACTGAAAAAATTTAGCTGTATATGATTTGATAAACATGAAAAGGAAGCAGATAATGATCCTCCAAGTAAAATTCTGAACCGGCTGCTATCAATAGATGATGCATACGCTGGGGCAATGTGTGTATAACTTTACCGTTGCCCTTTTTTGACTCTGCAATAGCTTACATTACGTGCTCTTGGGCTGAGTCAAAACGTGGATTGAGCAGGAGCAGCCCTTGTTTAGAAGATATAGGACCGGGTTCAAGAGTTTGGGCTGCAAAGTTTCCACCCTGTTAGGAACATGGAAACTTTCATAGAAAATTAGAAATGATATTCAAACCAAGTTCCTTTAAGACTACGGAAAAAAATTTGTACATTCCAAATAGGTCCTTCACCTGTAGGGTTGCATCTATACTGGTGGTGAAACTCATTTTTGAATCATTATATCCTATAACCTCATTCTTCTATACAAAAGTGGTTATAGATGTACTGGATCAAAGGAAGAAGGGACTCAACTGTAACCAAACGAAATTAAAATTCTCTGAGGGTAATCTGGATTTGCCAGTGGAATCAGCACATTCTCTGGTTAAATCCTCCAGAAGTTAACAGCAAGTCGAAGTTTTCATGTTGCATGCATTTAGTTTCTTTGGAATGACTTTTGCATGAATAAACGGTTGTTTATCTCAGGAAGTAAACACGCAAATCTTGTCTTAACTGTCAACCACAATAAACAGGGAATAACACAAAACATCAAACAAGACTCAAACTGAAATTATTATTGGAGGTTGAAAAATAAGCTATGAACAATGTAAATTAGATTTCTGAAGGATCTCTCTTACTCATTGTTCAGTGAATATAATATGGCAATATAGATTTAGGATATGTAAATGCACACAGCACCAGGCACCAGACCAGTGTTTGTGGCTTCTACTCCATTGGAGTGTGGAAAATCTTTGTTCTGCAGCTGCAAGCAGAGAGAACAATATTTTTATAAGAATGCAGCAGCATCTGACAATACAGAACATATCAATTGAGATGTTAGTTAGATGGACCCACCTCTCAATCTTGTTGACTATACCAAATGTCCACATGGGTAATATAGCTGTAAGCTGTGTGGCTGTAAACATCAGCAAAAACCAGGTATTATGACATTATTCAGCTCAAATATGTCCAGAAACATTTGGCTTCCTGAAACAAGTCTTAAATGGTTTGAGTCAGCATCAGCCGTACAATTGTTGAGATCACTAACTCATCACAAGAATATTTGGGCACATACATATGACTCCTGGTTCTATACTAGTACAGTTACAACATTGTTAGCAGTTATGACAGCTACTAGTACTCCCCTAATATCTAACTGATACCACATGCTACAATCACCTTTTCACTGTAACGAGTTACAACAACTTGCATTCCCTTTAATCTATGAACCACTGATTGTTTCGGGAGTGGTGAAGAGTTCAACTGGAATGATGGCAGTAGTTTTGCAGGGAGCAGTCTGTAAAAGACCATCATCCTAAGGTCATGGCACAAGACTTACACAATCAGTACAAATGTTAAACCCCAATTTTATGATGACCAAAACTTAAAGGTATTTGTCCTTGATTATCTTCACTATCTCTTTGACTCTCTTAATGATTTTAGGATTCATCATGTCTCTTGCTTGCCCAAGGAGAGTGCCTTCTCTGCTGTTATAATATGCATCAACTATAGCTCTTGCCCAAGTGTGCAACGCCTCTGGACTCCTACAATCCGCCAGGCAACAAGCAACATTAAAACAAAAGAAAGCGTAGACAAAATCATCACCAGAGCACCAGTAATACTTACGTGTATAATGTATCAACATTGTCCCCTAGGAGTTCAGGACCAGGGGTAAAAGCATCATTAAGTGCACTTAACCGTTCTTCTGGATCCTCTATCATTATAAGATGTTTCAGTATTCTGATATCCTTCGGCATTTGTCTCTGGAGATTGGCCACCGCAGTCATATATAGGTGAAACATTATATCCTTTGCCTGTGACATGCATTGCAGATCAGGAAACACCCAAAGAAGAATTTGGAGAACTAGAGCACAACTACAAGATGCTAAAAAGTATAGAAACTCAAGCACATATGTGGTTGCTGAATGCTATAATCATTTACCTCAGATTTCGTGATGTCAGTGCCCTTTGCAGCTGACCAAGCTTTCGAAAGCATCAACACTAACGCAGAATCCAGTTCTTTCTTCTCAGCCAAGTCATCAATCTTTCTGCAAGCAGCATCCACCGAAGGTGAATTAAGTATATCTTTTAACTTCAATTCTGCAGCATCCAAAGCTTCAAGACTCCCTGTTGTATCATCATGAGCTTGTAGGGCATCTACACAATCATTTCCAAGCTTTGCCAACTCTACAAGGATAAAAAGGTCCATGCTACAAAATATAAATCGGTAGAATCCAATTGGCCAAACAACACAAATGGCAAATGAAAATCTTTATCTTCAGATCAGTGATCAGCACTAATGCTGTCCACATGCCTATAAACAACTAATGACATTCAAAACTCCACAACAATTCTTGTTGTACAAAAGTAAAATTTCGCAGAAATTACTCAATAATTGAGAGCAAAGAGTTGGCCTTCATTATGACAGTGCAGGTTAATCAAAATACATTCTAAAAATGAAACTGTTTAGGGTCTTAAGAGTTGTACAATGGATATAGCTCTATTTTATTTATAGTATCAGAGTGCATAAACTCACAAGAACTAACATATAGTTAACTGTCATTGTTATGTCTATAATATTGCAGATAGGCAAACCAGTACATCTGTACATTTGATATGTTTAAGGGTGTACCCAGTGCACAGAGCTCCCGCTCTGTGCGGGGTCTAGGGAAGGGTGTTAGTGGCAAGCCTTACCCTCGCCTGTGCAATGCGAGGAGACCGCGACTCGAACCCGGGACCTTCCAGTCACAGACGGTAAGACTCTACCGCTTGCACCAGGCCCGCCCTTCACATTTGACTCACCGGTTTGTTTTTCAGGTTCATCATGATAAGACTCTGCAACATAGTAAAGGTGGTTGAAGAATTCCACTGTGAAATCTTTACGCCGCTTAGCAACAATAGCACCAAGTTTATCAGATGGTGTGGATTTTACTACTTCAAGAAGTTCATTATGCCTCTGTACATCCTCATCAATCTGCAAAAGGAGGGGGCAAATTATATTAATATCTGTTATGAGGAATCCTAAATCAAATAATGAGGTAAACCATGCCTGCAGTGAACCAGTAAATGCATGACCTCTTTAAGTTTTCTACCAAGTCTGAGAAGATTGTGCTTCATCTCAGGGTTCAGCTCTGTATCTGCTTTTTCCTGGCAGCGTTTAAAGAAATGAGGCCTAATGTTGTCCCATTCCCTGCTAAAAGCTAGTAATTTTTTCCAATCTGTTGGTGTAGGTTTATCCACCAGAAATACACCAATTAACTTATCGCATATTTTAATCATTTTGTTATTGTCTCTGGTGTCTTCGTTCATCTTAACAGCCCTTTCTGATTGATTATCTTCATGAGATGAAGTATCCATAGCACTATTCAGATATCCACTGCTTGATGGCGAGCTTTCTACATAATCATCAGAAACCGCTGCCACGTCACCAAAGGCTGAGATAGAACAGCACGACTTGGGAAGACCAAGGAACAGACAACCTAAGATCAAGAAAAAGAAAGTATGCTGTTACACAGAGAATAAACCTTTGAAGAATAGATAAAGCACAAGATATAAGGAACCTCATGAGTTCAATCTACTAGATACACCGAAATACATATCGCTGCAATGTCAAGAGACTCGTGTATGCCTAGTAGCCAAGCATCTGACTAGACTAGTATCAAATGCTGCTCCTACACATATTAAAGAAGGTGATAGAGGTCAAAAGCAAAGAGGAATGCCTTAAGCATATGAAAAGAACAAGCGCTCAAAAATGCTACTACAGAGACAGAAAGATAGTCAATACATATAGTATATAAAATCTACACCGAATACATCAAACACAGTCAAGAGATCATTGTATCACCTTACCTATTTTCAAGGAAAAAATTACACCGAAGACACTAAAGATAGAATAAAACTAAGAAGGCAAGTGAATTTTTTCAATTGGCATTCTTTACTACCTAGAATGTTGATGCCTTGATACAAATATTTCCTTTTGTGTTTTGTCACTAAAACTTACAATAAATTTTTCATACAAATTGCAAAAGAAAAACAAATTCTAATTTTCAGTTTATCTGAAGGAAAATGCACAAAGAAGGACCTTAAAATAATAAAAGACAAATGAATGAGGTCACAGGATGACAGGAAAATACAATTCATCAAAAGAGCCTTCATTTAATGCAAGCTTCAAAAGAACCTTTTGTATAGAGCAAGTTCTACAAGGAACTAAGAAGAGCTGAACTTAGACTACATATAAAACTTATCATGCATTACTGGACTACAGACATGCTTGGTAGCACCTTTAGACTAATTAGTTGTAGTGTGTGCCAGGATTCAAGATGACAATGGCAATCACTGGTAGGAACAGCATTTTCTGTTAGTGCAAGGCATACTCTTCGTTCTATTGAATATATGCTATGTTGTGTCCTTTTCTGTCTTGCTTCTTACCATAATCACTTGTAATTAAAATTTTAAAGAAACTTTAGGAGAGAGCTGATTTCAAAACAAGATCTGATGGATTAACACCATAACAGAATTTGGAGATCATGGGCACTGGGCAAATGTCAATTTTATATGTGGCTGGTGACTCAAAACAAATGTTGGACAGCTGATAGAATTGAAAAGAGAGGTTTGCCACACCCAGCCCATTGCCCCCTCTGTGACCAGGAGCCTGAAAATGATCAACCATTTGCTTGTTGGTTGTGTATTTGCCTGAGGATTCTGGTTCTTGTTGCTCCGAAGGGTTGGGCTGCAGAGCCTTTCACCGCAGCCTACAGTCCCATCCTTTGATGATTGGTGGTCTGATGCAAGTTCCAAGGTTGATGGGGTGACAGGGACTCAATTCAATGATCATCTTGGGAGCTTGGTCTATTTGGAACCTCCGTAACCAGTGTTTCTTTTATGAGTATCACCGAGTTTATCCTCGATCACACAGTCCAGGTTAGAGATGAGTTGAAATTTTGGGGTTTAGTGGAGCAAGTGGTATTTCCTACCTCACTGCCCTAGCACCTGAGGAAGTCTAGGTCAGATTTTGGGGTTGATATTGGTCGGTTTCCTTTTTCTTTTGGACCACGGGTGAGGGGTGATAGACTTGGTCTATAAGACTTGTGTTTATCTAGAGTAGTTGGTGCCCGTGTTAGCACCCTTATCATCTATCTTATCCTACTTTACCATCTACTTTAGTAGTTGGAATATGCTGTAGCTTTCTTAAGTTGCAAGCAAGCTATCCTATATGTATCCCCAAACTGCCATGGTTTATGGCAATGCTAATGAAATCAGAAATTCAGCCCCAAACCTGTGCTTTGGTTCCAACAAATGGCATCTAGAGCCTAGTTTCTTACCTGGGGGTTTTCCCCTTTACCCATCCTCAATCTGGTCGCCATGTCCATCCAGTCCAATCGCTCCCCTTCCCTCTCCTCCCACTCCTCCCATGGCTCCACCACCTCCAGCGGGCGGAGCAGGCAGTCGGCGGCTGCGGCTAGCGGCACGGACGAGCTCGACACGGTTGCTGCGGTGCGGGCTGCGCAGGACGCCAAGCGCGCGGCGCGGGCGGCTGCGCGGGAGGCGCGCCAGGCACGCGAGGAGGCAGACGCGCGGGAGCGTGTTAGTCGCTGAATTCTCACTCTTGGTAGTAGGAGAATTCTTACTCTCATCGAGAGAGGATGACACTAGGAGTTGGGGCAATTTTCTTGTCTATTTCTTACTCAAATGCCATGCCAATCTGAGGGGTTGGGGTTACATATTTATAGGCTGCTAGCCAGCCAAGCATATGCCAAGATGCTAGTCTAAGATGCTAATATGCTGTCCTAGCTAAGATGCTGTCCTGTCCTAGCTAAGATGTTGTCCTCTAGTCTAAGATGCTGTCCTCTAAGATGCTGTCCTGCTGTCCTCTAGTCTAAGATGCTGTCCTAAAAGTAGAAAAACAGCCACAAGGACCATGTGAGCAGTACAGCCCCACAAAGACCACACATGAGACTTATCCATCATTCTCCCCCTAAGTCTTGTGCATCGTCTTGTGGGAGAGTTGAACCATCCAGTCCCCGGAGCAGAGCTCAAGGAACTTGATCCTCCCAAGGGGCTTGGTGAGCAGGTCCGCAAGCTGGTCCTTGGTGTTAATGTAGCTCGCCTTGATGCTCCCTTCCTCCAAACAGCCTCGGATGAAGTGGTACCTCACCCGGATGTGCTTGCTGCGTTCAGGAACACGGGGTTCTTTGCCGTGGCAGAGCGGACTTGTTGTCCACCACCAGAGCTCCACCGCTCTAGTGTCTCTCGCCGAGGAGATCACCAAGCGCCGAGCGAGCCAGAGCGCTGAGTCGAAGCGGTGGAGGCCGCTATGTACTCGGCCTCGCACCGGACAGGCCACCACCGCCCGCTTGACCGATCGCCACCACTAACGAGGCACTTGCCGAGGAAGAAGAGACCCCGCTCGTGCTCTTGCCGGTGTCGATGTCGCCGCGCGTGGTCGCTGTCATTCAGATTTCGACGAAGTGTGCCGCCTGTGGCACCTCGGGTAGTAGAGGCCGTGGTCGAGAGTCCCATAACATAGCGGATGATCCTCTTCACACCGGCCGGTGCTCCGCTGTCGGTCATTGCATGAACCGACTAACGAGCCCGACGGATAATGCCAAGTCCGGCCGTGTGTGGCGAGGTAGCGAAGGCTCCCCACAAGACGCCGTCATCGCGTGAAGGCCCACCTCCTCCGTCGTCTTGTCATGCTCGGCTCGCCACCTCTCCTCCATCGGAGTGAGAGCTGGGTTGCGCCGGTGAGCCCAAATAGCTCAACGACGCGCTTACGAGGGCGGTTTGTCGGGTGTGATCCCGGAGTCATTCGGTGCACCTCGATGCCTGTAGAAGGAGAGGGCCCTGTGTCACTCATCCGGAAGGTGGCCTTCATCTCTTCCTTCAATGCCGCCACCTCCGCATCCTTGGTGCCGGTGATCACCAAGTCGTCGACGAGACACCCACCAAAGCAGAGCGGTTCCTCCACCGCCTGTCGGTAGATGGTCGCCTCGTCATGGGCTTTGCTCAAGCCCATCCCTTTAGCGTGGAATCCAACTTGGCATTCCACGCCTCTGCGTACTCGCCGCAAGCCATGAGGGCCTTGCGCAGCGTGAGCACCTGCCCTCCTTGCCGGGATCGCAAATCCCGCGGTGGTGCACGAGACCTCCTCCTTCAAGTCGCCGTTAAGGAACGCCGACTTGACGTCCATGTGATGAACACGCCAGCCCCTCCGGCAGCTAGCGCAGGGAGTCGCGACGGACTCCATCCGTGCCACGAGCAAAGGCGCCGTCGAAATCGACCCTCTCCGCCGCACGAAACCTCGTGCCACCAAGCGAGCCTTGTGCTTGACTATGGCACCGGCTTCATCCTCTTCACCAGGTACACCCACTTAAGGGTGATCGCGCGGTGACCACGAGGAAGGTCAACAAGCTCCCAGTGCGGTTCTTCTCAACCGCATCCATCTCCAATCGCATCGCGCAGCGCGCCATGTCGCAGCGTGTCTCTCGGCCTCGTGATACGATCGAGGCTCGCTCGTCGTCACACACGCAAGGTGCAATCGCGCCTCCAGTCGTGAGGCACCGGTCCCGCACCGGGCCGGTCACCGAGAAGGTTCTCCATCGTCACGGTATCGCGCAATGGCTCGCCGCCGTGGTACGCGGCGCGTCGATGCGCCTCGCCGTGAGAGAGCGGAGAAGCGAAGCTCAACCGGGCCGTGCTCGACACGAGCCGGAGTAGACGTGCCCAAGAGGTGCTGTCCGATCTTTGGAGTACGTGGCGCTGCCGATTGTGGTGGAGCCGCGAAGAACTCATCGCAGCCGAGGTCCCGGCCGGAGCGGTGGTCCGCCGGAGAGTAGCAGCGCCGGTCGGTGGAGGCTCGGGACTAGGGTAGACGCGCTCGCCGAAGAAGAGCCGCCTTACTCCCAGCTCCTCGGCGTGGGCGTACTCGACAAAGAAGTCGCCAGACGTCGTCGAACCGAGCCATCGCCCACCGCCTTGTCCCACGCCCATCTCTGTTTTTCGTCGAACACAACGTCATCGCGCGCGCGCGCACACGCCGTGTCTTCGGTCGAGGATGCGGTAGGCCTTCGAGCCCTCCGCGTAGCCGATGAACACTCCGGAGTGCTCTCCGCCGCGAGCTTCTTGATGTGGCTAAGCTCCTTGGCGAACGCGAGGCGTACCAAGACCCGCAGTGGGAGACCGCCGGGCTGCGCCCATGCCAAGCCTCGTCGTCGGCGTCCTGCCGAGAGCGCCTTTGGTAGGCGAAAGCGGTTGAGGATGTAGACGGCCGTCACCACCGCCTCTCCCGAAAGATACCGACATCCCTCTCGCTGAGGAGGCCCCGAGCCATCCCCACAACCGCCTCGGGTTGCGCTGCTCGACGACGCCGCTTGCTGCGCGGGCTGTGACGGCGCGAGTAGTGGCGCTGAATGCCTCGTCGGCCAAGAAGACGACGCGAATTCACCCGCCGTGAATTCGCCGCCCGTTGTCGGTCTGCGCAAAGACGCGCACTTATGCGGCACGCGCTCGCCTCCGCAGCAGCTGCATACATACCGATAAGCGCCCATGACCTCTCCTTGCCGCCGGGACCATCACCCACATGTAAGCGGAGAGGTCGCCGACGAGCAACAGAAGTAGCGTCGTCCTCCCGGTGTGGCGGTGTCACCGGCCACACAAGTCCCGCGGCACAAGCTCGAGCCTCTCCTTGGCTCGAAAGCTAGCCCGCCGTGGAAAGGGAGTCGCCTGCTGCTTCGCCAACACGCAGACGCCGCAGAGCTGCTTCCACATGGTCGAGGCACGGCGGGCCTCGCGACATCTCCGTGGCACCGAGCCGCCTGGGCCTCAAAGTGAAGGTGCCCGAACGCTGCGTTATCGCTGCCACGCCTTCGTCGTCCCGACGAAGCGCGAGACAGAGGGGTTGTGCCACCGCACGTTAAGGACGTAGAGTCGATTTGCGCTTCGATACCTTGGCAAGAAGGCGGCGGCGACGACGATCCCAAATCCTCATGACTCCGTCCTCAACCACCACGCTGCGAACGTTCTCATCCACCGTGTCCCAAGCCGATGATGGAGTTCCTCAACGCGGGATGTAGTAGACTCCGGTGAGCGGCTGTGCTCACCGTGACACGGTGGTGAAGATGATGAGCCGACGCCTTTGATCTCCACGCCGGAGGCATCCCCAAACTTGACGGAGCCTCGAACGCTAGAGTCAAGCTCGGTGAAGAACTCCCGTCGACCCGGTCATGTGATGGGTGGCGCCAGTGTCGAGGCATCACCCGTCCGGGCTTTGTCGCTGCTTTGGGCCGCTGCCGAGGAGGGCGGTGCTTTTGGCTCGTCAAGGTGGAGGAGAGCCATTGTGGCGGGTCACCGGAGGTAGCTCGATGTCGGCATGTGCCATGAACAGAGCCGCTCCTCCTCACTTTGTCAGGCGACGGGCCCGGCCGTCGTGGTTGCCGACAGCCCTTGGCCCAATGGCCAAGCCGGCGCAGCTTCGGCGGTGTCGCCTCGTCGTCGGCCAGGCTGCCGGGCGCGCCGCCTGGCGCCTCCTGGCATCACCCTCGGCGCGTCCTCGCGCCTCGGCTCACAGGCGTCTCTGCGCGCTTCGCGCTTACACGCTTATGTCGCTGTCGCGGAAGAAGGCTCCCCTTCCTCCGGCCACCTTGGTCGGCAAGCCACCGCTCCCGAAAGTGAGAAGGAGCTTCCGCCAGCTGGTGATGGGCCCCGAGAGGATCGTGGCTCATCGGCGCCGGCGACCTTGAGGCGACCTATCGCCTCCTCGATCGACATCGTGGAGAGATCCAGCAGAGACTCGATCGAGCGAGCCATCTGCTTGTACTTCTCGGGACGCAGCGGAAGAGCTTTTCGACGCCTCTCTCCTCGCCGTAGGTGTCGCCGCCAAACCGCACCATCTTCGCAATAGAGTGTTGAGACGGAGAGCAAAGTCATCAACGCCCTCACCGGCTTGAAGGCCGTGTTCTCCCACTCCTTGCGGCGCTCGTAGTGTGGACTTCATGCGCGCGTCGTCACGCCGCCGCGCGCGTTGCCGCAGCGATGGCGCCCCAAGCCTCCTTGGCGATCCGCTTCTTTGTCGGTAAGCGAGAATCGCATCTCGGCGGGATCGCAGCGATGAGAGCATCCAGCGCCCGCTGATCTAGGTCGTAGTCGACGTCGCCGCACGGATCGCCTCCCACATGTGCCGCACTGAGCTTTACCCTCATCACCGCAGCCTTCACTCGACGAAGTTGGTCTTGGTGAGGGTAGGCCACCCACCGCCGGACCGACGCCCCGACAATGACTGGAGCCCGTGGTAACCACGGTCGATCCGGGAGAGAGCCACGCCGCCTGTGAAGGCCACGCTCCATCGACCCGCCGGTACCGATCCGGGAGAGAGAGCCACGCCGCTGTGAAGGCCGCGCGCTCCATCGACCCGCCCGCCACCGCTGTTGCGCGCGCCCTCCTCCAGAGCGCCGCCGCCGCGCGCGCCTCCTCCAGAGCGCCACCGCGCGTCTGCTGCTGTTCGCGCCGCCGCCGCGCTGGTGCGCGTGTGCGGCTGCCAAGCGCGCGCCACCGCCGCGGCGCGCCTTCTCCAGAGCGCCGCCACGCTGCGGTGTCTTGCGCTACCATCGCGCCGCCAAGCTTTCCATGGCCGCTTCCCTCTCTAGCAGCTCGAGGTCCGCGTCGGCGGTGTCGCTGCCGAAATGGAGCTGCCGATGCCGCCACAGAAACCTCGACCTCCGCTGCCGCCAAGACGCTGCCGCATTCGCCGCCGCCGCCCGCTTCCGCTCGCTCACTGCCTGCTTGCCGCCTCCGCCGCTACCGACCAAACCTCGACGCTTTGCTTGCCCGCCAAGCTGGCCTCTCTGCCGCCGCTGCTCGCGTTCCTTCGCTGCGGCAAGTTCGCCTCTGCCGACGCCACGCAGCTCGAGGCGATCGAAGGCCGAGCTCGCCTCATGGACATGACGACGCGCTACCGGGGACTGCTGCGTGGGAGACGGCAGTTGCAGACGAGCCGCCGCCGTCTGCTGGGAGGAGTGAGCGAGCGGCCGAGCTGCCGCCGCAATGGGCTGTTAGTGGTGGGAGGGAGATGAGCAGAGATGCTCAAAGCTGAGGATAATACTGCTTTTGATACCACTTGTTAGTCGTCTGAATTCTCACTCTTGGTAGTAGGAGAATTCTTACTCTCATCGAGAGAGGATGACACTAGGAGTTGGGGCAATTTTCTTGTCTATTTCTTACTCAAATGCCATGCCAACCTGAGGGGTTGGGGTTACATATTTATAGGCTGCTAGCCAGCCAAGCATATGCCAAGATGCTAGTCTAAGATGCTAATATGCTGTCCTAGCTAAGATGCTGTCCTGTCCTAGCTAAGATGCTGTCCTCTAAGATGCTGTCTTGCTGTCCTCTAAGATGCTGTCCTGCTGTCCTCTAGTCTAAGATGCTGTCCTAAAAGTAGAAAAACAGCCACAAGGACCATGTGAGCAGTACAGCCCCACAAAGACCACACATGAGACTTATCC
This sequence comes from Miscanthus lutarioriparius, assembly GCA_904845875.1. Classification (NCBI taxonomy): domain Eukaryota; kingdom Viridiplantae; phylum Streptophyta; class Magnoliopsida; order Poales; family Poaceae; genus Miscanthus; species Miscanthus lutarioriparius. The sequence goes on along the minus strand of CAJGYO010000007.1, from coordinate 126,813,960 downwards.
ATCAGAGCGTGCGGCTTCACGGGCTGCCCGACTTGTGGCTGCTGCGGCGAAAGCCGCGCGCGTCGCTGAGACGGCCAGGCAGGACGCGGCGGCCATGGCTGCTGTGAGCAGAGGACGACGTGGAGCGGTTCGACTACGATGGGCGCGACGCGGACGCTGGCGCAGGTTGCACGGGAGGCCGCGTTGACGCTGAGCGGGTCCGGCCCGACGCAGGCGGCTTCGACGCACAGAACCTGCACGGACGCGTGGCTAGCGACCGCGACGCGGCCGCGGGCCTGCGGGGCGCAGGGAACCGCGACGCGGGCCGCTACGACAGACGACGCGGACGCGACTTCGACCGGGACGTGCGGGACCGGGACGAGCGGGCGGCACACGACGCCAACGCCTGGCTGGAGCTAGAGGAGCGGCGCGCGGCGCGGGACTTGGACGGACACGATGCATGGGCGCGGTACGGACGTGGCCTGGGCGGACGGGACCTGGACGGCGGGGACCTGGGCGGACGGGATGCTGGCGCGCGGAGCCCTCACAAGCGGCGCGCCTCCCCTTCACCGAACGGGCGCCGTGGTCGCCGTGGCCGGCCCGGCTCCCCTCCCGTCGTGCAGACCGTCGTCAAGGACGCCGGCGGCAGATGGCCCATGCTCACCAAGACCAACTATGCCGAGTGGTCCATGGTGATGAAGGTGAAGATGCAGCGCGCGCATGTGGGACGCGGTATGCGTACGCGACGCCGACCGATGAGGATCGACGGGCGCTGGAGGCGCTTCTTGCTGCTGTTCCGACGGAGATGCACTCCTCCCTCGCGAACAAGCGAACCGCCAAGGACGCCTGGGACGCCATTGCCGCAGCACACATCGGCAGCGACCGCACCCGCGCAGTCCACGCCTGAGTCGCTCGCCACGAGTGGGAGAACTCGGCTTTCAAGTCGGGTGAGGGCGCCGACGACTTCGCTTCTCCGCCAACACACCGATGCGAAGCTTGGCGCAGACAAATGACAACGACATCGACGAGGAGAGAGCTGTCGAGAAGTTCCTCCGCGTCCTCCCCAAGAAGTACTCGCAGGTCGCCATTGCAATCGAGATGTTGCTGGACTTCTCCGAGCTGTCGATCGAGGAGGTGACGGGTCACCTCAAAATCATGCCGACAACCGCGCGAGCAGCCTACCTCCCTCGTGAGCCGGCCACCATCGGTGGCAAGCTTCTCTTCATCGAGGAGCAGTGGCTCGCCCGCCAACGGGAGCGGAAGAAGGGGAAGGCCTCGGGTTCTTCGGCTTCGGGTTCGTCGAGCAGCCGCAAGCGTCGGCCGCGCAAGCGGGACAAGGCGCGTGGTGGCACTCCTGACGGCGCCGATGGCAAGCGCAAGGCTACCCGCGACGACACCTACAAGAACTGCGGGAGGACCGGCCACTGGGCCAAGGACAGGAGGGTGACGAGTCAGCTCTGTTCTTTGTACACGGGAGCATCGAGCCGCACTCCTCTCCAGCGTCGGCCGCCGCCGCTCTCCTCCACCTCGACGAGCCGCAAGCCCACGTCTTCCTCGGCAACGGGTCCGGCGGCGACAAGATCAACAGGTGGTACCTCGACACCGGCGCCACCCACCACATGACCGGACGGCGGGAGGGAGTTCTTCTCCGAGCTCGACTCCGGCGTTCGAGGCTCCGTCAAGTTCGGGGACGTCCCCACCGTGGAGATCAAGGGCGTCGGCTCCATCGTCTTCACCGCCAAGACCGGCAAGCACCGGCTGCTCACCGGTGTCTACTACATCCCGGCACTGAGGAACTCCATCATCACCTTGGGCCAACTGGATGAGAACGGCTCGCGCGTGGAGATCGAGCACGGGGTCCTGCGCATCTGGGATCGCCATCGTCGCCTTCTCGCCAAGGTGAACAGAGGCGCCAACCGCCTCTACGTTCTTCACGTGTAGGTGGCGCAGCCCGTGTGTCTTGCAGCCCGCCGCGACGACGATGCCTGGCGGTTGCACGAGCGCTTTGGGCACCTCAACTTCGAGGCCCGAAGTAGCTCAGCAACAAGGAGATGGTGCAGGGCATGCCGTGAGTCGAGCACGTGGAGCAGTTCTGCGACACCTGCGTCCTCACCAAGCAGCGGTGGCTCCCCTTCCCCCGCCAGGCAGGCTTCCGCGCCAAGGAGAAGCTGGAGCTCATGCACGGTGACCTCTGCGGCCCCGTGACATCGGCCACACCTGGAGGCCGGCGCTTCTTCTTGCTTCTCGTCGACGACGTGTCCCGCTACATGTGGGCGGTCCTGCTCGACACCAAGGCGGCAGCCGCGGACGCCATCAAGCTGCTGCGGAGGAGTGCGGCCGCAAGCTTCGGGTGCTACGCACCAACAACGGCAGCGAGTTCACGACGGCTGAGTTCGCAGCGTACTGCACCGACGAGGGGATCCAGCGCCACTTCTACGCCCCGTACACCCCGCAGCAGAACGGCATCGTTGAGCGCCGCAACGAGACGGTGGTGGCCACCGCCCGCGCCCTCCTCAAGCAGAGAGGGATGCCGGCAATCTACTGGGGTGAGGCGGTAATGACCACCGTTCACCTGCTCAACCGCTCGCCCACCAAGGCCCTCGACGGCAAGACACCATACGAGGCCTGGCACAGGTGCAAGCCAGTGGTGAGCCACCTCCGCGTCTTCGGTTGTCTCGCCTTCGCCAAGGAGCTCAACCACGTCGGCAAGCTCGATGACCGGAGCACGCCGGGGGCCTTCATCGGCTACGCGGAGGGCATCAAGGCCTACCGCATCCTCGACCCTGTGACACAGCGCGTCCGCATCTCCCGGGGCGTCGTGTTCGACGAAGGGCGAGGCTGGGCCTGGGACAACGCGGTGGACGACGGCTCGACTTTGACTCTCAGAGACTTCGTCGTCGACTACGTCCACTTCGAGGGAGCCGAGGGAGCTAGCAGCTCATCTTCACCGAGCACGTCTACCTCAGCGCCCGGCTCGCCATCAGCTCCGACGAGTCCACCGCCTACACCACCACCAAGTCCTCCGCCACCTGCACCACCGTCTACGCCCCGCTCTCCTACACCTACTCCCCAATCTCCTGCACCGGTGCCCACACCTTCGAGATCGGCACCAGCAGCTTCGGTCCATGACGGGCAGTGCACAGTGGAGTTCGCCACTCCGCTGTCCAACGCCGAGGACCGCGTCGATGCCTACCACGACAACGAGCCTCTGCGCTACCGCACCTTGGACAACATCTTCGATGATCAGCCTGTCCCTGGACTGGCGATGCACGACTTCGAGGCGGAGCTGCACCTAGCGCACGAGGACAGCTAGCCCTACTCCTTCGCTGAGGCTGAGGGAGACGCGGGGAGATGGACGCGGTCGAGTGGAACCAGACATGGGAGCTGGCGGATCTTCCTGCCGACCACCACGCCATCACCCTTAAGTGGGTCTACATGCTCAAGAAGGATGAGGCCGGGGCGGTGATCAAGCACAAGGCGCATCTGGTGGCGCGCGGGTTCGTCCAGTAGGAGGGAATCAACTTCGACGACGCCTTCGCGCCCGTCGCACAGATGGAGTCTGTTCATCTCCTCCTCGCGCTGGCGGCCCAGGAGGGTTGGCGTGTGCACCACATGGACGTCAAGTCCGCCTTCCTCAATGATGACCTGAAGGAGGAGGTCTACGTCTACCAGCCGCCGGGATTCGTCATCCCCGGCAAGGAGAACAAGGTTCTTCGCCTGCGCAAGGCCCTCTACGGCTTGCGGCAGACACCCCGAGCTTGGAACGCCAAGCTGGACTCCACCCTTAAGCAAATGGGGTTCCAGCAGAGTCCTCAAGAGGCTGCAGTCTACCGGTGGGGCAAGAGAGGCAATGCCCTGTTGGTAGGCGTCTACGTTGACGACTTGGTGTGAGGCCGAGGTGGAAGCATTCAAGGAAGAGATGAAGGCCACCTTCCAGATGAGCGACTTGGGCCTTCTCTCCTTCTACCTAGGGATCGAGGTCCACCAGGACAACTCCGACGTCTCCCTTCGTTAGACCGCCTACGCCAAGCGCATCGTCGAGTTGGGCGGGCTCACCGGCTGCAACCCAGCCCACTCCCATGGAGGAGAGGCTGAAGCTGAGCCACGACAGCACGGCGAAGGAGGTCGACGCCATGCGGTACCGGCGCATTGTGGGCAGACTTCGCTACCTCGTCCACACGCGGCCGGACCTGGCGTTCACCGTTGGCTACGTCAGTCGGTTCATGCAACGACCGACGACGGAGCACGAGCAGGCCGTCAAGAGGATCCTCCGCTATGTTGCGGGCACATCCGACTACGGCTTGCACTACCCGAGGTGTCCCGGTGCGGAGCACTTCATCGGCATACAATGACAATGACCTCACGGGCGACATCGACACAAGCAAGAGCACCAATGGACGTTGTTCTTCCTCGGCAAGTGTCGGATCACCGGCGACCAATCAAGCAACAAGTGGTGGCTCTGGCCGATTATGGTGGCAGAGTACATCATTGCCACAACCGCTTCGACTCAAGCTCTCTGGTTGGTTCGGTTGGGGCTATCTCTCTGGCAGAGACGCAGGCGCGGTGGAGCTCGGGGTGGACAAAGAAGTCCACCTTGGCCTTGGCGAAGAACCCCGCCTTCCATGAGCGCAAGCAAGCTTATCCGAATCAAGTACCACTTCATTAGGAGCTGCTTGGATGAGGGGAGCATCAAGGCCGGCTACATCAACACCCAAGACCAGCTCGCCGACCTTCTCACCAAGTCCCTTGGGCGGGTCAAGTTCCAGGAGCTTCGCGCCAGGATTGGGATGGTTCAAGCTCCTCAAAAGGCGCCACACAAGGCTTAGGGGGAGAATGATAGACTTGGTCTATAAGTCTTGTGTTTATCTAGAGTAGTTGGTGCCTGTGTCAGCACCCTTATCATCTATCTTATTCTACTTTAGCATCTACTTTAGTAGTTGGAATATGTTGTAGCTTTCTTAAGTTGCAAGCAAGTTATCCTATATGTATCCCCAAACTTCCATGGTTTGTGGTAAGGCTAATGAAATCAGAAATTCAGCCCCAAACCTGTGCTTGGGTTCCAACAAGGGGGGATCCTTGGATCCCTAGTGTGGGTTGGTCTTGAACATGGCTCGTGTTGAGTGTTGTTTGTAAGGATTATCTACCCATTTTATTCTTCTTCTTAATACAATGATAAGCAGCTCCCCTGCATGTTCGAGAGAGAAAAAAACACCATACCAGCCTTGGCCTCTGGAAAAAAAAGGAAAACAGAACAAGCGCAATGTTTGCCCCTGATGTGTGGAAATCCACATATTCGTTTCCTCACATGCCATGAATCTCATGATTATGTTCAACCATTCTTTTTTTTCATTATACAAGGACATGACATCAGAAGAAATCAACAACAATTGACAACACATATCTTAATATGAACATTGTCAGAGATATAAACCAAAGATTATGTCAAAAACCACATATATTATCTTCCTCTTTTAGCATTACCTATTGTTTATGTATTTTTTATTTGCACAACCAAAATACATTAAAAATAATATGAATCTAGTTCTTGGGCTGACAATAGCATCGGTTGCGAATACATAACAACCAACACTAGCTATTGTAATGGTTACAGTTTTGATCAACGTCATGATAATTTTGCGTGAATACAAAGGCCCCTGTTCTGGACTTTATTCAGCTCGCACATATTGGGCCCAAGTAGCCAAGTAGGTTACAGAAGCCACTAAGTTGGCTAGTAGATTAGGAAAGAGAAAGAATAGGAAAAGTCAATTCGAATTAGAGTTTAGAAACTGAGTGTCCCAACTCCCAAGTTATAGCCCTATGAGGGTTTGGCCATCTTGACTAAAAAGGACAGCCAGCAATGTGATAGACAAAATCAAGCACGAAAAGGAACCAATCCACTCTTTTCAAAAATTCAACCTGCATGCAGGAGGTGCCCACAGCAGGCAGTTCAACATCTAAACAATCACAATCTTTGCAAACCTGATTTGGGTGATTTCTCGATCTGCACTCTGAGAATTCATCTTCAGACAAATGGCAGACTAAGAATATCTATTGGATTTATCATCAGCACTGCAGAATGTAATTTTTCGATCCGCACACTCACAATTCAAATGCAATTTGTCAACCTAAGCCAGGACAAATCTATAAAGGCAGAATTGTAATTTTGATCTAGCCTAGCCCGCGGCAACCAATATACAAGAATTTTCCTAATTTCCTATCCCTTATGTCAACTCAATCAACTACTCAAGCAATAGAGAACCAGAAGAGGGTCGAAGTAGCGTCCTCACCAGTGGGTGCTGAAATGACGGCGCCACGGGGGCGGAGGCGGCGGCTGAAGGCGAGGATGCTCGCGCGGGCGCCAGGGGAGCTGAGGAGCGGGAGGCCCAGCCCGGCGGGCGATGGTGCCTGGCATGGGGAAGCGGAGGAGGTGGTGGGCATCGCCATGGCGAATTCGAGGATGAGGCAAGCGTTCGCGCTTCGTATCTTTACTAGGGTTTAGGGAAAGTGTGGCTGCGGACTGCGGGCTGACGCTGACGGCAGGCACGGCGTGCGCGTGGCGCTTGCTCATCCGGCAGCCACGGAGGCGGATTTCGGCGTGGGCGTGATCGACGGCTAGACGACGTGCGCGTGCCGCCTCCTGAGTCCTGACTCCTGACTAGGCGGAGATAGGGTTTTGCCTGGGTGGGTTGGGTTGGGTTGGGTTGGGCCAGACATTGCGATCCCAGCCGGATCCATTCTTGGGAAGGAATCCAACCTCGGACAAATCTTGTGTTTTATTACTGCCTCCTCTAGAAAAAAAATATAAATCTCGATTTCCAATAAGTCAAAGAATCTTAAGTTTCACCAAGTTTATAGAAAAAGTATGAATATTTATATATTAAAATATAGTTATTATAGAGGGTGTATTTTTGCTACTCCCGGAAGTTAGTTACTCCCATCTTCAATAAACCACATTACGTATGTGAGCATACTAATTTATCGGATTGAGTATGTTTATATACTCAATTTAAGATACTTCAAATCTTAGTACGCTAAATTTTTTTCAAAAGAGCGCATACTTTTTAATATATTACTAAAATACCACTGCACTACTATATAAAATAAGTATAATCATATACTCTATGTATAATTGCATATTTGACATACATATTACCCTAGATGGTTTAGTATGATCATATACTCCGTCTACATACACTTTGTCGGGCCATATATGTTCTAAATCTAGAGATATACACATGGGAGTAACTACTCCCTAGGAGTATAAAATATTTTCCCTTATTATAAAACTATATATTATGCTTTGTCTAATGATACTTCTTGCGTATCATAAATATTAATATAATTTTATTCAAACTTGATATTGTTTGACTTCTCTGTAAACGTGATTTACATTCGTAGTTTGTGTAGTTATAGTTGATTGTGTAGCTCTAGTTGAGTAGTGTTGTTAGAGTAGCTTTCTTGTGTAGCTCAACTAGTTTAGTTGCCAGCCTCTAGTCTTGGGTTTTCTAGTAGTAGTATAAGCTTTGCTACTAGAATTATTTAGGAGGTTTGCTCTGCAGTGAAATAGGCTAGGCAAAGTAGTTATTATTAGGCCACCTTTATACTAATCACTTTGCCTAAGTATTGTGGTTTCTAGGAGACTTTTTAGTAGGCTATTCACCCCCTCTAGTCATCCTAGTTTCTTTCAAGGCCAAGTTTAGTTTTAAACTGACTAATTCACCCCTCTTAGGTGTCACGATCCCTTCAACTGATATCAAAGCCAGTTATCTCAAATTTTAACATTGTCTTAATCGTCATTGAGTCTTGACACTATTTAGAGTGGGAATAATAGTTGCTCATAGACCTTCGCACTTTGACAGCACTAACTTTTTCTACTAGCATGCTAGAATGGCTTTCTACCTTGAAGCAGTAGATTTTGGTGTTTGAAGACTCACTAGGGATGGGATGAAACACCAAAAGAATCCTAAGAAACCCACCTCTAGTGATGAAAAGGAATCCATTTTAGCACTCATTCTAAAAATTGCCTTTTTGAATTAATTAGCGTTGGTGTATTTAATCAAGTGTTCACCCTCACCAAGGCTAATCGAATTTGGTTAAAAGAGCTTCATGATAGTTCTAACAACAGTCGTGAGCAAAAAACAATGCTTAACTAAACAAACATATAATGCTTTCACTATGCTTCCAAATGAGCTTGTCAAAGACATGTATTCTCTTTTGAATCTAACTGTCAATGAGCTTAATGCTATAGGTTTGACCAAGGTGATCGAGGTGGACGTGGTGAGGAAGATCATCTCCATGCTACCACACAACAAGTATGCCTCCATCATCACCACCCTCCACAACATAGACGACTTGAGCACCATGACTCCCGCACTTGTCACCGGAAAGGTTGCAACCTTTGAAATGTCAAGGAAAATGGATCAAGAAGCTTCTTTATCAAGCAAGCAAAGCATTGTTGTCGCTTGGGATGAGCACGAAAAGATGAAGAAGAAGGGCAAAACAAGTAGAATCATCATCAAGCTTAAGTTCAAGTGAGGACCATGATAGATTATGAAGAAGATGATCAAGGTTAGCTTCCACCTCCTCCTCCAACGATGGTGAAGAAGTTATGCAACGTATATCTGATGACGATGTTGTTGTTGATTCATGCACCAATGAAGTTGCAATGGACAAATGTGGTGCTTAAGGAAGAAGTGGATCACCTCACCAAGGACTTGATTATGTTGAAAGGCAAGAGTGAGCAAGCCTAACCTCATAAGGATAACACTGTCAAGGGCGTGAAGAAGCTGGATGAGGGAGGAATAGTTGTGTGCTACACTTTCCATAAGAAAGGCATAAGTCCTATGAGTGCAAGGTGAAAGGGGAGAAAAGAAGAAAAACAAAAACAAAAAACATGCTTCTTCGACACCTACACCAATTGGGTTGACAAAGAAGAAGGTCACTCCCTTTTTGCTCAAGTGGAAGAACCGGAAGGTCCGATCAGATCACCGGAGAAATCCAATGCCTGTCACGTCAGCTACCCGTTTGAGACTAGTCGAACCTTTCATCCAATGCACCACCAGAGGATTGGATGCCCCTCTGAACCTTCTGCAAAAACTCTTGGACCGCACTTGTTCTTCAAGTGCCGCCCCTTGTAGACCACCAAAGAATTTCGGTGTGCTGAAACCTTCTACAAAACTATTGCCTAATTGTTGGCCTGGAGCCTAAGCTACGGTGCTGACCAACTCTATACCACTGGAGTTTTTCGGTGATTATAGCGATGATTAGACTAGTCCTCCTGACCAGACCCTAAGCTTAGATCCCTCTACCATGAATACCACCGTAGTTTTGTGGCGCTCCTGTGCAGAGCCCAATGAGCTCTATTCCTTCGCGTCTTCTCATCTTGGTTTCAATCTCTTGGTGTCATGGACTTCATCCAATGCAAGTCTTCTATGGTCTTTAATTGACCTCCTTGACCTTCCTTCAGGTATTGATCATTTGATCTTCATGTTGCCTTCTTTGTCCAAGCCATCCTTGTGTCCATTTGAATAAAACACCATGTACATAGCAAACTTCATTATTAGTTACAATCGCAAGAATCATATATGGCCCTTACTAGTTGTCATTTTCCTTACAACTTTAAAGTATTGGTTTCCTGAAGTTATTTACATTTATCTACTAGTATCTATTATGGAGTTGCCTTGATTCAAATAGAGTCCATAGAAATCTTTACTCGCTTGTTGTCCTCCTCCATCACTACACCATTTATCTTTTTTTTTATTTGAAGTCCTTCGTGTGTCTCTATCCTCCCATCACTACACCATTTATCTTATCTTTTTATTTGAAGTCATTCAAGCGTCGCACTACCATATTATTTTTAATCCCTATTAGAGCCTGGTCATTGTTTGTGATATATTCAAGAAATCTTTTATTGACTAATCTTGGTCATTAGAGATTCTTCAAGGATAAAAATACTCCTATGTAAAATGCTATAACAGAATTTTGTGTGCTCGTGGAATTGACCGACAAAGTACACTAGTGCATAAGAAAACCCAACAAACATTTCTAACGTCGTTATCGAGCAAGCAATTGGCTTAAGATGTCATTAAATATTTTTCTATTGAATTATCATCATTAGGATATCGTCGCTCTAGCGGGCTTAACCTTGTTTTGTTCTCTGTTGGAATTATAGAGTAGACTGGTTTCAACTTACTGGAAAAACTTAAGGATATCCTAGAATCACTTGTGAGGAGAGTTTGATCTCGAGTCGTTCCCTCACGGAAGGTGGGTAAGGTACTCTGAAGGTTAAAACCTCCCTCTTGTAATTGGCAAAATTTTATCCTTCAAGAACTCCAACAAAATTTCAGGTTGGAAGTTACATTTCAGAGAGCAAAGCGATATTTATAGCTACATTTGTATTGGCCGTTCACTAAGACAGCAGCTAGTAGAAATGGATATATTTCCACTTTCTGCTGGTGGAAATACCTATTTCGACTTAAGCGAGTAGAAATAGGTATATTTCCACTTCCACCGGTGAAAATGCCTATCATTTCGATTTGCGACAGTCTAGCTAACCACCATTGGAAATTGACCTGTGCAAATTGCGATAGGCTAAGTTAACCGCCATTGGAAATTGACCTGTGCAAATCGATCACTTACGGTTGTAGTCAGTGGCTACAAACCCATCTACAGGTTTGCTCTACAGCGACGCCTGTATTTTTTGTGGCCGGTGAAAAGACATGAAGCATTTTCCTATTCGTTTGGGTGTGGCTTGTCGTAAATTATCGTAAATTTCTAGTCGGAACAGTATTTTTCTCTCACACAAACCAGCCAGCAGTACTTCTTCACGAACCCGAACCAGCAACGAAACGAACCAGCCAACCGAACAGACTGATTATTAGTGAAAATAGTTTCTGTAATAGAGTGTACCACATTTCTCAGCAACGATTATTATATATCACGATTCTCAAGTCGACCAAAACATAACATGTCCAAAAGCTACAACGTTTATTTTAGGTAACTTTACGGACCAAAGCTACAACGTTTATTTTAGGCCTTAGGCCCTGTTATTTCTTTGTGCTAAAGTTTTATCCAGCACTTTTAACTCATCTCTTGGTAAAATGGATCTAAACACCACGGGCAAAAAAGAGCAAATCTTGGGCTACTAATTTATTGCCATTTGTTACCCAAGAGGCCCAAAACTGAGCAAAAACTCCTGGGGGCGTGAGCTGGACGCCCACTACCCCCGCACCCACCCACCCCGCTCGCTCGGTACCCTTATCCATTCCCCCGCTCCCACCCCCCGCCGCTCTCGCTCTTGCTCTCGCCCTCCACCGCCTCCCAGATCCAGCTCCTCCTCCTTGGCCCCCCAGATCCAACTCCTCCTCCCCGTTGCGTAGCTAAAACTTGTCCTCCCCGCCGCTAGATCCAGATCCGCGAGTCGCAGATGGACGGCTACAACAGCAACGACGACGGCTACGGCAACGGCGACCGCACCAGGGACTTCCTGTCACAGTCTGATCCGTATTCCCCCACCGGCGGCTACGACATCTTCTCCGACGCAGCATATCCCTTTCTGGGCTCGAGCATCGTCAATGCTCCCCGATGGGCATGGCGGCACTCGACCTCAACTCCCATGGCGAAGGGTGGCCCGGAATGGCGGGCTATGAGGGCCTCCTTCGCTCCGGCCCGCAAGATGGAGGCATCGGCGGCAGCATGGGCCCCCTCCCATTCACGTCCGCAGCGGCAGTCGTACCCTCGGCTTACGCATGGCTCGCAGTGGAGGTGGAGGAGGTGCCACGGCCGCTCGCGCCATGTCGTCATCCTCCGGTGGTGGTCGTGGCCCTACCTTGCCTCCTGTGACCGCCGACGTGCGCTGCTCGCGTGGATCTACATCCGGCGTGCCTGTCGGATCCAGGAGGCGCGGTGGACGTTGACGACCCGCGACGACAACTGTTGTGGAAGACAACTTCGACATCAACCACTAGAATGATGCTGAAGATGATGAGATCCAAGAGATCTTTCCGAACGCTCAATGCCCGGTATATTCTCAAACCCAGAAAAATATGCTTGGTGTTGGATTTTGTCGTTTTCGTAATGTATGTACGTATTCTTGTTATGCATGGATTAGTCTAGAGTGGACATGGGAAATTGGTCAGAACCAAATACCGGGACACTATGTGATTTGTGGGTTGACCAAATTAATAAGGGTAATTGCGTGAAAGGAACCATAAGCAAGACAGGGATGAGGGAGGTAATAGGAAGGTATTTTGCAGCAACCAATTTGATACATGCATGATAGAGTGCAGATCGCTAATAGGATTAGGCAACTGGAGGGACTATGGCAATTCATACAAAGATAGCGCAATGACACTAGCTTAGGCTGTAGAGATGATGGCACTATTGATGCCACTGATCAATGGTGGGAAGACAACACTAAGGTACTTGTCAAACTGCTTGTTTGATGTTTGATATCTAGTTAGTTGTACACTTGCTCACATTGATAAGTTCTGCAGGGCCATCTAGACCGGAAGAAATGCAAGTGGGGGTGGCTAGAGTACATGGATCAATTGGACCAAATGTTCTATGGTGTAGCTGTTGATGGCTCAACTCATTTGTTGTTGGAGAAAGTGTCACTGTGGATGAGGAGGAGGAGGAGGAGGAGGCAGCTTGAGGACCCTGATGTGCACACTCCAGTTAGCATCGGTAGCTACAAGAGAGCAAGCAACACAAGCACCACTGGCTCTAGTCCGCGCAAGCAACAGAAGAGCCCAGTAGTTCGGGCCATGAACAAGTACATGAGCGACAATGCTAAGATTCAAGCTCAGAGGAATGAGTACTTCGCGCAACATTAGGTAGCGAAGCAACAGAAAGAGGCTGCCAAATTTGAAAAGATTAAGCTAGTGTAGTAGTTGGCTAGAGAGTGTGGTGTAGAGGAGACAAACCGACCGATGTGGTTTGCTGTACACAGGATGCAATGAAGAAAGCAATATGGCGTTCTTCATTGGAACATCTATGTAAGGAAAATGGACCCTAGGCTATTTACTTTGGATTTTGGTGTTTGATGACCAACACAACTAAATTAGACTAATGAATTTGTAAGTGATTGTTTTGTAGTCCAATAGGGTGCAAGACGTGACTTGGACGAAGGCGACGTGATGATCCGATGATCAACACTATAAGCAAGACCCTAGAAGCACAAAAGAAGACCAAGATATCAAACATAGTCCAAGCATGAAGATTGGAACCAAGCCGGACGCAAGATCACGAAGAAACAAGCTCACAGTGGTGACCGGACACAGCCCTTACAGCGACCGGACGCTCCGATCAAGAGGCTCGGCGACAACAAGCGTCAGCAGCAGTGACCGAACGCTGAGTAGTGAAAGTGACCGGATGCACCGATGGCATTGTTCATCATCCTAGCAACACACTCAGTACTGACCAGACGCAGGAACTGCAGCGTCCAATCAAGTACAGAGAGGTTCCAGAGCGGCGAAGTTGTGACCGGACGCGTCCGGTGGCATGGGATCGGACGCCATCAGCGTCCAATCAGTTGATCGTGCGCTCAACGATCGGGATGACCGGACGTGTCCGGGCAGGACGATAGCAGCATCCGGTCAGTAGCAGAAAAGCGAGATTTCGTCCCCAAAGGCTACTTTCTCAATGAGGCTTATAAATAGACCCCCAACCGACCATTTGAGGGGAGTGGAGCTAAGGAAACATACCAAGGGTGTTGATACACCATTTTAGTGATCTCCACTTGCATAGTGCTTAGTGATTCATTAGGTGATTAGCGTAGATGCTTTGCGAAGTGTTTAGGTTGATTAGACCACCGCTTATGTGCTTGCTCTAGGTTTAGGCCTAGTGTTTAGTGAGGTTTGCATACCTCTTACCACTCGGTGTTTGCGCGCACCATTGTTGTACATCGGAGGAACTTGTAGTCTTGTGAGATCACACCAACCGCGTTTGTGGTGTGGCCGCCACCGTGTACCGAAGGGAACAAGACCCGCGGCGTTTCGGCCAGAAGATTGATAGTGAAGACGGCGGGGAGCGGTCCAGGAGAGGCTTGCTAGAAGGCACACCGGAGACCTACTTGCACGTGGGGAAGGCCCGAGGCTATCCATGGAGTTACCCGACCGGGAGCTTGGCCCTTGCGAGGGGCTCCAACGAGGACTAAGGGGAAGCCTGCGCGCTTCTCGATACCTCGGTAAAAATACCGGAGTCATCGACATGAGTTTGCATATCTCTATCTTTAGCTTTTGCTTTTATATTGTTTGCATAACTCCTTTTTGCGGTAGATATAGCAACACACTAGCAAAACCGTAGTTGCATATTTAGATTGTTTATCTTTTGCATAGGTTTCATTAAGGTTAGAAAAAGAGGCCATAGTTTAGAGTTCGAATTTTAAGTTGCCTAATTCAACCCCCCTCCTCTTAAGCGTCACGGTCCCCTACAATCTACACCAGAAGGAAGGCTGGCCTTCATTGAGGAATATGTCTAGATCCTATTATCTTAACTTCAGTCTGTCATTTGAGCTTAACATGTCATATGAACTATGTCTGTCATTGCAATAAGTGTGTGATTTGAACTATATCTGTCATTTGAACTATGTTTGGCATTTGCACTATGTCTGGCATTTGCACTATGTTTGTTATGAATGTGTTGTTGTACTGTGTGACGACTTTGAATTATGATTGTGATGTGAGCATGTGCACTTTCATCTGGAATATGTAACTAAGTTTGTGATGCATTTATGTGTCAGGACGATATTTCAGCAAGGGATGGGGACAATTCTGATGAGTCAAGTGATGAGGAACTGTTCAGACTTCTTGTTGATGATGATGACAGAGAATTTATGGACGGTATGCTTTTGTTTGATATTCACTATGACAAATTCTTGCTGGATGGCCTGGTTTTGTACATGACATGAGAGTGTTCACTAATGCTATGACCAAGTACTGTCACATCTTTCCACATCCACCTACATGTAAACACCTTCGAATGTTGCATTTGCAGCTTCTAGTTCAAGTAGTTGAAACTTACAAAACTGTTGCATTGTGTAGGAAAATTTTACCAGATGGACTCGGGCTACCCAAACCGTCCGGGTTATCTTGTGTCCTACAAGGGAACCAAGTACCATCTTTTAGAGTATCGAGACGGCCCGGAGCCACAAGGTAAAAAAGAGATCTTCAACTACGCACATTCATCTCTTAGAAATGTCATCGAGAGGTCGTTTAGAGTTTTGAAGATGAAGTGGAGAATCTTGTTCCATATGGCAAGTTATGCACCTCATAAGCAAAGCCAAATTATCGTTGCATGCATGACACTCTATAACTTCATTCGATCGAGTGGAATAGTGGATAGGGACTTTGATCGTTGTGATTTTGATGAGAACTATGTTCCACATGAGATATCGGCCTCTCAACCACATACTCGTCAACCTCCGGCAAGGGATGAATTTGCGTACATGAATGGTTTCCGTGACCAAATAGTCATTGGTTTGTTAAATAGATCGTGACAATTTGAATTGTGTATTTGAATTGTAACGTGTGTGCTTGATTTGTATGGTTGAGGACAATTGAACACAATACTTGACTATTTAATAATTGTGCAATAAAGTGTAACTTTTTATTGTTTGTAGACACCGCCGGGCATGGCAACAACACCAGCGTGCAACAGCTCGGCGAGCAGCAGCTAGGCGCCCATGCAGCATGCATGGCTGACAATTAATGAAGCAAATCAGTCATTAAATGAGAACAAATCAGTCTTTATTTGGTACAGTGCTAAAGTTTTGCTATGCATCTCAACACCAAGATGTAAAGTTTGAATGCCTAAATATTTGCAGCAAAAGATTAGGGCCAAAAGTTTTGCCATTCCAAATGCACTTGTGAACTGCAAAGTCTGATGCATGTCTCTAATGCAGTATCACGTAGTAGTAATACTTCTGTTTCACAGGTTGGTCGAGTCAAAACTAACAAATCCCTTCTCTTTCAAGCTTTCGATAGTCTCCTTGATGCTCGTCTCCACTGGAATTAATTCAATGCCTAAGCTTCTTATCTTCTCCTTTGATACTTGGTAGGTTGGGACAAATGGCTTGTCATCTGCACACCTGCCAAGAGGAACATACTCTTAGTTTCTTATTCGTTCTATGAACTAATAGGTTTAAGTAGTATTTTATTCATTCTGAGACAGAACACTGATTGAGGAACATCAACCCGTGACACAATATGGAAGATAAGAAATGACAGAGTGTTCAACAAGGCCAAGTCCACGTCGACATTTGGTTTGCAAATTTCAAAAACCAATGTCTGCTTCAGTCGCTTCGCTTTAAGGATGATCTAAGATCAACCTTTTGTTTTTGGCTAGATGCTTACAGTTAATTCCTGTTGTAAATTTGTACTGTTTTATTTACCATTAAATTTATAAAATGAAGTGATGTGGGGATCTCCCCCACAGTTTTTGCCTTCAAAAAAAAACCGTGACATAGCTAAGTGACAATGCTTTTTCAATCATATCACGATGGTCTGAAGTCATAGGAAAAAACTTATCCCTAAAGATATTTAACGAAGTAAAAACACAGGAGAGTGGCTTGTTCCAAACAAACCATATATATACATTGCACTGCATTTGTGAATAAGAGGCATCACATTTGAAATATATGAACTTACTTGTCCGGAAGACGAATGGTAGGATACATGTTGCGGATGATGTTGACTAGCTCTGAGAAGTGAACAACTCTTTCCACCATGCAATACCTTCCATTTGCTGAGGGAACCTCGTATGCAAGGATATGGGCCAAGGCAACATCTTTGACATTAACCCATCCAAAGCTAAGATTGGGATATGTAGATGATCCTGCAATAATATGAAAATGATGAACTTTCAAAAGATAAAATGAAAATGATGCTATGATCTTCAATTTGTTGCCCGGATGAATCGAGAACAAAACAATGCAAGGACATTAGGGAAGGTGCCATGAGCAAAGTAGCAGTTGTAAGCAAAGTCACATAACAGTTATCATAGAGCTGTTGGTCTAAGGAGTAACACATTAAAAGCCAACATAGCAGTTATCATATCTACACATTCACATAGCTTCAGAGAATGATTTTACACTTTATTTGATCTGTGGCTTGAGGACACATCATTATTAACAGAATGACAGACTTGACAGTAAATTTTCCAAAGTATTTCCAAGGTTTGCAGCAAAAGGCATAAAATCTGTGAACTAGAATACACAATACTAAGCACAAGCGTCCTGTGTCCCTACTGTCCTTACAGGTATTTGAACAAATAGCAAACCCAAAACAAATGTGGTTGCTATAATTTCTACTCTACAAACAGGTCAGCTTAAAAGTTAATTGGACAAGCATACCATTGATTAACTTCAGGATTGCTTCAGCACTGGTATTTAGTGTAGGCTGCAGCAGGGGACCAATAACCATTGCTGGGTTTATAGTAACAATTTCAAATCCGTTATCCCTTGAAAACTTCCAAGCAGCCTGCTCTGCAAGTGTCTTGGACAAAACATACCATTGCTGCCAAAGAATGTAGACTTAGAAAATAAACTAATAATGATAAAACAAATAACAAGATAGCTTGAGACATTGATATAAGACAATGAAATCAAACTTTGCTGAATGTTCGATAATCAATAGCCAATCAGACTTACAAATGTTGGACGGACTGTTTCTTAAGGTTGCACTACTAGTCAGGATTGGATTTGAATATATATTCAAATTAGGCAATAATTATGTAATGCTAATGACAAATGAGAAGAGTAACATCAATTAAGCAGGATCAGTAGTGAATCACTTCAGCATTCACAAGAAATTGTGATTGGTTGTTTACATTAGTCTTATCCTGTATTAGGCCTCAAGTAGCACAACCCAAGACAGCAAAATATTATGCAGTGTGTTGTTGTTTGGTTGTTCAACACATGCAAGCTGCATTCAGTAATGTTATGTTTGTTTTTTTACATTGTATTACATGTAATCATCCCACTTCTATGTTCTAGTAGAGGTAAGGGAGGCGAGGAAATTCTATTTTTGTGGACCCCATCGGGTAAATACGACCAAATTTGGCGTCCTGGCTATTGCAGCCATAGGTCTCTTTGAACACTATGGAAGCCTACATATAGGCCTCTGCGGGCAACCTAACACTAGTAAGCTGCACTGCACAAGTCTGGATACATGCTAATGCCTAATGCTGGCAACCAAACACAAACTATTTAGTCTCTACACAATCTTGTGAGGCTACCGCATAATATGACCAATTCATTGAACTACTTAAAATCAAACGAGATTGAAATACACATAGAGCAAGATATTCAATGAATTTTAATCTAACTCAAATGGTTCATGCATCATGCACTTTGTTGGTTTCAAAGTGAATAATATGCTGAGACTAAGAAAAGTAACAACCATAAAAAAATGAAGCCATCAGCCCTTTATCATATGAAACAAAATGATGCGATTACTGGTCATGGTGTACCGGACGATATACATCTCTGCTAAAACCTGCCCATGGGCTACATAACCAGAATAAACAATACAATACCATTTAAAGAAATTATTTTGAATGAACAAGGTAAACATATTCCAAAGAAAAAGGTATGTTAATATGAAAGCAAACAAGGGCATCGAAGCATGCAGATTTCAGATAATTGAGCATATAAATGAACGAGGATTAGCAAAACCTATCATATAGTTACTACTCCAACCAAAATACTACCAATAATACAAAAGATATATGAGGAAATAATTATTTATGGTAGAAAGGAGGAACATACCTGATTCTTTTCACAAATTTGTGGATCAGAAAACCATGTCTCGTCAACCGTGACCTCAGGAGTCCTTGGCTTCTCGTTGTAGGAAACAGCAGCCATAGATGATGTGATAACCACTTTTTTAATAGAAGCTTTCTTGCATGAACCAAGAACATTGAGTGTTCCCTTAACTGCTGGGTCAAGTAACTCAGCCTGAACAGAGATACAGATAAAATAATGAAACATATAACTCCTTACATAGCTAGTAAAATTTGTAATTTCTCGGGTAGTTAAAGGTAATACGTGGGTCCAACTCCAACAAGGTGAAATCAGTAGATAGGTAGATGTTGGCACATGTCAATTGTTATTGTAAAAACATTACTCTGTTCAAAACTTGTAAAATCCTGATTTGTAATTTAATAATCCTCTGTTTAGAATCCTTGTAACTTTACTTAAACCATTATTTCGGATTTTGACTTACAGAAAAAAAAAAGTAGGGCTTACAAACATAAAATAGAGTAAACAAGTTGGTCTAGGTATTGGCATGATGGTCATGGACTAATCACTAAGAGGAATTTTGGGATTAAAAAGTGACCCTATCCAATAAGGAATACTAAGAAAAGTGCAGACTGAAGTACAATGCCCCAACATATCAGCCAAGGGAATGGCTCAGTGCAAAACCCTGAAGGGCATGTTAGTTACTATACTAGGTGCAAAGTAACAATAATAAATTGATGGGAAGTACAGAAGCTCAACACACATGAATACTCTATGCCTTCAAGACACCATGCATCTTGAAGCTGAAAAAACTGTAAATGTGTGATAAATCTAGCAGCAGACGGCATCTCTTGTTTCCATTAAACAAACCTTAGGATCCTTGACATTGTGATAAAAGGGAGAGGCAGTATGGAACACGGTGTCGCATCCATGAACTGCAGCGTCAAAAGAGCCCTCTTCTAGCAGGCTAGCTTTAAATAAGTGCAGCCTATCCTTAGCTCCATCCAGCGCAGTCAAGTGCAATGTTTTCTTTGGGTCAGCTGAAAAGTGAAGATAACAACAATGACCGTATGTCAAAGGTAATATTGCTAAAGAATTATGGTGTGTGTGAAATGGAAAACAAAGAGCACGAAAATAGTAAAAATTTAAAAAAGATACAAGAGTTTGGTAGAAGTGCAAACGCAACATAGAGAACTGCAGAGTCCCATAAAATTCGTTTATACGTAGCCACTTGGAAGGGAAGTAGGAAATACAAATGAAACTGAAGAGAGTGAACATGAGGTTGGACACTTGAGCCACATGTTTCAGCCGATATTCATCACATTCCTTTGTTTCTGAGGGTTACATAGGAAACAGAGTTCCTCTACTGTTCCTTTTTTTTCCCCGCAAAGAGGGGCTTATTCTCTCCCTTTTGGAATTTGGTGTGGTGATAATGTGATATATATGGGGATACAAAGTGCTCCTCAATAAACTGACCAGACAAGTTGATCGGTAGCAGCATTTTCCAGTCTACAGTTGCAATCAAGATTTCGGAGGCAATCCATAAGCAAAATACGTAGTACCAAACCTACCATCCCAAATTTACCAAGGTAGAATATCCGGTCCCCTGCGAACTAATCAATTCCCAGTCTAACCTAACCAATCTCACAAAACACCACAGCAATTCCGCTAGCTATCAGCGGGAAAGGGAAGACTGGAAGAGATGGGGAGGAGGACAGGCCGGGATGCGCACGCACCGGTGTCCCGCACGGTGGCGCGGACGGTGTAGCCGCGGTCGAGGAGCAGCCTGACGATCCAGGACGCGATGTACCCTGATGCGCCGGTGACGCACACCAACTTCCCCGCCCCCGTCATCGCCGCCGCCGCAGAGCTCATCACCGTCGCCTTGTGTTGTTGCGTTGCGCCTGACCCTCCCCTGCTTCGTGGATGGAGTGAGGAGTTCTGAGGCAGCCGCCGCGCTGTGACGGAAACAGAGATGCGGATGGGGGGGATTATAAAAGCATCCGTAGCCGTCGGAAAATAGGCGTTTGGGCATCATCCGTTACGTCACTGTAGGTTTGGTATTTGAAGGGCATCAGCGGTTACGTCACTCGGTCACTGTAGGTTGACTAGACATACCGGAAACGGGGTGCCCTGATCCCGTGACTAAGATGTTAGGTGGTGTCCCGTCAGGTATTTGAATATTAATAAAAAAATAAATTACAGAATCGTCACTATTTTACGAGACGAATTTATTAAGCCTAATTAATCCATTATTAGCATATATTTACTGTAGCACCACATTGTCGAATCATGACCTAGGCTTAAAAAATTTGTCTCGCAAATTAGTCGTAAACTGTGCAATTAATTTTATAATTAGTCTATATTTAATACTACATGCATGTGTCAAACATCCGATGGGACAATGACTAAAATTTAGGAGGAGGAACCAAACACCCCTAATTTGGGACGGGAAAGAGCATCATCATCAGGTTTATAAATTAATCATAATCTGTCATCTTTTTCTAGTATTAGAAGTGATTAATTTTCTTCACCGACAAGTGGGCCTATAATGCACGGGCAATGCTTAAGTCCGATTTACTCTCTTTATATGATGGTTTCTACGACTGATAAATCGGCTAAAGCTAATTTGTTGTGCACCAATGAGTTTAAGCGAACGGGGTAGACTGAATAGGAATCACCAAATCGAGAATTATAGGAATAGGAATTTATGGACCAAACAAACTAAATCAAAAGAGGGGTAGAGATCTAATCCAAATGAAGAAAAAGAAAAAAAGGAGTCCAGTCGAGTCGATGATGGACTGATGCGCCAGGGCAGGTGCTCGCCTAAAGAAGGAAACTTTGATAGCTACCGCGACTCCTCCCTCACGAGTCACGACCGGTAGAGACAGTCGGAGCACCGAGCACGCACCTCTCACTCTCACCCGATGGCCGGCTTGATTGCGGACGCGCCGCCGTACGCGAGTGCTGACGCCTGCGCGCTGGCCGCTGGATGCGCCCGTGCAAGAGGGACGTGGTGGTCGTGCACTCGTGCTCGGCCTCACCGGCGGAGCCACATTGGAGTTGGAGCCATGCTGGGCTCCGGCCCTCCTCTCACAGTAAATTAATATCAGTCACCAGGACTCTAATAGACTGCAGGCATACCACTCGATCTCAGTGGCGGAGCGGGGGTTCGAGATTAGGTGCGCTAGGCTTCGCCCTGCTTGCAGGTACGGTATAGATGAAGGATTTGTGACCGTACCGAGTGTCTGCGGAAGCCCCTGCATGGCCGTTGATCTCAGCGACGGGCCGCTTGCAATGCTGGTTCTGGGACGAGTCGTACCTGACGGAGGAGGCCGCCAAGCTAGCCGCTGCTACATTTTGCAATGGTGGCCCGCCACACTTCACCGTGCCCCTTGACTTTAACAAGTTGGTGCACAGAAAGTGACACATGTTTTTGTTTCGTCTTGCATAAATGCCCTGTGGCCCGTAGTAATAAGTTGGTGGGTGCTTCCTGTCTGTGTCCTTGCTTTCTTCTATGAATTTTTCGAGCCAAAAGAATTTGTAGTAAATTGAAGGAGAAGCCAAAAATTAGTGTGTTGGACAAGGTCCACAAATTAATGGCCTAAAATTTCACTCCCTCCGTCCATTGTAAGGCATATTTTCTTATCTGAATTAGTATTAGCTATCTCTAGTATCAATGTTATCTTAACATAAATCCATTGCCACGGTGGCATTAAACATGATGCACGACTGCACGCCCATCACAGAGTGATCAGATAAGTTAGCATGCACGTATTACCTTGGGGAAACATAGGCAAGTGAACAGCCAACCAGACCTTATGCAAGGTACCCAGTTTCTGTTCAACAGTTTATTTGCAGACACAAAAATACACCGAGACAAACATAACACCACAAAGCTGTAGCCTTAATCCCAAAATGATACAGTATACACCAATGGATCGAGAAAAAATGCCTATCATGAGATTCATGGGAGCTTAATCACAGCCCACAAATGGAGGAACTCAGTATTTTCATTATCCTGCCAACAGTAAATACACCCTAACTAATTTAGGGCGGGCTGCAATTGCAGCATGGCAGGACAAAACACAAAGCACAGACACACCCGCACACAAGCACATCAGCCGTATCAATATACACCTGGATCCATCCTTGTTATACTGAGCTCAGCTGAACAAAATGGGAATGCAGGCTCCTGAGTCAGGATTCTGCTGCTCCTTCCAGATACGGCCAGTGACCCGCAGTTTCAGCTCTTTCCTATCTCCGCCTGAGAAGAAGAGAGCCATGTTGCGCTGAATTATAAGGCCGTCATGGCTGTCCCTAACCTTCCGGTGGCTGTCCCGGATGCTGCGGGGAGTTCCCTCCCATATCATCTTCCTGCCATTTGCACCAACCTCAAGGCTACAGCTGTAGTTCCTAGCATCATTTTCATCACCCATAAACCGGAGGAAAGCCATGTATACTGGTGCCATTCCAAGCTGAAAGGCCTCAAAGTGCAAGCAAAAGTACTGCCCAAAACAATGAAAAACCTAGAAGGAGACAAGATAATATCAGACTAAATTCACTTGATTCAAAAATAGATAAAGCACAACTTCCTTATATCATCATACTAGTGAAATGTGGTCAGAAAATCTTGTTTCACTAGCTGAATGCATATCATGTGTTTGATTCAC
Organism: Miscanthus lutarioriparius; assembly: GCA_904845875.1. Classification (NCBI taxonomy): domain Eukaryota; kingdom Viridiplantae; phylum Streptophyta; class Magnoliopsida; order Poales; family Poaceae; genus Miscanthus; species Miscanthus lutarioriparius. The sequence goes on along the minus strand of CAJGYO010000007.1, from coordinate 126,790,569 downwards.
GTATTTCTAATGTGGGATGTTGAACATAACTGATGATGGGATAAGTAAACATCTATTATCTATACTAACATAAACTGATAAAACAAGACATGAAGGCATCAAGTGACCACTATAAGTTAATTCAAACATAGATAAAGCATATAGTAGAATATGATAAAAAAAATTGTTTCCTTAGTTGTGGCGGTTTAACTTATTTCCAATGAGGAACATTCAAGACAACAGAAGGTAAGATATAAAAACATCTGCACTACTATAAATCTTATATAACTGGCTAATAAAGAAAGCAATAAAGAGATCAAGAAAATTATAAATATATGGGGATACTTACAGTTAGCATCCAGGTTGCATTTTCAACCTCTCTTGGGTTGGACTTGACATAGCGGTGATTAAATGTACATCCAGAGTGCATGTCCACTTTATGATCATCTCGTAGATGTGCCACAAGAAAAGGAATATCCCCAACAACTGAGCATTCAGAACCAGCATAAGGGCAGTTGTATGGCCTAAAATTACACTGTGACTCATGCTTGAGTTTGCTGTAGTATGGGAAGACTTCTGGACATCCAAGAGAGTAGTATTTGCAGGGGAGCTCAAGTGATTCAGCCACTTTTTCTAATGCCAGACACCTGATGTCACCGAGCTCTTGCCGACAAGTTGGGCAGCGGTTGTGCACCCGAGTTTTGCAGGTGGAACACAGAGTATGACCATTTTGGCACTGTAACATATGGAAAAATATCAGTCTGTTACAAGCTAATTTTTATGTCGATTGTTGAGTCATGACTTTCAAATGCTAAACCTAGAAAATTCAAAGTTTCATATAATAAATACTAAAACTAGGATGTATGCTTTCATTTACATGGTTTCTAGAAGAGATGAACAACAGGAATGGAAAACAGTTACATCAACAAACATATATTGTTCAATGTACTAGACAAAAAAGGATTATACTAATACAATGGATATGCAAGATGCGTACACACAGCTTCATCTCTTAAAGATTTATGTGCCATACTATAAAATTCAGACCACACAAAAACACTTGGTATGTACTTTGTTTTAACCTTTACTGGTGTACTGGAAAGATTGCTTGACTTGTGAATTCTAAAAGCTCCAAACAAGCTAACTTTGCAGAAAAGGGCACCACGTAATTGCAATACTTTTAATTGAATATTCAACTAATTAACCTTTCTTACAGATGTGTATCCTAATGCCCCATCCTTATACAAGAAATCCTTTGTGTGCTTTGGCAAGTTATCACCCAATTGGAAAAAATTATGAAAATATGTTAAGATGGTCTTAAGCCCTGTGAGTAAGAAACAAAGAAACTTCAACACCCCCCCAACACACACACACACACCCAACCCCCAACACACAAAAAGAGTAGAGGAAAAGGAAATCAAATAGGAAGGTAGACGAAAAGAAAATGCACAATACTGTGGCATTCTAGTACTTGCTATTGAGTTTTTTCCGCTTCACTTCCGAATGGGAATTAATATAGAGGAACGAGTAAATGAGCTCAGAAACAAATTTTGAAGATGCCTAGTCAGCAACCAAACTACTAAAGAGAACTGCATAACTCATCAAGCAACAGGAAACTTATTGGTTGAGATTTTTACTGGTCAGTTCAGAATCAAACATGAAAGCTTTAGAGCATCCCATGGTTGAATGAATGTTGTGTTATTTGTGTCTGCAAAAAGACACATATTGGAATCATGGTGCGCTATTCAGGAAACTATCATAGAACATCAATAAAACCTTATCAATATCTAAGGTTATTGAAACGCACTCCGGTGAGGAATATATAAGGAACGTAAAGTAAATCAATTCAACAATTATTGAAATGTTCAATTTTGGAGAGACAAAATTTGCTGTGAGAACTATGCAATATAGCAGTAATCCACAAAGAATTCTGTAGGCTCAGAGGAATCCAAAATACACAACAGTAACTTAAAGAACAAATGGTCCGATTAAACCAAAAGGACATCTCTAGTTTGCAAAAACATACCTTCCTCATGTATATGGGCATGAAAGCATGCAAACACAGCATCCTTAAAAGCGCAAATAAACTAGAAATGGAAACTGTTGGGACTTTTTTTTATTAGATATATGGAAGGGCATAGGTATTGCTTCCAAAGGAACCCAGCACTCTGTAAACATCTGCCCTAACCCTCATTTTTGCTTCTCAGTGTTAAATACACTACAAGCATCGAATGCACGAATACCATGAATGACCAGGCTAATTCAATACTCATCTGCTAATGCTCTGCCTCACATTCTGATTCCAGGCTCAAGCATAAACTCACTCAAATGAGATGCTACTCGATGCGGCACACTGATTTCACTCAGAAGACTACAGACCTCGGTGGAACAGCTACACACAATCCATTACTAGTTTACTACTAACAAATATGGGAGGAAACTAGACTGAGATAGATAGCATCAATATGCCAAAGCGACAATTACAATCATAGTTTATGTTTCTGTGTACCTAAACTGCAATTATTACACAGTTAGCTACACGGTTCGCAGGAAGCAGAGCATGAGCAAGACGCATGGCCAAGCATCTGTGATAGTTGAAGAAGCAAAAGTTATTCCCTTCATATATCAATCAAATGTACCGATTACGCATGCCTGGGGACAGAAAGATTGCGGGGAATTAAGCGGCCAGGTGTCCCCATGACCAAGAACCCCGAGCACAAGCAACAAAGATCCTACTCCTATACTGGGAGTAGGAGCAGATCACGCAACCCTGGCAGGGCTAACATGCCAAGATCCTGAAACGAAGGCAAGGAAGGAATCGGGGCGGGGCGCAGCACCTGGTGGATGGGCGGGTACATGGAGTTGGTGCAGACGGGGCACTCGAGCAGCTCGTGCACGCCCGTGGCCGGCGATATCACCAGCGGCCCCGCCCCCGCTACCGGGCCGGCGGCACCGGCGCGGTCGGAGACGACGACCACGTTGACGGCGGCGGCGGCGGTGCCGGCGGTGGAGGAGGATTTGAGGAAGGGGCGAGGGAGCTGGGACGATGTGACGGCGGCGGTGTCGTCGTCGTCCTCCATGCCGTCGGAGTAGGACACGCACTCGATGCTGTCCAGCTCCATGTCCCGCAGCAGATCGAGCGGAATCTTGACGGGTGCCCAACTTGGGGCGAGGCTCAGATTCGGCTCTTTCTCTCTCCCCTTCCACGCGGCGGGCCCGGATCGTTGGACGAGGTGCTGCGGGCTCCGAGGACTGGATCGAAGAACTCCACGGGCGCGGGCTGCGAAGGAGGGGAAGGGGAGCGGAGCGGAGCAGAGGGGATGATGGTGAAGGGAGGAGGAAATTGGGGAGAGGGTGGAATGTGTGTGGGGTCGGCGGTTGCGGCGGGTGGTGGTGGGGGCACTTGATTGTGCTCTGATGCGGTGGGGTCGGGTACCCAGCACGGCGTGGGCGTGGTGCCTTTTTCGGGTGGGTTTTATGACGGGCTGCCGCAGCCTGCTGCGGTGTGGTGTGGTGTGCTGCGGCGCACGTTCAAATTTGTACCTGTCGCCCGGTGGACGCAGGAGGACAGCGGGCGTGGGCTGGCCGGCGCCGGGGACAACCGCCGGGGCACATGTCTGTTTCAGGAATTTGCGGTGCCGTCGTGGACTGGCAGCCAGTTTGCTGGCTCATATACAGTGGATTATAAATTAGAATATTATTTTTCTCTTATACTAAACCAGTCAGTAGTAAATAATTCACGATCATTTACGGTCTGTCGAGCAGGCTGTGGACCAGGTGGCTATGCACCATGTACATAGGACAAATGTTTTGGTTATATACAAGTGTCATGTTCAATGAATTTGACGATAAGATACTACTGAAAGATCTTGATGATTTGTTGTGAGAAAATATTGTTAGTTAATAGCTAAAAAAATACGGAGACTTATAAATTTCACTTATGTCAGCAGGCGAAGGATTCTAGGATTCCTTCTCTCTTCTTTCGCCATTTTGGTGCAACCTCTCTCCCTTGGCCACTTGTGTTGAAATGTACATGTCAAGCTACTACTTGTGTGCAAGGTTATCAGGATTAGGATCCTAGGTAGTAGTATATTTTTTGTTGCCAAACAATAGCGAATTATACGATAGTATCGGGATACTATCGAGTTTTATAAATTATATATATTTTATGTATGATTTGTAATATGTTGCATAGATTGAAGGAAATTATATATTTTATGTACGATTTGTAATATGTTGCATAGATTGAAGGCTAGAATTTTTTGTATTATTTCAACACCTCATAACTTTAAATAGTATTTTATCATAATAGAATCATTTAAAATTTCGTTTATAATTGATATCATGGTATCATAGGATCGTAGTTTCAAAATACTATGAAATTTATGTAGGATCGTGTGGAGCCTTTAGGTAGGATCAGGATACTATAAAATTTAGGATACTCGGTAGGATTGTAGTATTATAATATTTTAGGATATAGATCGGAATATTAATAAAATTACTCATGTGCATCATATGCGCTCTAAACCTCGTATTGGGACACCTTACCCCATATATTCCTGTCTATGTGCGTTAATTGCATGACAAAAACACTAAACTAAACCAAAGAGAAAAGAAAAACATAGTGCTCTATTGGATGTGGATATTCAGAGGAAGGAATTGATTGGTCTGGAATACCAAAGCTGACTGGAAATGGAAATGGCCTAGAATACCAATATCATTGTTTTTATGTGCAAGTAGTTGATAGCTCAAATCAGAAGGAAGCCCACAATTCCAATTCCTAGTTGGATGTCCAAATTGTTTAATTTTACATGCATGAAAATATATTTTTTTGTAACTTGCACATGTATTGTAATGATTATATATCAGTTTACACCCAAAAACATGAAAATATTCAAAAAGAAAAAGTCAAACTTGCAGCAATATCATAAAATGGTAAAAAATACTGATTAGAACATCTCATAAATGCTGATCACAAGCATCCATTATAGAGTCGATGCTTGATCAACATTCCAAGTCTCTTACAAGTACCCATAGTAGACCACCTAATTAGCGTAAAAAGATTCATAATATTATATTACGTAACAAGTATACACAACATCAACAACCATTCTTCTCATTTTAACATTAGGATCTATTATTTTCTCAAGTCCATAGGGAGTTCCATAAGTGCTTGGAATAAGTGTTTATTAAGGATAAGCTCAACATAAGACTGCAAAAAGGTCACATCTATTCACATATGGTATTTTGTGAGTAACCTAAGGCATTGGTAATTGCTCGATGGATTTTAGAGCATCCTGAAATGATGTCTTCGTATCTCCAAGCATGCAAAGAATTTCGTCACTAGCTTATTGCCTCTTTTGGGGTAAATTTGGGGATGTTCACTTGGTTGTTTAGGTGGATCTTAAGAACTTTCAACAACTGTCTCGAGACCATCACCAATTCTTCACTACTTTGTTCTTGTAACAAGTTGTTGCCTTATTACTCTGCACAAAAGACACACATTCACAGTCAAGAAGACTTGTTTTATTACAAAAGTATAATCTTGTTTTATTACAAAAGTAGAACATAAATAACCAAATGTACATGTACTGACATCCACATATCTAGACCAAACATCCTCACTATCAATTGACAACTTACTATTTTCCCAATCCCAGCCAAAGTCACTCTAGGAAAGTATCTTACTAATGATCTCATAATGCTTGTCGAAGTTTTGCACCTAGTCGATATGTTTTCCTTTGTGATGTCCACATTACACTTGTCACATACATTATTGATAGAAACATTGTACACATGTGGCTTTCATCCATTTTGGGAATTATCACCATTGTTGTGATGCTCAACAAGGACAACCAACAATGCAATGTCCATCTCATCTATCCATGTGAGGTAAACCCTCTTTGCTTTTGTTGCAGCCATGTGCTATAAGTAAAAGATCACAAAAGACAAACAAAAGCTAGGGTAGGAGCACATAAGAGATGAGGGCCTCACATAGGGAAGGGAAATAGGAGAAAATAGGTAGAAGACAGAGCTACCGGGAGGAGGAACGTCGGAGGATGGTCGGAGACGGGAGAGAATGAGGACAGTAGGAGACAACTGAAAGCCCTATATTTGGTTTTGGTAATTGAGTGGCAACTAGTGGACTAACCTTTGTCTTAAGTGTTGATTAAGCTAGGTGATGTCCACACCAAGGGTTGAGCAAGATGGCATCCATGGAGGTGATGATGGAGGAGGCCACAAGATGATCAAATGCTCAACATTTGAAAACAAAGAAAGAGAAAAACAAAACCCTATGGATTGAAAGGAAAGGTATAAGCTAGGGTGTCTGTTTTGCCGATCAAGATGCAATAGAGTGCGTGATCAGGTTTAGGATAGATAATTGTACTATTAAGAAGGGAGCTCCAGAGTTAACATGGTTATCTAGTGCTACTAGGTGGGATTAACATTGCATATGCATTAAGCCTAGTGACGTGATGGGATTATGAGAAAATGCCTTGAAAAATATTTTGAAAAATGCTAGATCACGTGCACAAGTTGGTGAAAACACTTGAGAGTTAGCACAGTTGAAAAGGTGAAGAAAAGATCATGTTGGGCTACCGAAGGAGTTCTGGCGGTCGGACCGATCTCTCTAGCGGTCGGACCGCCAGGCACCGAAGGTGCCCAATGTGGCCTCTAGTGTGGAGTTGGGCCGCGGCCTGCTAGATTGGCCCAAGCGCAGCTCACGGTCAGGCCGCCAGGCGGCCTTCGCACGGGAGTCGCCAAGTTTGAAAGTTGATCCACACATTGCACAGCAATGTGCACCAGATTTAGGCCACCGGAGCGGCCCATCGCACTATTTTACCAAAAAGGGTTGCAAAGTGGATGAATTGGGCTTAAATCCCACTGGACGTGTCCTTTGTCCTTTGTTGGGCCGGATGTCTACATGGGACGTGAACTTTGTTCGTGTGCTGGGCACGTGTGGTGGCAGGACCATGGGGTCGCTCGGTGGGGCCGCTAGGTTGCGCCACCGACCAATGGGGCCAGCTTTGTCAGGAGCCACTAGAGCTGTTTCGATCTTTGCCCTAGCCAGGCAGTCGGACGCAGGGTTCAAAATTTCACGAATTTCGGTAATTTGTCTAACCCTCCCCTCCCTCCTTGATTTGCCCAAAGATGCAAAGCTATCCCCTTTACTTTCCTTGAACGTAAAGTCTGCAAGATCAAGCTTCAGTCCCCCCCAAATTCAACATACAACCCCAGCGCCGGCCTTATACATGATGAATTTATATGGCCCGACTTTACATTTGAATTGGATACAGTTACAAGGCCGACAGTTATTTATATACATAATTATTGTTGTTAGGAACCCTCTACATGCTGGCCACTCGAGAGGGGGCTTCTGTATCAATCTCAGACTCCCCGTTCGATCTCTCCTGGTGTTGACCCTGCAAAAATAACAAGCCGCGTAAGAACAGCATATCAACGTCCCAGAACCTAAATATATTTTTTTTCATCAATGCAAGTGAATTTATTTATGTTAAGTGTCCTTCATCAAGTGCCCGGTCACTTCAGGTTAGGCACATTGACCACTTTGTACATTTGCACGTACACCACTATGCATAAGGAATTTTATGACTAACGAAACATAGACATGGGTATTTCTTAATATTTTAAGTGATTGTGGAGATGCCCTGCTTGAAAAATAATACCATGCCTCTAGCCCATCATAAAAAATAACAATGACATGAACATATCTCGTAACTGCTCTGTAAAACACTACATGTCAATCAGCCAATAGGTAAGATGACCAGCCCTACATTTTGATTCAACTATACAATGCAGTCGATTTATGTGAAAATTAAAATGAAAATGATATGTACCGTTGATTCTTTATTACTGTGCTTGGCCAGATAGAGATCCAAAGCTCTTTCTCCGCAAAGAATCTTAGCTCCAATTCCATGCTGATTTGCAGATCCAACAGACTCCTCGTCAACAACCACAGCATCTATTTTATCTTTTCCAGTTTGCGTCTCTGGAATCTGTTAGAAAATTTTAATTCAGGACAGTGGAAAAATGACTCATGGAATATTGTGACAAAACGCATTCTAAGCTAACTGAATATCACAATGATACAAATCATCCACCAAGAATATAATTCAAGGCAAGACAACTAACATCAATTTTCCTTTAACAATAAAAAAATGTGGTGCCAATTTGATGGTTTTTGGTTCACTACGAAGGCCTAGGCCTAATTGGATTGCTGCAATTTGGATCCAAATCCTTAGGTTCAGTTAATACTTGAATAGATACTAGGGTATCCCAGACCTAAAAATATTTAGCTTCAAGAAACATGAAGAGACATACCAAGAATGGATTTTAGTTGCCACGGTAACAGTACTATGGCTACGCACATTGGTTAGCTTTAGGCTCATTTTCTTGAATAGGGACTTAGGTTTGTTTTTAATTATGGATTTGTATGATCCAATAAGCACAGTTAGAGCATGTACATCTCACTGAAAGGAAATTCGTTCACACATCAAGTAGCGGATTAGCCAAGTCCGGAACTCTATGAAGATTTGTCTGGAAGTTCCAAAGACCTACGAAACCAGCACCAAATCTCAACGGAAACTAGATCGCCGAATTACCACATCCTTATGACTGGTAGACCCCCTTTGTACCCTTCCCTTGACATGAAACGTCACTAAGAAAGATCGATTGGAAATATTAAAGATCAATGCAAGAGAGAAAGGGGAAGGTCAAACCAAACGAAACCACAACAACAAGGACACGAGACAACAATTTATCCCAAGGTTCGGCCACACCACCAAGGCATGCCTATGTCCTCGTTGTTGAGGTGACCACAAAGGTCTAGAGTCTCTTTCAACTCCAATCCTCCTCTCAAGCGACCACGGAGGTCAAGCACAATAAATCCACTAGAAATCAAGGGTAATATAAACCTCCCAGAGCTTCACTAGCAATGCCTAGCCGTCTAAGGACAAAGCCCCAAGACTAACAAATGTGAATCCAACATGTGCTCAAATGATGGGTTTGAGTTTCTCTACCACTTTCCATTCTCTTCTCTCAATCTTTCACCAAATCCCTCAAAAGAATCAAAGATGTGAATGCTCAAGAGGGCTTTTGTCACAAGGTAGGTCGCAATAATGGAGTGGTTGGCCATTAGAGAAGATGGGGAGAGATATTTATACTCCCCACCACATTCGTCAAACTTCCAAACCCTAGCAAAACTTCCGGAGTCTAGAACTTCCGGGCATGCCAGAAGTAGCACTATAAGATCTAAAACATTGACCGAAGTGCATGTGTTGTGCTCTTTGTATCTCTCATAGGATATGTTAGATCTTTTGAGCACTGTTTCTACCCTAAGTCGTTTAGAATCACATCGCTCTTTACAGTATGGCATTTCCTAAACTCAAATTCAAAATATAAAACAAATAAACACATCATTGAGTTCCATGTGATCCTTTTCATTTTGAGGAATCGTTGAGCATCCATAGCCAACCATTTGCTCTATTATGTTGTTCATAAGATTTCATTCACATGGTTAGTTCCTAAATTACTTGTCATTAGGTCACCAAACCCACTAGGAGGCCATGTGCACTTCCACTTACCTCTTGATTTAGGTGCAAAAGGTAGTTATCTAGCATCATCTCTCTCTTGGTTACATCTACGTTATTACTTTAGCACCCCTTAATAGCTGCTCAGGTGTACTTTAGCACCCCTTAATAGCTGCTCAGGTGATTTAGAATGTTTAGTTTTGTTAGAAAAAGTAGCCTTAGCACCAGTAGCAAACCTTAGCATTGATACCATGCATTCTAGCATTAGCATCCATACTTAGTCGCTCACATTTCTTAGCACGGGTGCTAACTAATTTCTCTCCCGTGGCTTCTTCTTGGCACAAATGGATATGGATGTACATGCTATTAGAGGCTCTAAGTCTTTTTCCCCCTTTTTATTGTACAATCTTAGAGACAGAAACTTCAAAAAAGTAAGAACAAAATTATTACTACTCATCACATCAGTACTGCATGTTTGCCAATGTGCTGCAACAAATCTCCTACTAAACGGTTTTCCTAACCCAATTAATGAATTTCACAATGATGCCGGTGGGAGAAGAGTGTATACCTCATACATAGCTTCTGTCAATATACTTTCTAATATGGACCTCAAACCACGAGCCCCAGTATTCTTCGCTATTGCTCTTTTGGCAATAAGCTGTAAAGCCTCTTCCGTAAAATGCAATTTGACCTAAGTAAAAATCAAGTTGTAAGATAAATACACGGGCATTAAGGTGCATATTACATAATTCAAGACAACAGAATTTCAAACAAATTCTTACATCATTCATTTCAAACAACTTGGTATACTGCCTGCCAAGGGCATTCTTTGGCTCTGTGAGAACCTACAGAGAGGAGCACAGCTGTGTTAGCTTTGAAGGTAATATAAGTTGTGTACCTAGGAACAAAGAGTGTTCAATAAATATATGAAGATAACATTTGCATTTTGCAAAATTTATGATATGCAGAAGCAAGCCTTGAAAGATGATAGTGCGTAATGGATAGTGATTTTACAGATTTTTTTTTTCAGATGATCTCAATATTTTCCATGGTAATAAGACAACCTAGCCCTAACTAATAAAGTAACAAGTAAGCAATCGTTAGGACAACATACAGGAGCCCCCTGTCAGTACAGTAGTCATCTTTGGTATAATTGCTAACACTAGCCTGTAATCACCAAGGTCTTGGCATAGTGCATGCCAATTCTGGAATCTGTTCCGGATGATGGTACTGTTACGAATAAAGGGAGACTAAACTGGATTAATAGATATTGAGGCCCAAAGGGGGACTATATATAGAGTACATAGGGGAAACCCTAGACTAGGGAGATTACACTAATGCCCTTTGACTATTATACCTTAACACCCACTCTTCAAATGCAATGTTAGATCGAAAACCTAGAGCTTTGGTACCATGTTATGAATAAAGAGAGACTCAACTGGATTGATACTATTGAGGCCCAAAGGGGGACAATATATAGAGTACATAGGGGAAACCCTAGACTAGGGAGATTACACTAATGCCCTTTGACTATTATACCTTAACACCCACTCTTCAAATGCAATGATATTGCATTCACGTTGCATTTGAGAGGGGGTTGTTAAGGTATAATAGTCAAAGGGCATTAGTGTAATCTAATAATAGATTCAGTTGAGTCTCTCTTTATTCGTAACAGGTACATCTGGTACGAATCTAAGAATAGATTCAACCATGCATCTGATCAACTTTGCATAAATAACTAAATTGAAATATGCATGGGGTAAAGGGCAAAACCAATACAAAATGCAGATGCGCTGAAATAGTGGCAACAAACAAAATATAGGGGCTATCTTAAGAACACCACTAAATGGAAGCTGAGCCTGTTACATGCAAATGATAAAGGTGTGCATGAATGATAAAGTTACCTCAACAAGCTGATCTTCACTGAGGGAGGATAGACTAACAAGAATTGGAAATCTACCAACAAACTCTGGGATTAGTCCATATGCAATGAGATCACCACTTTCAACCTGCAGAAATAGCGTCCAAATAATTACAAAAAAAAAAAAAACTATGAAGACTCTAGCATGAAAGCAAAGCAGAAGACAATAGCGATATTATTTGGAAAGGAGCCAACGGCCAGCAGAGAATACTACATGGAAGTCATTTTCTAATTTTTACTCACTGATTCCAGTAGCGATGATGTGATCTCAGCATTTATGACACCACCAGATCGCATATTTGAACGAACCTGCGCTCGGAAACCAATTGAAGAATCATGTCTCCTAGAAAAAAAAACAGGGCAAACCTTGGTTATTAAAAGCTTGTGATATCACAAGTCCAAAACATAAAACACAAAGACTGTCCACAACCTTTCCGAAATAGTTTTCTCCAAGTCCACAAAAGCACCACCGCAGATGAAGAGAATGTTTTTTGTATCAATCTGCAATGCAAGACAAATGAACATCAAAATCTGCATATTTTTCTCTTGCGGGTCTAGCTATTGACTGAACACTGATGAAAACATATGCAAGTACTAATAAACAAGCCTTTTGGCTCGCTTGTATGTCAGGATAAAAAAATAATAGTTCTTGTTTAACATGTTACAAGTGAAAGGGATATGGGAAAAAAAATACTCTTCAAATTAATCTATTCTTTTCTAAAGTTGACGAGGGATCATAAGCATTGACTCAAATGTTATCACTTTTTCAAATAGCGGTGCTAGTGTCCCAGAGGACCTCCTGTAAATATGGTCCTTTCTTCTGCTACTGAAGCTACGCTCACTATTGCAGTGATTAGCGCCACTAAATGCCGTAGTGGATGTTGGAGTTTAGTGATGGTAATGCCATGGCTGGTTGTAGCATGAGTATGCTGGGTCAGCAGCCACATGACTGCGCTGTTAGCAAAAGCAGCTCCTGCCCAGGCCAGCAGACCATGCAAGCGTGGGGTGTGGGACAGCAGTTGCAGGCCGAAAGCTGTATCGATGTAGTGGCCTGGGAGCAAAGCAGTAGGCAATCAAGGAGTATCGAGGCTTGCTGCTATAGACCAGGTACAAATAGGCCCACGTGCATGCATGCTGTGAGTTGTGACGAGTTGATTAGTGAATGTTTTTTTTTAATTCCACTAAATTGTTAATGCCACTATTAGCTCATTATGTGCCTCTTAGCATCTAGAGGTAGCGACCGCTAAATGGTTTACCCCGCTATTTAAAACATCAAATGTTATAGATGAAAAAGAACATGAAAGATACTAAACAATACCTTGGACACATGCTATTATCAATACCAAAAGACATAACAGCAGTATCACTAACTGTCAATTTCTCATGCTCTATTGTCCTCATGTGTTTAATTGTTTCCTCTGGCTTGCGTTTTTCAAATTCTGTGAATACACTAAATAACGTATTAACATTTCTAACTTTAAAAGGAAAAGTAATCATAAAAAATTGGGCATGCCCTGCTTTCGATCCCGTGGTACACATCACAGAGGATAACAAGACCACCACCAGACAATCCAAAATATTTTTGCATGAGAATAACAACAAAACTATTGTTTTCACTACTCAGCAAGAGAACATTTATCCTCCTAGTATGTACAGGGAACATAAACAGTGTACTAGTATTACTCTTGATTTCTGATAACTACCAAAGAGCAGCTTGCATGGAAGGATACCTGGATATTGTCACCTCTTGGATGCCTTCTGGCCCCTTTCTCAGGAACACTAACAACCTATCTTGACACCATAAACATAACTTGTAAGAAGATAAATAAGAAATTATGTTGTCATGCATCTTACATATATTGCATTACGAAGCATAGAAGACACTATCTCACAAATTGGACCAAAAAGACACTTACAAACTTAATATTCCATCCTTTCAAGTCTCCTTTTATTGCCTCTACCCAAGTAAACTTCGGTCTTATCTTGCCTCTCTTCACGTTACTATCCTAGCTTAGGATTCCACCACGCACCGGTGCCTCCGGAGGTCTCCGTTGGACATGTCCAAACCATCTCAAACTAACAACAACAACAACAATTTAAGCCTTTCTATCCTTTTCAAGGCCAAGAGGCCAACATTCTACACCATACAACATATAAGCGTGTCTAATCGCCATCCTATAAAACTTACCTTTTAGCTTCATTCTACCTTCAGTCCCAACAACAATTCTATGGCAATATCCCCGCCTCTCAAAGTTGATCCTAAATATCGAAAGATATCCTTCCTAAGTCTTCCAAACAAGTTATACTTAGTTTTAGCTTTATCGGTCTAGAGTTGAAACCCAGCGCATCAACTAGCAGCAAAAGCAAGGTTCGAACACTAAGGCAAACAAATAAGGGCGTGAATAATTGTCTTCCAAGCACTCCTATCTAAGGCTAAGTCTTTGGGTATATTCCATCCTTTCAAGTCTCCTTTTTCATTGCCTCTACCCAAGTAAACTTCGGTCTTACTCTGCCTCTCTCACGTTACTATCCTAGCTTAGGATTCCACTACACCGGTGCCTCTGGAGAGGTCTCCGTTGGACATGTCCCAAACCATCAACCGTGTTGTGTTGCTCGCAGACAAAGCGTAAAAATGTATTGCGTCATCGTGTTGGTGCCTCTGGAGGTGCTCACCAAGAGATGCCCTCTCACTTGTGGACATGTCCAAACCATCTCAACCGGTGTTGGACAAGCTTTTCTTCAATTGGTGCTACCCTAATCTATCACATATATCATCGTTCTGTATAGCTTAACTCGATCCCTTCTTGTATGATCGTAAATCCAACAAATCAGCAAATCATATGCATTTCCGTGACACTTATCTCTCCAATTGAACATAGTCGGAGCTCTTTTACTAATGGAAAGCTTCAGGCAACATTCCTTCAAGCATTTTCAACAGTGCCATACAACATCTCTGCTACAGCCTGAGCAGGTCTAATCGTCATCCTATAAAACTCAACTCTAATCCTATCTTCACGTGAGGAAGGGAATTGACCATCTCAGTGCCCATTCCCCAACAGGGCTGGTCCAATGCACATAACAGCACATGACCTCGGCTTTGCAATGACAGGTGTAACCTAAAATAAGTGCTTTCACTATTTTTCCCTTTAAGAACACATCCTCTAGTTTTGAACTTTTGGTACTTGCTTAAATCCTCTAGAGCTCAATTATTATCATGCAAAAAGGTCTCAAGAGCAAAAATAGGGGGTGGGGGAGGGGAGAAGGTTCTCTAGTTCAAGTTAGAATCACAATGCAGAAAGGACTAAAATGCAAGGTCCATATATAAATAGAGAGTTGAGAGGTACCGCTAGGAGCTTATACAAAATAGATTCAACATCCTCACCAACATATCCAGCCTACAAAAATGGGGAAAAAATACAGTCAAACTAAGGTGAACTTCTGAGCACCAACAGTTGAACACACGAAGTCTATGAAGCTGGTGCAAGCCCAACACTCTCAAACAGAAGTATTAGTTATACAGATCATAATCAAAGATCTTATGCAAGAAAAGTTAGTAAAAGAAGTATATGCTAGTGCCATAATATCCACTCCATGAAAAGAGCAGCTGTCCAAGAAAAAAAAATCGTATAAAAAAATAGCAAACAATCAACTACAACTCTCCAGTGGAATAAAGAACTGGATCACAAATCATAAAATATGAATCGAACAGATGAAACCTTCACAAGAGCATACACAATGGTTTTAAATATCAGGATATTAGTCTCAATGTCAGCAAAGAAGGGATTAGAAACATGAAACTTAAAGATGGTAAGATTATAATCATCTGCTCTTTAATTTGTAGCAGGAACTAAATATCGGACTGGTACACTGGAATAACAGTAAGAACGAAGTTCTGAATTAACAAAATCATAATTAAGTATAAGGATAATAACAAACATGATACTTAAAGATACTAAAATTATAATCATGTGCTCTTAAATTTGTAGCACGAACAAAATCCATACACAAACTACGTACTGGACTAACAGCAGGAACAAAGTTAATGAATTAATAAACAGACATAATTCAGTATACCTGAGTGAGGGTTGTCGCATCAGCTATAACAAAGGGCACGTTCACAAATCTTGCTAGTGTTTTTGCCAGCAATGTTTTCCCTGACTTTGGGAAAGATTTTAGAATAATAAGTAAGACATTCATAACATAAGGACCACAAGATTATGATTGCATAAAACAAGTTAAATGAAAGGTGGATACTCAACAGCAATACTATCGCATATTTTGTTTCATCCAACCAGAATGTACCAATTATTTTAAGAGAGAAAAGAAGATGAAAATTCAATTTCAAATTCAAATAAATCAGACATCATATAATACCTTCACCTGTTGTTCAGAATATCTCAAATGTGTACTATTTGGATTGCTTGAAGTTCTACCACATATAGCATATCACTTTACGTTAGGTGCATGATTGCATGGCTAATATGCAGTGTTAATAACCACCACAATAGTTGCTTGTTTTAGACATGCATGTCTCTACAAAGCTAAAACACTTTCTAATAAAACAGAGTTAGCATAGCTGCATGAACAGAGAAAAAAGAGAGAAATGACTGTGCAAAACGAAGTTTTTAAGTATATGATTAATTTTGACGCAATTTCTATTTATGGACAGTGTTAGATGATTGCAAAATACAACATTAACGTAGTCAAAGGTCAGAGCATGTACCCGAGCCCGTTGGCCCCATGACAAGAATATTGCTTTTCTCAAGCTCTACCATGTCAGTGTCAGTCGTGCAAGAATCGCTCTCGCTACAATCTGAAGCAGACCTGCAGCCCACATGATCTGTTCAATTTACCACCTGATGCTACACAGCTCTCAGAAAACTGATGTTTACACAAAAACCTACCTGCTGGTGAGTGACTCACAATAGATCCTTTTATAGTGATTATAAACTGCTACTGACAACACCTGCATTAAGAGAGAAAAACAGGGTTATTAAACAATCTGAAAAATAGCCTAGGGTCACTAAAATGGTAGGAGAACAAATATGAAGTAATACAACTTGCTGCCTGTGTGGTGATCCACATCGCATAAAACGCTTAGGGATACATGGTGAAACTTTAGAAACTTTGACAATCAATATGCACAGAAGTATTAACATTTGATACATGCAGATGGGTGTTAGTAGATTAGCCATCACAGATACTTTCAAATGACTATATTCTAAACAAATTCCAGAGATATTAATGGGTCAAACACACGTAT
Organism: Miscanthus lutarioriparius; assembly: GCA_904845875.1. Classification (NCBI taxonomy): domain Eukaryota; kingdom Viridiplantae; phylum Streptophyta; class Magnoliopsida; order Poales; family Poaceae; genus Miscanthus; species Miscanthus lutarioriparius. Next base: position 126,773,855 of record CAJGYO010000007.1, on the reverse strand, counting down.
TGGACCTGAGTAGATACCAAACAGATAACTCCAATCAGATAAAAACAGATACAAAATCTCCGAGAGGTTTAGTATTTACCTTCTTGGCTCGCTGCTGGCCGATGACAAACTTGTCGAGCCCACGGCAAATCTCCTTGGGCGTGGGAAACCGTCGTCCCAGGTTAGAACCGCCCCAACCCCCGCTTTCCCCGGCCCCGTCCTTCCCATCAAAGCCTTCCCCACCGGGGGCCGCAACCCTAACCACGTCAATCCTCCCGACGGCACCCGCACCGGCGGGCGCGACAGGGGCTTCTCCGGGCTGGCGCCAGATCTCTGGGGGCTCCCCACCGTCCGAGCCGCCGGCCCTGTGGTCGGCGACGGCGTCCAGGACAGGAGCGGCGGCGCGGGGAACGTGGCTCTGCTCCTGCTGCTGCTGCTGCTGCTGGCGCCGGAAGAGGGTCCAAGGTCGGCGAAGGGCGCCAGGGTTGTTGCCGCCCTGCTGCTTCTGCTCCGCGACGAGGCCTGCGTGGATGCGGCGCGCGGCGGAGAGCGCGGCAACCGCGGCACGGGAGCGGACGGCGGCTGACATGGAAGAGTGGGTTGGGGGTTTCGTGCGGGGAAGGGGGTGGAGTCTGGAGTGGAATGAATGAATCGAATGGAATCAGCCCCCGTAGGGGGAGAAAATCGGATTTTGCCCTTACGGGGAGTGGGCTTTGCCCAAATACCATTAAGATTTTGTTTAGTAGAGCTTTTTTTATTAGTGAAGTTATTTTTTTTTTTTTTAGTCCACGAACAGTTTCATCGGTGAAGATAAAGTGGTTTTGATAAATCGTTTGGCAAAATGGAGCTTTCCTGTGAGACCATGTTTTTAGGGGTATGAAGGAGGAGCCGGAGAAGCCACTTTTTTCTCCATCCTACCCCAAATCATTGTGAGAGCATGTTTTTAGGGGCTTCACCAGTGAAGCTATTTCACTTTACCCCGTTTGGCAGAAAATGGCTCCAAACGGCTCCTAAAGCCGGTGAGAAGCCCTGCCAAACGGGGCCTAATTTTGTGGGCTTCGCTGAAATGCCTTTATGAACCGAGGCCAACACGCTATAATGTCATTTCTAGGTTTAAGTCGACTTTAAAAAAATTTGAGCCAAAATTTTAGCCTTCAGTGACCATTTTTCCCCTGAGGTCGCTGACCTATTCCCTGCGCTATCATCTCTCCCCCTCTCGCTGATCTCTCGTTGGAGTGAAAGGCAGAGCACCGCCCCCACCCCTCAGGTGCCCCCGGCCAAGTCTCTCGCCATGCCATTCATTCCCCCAAGACACTCCCCCGCCTGGCGGAAGGCTAACCTCATTGCACCGCCTAGAGCAGGTCCCCGCTCTCCCCGTCGCTGGATCTGCGACCGCTACTCCTGGCCGTCCGGGTGCTCTTCCCAGCGGCGGCGGCCCAACAAATACCGCCCGTCCGCCAGTCAGCTGTCGCCTCGACCATGCGTCACCGAACCCAGCGCCCTCCTGCGTCTCACCAAAGGCTATGGGTGAGGGTTCGTCTAGTTCGTTGTTCATCTCAACAGGTGTCGTTTCTCTGTATCCACTTGGCCCTAGTGGGATCCCCTGATTCCATGTCTAGAATGTGGTGACAAATTAGTGGAATGCAAATCCTGGAAGAACAACAACAGAATTTTCTTCAAATGTGTAAACTATAATGAATTTGTGAGTATATATTGCTCTGTTGTTTATTGTCATATAGAAGTGGATGAACTATGTACTATGTCAAGGTTTGGATAAATAAACTGTGTTATTTATTGTCATTTCCACAGCCAGTGAAGAAATGTCCATTCTTTAAGTGGTTGGAAGAGTACAAGAAAGTAGTCGCAAAGAAGCTTAAAGAAGATTTGGTAGCTGCAGTGCCATTAGAAGGTCATGGTGAAACTAAATGTCAAAAAGAAATGAAGCTTAAAAGCAGGATTTTTTATGAAGACAGGATCTATCTCAAGATGGACAAGCTTATCGATCTGGTCCAGCTGTTGGTGGTGCTCTGTTTAGTCGTGACTGTCTTAGTTCTTTTAGGTGTGGTAGTGTTTATTAGCAAGTGAAGCAAGATTGTGTTGTAGAACTATGTTGTATCAGTACTGATTAGTTAGCTTTTGCAGTTAGTCATATCTGTTGTCAAAACAAGCCCTGGCTATGGTAATAAAATGTCATATCGATAATTTTTTCTTTGCAATATGAATTATCATGGATCTTTACCTAAAAAAGCTACAAGTTGCTGGGTAGTTGAATTGCTGCTAAAATTTCCCTCTTCAGCTCCTCTCTTTTGATTTTCCCTGTCGTAGTCACTGGAAATGGCTACCTCCACTGTAAGACCTTGGCATCTTAAATCTGTTACACAAAAAGAAAATTTTGAGAACGGTGATGGTAGCTCCATTGGTAAGAAATATTTGCACTCAAACGGATGCGCATTTAGTTTCCAAATGCTAATATGTTTTCATCAGAAGACCACCTGCTCAGTTTTTTCGTCATGCAGTGCTCATGAAGGGTCTGAGGAGACACTTCCTTGCTTTTGCCTTGGTGCTTAGTTCTTGCATCAACCCACTTCCAGCCACCCTTGATGCTAACACAAGCAATAACTTTCTCCCCGAGATATGTAGAGTTTGGACTGCTTATGGAAAAAGTACCAGCATTCTGTCAACTACTCATACACTCATACAACAGAGACATGCATTCTGTCAACTACTCATACACAGTTACTATACAACTCATACACATTCTGTCAACTAATCATGCATTAACACTTTATCAGAATGCAAGTACAACAGAGACATTACTTGATAGCTCAACTAACCAAAATCAAAGTAGATTTCATAAAGGACCAATAACATTACATAAAGGTTCATAAAGGTTCACACAATACCAGCTCATTACATAGGCAGCTCATTACAGTAGAGTTTTTTAAATACCAACTCATTGAAGTAGAGTTTTTCAAAAGACAGCTCATTATATAGGCAGCTCATTACATAGGCAGCTCATTACAGTAGGGTTTTTCAAAAGCCAGCTCATTATATGTTCACATCTCAATTCGTCTTCAACTTTCTTGGAATCAACTTCTTCGCTATTCCCTTCTTTGGTTTTGGTGAAGTTGTAGCCTGCTTGTTTGGCGATAAATGTAGTACCTTCTTTGGTTTTGCTGAAGTTGTAGGCTGCTTATTTAGCAATGTACTTGGCCCTTCTCCAAATAGTACAGCTAGTCGGCTGCAACATGAATGGATTGTTGACAAAAGATGAAATAATTCATGAAAGAGTAAGTTCAGCTTTCTGGAAACATGAAATACCTTTTGGTCAACATTTCTGGACTTGTTGACAAAAGATTGGCCTTAGCTGTGGCAACTTGTTCAGCTTGGATGACAACATCTTGAGACTGTCTGACAAACATTTTCTGGCAAAGACAAGAAAGAGTAGTATCGGTATACACAACCCAATTCTCGATATGTCATGAGACGATGTCGGCTGTGCATAAAGACATTCTCACTGTCTGACACCATTATCTTGATCTGAGATTTTTTTCAATGACTTTTTTACCATTCTTCCCATACTTTGTTGTATTTGTCCTAGGCTTCCTTTTCCTGCAAGTTAGAACAATTTAGGCACTTGTAGCTTGTTTGTCCCATTTAGTAGATGTAAGTTACAAAACTAAAGAAATCAGTACCTTTTCTTTGTCCCATTTAGCCGGCACTTGTAGCTTGTTTCTCCATGACCCAATTCTCCACACCCCTTGCACATTCTTTTCCCTTTTACCAATTGACTTTTAGGTTTAGCAGCTTGCATAGCCTCCTCTTCAGTAGCTTTATCAGCCTCCTTGGCAGCCTCCTTGGCAGCCTTTTTCCCTTTTTCACCACTTCCTCCCTCAAGGCATCCTTTTATCCTCAGCTTCCTATACCTTCCAGCATCCTTTTTGTCTAATGGTGCCCCAACTGTAAATGGAAGCGGCACATGTGGCCACTGAGTTTTATCTAGGAGTGGCTCTATTAATCTCTTATAGGCATTCCTGAATTTTTCCACTGAATAGTATTCATGGACAAATCCCTCAAGATCCACATCCACAGTTTGTTGGGCTGTAATCAAAGCCAAAGCATACTGACAGGGCTTACCAGTGTGTTGCCACTCAAGGCATGTGCACTCATGGAGATAAGTCTTCACTACATGCCTGTTATGGATGCTATTAATTTCCCATATCTCTGCAGCCACACTATCAGAGGTGATAACTGTTAAGTGACCCAAGCATCTGGTTCTCATTTTCAGCTGACGTATGACTGTAGGTAAAATTCTCCCATTAAGCTTTTGTCCAATCCGCCTTCTCTTCCTCCACAATACCATTAGCATCTCCCTAATTTTATCAGCAAGCTCAACTATAGGAAGGTCCTTCCAGTCCTTGATCCAATTATTAAAACATTCAGCAAGGTTGTTGGTTATATAATCACACTTGATTTCAGGGTTAAATGCACTTCTCATCCACAATAATTTATGATGATTGTCAAGCCATTCCATCACTTGATCACTAGCCTCTCTAACAAATTTGAAGAAATATTGAAATACTTCAACTCTATATGCTCGAGCTGCAGGATACATCTTCGAAAAATCATCACCCCAAACTTTTTAATGAAATTATGCATAAGATGCCTAAAACACTCTCTATGTTCAGCATGAGGAAACACATTTTAACATCTTTCTCTAGACCTTTGCATGCATCAGTGCAAATAGCAAGAACAGGTAGGTCTCCTATGGCCTTATGCAAGTGAGTCATAAACCATTCCCAATTTTATGTTGTCTCACCATCTATGAAGCCAAATGCAACAGGATACATCCAATTGTGTCCATCTAGAGTAGTGGCTGCTGCTAAGTGTCCACACCATCTACCATTCAATGCAGTGGAGTCTATACTAAGGTAAGGCCTACATCCCTCTAGAAAACCCTCAATACAAGGACTTAAAGCACAAAAGAACATGTGAAAGTGTACCTTGCCATCAACCATCTTGTTGTCAATCTCAATGACACTGTTTGGTGAGTGCTTCAGAACCCCTGCTCTCTAATTGTACAGCATTTGGAAGCTTTCCTCCTAGCTACCAAACAACTCTTTCATTGCAATCTGCCTCCCCTTCCAAACGGTGTCATAGTGAATCTCACATTTGTGGTCGTCTTGCAGCTGCTTCTTCAATTCTTTTGTGCCCATATTTGGGTCCTTCCTGAGGTGCTTGATACCCCTTGAAGCAACCCAGGCAGCAGTGGGTGTAGTAGTAAGTCTCCTCGCATGGGATGAACAATTATGTTGATCAATCAGAGCTGTAACCTGCATTGTTACAGAAATTAGAACATTGCAATGACTCAAAAAAAGAAGTCATATTCATATAACAAAAAAAATTCTTTATACCATAACATTTTTTGAATGACGTTGTTTTCAACCATTAATATGCCAAGGGCAATCTGGTGCCATGCACTTCCCAATAAACCTCTTTGTGTCTGTTTTCACAGTGTGTAGTGCAAACTCTTTATTAATGGCAAACTGCCTCACTGCCAATCTAAACTCAACCATGTTGGGGTACACAGTGCCAATATCCATGCATGGTTTGTTAGGGTCATACACAATCACCCTCTCCTCCGGTATTGCATCATCAACAGGGATAGCTGCACCACTAGTGTCAACACCAGGGACTGTACTACCATTGTTTGCGGTTGCCTGATCCTCATTTGAAGTACCATCAGCACCACCCTAGCCATGATCATCATTGGTTCTCAGGCCCAGCAAACGATACAGCTCATCCTCATCGATAATTTCTAACATTCCTTTCCCTTCATCATCTTGCCTTTCCTCAATCCGTAATTCACCCCAATTAATGACATGTCCCCGTGGTTGTTCTAGAATGCCACCATCTACAAGCACTAAACTAAGCTCAGGCTCCGCATCGAGCCTAAAAACACAACCATTACAGAGTTAGAACACTACACGCATACGAGATCCACGCATACCATACAACAAAGAGTAAATAATGATGCATACCCGGTGACTACATCACTCCGATTGTAATCCATAGCACAAGCACATAAGAGAGTCACTGTTTCCTACTCCTGTAAAACCCTAAGTTAACACTATACCCATTGAATCCACAAATCAATCCTGAATAAGGGCGCCTTGAAGCCTCACCTTAGTTTTGCAAGGTTGGCCTGGTGACGCGCGGTCGGGCGACGGTAGCCTGGCACGGACGGGCGGCTTGGCTGGGCTGCCTTCGCCTGGGGAAGAGCGCCTAGACGGCCAGGAGCAGCAGCCGCAGATCCAGCGACGGGGAGAGCGGGGACCTGCTCTAGGCGGCGCCAGCGGGCTAGCCTTCCCCTGGGGTAGGGAGCGTCTTGGGGGCGGATGGCGGCGGCGAGGCTCGGCTCGGGGGCGTGGCGCTCTGCCTTTCACTCCAGCGAGTGAACATCGAGAGGGGGAGAGATGACAACGCAGGGAATAGGTCAGCGACCTTAGGGGCAAAATGGTCACTGAAGACTAAAATTTTGGCTCAATTTTTTTTAAGTGGCATTATAGCGTGTTGGCCTCGTTTCATAAAGGCATTTCAGCGAAGCCCATAAAATTGATGGCATTTGGGCGAAGCCCACTCCCCGTAAGGGCAAAATCCCGATTTTCTCCCGTAGGGGAAATATCTGTGGATTTTTCATTTTTGGACTCGAAGCTTGGGTTGCCCAACTGGTTCCTGGACTGTAGCGGTCCGTGTCAACGGTTTACGAGGGAGAGGGTTGTTTGGCAGGGCTCTGGCCGGCAGCACTGGCGTCTGACGTCCCAGTCCATCCGGACGCAGCTTCCATGTCTATGCCCGACGCAGCGAGGGCACCATCTTCATCTTCCTCCGGACGCGGCGTCCATCCCCGATGAAGTTCCCTTTGGTCGTGCCCGAAGTAGACCGCGAACATAGCGATGGTGTAGGCCAGCAGGCTGTTGAGCAGCACACGATGAGGACCCAATCCACGACCGTGAACGCCAGCGCGAATGTGACCCTACGCGTCCTCCGCTAGAGCGTTGCTGCCAGCTTACGTGTCGACGCCATCATGGATCCTGCGCTAGCTCTTTTTCAGGCTCGACAACCCTACATCTAGATCTACCTTTGTAACACATAGATAAAACAATTGCAACATACATCTGAAACATTTAAAACATGCACTTGTAACATAGTCATTGCAACATATATGTAATATCCAGATATAACAATTATAACATATGTCTCAAACAGATAAAACATTTCGAACAAGCTCTTGCAACGTACGTGTATAGTCATTTTAGCATGTGCAACATCTGGATCTACCTTTGCAACATCCATACGAAACACTTGTAACATACATACATCTAAAACACCTGAAACATATGTTCGCAACACACGTTTTCAGATGTGGGCGGCGCGGCAAAACTGACGCGGTGGAGATGGGCGCGACAGCGGATGGTGGCACCTGACGCGGTGGAGACGGATGGATGCGCCCCAATGTGGTGCAGACGGATGGAGCAGCTATGGTGGGCGGAACAAGTGCGGCGAGGTTGAGGCATCATATCCAAGCGAGCAGGAGCAGAGGACGTGGGCAGATGGAGACCCGTGGCGGTTAGGCGCGGCGTGGGCAGGGCGATGGCGCGTGGCGTGGGAGTGAGCGAGCGACGCGGGCGGGAGTGAGTTGAGCGAGGCATCCGGACGGACAGACGCCCTACAGGGAGCATTAGTAGGGCTTGGCTTCTCAAAAAATAGCTCCCTTTGGCTCGTGTGAAGAAGTGGCTCCTCTGAAGGAGTTGAAGCCATTCTGAAAAGAAAATGTTTGGCAAAATGACTCATGTTTTCTGGAATAGATGGAAGATGGTAAATGTCTATAATACCTCACTTATTATTTTTATTCGGTGTAGATCTAGTTGAATCCAACCTTAAAAAATTGGTTTTACATTTTTTTTATACTTATGTGATTTATTACGTATTTTACAAGTACAAGGCGATTTGATCAATTTTAGGAGAAGCTAACCATTGCTTTTGCATTGGGAACCTATTTTTTCTCCTATTCTTGGTACAGATCCTCCTCTTTCTTTAGTTACAACAGGCACTGCTACCAAGAATAGAAGAGAAGATAGATTCCCAATGCAGCAAGTTGTTTTTGCATTGGAACCCTGGCATTGGGACCCTATCTTTTCTCCTATTCTTGGTAGCAAATCCTCCTCTTTCTTTACTTACAACAAGCACGCAGGAAATGGGGCAGCATCACTATGATGCGCTTGAACCAGTGATGGAGGACAACCGCATCCTTTCGCGCCCTGACGAAGGAGGTGCCAAGAGAAGCTCGTTTTTGTGGCTTCGTTGGCGGAGTAGAAAAAAGACACCGGCTCTTTTGGGCTTCACCGGCGGAGCTGTTCTTCCGTTTACCCGTTTAGCAGGGCTTCAGGCAGAGCTAGAGCCGGAGCAGCTCGCGGAGCCCTGCCAAATGGTCTATGAATGACTGAAGGGTAGGAGTGTTGAATGGTATTATGGTAGCTTGTAGGAGTAATACTCCTATTAAATTGTGGTCATTAGATTATTGGCATGACAGAACTATCAACAACTTGGTACAAAGTTTGGAAAATAATTCTTCTAACTTTTGACTTACACAAGAGACACACAACCAACAAAAGAAGAACCACACACGTATTAGTGACTATCAATCCAAAGAGTAGAACGTCACTCATGTACCCAGTAGAATATATCCTTAGCTCGGGTACCAAACACCCCGAAGCCGTCACAACTCAATCATGTGAGCCTGGCTTCTAGGGGATAGCCATATATAAAGTTAGTGAGCAATCAAAAATATAACCTATAAAGGAGTTGAGAAGATTTTCTTTTCAAAAACATGATCATTCCTACATAACTAAAGTGACCAATAAGTAATGGCTGCTCCTAACAGCAATAAAGGTTTGAACTCCCTCTTTGCCATGTCCCAAATATGTGTGACATATTTTTTTTGTTATCGACACCTGAAGTCACCTGAATTATTAACCAAATTTATCAGGCAAAACGACAATAAGAAACCAAGTGCCTAATTGTCTCTTTTTTTATACAAAAGCAGCAAGTTCTGTTTCCACCCATTATGCTTATCTAGGTTATCTTTAGTGAGCACTACTGTCCTACGGAGGTACATAATTTTTTTAAGGAAACTTTTAACTCCCATAAGCACGTGTTTAAATTTGGAACTTCTGCGTGAATAAGGGCTTGATAATTTGATTTCTATCTGTTAGAAGATTGCTTACCGAAGAAATCATAATAGATCATCATGCTACCTTTTGCACTAATAGTTTTTTGCTTGCAAAAATCATTGGGTTCATCAGTTGCAAGTTTACGTTCTAGTTTTAATTCTTCTAGCTACATAGCGCAATTAGATTTCGAAAAGAAAATAAAAAATATTTGACTGTACTGTTAACAATGACGTGCATGTAAGCATTGAAAGGATATTAAAAAATTCGTGCATCTAAGCATTACAAAAAATGGATGAAAATTTTATTTAAAAAGACAGCACCAGAGCTAGCACCTAGACATTTTATCTAGGCTTTTTTTCCACGTAGATATGTTTTTAACTTACGTATGTATGAAAATAGGACAAAATTATAGATGGAGAAAAAATGAATTGTGCATGATAATATTATTTTTTTGTTCTATAATATGCTAGATTTCCTTTATTTAGCATTCCATTCCATTACTCTAATTGTCCATAGAAAGCATAAATACCGGCCTAGGAACTAGGCAGGGCCTACCGCGCCTATCACTTTAGGGCTTGTTCGGTTAGCAGGATTTCAACTAGGAATCAATCCAGCTCATCAAAGATTATACAAATTAGAGAAAGAATAGCAGACCCAGTGCCGGAGGCTCCCACATGAGTGGGGTCTGGGGAAGGGAAAAAATAAAATCTGCGGAGAGGCTGCTTCGAATCCGCGACCTGGTGACTTAGTGAGACAACTCTCACCAAAAAATCCGGCCAGGAATTATTCCAGGGCACCATTCCATGGGAACCAAACATGCCCTTAGCGATTTTTTTTTATCATTGTAGTATATTGACTGCACACTTGACGATCTAAGAAGATTTAATATGAATTATAAAGCAAAGCGTGATGTACCAATAATCAGAAAGTTTTTTTGAAATAAAAGGCAGGAGCTCTGCCGTTCAATTAAAACGAAAGAATGTAATAATGTACAAGAAGGTTAGCCAACCGAGTAGCCAAAATGACACCCGAGGGGCTAACCACTCCACGCGACGCGATTGAGCACAAACACGACACATTGCCATGGATCATCGTTGCTGAGCATGGAAGCAAAGTTGCCAGCAGCTTGGACTTCCCATGGCAGGCCACCCACCCACCTCCCGACGGGTCCAACGGAACGACCGCCACCGGTCATCGTTGCCAAGCTCAACCAACGAAGAGCAGCTCCGATTTCCAGTGGCGAACCCATGCCTCGCATCGAGGCCGCGGTGATAATCCAGATGCGATGCCTTCAGGAAGGGAGCGACGTCGATGGCGCCACCGTCGCACGTCCAAAGTGGACCGGGTTTTCACCGTTGGATGACATGCTAGAGGGGAAACACGACGCCCCCAACAGGGAAGCGGTGCCCAATGGCGTCGCCGTCGCCAAGGCTTTCGCCCAAGAACCCTCAAGCACGAACGCCGGGTCGCGAAGCCGGACCCCCCGCCAGCCTTCACCGCCATCGTCGCTGTCCCGCCGCCCCACGGAAGCCCCTTCAGAGGGGCATCGACGCGCCGGCTGCACGCAGCAGCCGCACAGCTGCGTCGGCCGTCACCCCCTCCGTCCGGGCCACGCATAGCCGGACCTGGCTCCGTCGCTCGCGTCCCAGTGCCGCACGACGAGGCCGTCACTGACCATCTTCGTCGCCCCAGGCACCCACCGATGTCGCAGCCGACCTTGCCGCTAGCCGCCATTCTGGCGTGTGCCCACCATCTCGGCGCCGCCCCGCCTCGGGACCGCGGGATCCGGACACCAGCCCGAACCCGCGCGCCCCATGCCGCCGCCCGCCTCTCGTCTTGACCACAACCGCGAGCACCGCCCTTGCCGCGCCCCTGAAGCCTAATCTGTCCACACAGTCCAGATTCGGCCTCCAGGCACCGGATCGACCTCCGTGGCCCGGACCGACGGCCCCCAAAGATCGCGCCCGTCGTTGTCAAGAGAGGAGGGAACGCGAGAGGAGAAGAGAGAGCTTCGCCGTCCCTGCGCCCAAAGACGGCACCACCAAGCGCCGCCATAGCCAGACAGCCCGCCCCACAGAGCTCCACGCACTCACGCATGAGGAGGGGCATCGACTCTTCCGCACGCGCGCCAAGAAAAGAAAAAGCCCACCACTGCCATCCCCCCACCGGGTGGCCATGCCGTGACCCTACTCTCGGCGGCGGCGTGGGGAGGGGCTGATAGGGTTTGGGTGGGGGTGGGGGGGTGGGGGGGGAGGAGCACGAGCCGCTCACGGGGGGGCGGCGACGGGGAGGGCAATAATCAGAAAGTGACATCGGGATTAGATAAATCATCATTTACATCAATGATCTGATCTAAACAAGTAATATAACACCTATTATTTATTCAAAGTTGTTATTTACATGAACTAGCCACCCTTTATTCTCTCATTTTTACTACACCTCGGAACATGGTGTGCTCGTCATGAAGCTGGTCCTTCAGTGATCTTGTTATGCTTCTCATCTTTTGGTCTGCAGGTTGAGCTTTGGAATTCGATACTGATCTGGTTGCAGGTTGAGCTTTTGAATTCGATACTGATCTGGTTGCTCTCAAGCTGTACTTTGAGCCTGCCACAGGGGCAAAAAAAAAAATAGTACATAAGGAGTGCGCTGAATGAAACAATTGCTGATCTTAGTAAAAAAGGCGTACCCAGTGCAGAGAGCTTCCGCTCTGTGCAGGGTCTGGGGAAGGGTGTCAGTGGCAAGCCTTACCCTCGCCTGTGCAATACGAGGAGACCGCGACTCGAACCCGGGACCTTCCGGTCACAGGCGGTAAGACTCTACCGCTTGCACCAGGCCCGCCTTTCTAATTGCTGATCTTAGTAAGCGATCTAATATTCTAATATTCTTGACTTTTACATCAACTGAAACCCAAAAACAATACTGAAAAACAGTGCTAATCATTTCTGGTCTAAAAATGTACAAAAATTGGATGTGAGCGATCTAAAATGTTGGACAAACTGCCATTTCCATCTGGGTATCTGTCAATCAAGTCAGCTGATGCATTTTGTTAACAACCTAGAGGGAATCGAGAAGGACAGCAAGGGATTCAGAAGAGACATAGCTAGGCAAGAGAAGATTAAATTTCTGAAGAAGAAGGTAATTGGTTACAAAACTTGTCTGCTCTCCTGAACGGACTCAGGCACACATATATCTGAGGCCAAAGCCTCACACGCACACGGCCTAGCCACGAACCTAATCTGGGCCTGCCACACAAGTAGTGGACAAGGATACACGACTGCTGCTCCAGCCTAGCCTCCGGAGTACCGACATATTTCCTCCAGATCGATAAGGTCATCCACATGAAACAACACCTAAAACTATAAGGCTAACTCGGGTAAAATATCATATTAAAACGAAAACAGGAAAGTACAGTCTTTAACACTCCAGGCACAACTTCCTCTAAGAACACAAAACACCATCAAATGCTCCAACAACCAACACATTTGTGTCAGCATCAACAACTAGACTAACGATGAAACCACATTACGAATTTTGCCTCCACCTACACTACACCATTGCATGGTTATACACTACCATGGTTTTTTAATCACTAACAATGAAGCCATGCCATTTTTTTTTTCTGCACCTGACCTATTGTGTGGCATTGATCCAAACCTCTGCCACAGTCGACGATATACACATTGTAAGCTAGATAATATAGCAGTCAAGCAAACTATGCACATCAGCAAAAATCATAAAAAAAGAGAGAAGGAACTAACACAAAACACAATGCAAAACATCATGAACTGGATAAGAGACACCAATAGTACATAAAGAACAAAGAAGCAAACCTCGCATCGCTCCTTTTGGTCATAATATGCATCCTTCAACTGAGGGAAAACAGGAGGCCATATCAACATCAGGGGACGGACACTGACCAACTCTTTATCCTCTGGTGTCAGCTCATACACCTTCTCTGCTTGCCTGCTTGTAATATCCAAGAATACAATAGTACCAAATATCTCCAAGAGCACAAACTCCGCGTTGTCCCCAACAGCACATAATTTAACACCAGCACTAGGTCCATCCACAGATGGCCACCTTGCCGTATCCAGATTAGCGCACACCTGACGCAAAGAAACAGAATCCACTAGGGACCAGCTGCCTGGATCATTGGCGCCCATCCTGTGGTGGAAGATGAGAAGCTGAGACTCTTTAACATAGATCAGAAAGATTCCAGAACTACCTCCCCTGGAAAGCATGATGCAACCACCGGGCTTGTTCTCCACCCCATTGGGGAGCTCCATGACTGAGATACTTGAGGATGGAAAATCACACACAAGGATCCTGTTGGTTGTGGACAACATATAGAAGTTGGCGCTATCGAAGAGCATAACCCTTGATTTGGGTGGCAATAAAGCGAGCTGCGCGGCTGCCGAGGCTTTGACAACCCAGTTGATGTCGTGCAACTCGTACAAGTACACGGTGGTCTGCAGCTCGCTAAACCCCATCACCACGCAGAAGTAGGAGCGGCCGTCGCCATCGTCGCGAAGGAACTCACCGTAGTGGTAGATGAGGCACTCCTCGTCGTTGTTGAGCTGGATCGGCGGCGGTGGCGGGGGTGGCGGAACCACGGTGGTGTCCCCGCCCGGGGACAGCGGGCGGCAGACCTGGTGCGTGGAGTCGTGGCGGTCGTCGAAGGTGGTGACGAGGAGGCGGCCACCGCGGCTATCGTAGACGGCAGCCGAGGATCCCTTGAAGGCGTCGAAGAAGGAGCCGGCGCGGCGGGCGGCAGCGGCGAGCTCCGGGACCGGACGGATCGGGAGGAACCGCAGGCGCGGGGCGGGGCCCGCCGAGGTGGAGAGGTAGGCGCCGAGGAGACGGGGCGGGTGGAGGTCACGGAATCGGCGGAGAAAGGCCGGGTCGGAGGCGTGGCGGAGCCAGCGCCGGCAGACGAGAGCGGCACGGAGGAGGCTGGTGGGGAGGCCGAGGCGTACGAGGATCTCGCGCAGGAGGTCGTCGTCGCCGAGCACCATGGAAATGGCTGCCGCCGCAGCCACAGCAGCGGCGACAGGCGGCGGCTGCGGCGGCCTCTCGATTTCCATTTCCGTGCGGCGACGGGTTTGGGAATTTCGGGTGGACCGGCTACCCCAGGCTCAGGTACGAAGGGGAATTGAAAGGGACAATAGTCGCTTCAGGTGGCTGACACAACCGCACCGCGCACCAACAAACAGCCATTGCAGGTAAACACCTCAAATATTCCTTCCGTTATTTTACACATGTCGTCAAATAAGTATTTCTAAGTTTAACTGTCAGTTTAAAAAAATCTACTCCATCCGTCCTAAATGATAAGTTATTTTATTTTAACTTTCTTGAGAGCTAAAGCATCTCAAGCTTAACTAAATTTATATAATAAAATAATAACATTTATGATATCAAATAAGTGTTATTAGATTCTTTATTAATTATGTTTTCATAATATACTTATTTGATGTCATAAGTCTTTGTAATTCTCTATAATTTTGGTCAAAGTTAAGATGATTTGACTCTCCAAAAAAGTTAGAACGACTTATAATTTGAGACGGAGGGAGTATATACTTTTAGAATATGTAAATTACTCCTTCCATCCTAAATTATAAGTCATTCCAAGAATCTTGGAGGGTCAAAGCATCTCAAGTTTGACCAAAATCAAAGATTTATGACATCAAATAAATATACTATGAAAGTATAATTAATGAAGAGCCTAATGATACTTAGTTGATATCATAAATGTTATTATCTTATCATATAAATTTGATTAAACTTGAGATGTTTTGACTCTCAAGATTCTTGGAATGACTTATAATTTGAGATGGAGGGAGTACATAGTATCATAATATTTTTCATAGTAAATCTAAAAATATAAAGCTTATCTTGTTTTTTAAGGCCAAATCTTATGTTGGTAACCTACACTGACTTTTTAAAGTTATGGTTAAAGCTAGAAATGTTAGAATTGGTACAAAACTAACACAATATATAGAAACGGTAGTACCAGTGTCCGGACGTCCAAACGGACGCCTGCGTCCAGAAGCCCGTGCTTGCACTCCGTTTGACGTGCCCCATGTGGGGGCCCGTGCCGCCAGAACATCACCAACATTGAGAAGAAGGGGAGGGACGACATAGGCGTCGTATCGGATGCCCAACCGACGCCGGGACGAGAAGACACCGAGGCGAGGCAGCAGAAGACGAGGAGAAAGATGCAATACCTAATCTACCTTTGAAATATCTACATGTAACACTTGCACACATACGTCTGAAGACAGATGAAACACTTAAAATATGCGTCCGAAACACTTGCAAAAACAACTAAAAATAAAGCACTTGAAACCATTATAAACATACACAACATTCAGATAAAACACTTGCAACAACATCCAGATAAACGCACCTGTAACATACATGTGAAAAAAACAGATGAAACATTGGGAATAAGCTTGCAACATACGTGAACAATCATTGCAACATATGCAACATTCCGATATACTTTTGCAACATACCTGTATAACATATGAAACACATGAAACATTTGTTTTGCAACATGGAGGAGACCATGGCCGGTCGATTCCAGCTGTCGGGATTGGAGCCGGCGGCGAGCGGTGGCACGCGAGCACCACCACCACCAGTGGCGTGCGAGCACCATCACCACCAGCGCCAGGCTTGGCTCGGCCGACCGATTGGCGCGCGCGACAGGCAAAGCGAGCACCACCAGCACTAATGTCAGCGGCGACGTGCGAGCACTGAGCACCACCGGTGCCACCAGCACCGGCCTTGGCTCGGCCGGGCAGGTGGAGCACGTCGTGGCAGTGCGAGCACGGCAACGCGGTCGTGGTGGAGCACACTGCGCGTGGTGCGGGCGCGGCTGCAATTCGAGAGTGGGTTCGAGAATGGTTGCGGACGTGGCTGCGTTTCGAGAGGAAAGTGAGAGCAGAGATTTTTTTAGGAACGCAAGATAGGTGTGACCTTGGCCGTTCGGGCGGACATCGAGGCCCACCAACGCCCACCAACGCAAGCCTCCGAAGGAACAGACGTCCTACCCATAACATTTTCAATATAAAAAAACACAAAATGTAGAAATTTCAAGCATTCCGAGTTTAGTAATATTTTTACAACTTAATGCTGCCGAATGTCTTCCGTTGGGAATTAAAAGGCGCACTCAATTTGGATTAGGAGCAAAATGAGCATGTATTGGGATCAAAGTAGTAGATATTTCAATTGATCACCCGAATTAGGGGATGAGAATTACTTGAAAGGAGATTCATCACTGATGAATTTAGACGTACACGCATTGGTGGCGACGGGTGAGAGCACGAGGCAATAGGAAAAATCGCCGCCGCCCGCAAGTGGCAGTAGGATTTCGGGAGATAGGCAATTTTATTTATGGAGACAAAAAAACTTGACATTGTCTCAAAAATGTAAACTTAAAAGATCGTACATTCATCTACCGAGGCACTTTGAAAATAGCCCTTAAGAGGCCTACCACTTTTAATTGAGGCAAGCCCACCGGTGCAACTCAGCTCGTTTAAGAAACCCTATAATACTAGTGAGTTCCCCGCGCATTGCGCGGGTAGGAGCGAGTATAGCTAGCAACCTATATATCTTAGCTATTGACATTCAAAAAGATGATAAAAGGTTTAAACTACATGGTTACTGAAGCACAAACAGAAGGATGGAAGTTGGACAGCTTCGGACCAAACCCAAAGTTTCGCACGTGGGCACTGGACAGAGATCTAAGCGAAGCCTTGAAATGGTATCTTGTACTCAATCCAAGACGTTTGACTTTTTTGACATCAAGTTTGATCACTCGTCTTATTCAAAAATTTATGTAAAATATCACTTATTTCGTCGTGGTTTGGTTTATTAATAAAAATTCTTCAAGAATGACTTAAATTTGACTATATTTACACAAATTTTTTGAATAAGACGAGTGGTCAAACTTGGGGCCAAAAAAGTTAAACGTCTTACAATTTGAGATCGAAGAAGTATATAGGTGATTTCAGGCTGGCATCTTGCCGTCACTCGCTGATTGAACAGTAAAAGGCGAAGCAGTCTTTGCATTCTTGGAAGAGCACTTGTAAAGGAGTGAAAAGTTCAGTGACCCACGACATATTGTGAGGTGCCAAAGCAATTATAAATGCGAAAAAGTTCCATGGTTGAGCACTAAACTGTGTGGCGATGTAAGGTAGCACACTGCATGAAGATTATGTTTATCCAAACTGACTGAACTGAATAGCATGAGGGATCAGATTGCTGTACAATCAGCGTAATTAGAAATGAATACTGCCAGGAGGACAGTAATTCAAATGAGAAATGTGGTACTTCCCAAAAAAAAAAGGTACATTTAGGTAAACGATAGATGAAGAATACGTCAATTTAGCAAGCAAACGTAAAACATTAGGCACCTTTTTTTTTAGTAGTCTCTGTTCGTGTTAGTCGTTGAATTCTTACTCTAGGTAGTAGCAGAATTCTTATTCTCATCGAGAGAGGATGATATTAAGAGTTGGGGCAATTTTCTGTTTTATTTCTCACACTAAAGCCATACCAACCCGAGGGGTTGGGGATACATATTTATAGGCTGCTAGCCAGCCAAGCATATGCCAAGATGCTAGTCTAAGATGTTGTTCTAGATGCTAAGATGCTAGTCTAAAATGCTGTCCTAGATGCTGTCCTTTAGTCTAAGATGCTGTCCTATGCTGTCCTAAAAACAGACTATGCAGCCACAAAGACCATGTGGCCAGCATAACCCCACAAAGACCAGCACATGAGACTTATCCCATCATTCTCCTCCTAAGTCTTGTGCGTCGTCTTGTGGAAAAGTTGAACCATCCCGATCCTGGAGCAGAGCTCAAGGAACTTGATCCTCCCAAAGGGCTTGGTGACCAGGTCCGCAAGCTGGTCTTTGGTGTTGATGTAGCTCGCCTTGATGCTCCCTTCCTCCAAACAGCCTCGGATGAAGTGGTACCTCACCCGGATGTGCTTGCTGCGTTCATGGAAGACGGGGTTCTTTGCCAGGGCCAGAGCAGACTTGCTGTCCACCCTAAGCTCCACCGCTCTAGTGTCTCTACCGAGGAGATCACCAAGCAGTCGAGCGAGCCATAGCGCCTGAGTCGAAGCGGTGGAGGCCGCTATGTACTCGGCCTCGTAGCTGGACAGGGCCACCACCTGCTGCTTGACCGACTGCCAGTTAACGAGGCACTTGCCGAGGAAGAAGAGGACCCCGCTCGTGCTCTTGTTGGTGTCGATGTCGCCGACGTGGTCGCTGTCGCTGTACCCGACGAAGTGTGCCGCCCTAGGGCACCTAGGGTAGTAGAGCCCGTGGTCGAGAGTCCCCTCAACGTAGCGGATGATCCTCTTCACAGCCTGCTGGTGCTCCGTTGTCGGTCGCTGCATGAACCGACTAACGTAGCCGACGGAGAATGCCAAGTATGGCCGGGAAGGCTCCCCACAAGACGCCGGTACTGTGTAGCGTCCACCTCCTCCGTCGTGCTGTCGTGGCTCAGCTTCAGCCTCTCCGCCATCGGAGTGAGAGCTGGGTTGCAGTCGGTGAGCCCAGCTAGCTCAACGACGCGCTTGGCGTAGGCGGTCTGTCGAAGCGTGATCCCGGAGTCATTCTGGTGCACCTCGATTCCCAGATAGAAGGAGAGAGGCCCTAGGTCACTCATCTGGAAGGTGGCCTTCATCTCTTCCTTGAATGCCGCCACCTCCGCATCCTTGGTGCCGATGATCACCAAGTAGTCGACGTAGATACCCACCAGCAGAGCATTTCCTCCACTGCCCCGTCGGTAGATGACCACCTCGTGCGGGCTTTGCTCGAAGCCCATTCCTTTTAGCGTGGAATCCAACTTGGCATTCCACGCCATCGGTGCCCGCCGCAAGCCATAGAGGGCCTTGCGCAGGCGGAGCACCTTGCCCTCCTTGCCGAGGATCGCAAATCCCGGCCGGTACCGGTGCACGAGACCTCCTCCTTCAAGTCGCCGTTAAGAACGCCGACTTGACGTCCATGTGATGAACACGCCAGACCCTCCCGGCGGCTAAGCGCAGGAGTCGCGACGGACTCCATCCGTGCCCGGAGCAAAGGCGTCGTCGAAGTCGACCCCCTCATGCCGCCGCGAAACCTCGTGTGCCTGGCGAGCCTTGTGCTTTGCGATGGCACCGGCTTCATCCCTCTTGACTTGTACACCCACTTAAGGGTGATCGGCGTGGTGACCACGAGGAAGGTCGACAAGCTCCCGTGCGGTTCTTCTCAACCGCATCCATCTCCAATCGCATCGCGGCGCGCATCATCTTGCGTGTCTCTCGGCCTCTGCAAACGACCGAGGCTCGCCGTCGTCACACACGCAAGGTGCAAGCTGCGCCTCCAGTCGTGAGGCATCGGTCCGACCGGCCCGTGGTCGCCGAAGGTTCTCCATCGTATGGTACCGCGAACGGCTCGCCATCGTGGTGCGCGTCGATCGCTCCTCATCGTGAGAGAGCGCGAGTAGCGAAGCTCAACCGGTACATGCTCGACACGGCCGGTGGTGGAGTAGACGTGCCCAGTGGTGCCTGCCGATCTTTGGAGTGCATGGCGTTGCCGGTACCGTGGTGAAGCCGTGAAGAACTCATCGTAGCCGAGGTCCCGACCGAGAGCGTGGTTTGTCGAAGTAGCGTACGTCGGGGTCGGTGGAGGCTCGAGGATCGGGTACGCGGCGCTTCGCCAAGAAGAAGAGCGCCTACTCCCCAGACTCCCTCGAAGTGGGCGTACTCGATAGTGAAGTCGCCGTCGTCGGAGCCGAGCCGTCGTCCACCGCCTTGTATCCGCGCCCATCCTCGCCATTAAATCCGAACACAACGTCGCGCGTCGTGCGCGCCTGCACGTGTCTTCGGTCGAGGATGCGATGAGCCTTCGAGCCCTCCGCGTGGCCGATGAACACTCCCGTGCTCCTATCGTCGAGCTTCTTGATGTGGCCAAGCTCCTTGGTGAACGCGAGGCGGTAAAGACCCGCAAGTGGGAGACCGCCGGCTTGCGCCCATGCCAAGCCTCATACTGGCGTCTTGCTTGCCGAGCGCCTTATGGTAAGCGAAAGCGATTGAGGATGTAGACGGCCGACACCATCGCCTCTCCCGGAAGACAGCCCGGCATCCCCTCTCGCTGAGAAGGGCTCGAGCCATCCCCACAACCGTCTGGTTGCGCCGCTCGACGACACCGTTCTCACTGCGGTCAGACGGCTGGTAGCGAAGTAGTGGCGGCGAATGCCCTCATCGCCGCAAAGACGATCGCGAATTCACCCGCCGTGAATTCGTCGCCGTTGTCGGTCTTGCAGACGCTGCAGCCTTGACTGCGCCACACTTCGCCTCCGCAGCACTGCCTGCCGCGCTGATGGCGTCCCGCGACCTCTCTCTTCTTGCCGCCGAGGACCATCACCCACATGTAGCGGGAGAGGTCGTCGACGGCGGCAAGAAGTAGCGTCGTCCTCCGGTGTGGCCGGTGTCACTTTGAGCCACACAAGTCCCCGTCACAAGCTCGAGCACGCCCTTAGCTCGAAAGCTCGCCCGCTGGGGAAAGGGGAGTCGCCTCTGCTTCGTCAACACGTAGACGTCGTAGAGCTACTCCACATGAACGAGGCACGGCAGGCCTCGCACCATCTCCGTGGCGCTGAGCCGCTTCAGGGCCTCGAAGTGAAGGCGCCCGAAACGCTCGTGCAACTACCACGCCTCGTCGTCCCGATGAGCAGCGAGCCAGAGGGGTTGTGCTATCTACACGTTAAGGACATAGAGTCGATTTGCGCTTCTGGATACCTTGGCAAGGTGACGATGGCGATCCCAAATCCTCATGACTCCATCCTCAACCACCACGCGTGAACCGTTCTCATCCAGCTGTCCCAAGCTGATGATGAAGTTCCTCAACGCGGGGATGTAGTAGACTCCGGTGAGCAGCCTATGCTCACCAGACACGGCGGTGAAGATGACGGAGCCGACGCCCTTGATCTCCACGCCGGAGGCATCCCCAAACTTGACGAAGCCTCAGACGCTAGAGTCAAGCTCAGTGAAGAACTCCCGTCGACCGGTCATGTGATGGGTGGCGCCGGTGTCGATGCACCACCCGTCAGTCTTGTCGTTGCTGGAGCCGTCGCCGAGGAGGGCGTGTGCTTTTGGCTCGTCAAGGTGGAGGAGGGCCGCTGCGGCAGGTGCCGCGGAAGGTAGCTCGATGCTTGCATGCGCCATGAACAGAGCCGACTCCTCACTTTGTCGACGTGGGCTGGCCGCGTCGTGGTACCGCCCTCGCCCAATGGCCAAATGGCTGCCCGCCGATTCTGGCGGTGTCGTCTCGTCTTGCGGCTTGTACTGCCGCGGCGCGCCGCCTGGCGCCTCGCGGGCATCACCCTCGGCACGCGTCCTCGCGCCTCGACACAGGCGTCTCTGCGCTCCTTGCGCACTTGCCACCACGCTTGCGGCCGCCTGTCGCGGAAGAAGGCTCCCCCTTCTTCCGGTCACCTTGGCTGGTAAGCCACTGCTCCCGAGTGAGAAGGAGCTTCCCACCAGTGGTGATGGGCCCCGAGAGAGACTGTGACTTATCGCTGTTGACGACCTTGAGACGACCTATCGCCTCCTCGATCGACATCGTGGAGAGATCCAGCAGAGACTCGATCGAGCGAGCCATCTGCTTGTACTTCTCGGGAACGCAGCGGAAGAGCTTTTCGACAGCTCTCTCCTCGTCGTAGGTGTCATCGTCGAACTGCACCATCTTCTGCAACAGAGTGTTGAGACGGAGAGCAAAGTCATCAACGTCTTCACCTGGCTTGAAGGCCAGGTTCTCCCACTCCTTGCGAAGTGCCTGCAGTGTGGACTTGTGGGCGCGGTCGCTGCCGATGCGTGCTGCAGCAATGGCGTTCCAAGCCTCCTTGGCAGTCCGCTTGTTGGTAAGCGAGAACTGCATCTCGGGCGGGACTGCAGCGATGAGGGCATCCCACATGTGCCGCACCTGGAGCTTTACCCTCATCACCGCAGCCCACTCGACGTAGTTGGTCTTAGTGAGGGTAGGCCACCCACCGCTGGGGCCGACGTCCCTGACAACAGCCTGGAGCCCGTGGTAACCACGATACCGATCCGGGGAGAGAGAGACACTCTACATGTGAAGGCCGCGCTCTCCGTCGATCCGTCCGTCATCGTCGCCGTGCGCACCTCCTCTAGGAGCGCCACCGCCGTGCACGCCTCCTCCAAGAGCGCCGCCGCCGCCACGCCGCCTCCTCCAGGGCGCGCCGGCCATGCGCGTCCGCGCCGTCTGGCTGCCGCCGCCGCTGCCGTGGGCGTCTTGTGCGCCTTCGCACCGCTTCGCTCGTCCTGCCTCCCTCCCCAAGCGACTCGAGGTCCGCGTCGGCATTTGTCGTCGTGAAAGGCTGGCTGATCTTTGCCATGCGAGGCTCGACCTCTCTCGCCGCCGCCGTCTTTGCATCCGCCGCCGCCCGCTTCCGCCTCCGCTCTGGCCTGCCGCCGCCTCGCCGCCCCATAGCGGCTGCCATCGCTCGCGTTCCTCTGCGCAGACAAGTTTGGCCTCCTGCCGGCGCCGGCGTGCTCGAGACGACCGAAGGCCGAGATCGCCTGCGGGCATGACGCCAGCCATCGGAGGGGCTGCTGCGTGCGTGGGAGAGGGCGCCAGAGCAGTGCCTTGAGAGGGAGAGGGGGGTGAGGAGCGGCCGAAAAGAATGCTTCTTTATAGCCAACAAATTTGTTAGGGGCTGGGAGAGGAAATGAGCAGGAGATGCTCAGACTACAGGATAGTACAGCTCCGATACCAGTTGTTGTTAGTCGCTGAATTCTTACTCTTGGTAGTAACAGAATTCTTACTCTCATCGAGAGAGAATGACACTAGGAGTTGGGGTAATTTTTTGGTTTATTTCTCACACTAATGCCATGCCAACCCGAGGGGTTGGGGATACATATTTATAGGCTGCTAGCCAGCCAAGCATATATCAAGATGCTAGTCTAAGATGCTAGTCTAAGATGCTGTCGTAGATGCTAAGATGCCGTCCTCTAGATGTTAGTCTAAGATGTTGTCCTAGATGCTATCCTCTAGTCTAAGATGCTGTCCTAAAAACAGACCATGCAACCACAAAGACCATGTGACCAGCACAGCCTCACAAAGACCAGCACATGAGACTTATCCCATCATTTCGAAGAATATAAAATAGGGCACCATCTATGGAGCTGATTTTCCTGTGAAGCAAAATGAAAAGATTAGCACAGACATTAGCAAAAGATGTTTAAGACATTATATATGCACATATAGGGTCAGCAGCTTCAGATAACACGCTAGATTTATTTTAGTTTGTAATACCTCTATTGGTTACCTTTTTTAGCTATGGCAAAAAATAGTAATTCTATGTTCAAATCTGTCCGAGAAGCTAGATAACCTACGATGATCATGAAAAACGCACTAAAGTACCGAGTAACAAAAAGCGGAAACGAAGAGTTTAATCTGCGTTGATTTTGTTTTGGCATGGAACACATGGGCCTTGTTTGCTAAAAAAGCAGGCTTTAGTCCTGGGGGGTATTTGTTCAAGAACTAAGTGCTGTGGGCAGAGGAATCAGCAGCTAGGGACCTTACCATGCTCTGGGAGGAATGAGAACACGAAGACGACACATAGGCAAACACTAAGATTTCGATCAACACAGGGAAAAATATGAGATTTAAAGAGGCAAGATAACCCCTTATCTTTTTTGGAACACAATGATAGCTTCAAAATCAGGAAGTTCTAGTATGAAAGGAAATGATTCAGCAGAGAATACACAAACTAAATCTGGGAAGGAACAGCATGGATAAATTTATGACCTGTTATAAAAGGAAAATGTTTAGGCGATCTAGAAGTACTTAGTAGCACAGTAATCATGGTAACTTTGAAGTACCTGATTTCTTGACACTGGCATGGATCAAATTGGCAACTCCAAATTGGCAACAGAACTGAAAAAGATAGATTTAATCATTAACTGAAGTTTTTTGGTAACTAATTTATGCAAGAGGCTGCATGTGATGAAGAAAATTAAAGGCAAAAGTCGAATCACTTATGCAAAGCTCTGCATTTTTTTAAACAATGGGATCATGTATTTAAGATACATATGAGTACCAAAAGGAAAAGGCTCGGCAGTTTGAAGTCCACAATTCTGGTTACAAAAAGTTATGAGTGAAACACAGGTAATGACTTTGTATTAACAATCGTAAGTACAAACAGTATGAAACATTATACTAAATGTCAACGTCAAGAAACAAAAAAGTAGAGCACTGGTGTGTGGTGGACATACCCCCAATTTCCATTGCACCAAAAAGGAAATGCATATATTAAGTTCATGCGCTGCCTATTTTTTATGTCCGAACAATTTTAGATTCAACCATCAATAACTATACATTTTACGCTGAAGGCAATACACAATATTTCATTTGAGCAATTGTTCTTCGTATGAGATGAAATATCAGGAAAATGACATATCAGTGAGAACACCCTCACCTGTTCTGCATCTGAGAGTGGGCTGGAGTAAATTTCAGAATTCAGCAGCTATGCAACAAACTCAATTGTAGGTAATGGCTCAATGGAAGCTTTCGCTGACATATCTGAAAAGTGACAGGAAGTAAAATCAAAATCCTGGAGATGTGTGTGTTTAGTATGGGTAAAAAGCCTAAATATGCAAAAAGAAAGTGAGTGAAGGATACATTATAGGTACTCTCGAAAATGGTGAAGCTAATATATTAGTAAATCAAGTTGGGCTTCAAGTTAAACTGAGAAACTATACTAATATGAATGGATCAAGGGATTTAAATTATATTTGAAAACATATTTTACTAATTTTGAGGACTGGACTGTTTCTAAATTCTGATAATACATGGAGATGGTTGTACCAAAGTTTACTATGTAAAGTTGGCAATGTTCAGTCATCTTGTGGAAAGCACTGAAGCAAATGTTGGAACATGGAGGCATATGTAAACTGAGAGTCTGTGACACTCCATGACATGGACCCAACAAAAACTTGTAGAGTTCAATAATTCACCTTGATATGATTGGATAGAACCAAACAATTGACCTGTACATTGTGTGGCAAACAGCTCGCCAGTAGCAGCGGCAGACGACCTGGTCTTTGTCATAGTTGGAACTGGAGCAATCATTAATGACCTGCACAAACAGAAACCCCCAAAAATGCTATCTATTATGAGTAGAGGATCCATAAAGCATTTCAAATCAATCTATTTTAGGAAATAGATATTAGGGTTCTATTAGTTCGAAGGACACAATATACCATGCTGCAACAGGAGTTCGTTGACATTTACATGAGATTATGAGTTTTGCACGGTATCACAGAATTATGGAATCACAGTAATGGCATACCCCTAATCAAACAGGGCTACAATGACAATTTCCTTATAAATTGACATATGAAAGAAGCACTACAATTCTATTTCCATCAGGTAACCCAATTTCAGTAAAGCACCCTGAATTAGACCATACATAGGGGGGAGCATCACCAAGACAGCAGATAACTAAAGTAAAAGGGGTGTGAGGTGTTTCAGATGAGAGCACCTACGTATGAGCTCTGGACTCTGGACTCTCAATTGGTCACAGCCTCTTAGTAGACGGACGGAGGTGTCCAATAGCGCCACAGCAGGCATGGAAGCCCAAACCCTAGAGTAACAATAGTAAACCAAGTAAATTTTGGTATATAGCAATAAGATTTTGGTGGGGGAAATCAGAGTGGTCATTCTAAAAAATCAGAGAGGCAAAGTGAAATAATAGAAAAATAAAGAGGGAAAATTGGAGTACCTGACAATTTGGGAACCTCTGGCCATGTCGAAGGAGGCAGCGGCGAGGGTTAACCACGCTGTCCACGGCCTATCAAGGCTTTGGGTCCTCCGAGATCTGAGAGGAGGAGATAAATTAGGGATGGCATCAGAATCGGAGCGCCAAAGTTGGAAGCCCAAACGCCTGCCGTGCGAGGCGCTTGCCCGCGCCGGGGCTCGACAGAGCCGGAAAGAGGGAGGGGTGAACCAGGCAGGTGCCACGAGGGGGCGAAGCGGCGCAGGAGAGCCGAGGAGGAAGCGCCCCTAAGCAGCCGGCAGCCGCACACGCGGACCCGTGGCTAGGGTGGATGGGATCGGACGGACCAAACGAAGCGTCGACGTGGCCATTTGAGGAGGCAGTAAATGGTATAAACAATAAGGGTACTAGTCCATCATATGCGTCTTCGCGCGCGCCGGCGATTAAACGAAAATCAAACCGTGCAGGTAACAACGTTTATACCTTGAAATTGATGGGATGGTAAAATCTAGATTTTGCCGTCTTCTAGAAATAAGATGTTCAACTCGAGCTCGAGCAATTCCCATGAGAACAGGAACACTGGATGAAAGAAAATCTACATATTCAGAGAAAACTAATAATGGGCAACCTAGTCTTGTCCTCAATTCACTTTATGAAACATAGTTTTTTTCCACAGATGCATAGTAGCCTCATAAGTGGCCGGTATAAGATTCATGAAAACATATTCCAGTTTTCAGAATTAAGAATCTCTGATGTCTACTATTTTCATAAATAGCGGCAGGCAGGCTAGTTCACTCATTGAGAATACACAGTGAGGTACTTACGATACTTTTTATGGTCATACTCCTAGATTAATTAGAAAAGGCACTGAACTAAGCAAAAACATATATGTATTCTGAGTTGGAATAGCTTCCATACAAAAAACAAATGAATATCTCCTAGGAATTAACTGCTTATATTTGTTTTCTTAGGCATATCCAATTTGGAACTGAATGATGTAAGAGAGACATGAAAAAGCAGCGATGACTGGAGGAGGTTTTTTTAACCCAGATGTTCACGGTAAGTTAGCAATACGTACCTAAATTATGGGAATAAAATTAGGAAAACAAGAAGCCAGCGCAGCACATATTAGTTGCCATTTAAGCGGCGTTGACAACCGCTTAGAACTACAAACTCCGAAATCTCCACTGCTCATACCTTTAAGATATAGCAACCAGAAAATGTCATGGCACTCAATCATGGTAAACACGATCTGTAGAGGGAAGAACAATAGTAGTAGTTAATGAGACTACTGGGTGAAAGCCAATTCACTTCTAGAGGAGGAAACCAGAAGTAAGGAAAACCTATTTTGAACGAAAAGAATATCTAACCTCAACCATAATAAAGACCTGATTCGAACAGGATAGTAACGCGTCGGATCTCATACTGTGCATATGGTGTTGGAGAGGCAACATCAAATTTGATCTGAGCATAATAAACTATCAGTATGCCGCAACATAACATAGATGTCGTAGTGTCTAATTAGATGAGTCTTGCGGTATGATAAGAAAACTAAGTGCCTCATAAAGATAACATGCTGAAATGGGGATGTACCTGAAATCTTTTAGTTTAAAGGTTGCCATCTCTATAGAAGCATTGGATGCCATTGGCCTCTCTGTAACTATTTGGAAAGACAGACCATAATCAGAGAAGGTAAACAATGACCTGATTAACAACGAATCAAAATCTGAGAACGAAGGGCAGCAAGAGGTAGGCTGAAAAATGAACCAAACAAAATCATCTGATCTCTTGTGGGTGTGTAAGCATAAAACGGAGTTAAAAGCAGCATAGGAAAAAAAAGCAAACTGTCGGCACATGTAGAGAAGAATATAGATACGAGGAGAGGAGAGCTATGTACTGGGAAAAACTGTAATAGATCGCATCCGACCGAACATAGGAAAGGAGATGCTATATGAACATGTTGTGGAGCTTTGAAGATCATCAACCTATGTTCCCAGGTAATATGAGAGGTCATTTTCATCACAGGCTTTAGACTACCAAAGAATTTCATCATGTGGCCGACTGTCACATGACAGTGTGACATCGCTATATGAGCCATCAGAAACCAACAATAGGATGCATATACCACTGAAATCTGCTGTGAATTTGAAGTATAAAGCAACATATGTGCGTGGAATTATTTAGGTAAATGTGTGGCATTAGAATAACATATTACATAGTTGTAGGCCAAATTAGCAAGAGCGAATCTGCTGTAAGATATCATGGGAAGCTGTGACATGATAGGGAGACATCACTATATGTGGCATCAGCAAAAGCAATAGGCTTCACATGCATATAGTACTAAACACGAATTTTAAAACTTGGGAAATTATGTGTTGTTCATGTGTCCATTCCCTTTGTTGTCTTCAACATTCAATAAACAAACTCATAGTTCATAAACAATGCATCCAGTGCAGCTTCATAGACAGTGCATCCAATGCAGCATCCAAAAGGGGGAAAATGCACCAAATTTGCGCTGGGCTTACGAATCATGAACCAGTTGATAGGCTTTGATCTACAGGGAAGCTAAACCAAATGGATTGCCAATCGAGCTGCAGCGGCGACAATGCGAAGATAACAATAGATGACAAGGGAGACGGTACCGGCAGCAGGCATTGGTGGCAGTTGCTGGTCTTGTGGGAGGTGATAGCAGTCCACTGCAGCCAAGGCAGACTACAGTAGGAGCGCGGCGGGGAGCAGGCCGGCGAAGCAGAGTCACCACGCTAGGACAGCATCAGTTGGGGCCTGGCCAGGCTACCGTGGCGTGAGGGGCGTCCGTGCCAGGGCTGCCATGTCTGAAGCTACCGCGGCGAGGGGCGCCTGTGCTGGGACTGTCGCGATCGAGGGTCGTCGTGCCAGGGAGGCAGCGCAAGCTGCAGTGCCGGCCAATCACCTGTGCAAAGGGGAGATGAATGGAGAGAGGACATGGGGAGGAGCGATGAGACAGATTAGGAGGAGGAGGGGAGGGTGAGGTACCAGGAGGTATGGCCGACGAGCTGAGCCGCGGGCGAAACCCTAGGTTGGCGTCACCGTCGCGGCGGTGGCTGGCCGACCAGGCCAACGAAACCCTAGGTTGCCGCCACCGTCGCGGCGGCGGGTGGCCGGCCAGGCGAAGGTGCCGATCCGGGGGTGGAGAGGCGGACACGGCATCCGTCGGTGGCAACCTCGCCGGGGGGTAGCCTGGCCAAGGGCAGGGGCGGATGCGTCGCTCAGCGGGTTGGGGACGGTGCGGCCGAGGAGAAGCGTCGGGAGGAAGAAGCTTGGGGAAGGGGAAGCAGAAGCCAGGTAATATATATGTTTCTGCGGATTCGGACGAGAAGTTGGAGCAGGACACAAAAAAGCAGCAGAACCTATAGAGGATGACGAGGAGCTACAAGAAGTAGCTCCGAACGGAAGCGACTACAATCAATCTAGACCGCATGACGGGAGATCGGACGGACGAAAAAAATGGGGCGACGTGGACCGTCTGGTTGGCGGCCAAACTCTCCCGGTTTGATAATAAGAGATATATATGGTAGATAAAATCTTCACCGCTGCACCTTCATTCCTCTCTCTCAATCAGTGTTGGAAGTCTCAACTAGGGCAGAGAGAGATAAAAATAGACTGGTTTTTGTTCGATCGTACGTGTTAGGCGCACCGGTCGCGAACCTTATATTTATAACATAAGGGTTGCCTTATCTCATAAGGGGTCGAAAACACTTGCAAACACACATAAAAATGCATTTTAAATCCGATCTAGGACTGCCAAAGTCGGCTAAGCCGACTCTCGTGGGTTCATGGCAAAGAGTTTTTGAAATTCATAATTAAATCACTGGGACTCCAAATGAGACGAACAATATATGTTTTCGATCAGCTCGACGAAAGGAACTCAATGATGCAGTCCATTCCTGTATTTGAGAAAGTTGGGAGGGAGTCGGCTAAGCCGATTTTGGCTGGGCCAATCTCCAAAAAACTGTTTTCTTTGCCCGGGTTCCAAATGCAATGATCCAAGTATGCTTTTGGACCATCTTGATGATAGAAAATGATGATGGAGACCGTTATGCACTTTAAACAATTTTGGTTGTCAACACATCTATTATTATTATTAATTGTTTATCTAGAACTTGTAGATGACAGCTATCATGCCATCTATTAATTGGTAAAGATTATATATGTCTTTCGATGGTGTATGTTTCTATCTATGTGTGTGTCTGAAATGATATATGTTTGTGGGATGCTATGTGTCGGGGTTATAACCCCGGGTGTCTCAGGACACTGATTAGTTAGCAGGCCATGCGGCCCGCAATATATCTGCTAACAAAGGTCCGAACGACCGAGACTTAGCTAAGCCAAGCGAACCAGGCCGGACGCCAAGGCCAGGGTCCATCACGACCCTTTCCTCCTGCCTTAGCCACACAACGCTCGGAGGCGCACGACCTCTCCCCTGTCACGACCCCTGTGAGGAATGGGGAGAGTCATGCCCAGCCAAGTATGCCTGCTATGACAAGAACAAGCACACCACACTGACCCCACAAGGACCGAGGGGACAACAATCACCTTGGTCCGGTTAGACGCCATCCCTGTGCCACACTGCATAGACAAGACAACACCGCACGTCAGTGATGGCCGGTACAGAGCCCACCGTCCAAATATAGTCTGAAAAGACGTAGGTATGATTCCACCTATGCGATGGGATCCATGATGAGGGCCTTGACTTAGAGGCCATTCAGACCGGTGGGAGCCATGACCCCAATGACTGGGATCGTGGTTCCTAGCTCCTCAACCCAACGAGGCGATCGACGACCTGGGGACAGCTACCAACTCCTATACGATGCCCTAGAAAACCAGGAGACGATGCGGAAATCACGGGGGAAACCACATCGCACAGGACGGCTGACGAACTTCAAGCGTGCCTACAGTGCTGCCACGGCCGGCATAGTAGCACCACGCCACACCATGCCGCGACGTGGCCACAAGACCATGATGACAGCCAAGCTTGGACATACTCTACAAGATGGTGTAGCTTGCAAACCAAGTTAGCTAGGTCCTCCCTCATGCTCACAACCCTTTGGTCAGGAGAACCTACTACTTTATATGTGCCCTAGCCCCAAACTCTTTATAAGGGCAGCCAGGGCATCATCTCCAGACATCCTCTACCATTTTACTCATTCTCCATCGTAGTAGGGCTCCTGAAGCTTCCCTTCGGGCAACCCATCTCCTAGCTCTAACCCTTCTTCCTCTTCGACCATTCTTGCACCCCCATTGTAAGAACTTCAGAGCATTCAAGCGAGGAACACGCACTCGATCATCTCTTAGGCTAGACATAGGGCTCTGGCCTGAACTAGTATAAATCATCGTGTCTTTTAGATGCTACCATCATCTTCCAAGAGCAGCGCAACAATCGTATAAATTTACTAATCTAATTTACAAAACACCGACAGTTGGTGCAACAGGTAGGGGATAGTCGCGCACTCTCATTTGTTGAGAAGGAAGCAATGGCTCCTCATAGCGTCGGTGGACTCGCTAGCGAAATGGCCCACGGCGGCCACATCTGCCATGAAAACTATGAGTTCGTCAGCGTCACAAGGCCAGCGCCCGCGTTCGCTTTTGGCCATGGCCCGGATCTCCACCCTGGAGATCTGGACCCGGTGGTCCATGGCAGACATACTCTCAAAACTACCCTCGGGTGCTGCATCCTAGGGTTCACCTACATAGGGGGACCAATATCCTCTCTCGTCACTGGCCATGGTCGAGACTTCTGCCCAGGAAGCTAGAGGCCCGCGGCTCATGGTGAGCTCGCCCATGGAATGGCCCACAGCGGCCACATCCTTCTAGGGAATCACGAGGTCGCTCCAACCAATGGGCCAGCGCTCATCACCAACTCCCACTCCGTCCATGCCAACCGCATGGAAAGCCTGGGTTCGGTGGGAGAACCACGCCCCGAGCTGCGTCTCCACAACCAACGGAGCACAGCGTGCTAGGGCCCACATGAACGACAAAATCACCCACCATTGCGTAGCGTTATCGTTAGTGATCAGGTGGCTACCCAACACCTTGCCTCGCAAGGCCAAGCCCAGAACCAGGACCCAGTCCTGCACGATGAATAGACCATCTGCCACGTCTCAGCGAACTATCAGCTTTCACTTGGAGGTGCGTGCATCCGAGGAAGCAGGCTCCCTGAGCGTACCGCGCACCGCGGGGAGTGGATCAAACCGCGTCGCACTCAGAACAACCTTTCGTAGCGACAAGTCACTCCAGCTCTCCATCGAGAGCGAGAACTACACCTAGAGGCAGAGACGTGGCGATAGCAACGTCGTCATGCCAGGAGGACTCAAGCACCGGAACGCACGAGCCCTCCCATCCATAAGCTAGAACAAGCCGGACGCGAAGAAGTCATCCCCGGGGGCTCGCAGGCCCGGTGAAGATGGCGAGCCGACAAAGGTCAACCCAAGGACGCCCGAAAGGTCGTCCCGCACCGGATACGACCGCTCCAAGTGATAAAGAAGTGTCCCCATCAGTTCGTGGCCTAGGGGCTACGACAACTTCATCACAAGCTGACGCTCGGGGGCTCACTGCACCCCGAGCAACGACAACCAGTCCCACAACAGCTTCCAGCACATAGGTCAGTCACATCCGCTTTGACCCTAGCCTCTCTACCTAAGCACGTCCACATACATGTATGAGCCTACCAATAGTTGTAGAAACTTAGGGCTGACCCATAGAGCAAACTAGATAGCATGATGCCCATACACTTCATCCCAATAGCGCTTAACTCCCGAGTGACTCGATCTGACTCGTGCTCGCAGTCGGACATGACTCACTCGCGGGGGCTACACTCATACGGGGCACATACACACGACCCATGGCATAGCACTGTTTGTCATCATCCCAGCGACCGACCCATTTTGAACTTCTTTCGACGGCGTCCCTCGCCGCGACGAACCGGTGACCCGAGTCTTGATTTCTCGTTCATAGTAAAGGTCGCTCCAGCCAAGCCTCATGGACCAAATCCTAGGCAAGGCTAGGTAGCCATACATGAGTCTGAAAGGAAATGGGGAACTCGCTCGCTCAAGGCAAAGGGAAAGAAAGGAAAGAAGCCATGAGCCTCTCGCTCTCTTTCTTTTCGCATCATACCGGATCTGTGATCTACCCTCGACGTCACACCGCTCCAACGGACTGCGCACCCATTAGCCCTATGGGCCAGTCCCCAGGCTAACATGCTCACCCATGAGCACAAGACTAGGGGGGACAAAGCACATTCCAATTTGAACGAAAAGAAAAGCAAAGAGACAACAGGATGACAAACGAATGTGCCAACCACATATCATCCACACAGAACCTGAACATGTTTACCGCAGAAAGAGCATCTGTGTAACACAGAGTCCTCACATGAGAATCATTATACACCAGAAGCTGGGAACCGATGGCAAATGCGGGCAACTGACACCTTGCCTACAAGAACTTCCACTCCACGAGCAGCAGCATCACCCATGGGATCGCAATGTGCCACAAGGTCACACGCACCAAAGGGCCACGCGAAACCGAATTCGCACAACCCGACTTGGGCAAGGCTATGCACCCGCGCAAAAGCAAGGAAAGGAAAATATCCATGCAACCCAAATTAAAATGAAGAAAGGTGTGATGCCGCCAAACCTATCCTATGGGTATTCAAGTCGTGAAACTGGAGTCGCGTTGGGCCAAGCCTCATGGATCAATCCCTGGGTAGCTCCACGCGGCTACGACATTCGAGCGGTTGGACCAACGACGGTCATGGTAGGATGGCGGAGCGCAAGGGAAGCAAAATCATAGAACACGAACCGAAAGGAGCATCTTTACTTAAAAGCCTGCAAAGATCTCGGATACACCTCAGGGCTCTTAGCCACCACCGTGGAGGATCTCCTCCACATCCATGATAGCAACCACGACGTCTACAACAGTGGTGAAGTCATCGACCCACGCCCCCTGCTCCTCCTGCCCGACGTGCTCTAGGAACTCGGGCACCACTCGGTGAAAATCCATCCCGACCCGCAGTTCCATGGCAGCAAGGTCAACACTGGCTCCCTGCTGGATCCCGACCACCACCGCCCGCTCATGATCTTCCACTGTGATGAACTCCCAGAGGCGAGCTGCTTCCGCCTCATGGCGAGAGATCTACAACTGCTCTTCTAGTGCTGGCGACAAGATGACACGGAGATCAGAAGCTGTGAACATCCATCAAGACAATGAGGTGTGGGAGACCCTTACCCACGATACGGACCTGGGCTTCAGCGGTCGCCACCTGGGCGACAGTGGTCTCACCTTCTGAAGCGATGAGAGCGGCCTTGACAGCGTCAAGGTCAAGCTCTAGCTGCCTTACCTCGCAGGCAGACATAGAATACCTCCGGTGAGCTTCGTCCGCCTCGCGAATGAGGCGGCGAAATTCTCGACGACTGCCCGAAGATGACAAAGACGAGCTCGACCCTGCCTCCGGTGGGGCCCTAGCCAGGGCAACACCAGCGGTGTCTCCTGAAGCGGCATGGGAGATAGCCCTGAGGAGTGCTCACGGTTAACTCAGGTCAGCATTGAGCTCAAAACATCGTTTAGATGCTCACCCCTATTCACACAGCAAAGCTCAGAGATGTGGCGGCAGACCACCAGCCTCCGGTACACCTTCCCATTGATGCTCGCTGCGATCCATCATGTCGGCCGAGAAAGGAAGCCGCAAGCACACGAAGGCAAGAAGGAAGAAGCAGCAACAAGATGAATCCTCTTGCCGCGCTGGATCTCCCGATTTATAGCCACAGAAACCAGCCACGATGGATACCTCGGGCGCACATGTGTTCACTTTCATTTACTAACCACCTTAGAAACCACATAGAGTAGGTGAAGCGGTCGGAGGGAAGGCAGAGCGACGGTCACCCAAGCAGCGACGCAAACCAAGTAAGTTGCGCACATCCCCACTCTTTCCATATCATTTTGATTTGTGTACCTGCATTCCACAGCACACGACAGCTTGTGAGTGGGCGCCATTATACAACGGTATGATCGGGGAGGCCAACCGCACCCCGAGATCGTGCGCATAACGACCCGCCGTGACCACGACCCCGCGTCGTGCTTAGGAAACCCACTCTTGGGTCGGCCCTTAGAAGGGATCAAGGCCACAAAAGGTATAGGGGATGGGAGGAGATGGCCCCCTATGGCTCTAATCGGTGGTGCAGAGCCACACGACCATCTCTCTGTGTGTTCGAGTCGTCCGCTTAGAAGTCACCCGGGTTGACCCCCTCTTGGGGGAGGCATCTTGCCCTCTGACCGCTGCGGAGGCGGTCGGGGACCGATGGGATTGACGGTCGATGATTTATGGGACGTCTCTCAATGAGACAAAGCCGAACTCCATGTCAATTGGGGAGGATATCGGGTCCTGCCCGAATTACCCATCGACCTCGATGAGGTGCACCACTCTGACCGCGTGGTTACGGTGGCAATTCCTCTCCCTGAGTGGGGCGAAACCAAACCTGCCTGTACCAAGGTAGCACGACCTCTTGAGGTCGGCAAGGACATCATGGAAAAACAGAGTTAGGTCCTCGTGACCCCATAAGAAGTCAGAGCCAGGCTTCGACCAACTCCTCCCTACGTCCCATATCTCAGACCTAAGGCCAGCTCTGGAGACTCATAAACCATCAGAGGTCTACGACCTCTCCGGGAGAGATTAACAAAGTAAATGGCCAGGGTGATGCACAATGCGAAGCCCAAAGCATGATCACGGCTTGGTCATGTGGAAGAAACAAAAGGTCCAAGACCAACGAGCCAACGCACGGTGGCAAAAAACCTCGTGACCGCACGCGTAGAGGTCGAACACGCATCATCAGTAAGAGAAGAACTCACCAACGACCTCAGGCTCATAAAGGCTCGCTGCCTCCATGAGGAAAGCGTCAGCATTGAGAAAGGGAAACTCTCACCTTAAGTATCCACAAGTACAAGAGCGATCATGCCACTCGGAAAAATGAAAAGTACAAAGAATACGGTGCCGCCTTGCCGATGGCACCACTAAAGGACAAAAGCGGATGCTACAAAAGCAGGGAAGGTAAGGTCAAGGTTTGCCCCACCATCCCTCTTACAAACATCATGCTCCCTCATCCATAGCATGAGAGAAGAAGGACGATGGCCCCAATGGCTTTGGGGCCCCCGCGTGCACTAGAAGACTTCCAAGAAGCACTCCTAGAAAGCATGTAGCCCACCAAGCCAACAGGAGCCGACCCCATCCTCACGGTGGTAAAGGAAGATCGTCCAGAAACCAAAGTGCACCCGTGTCATGACTGCGCCTCGCTCAACGCGAGCAGCGTGATAAGGCAAATGCTACTTCATCCTCCTCCCGTTCCACAAATGGCACAAGGCGGACATCAAGTGACCTCCCTCAAAGGTCACAACGCGCCATCGACCAACGCGTAGAACTCAGGAGAAAGCTGGAGACGTCCCTAGCCACCGTCTGCTTCGGGCATCCAAACCAACACGGTCTAGAATAAGAAGCAGTGATAGGATGGAGGCCCGCAGTCGCGTATGATAGGAATCGGTGCCAACGACACCTCCCACTCCACTGCTCGCAAGTTCCCTTCTAGCACCAGCT
The DNA here is from genome assembly GCA_904845875.1 of Miscanthus lutarioriparius. NCBI lineage: Eukaryota > Viridiplantae > Streptophyta > Magnoliopsida > Poales > Poaceae > Miscanthus > Miscanthus lutarioriparius. The sequence goes on along the minus strand of CAJGYO010000007.1, from coordinate 126,737,235 downwards.
GTTGGAAGGGGCGAAACTGGATCCGGCCATCATAGATGACCCTCAGCGGGACATATAACAAGAACTGTGCGGTTCTCCTCAAACATATCTCTCTCGTCTCTTCACCCTCTCTAACACCAAGCCATTCAGGCAAATCTAGGAGGGCTTGAAGTTACAGCCATAAGTGATTCAAACAGTAGAAGAGCTTTTATTTATAGGCCTAGGGGCGGACTAAACAACCTAGGATCCCCACGCCGCGTGGCGAACCTTGAGAGGTCACAGCTAGTGACAGATGCCCACGTAAGGTCGGGGAAATCAAAACCCTCTGAAAGGTAGGGTAGATGCAGCATCGACAAGACCACTCGGCCCCGCCTGGGTCACGAACCCCGAAACACGGCACACTAACATGGCAGGGTTCAGCGTTCACGTACCACTTCGTCAGGGCGTCCTGATGGGGTGGAGCACAACGGCCACCTACCGTATTGAACGCAGCAGCCCGCAAGGGGTCGAGCGACAAAGCTCGAATAGGCCAAGACCACGAACCTGCACTCAACGCACACGCAACTCGTGATCGCAAAAACGCTCGGGGGCTACTGTCGGGGTTATAACCCCGGGGTGTCTCAGGGCACCGATTAGTTAGCAGGCCACATGGCCCGCAATATATTAGCTAATGAAGGCCCGAACGATTGAGGCCCAGCTAAGCCAAGTGAACCAGGCCGGCCACCAAGGCCGGGGTCCGTCATGCCCCTTTCCTCCTGTCTTAGCCACACGATGCTCGGAGGCGCATGACCTCTTCCTTGTCATGATCCCTAGGAGGAACGGGGAGAGGTCGAGCCCAGCCAAGCCTGCCCGCTCTAACAATAACAAGCATGCCGCACTGACCCTACAAGGACCGAGGGGACAACAATCACCTTGGTCCAGTCAGACGCCATCCCTGTGCCACATTGCATAGACAAGACAACACCGCACGACAGTGATGGGCGATATGGAGCCGACCATCCAAACACGGTCTGACAAGATGTAGGTACGATTCCACCCACTATGGGATGGGATCCACGACGAGGGCCTTGACTTAGAGGCCATCTAGACCGGTGGGATCCACAACCCCAACGATTGGGATCATGGTCCCTAGCTCCTCAAGCCAACGAGGCGATCAATGACCTAGGGGCAGCTACCAACTCTTGTACGATGCCTCAGGAAACCAGGAGATGATGACGAGGACCACGACGGAAACCACATCGCACAGGACGGCTGGCGAACTTCAAGCATGCCTATAGTGCTGCCATGGCCGGCACAGTAGCACCACGCTACACCATGCTGTGATGTGGCCACAAGACCATGACAACAGCCATGCCCGGGCGTGCTCCACAAGACGACGTAGTTTGCAAGCCAAGTTAGCTAGGTCCTCTCTCAAGCTCACGACCCTTCGGTCGGGAGAACCTACTACTTTGTATGTGCCCTGGCCCCGAACTCTATAAAAGGGTAGCCAGGGCAGGCACCATCTCTAGACATCTTCTACCATTTTACTTATTCTTCATCGTAGTAGGGCTCCTGAAGCTTTCCTTTGGGCAGTCCATCCCCTAGCTCTAGCTCTTCTTCCTCTTCCACCATTCTTGCACCCCCATTGTAAGAACTTTAGAGCATTCAAGCGAAAAACATGCACTCGTTCACCTCTGAGACTGGACGTAGGGCTTTGGTCTAAACCAGTATAAATCCTCGTGTCTTTTGGATATTACTATCGTCTTCCTAGAGTAGCGCAACAATCATTTAATTTTACTAATCCGGTTTACAAAACACCAATACTATGTGATATCTGGAATGAATGAATCTAATAAGGGCTATGCCATAACTCAACAATAGAGGTGGTTGTAGTTTATCAACCGCTTATGTAAAACTTATTTGTAGAGTTGACTCGATCCGGACCACTTCTAAAAATAGATTTGTAGAGGCACGTATTGTTCCCAGCTGCCGCTATAAAATCCAATGCACGCACCACTACAAATCACCGATTTGTAGAGGTGGAAGAGTAGAGGCGGCTCTATAAAGGCATCCTAGCTGCCTCTACAGTAAAAAATGGTATTCATTTTCTTCCACATCAAAATAATTTAGGCTATGTTCGGTTGATAGGGATTCATGCCCTAGAATCATTCCGGTCAGGATTCCTTGTGTAACTTATATAGTCAGTGTTCACTAGGATTGATTCCTAGTCAGAACCAGCCCTAACCGAACAAGCCCTTAAGGTGATATGGATGTTACAGAATATCAAATAACCTCAAGCCACATATTAGCACCAGATAAGGAAACTATAGTCTTTATACTTCACTCATGCTGTCATGCATAACTTCCATAAGAAAACAACAACATACTGCAACATGCAACATAGATGTTTCTTCATCTGAGCTGTTCTGTTACATTGACTGAATCAATTTAATTGCCTTGTAAAACTGGTAATAGAGCACTCAAACCGAGCAAGCAGATCAGAGGAAACATCATAAACTTGATATTCGTAAGATGATGTAGTACACATATATAGGGAATTAAGAGTCCAAGACAGACCGTTCCTTGCTCCTTAAGCAGAGCGAAGGAAAACGTGAGGGCACTTGAGCATCAAAGGATGGACACCGACCTACTCCTTATCCTCTGGAGTCATCTCATAAATCTTATTTGCCTGCTTGCTTGTAATATCTAAGAACACAACGGCGCCAAGTATCTCCAAGAACACAAACCTGGCATTGTCCCCAACAGCGTGTATCTTAACACCAGCACCATTTCCTTCCACTAGTGGCCTATCTGCAATTCCTAGAGTTGCGCGCAGGTCTTGCAAGCTAATATGATTTTCCAGCGTCCAGCAGCTCCCCGCATTATCGCTGCGGAAGACACGAAGATGAGATTCTTCAACATGGATCAGATAAATTCTAGAACCATCTCCCCGCGATAGCATGATGCGCCCAGTGTGACATTCTTCCACCCCGTCCAGGAGCTCCATGGCTGAGATGCTCGATGAAAGAAAATCACATACGAGAATTTTGTTGATGGTGGACAACATGTAGAACCCGGTGTTGTCGATGAGCATAACCTTTGATCTCGGTGGCCGAGGCCTTGAGGACCCAGCACTAGTCCTGCAGCTCATACAGGTGCAATCAGCACGCAGGAATAGGACACAGACCGACCGTCGCCGCTGTCGCCGGGGAGAAACTCGTGGTAGTAGTAGACGATGCTGTCCTCGACCTCTGGGTTTGTGACCATCCTTGGGAGCGGCGGGGTCGGCGGTGGGACCACCACCACCATTGTGTCCTCCCTCGTAGAGGACGACGGTGGTCTGCACACCTGCAACCTGTTCGTTTGGCTGTGGCTTGTCGTAAATGATCGTAAATTTTCAGCTGGAATAGTATTTTTCTCTCACATAAACCAGTCAGCAGTACTTCTTCATGAACCAGCAATAAAATGAACCAGCCAACCGAACAGGCTGCTGGTGCGTGGAGTCATAGTGGCCGTAATTTGTCTCGAGCGTGGTGACGAGGAGGCAGCTGCCGCGGCTGTCGCGGATGGACACGGAGGAGTCGTCGGTCAACAAGGCGTCGAAGAAGGAGCCAGCGCGGCGTGCTGCTACGGCGAACTCATGGGGCAGCTGCTGGATCAAGAGGAAGCGAGGGCGTGGGGTAGCGCCTCCCGCGGTGGATAGGTAGGCGCCGATGAGGTAGGGAAAGTGGCGGCCGCGGAACTGGCCGAGGAAGGCTGGGTTGGCGGTGTGGCGGAGCCAGCGCTTGCAGACCAGAGCGGCACGAAGGAGGCTGCCGGGTAGGCAGCAAGGTTTTAAATCTCCGGCTATAGCGAGCTATAGCCTGATATAGCTGCTAGGAAGACAAGCCGCTAGGATAATTCATTTTTGCCGCTATAAGTTAGCTGCCGCTAATAGCTATATTTAGCCCGCTATAGCTGCTAATAAGCCTCCTTTTGCGTTCGCTAAGTGCTTTGATGGGCAAAAGTCAAGCGGACTCATCCAATTGTCAGCGGATGACCCGTAGTTCTGAGCGCTTTGTGTTGAACTTATAGGACCACTAGGAGCGTAGATCTAGCCGGGTACTTCATCTAAATGGGTAGCATGTCCTAGTACATGTTCTAGACAGAGAGATTAGAGGGAGGAGTGGAGGGACGTGTCGAACCTGACACCACAGAGGAGGATCCGCTCGCGTCCGCCATGGAGTCGGTGTCTGCGTTAGGGCAGTGACGGTTGGGGAAGAGGACGGTGATGAGCAATGGCGACCGGCGGTGAAGGTAGTGAAGTCCGGTGACGCAGTTCGGAGGCGGCACGGCTGGTGGCTTCCTATCACTGGCTGCGCGCCCTCTAGATCGGATTAGGGTTTGTCGGTGGGGAGCTCAGCTCAGGTCAACCTCGTGATAAGAGCCGCCAGTCCCCGCCTCTTTTTTATAGCGTAGTGTGACAGGGACCCTTCAGCCATGGTGGGTTGGGCGCCCTCGATCAGGGCACGAATCAAAGGCCCAACTGGACCGTTGGGTCCAGTTAGGATTAGAGATCAATCTAACAATCTCCCCCTTGATCTCCTTCCATCTTTCATTTTTATATCATTTACTTTTGTTCATTCCATTACAGATTAGCGCATAGAGCATGCCTCATCATCACGATCCATTGCCGATAGATTTAACAGCTACAACACACCACTCTGTTCTGAAATAGATACTTATCTTTGGGCCTTCTTTTGTCCAGGAATTATAGGTTTTCCCTTAAACCCATACCGGCTACATGTTCTATGAACATGTTGGGTGGTAAGCCTTTTGTAAACGGATCCGCGAGCATCTTTTCAGTACTTATGTGATCAAGACTTATGACATGATCCCAGACTTTATCTTTCACAATATAATACTTTATGTCAATGTGTTTGGCAGCACTACTTAACTTATTGTTGTGAGCATACTGTACTGCCGGATTATTATTGCAGTATAACTTAAGTGGTCTATAGATGTCGTCAAACACCTTCAAACCGGGTATGAACTTATTTAGCCAGTTCACCTACCCCGTTGCCTCATAACACGCTACAAACTCGGCATACATTATGGATGATGTAGTGACGATTTGCTTTGAGTTTTTCCATGAAATAGCTCCCCCTGCGAGAGTGAATACATATCCAGACGTGGATTTTTTTATCATCTCCCGCATAATCAGAATCTGAATATCCCACTATATGAAGTGAATCAGATCTTCTATACGTCATCATGAGGCCTTTCGTTCCTTGCAAATAACGCAAGACTTTCTTTACTAATTTCTAGTGTTCTATTCCAGGATTGCTCTGGAATCTGCTAAGTAACCCGGTAACAAATGCCAAGTCAGGGCACATACATACTTGAGCATATTGCAAGCTTCCGACAGCTGAAGCATATGAAACCACTTTTATTTGATCGATCTCATATTGGTTCCTGGGCATTGAAAATCCCCATATCTACCGCCCTTGACTATAGGAGCAGGTGAGGGACTACATTTGTGCATACTAAATTTCTTTAAGATTCTTTCTATGTATGCCTTTTGTGACAGTCCTAATACCCCTTTACTTCTATCTCGATGAATCTTGATCCCTAGAACGAACGAAGCTTCACCAAGATCTTTCATATCAAATTTTGAGGACAAAAACTTTTTTGTCTCTAGTAGTAGACTGACATCACTACTAGCAAGTAAGATATCGTCCACATACAGGACAAGGAAGATAAACTTCCTATTTTTAAACTTTGCATAAACACAATTGTCCTCAATATTCTCTTTAAACCCAAAATTCCTTATTGTCTGATCAAACTTCAAGTACCACTGTCTTGAAGCTTGTTTTAATCCATAAATGGATTTTTTTAGGCGGCATCCCATTCGTTCTTTTCCTTCCATTACAAAACCTTTTGGTTGTGCCATGTAAACATTTTCCTCCAAGTCACCGTTGAGAAATGTTGTCTTTACATCCATCTGATGTAATTCTAAATCGTAATGTGCCACTAATGCCATTATAATTCTAAAGGAATCCTTACATGAGACTGGAGAAAAGGTCTCATTGTAATCAATCCATTCTCTTTGCGTAAAGCTTTTTACCACAAGTCGCGCTTTATATCTCTCTATATTCCCTTGAGAGTCAAGTTTTGTTTTGTAGACCCATTTACAGGCTACTGTTTTGGCTCCTTTAGCAATTATTTCCAAGTCCCAAACTTTATTGGCATTCATATATTTCATTTCATCTTCCATGACCTCAAGCCACTTTGATGATGATCACTTCTTATGGCTTCTTCAAATGAGGTGGGATCATCCTCCATTTGAAATTCCTCAGTGTTGTACACTTCATAATCAGTAGGAATAGTTGATTTTTAACTTTTTGAGACCTTCTAGGGGCCTCCACATTTGGCACATCTTCTATTTGAGGCTGTTGTTGCTCCTCCTCATTTGTGACAATAGGTTCTACAGGATCCTGAAGAACAGGTTTCTCATCATCATTCATTGTTGCCACAGGCGGAATAACAACAGGTGTTGGCACCACAGTATCTTGAACTGTCGGTGCAGCGACAGCAGGTAGTGAGAAAAATAGCTTATGAATCATTGGAGTGGGCGCATACACCCGCTTCTCTTCAAGGTCAATTTCTCGAGCTACCATGCTCCCCCTCATCATTTCATCCTTTAGGAAGACGGCGTGTCTCGTTTTCACAAACTTTATATGTCTGTCTAGATAGTAGAAACGAAAATATTTTGACTTTTCTGGGTAGCCAATGAAATGATAACTTACTATTTTGGGATCTAGTTTCCCAATGTTTGGGTTAAATACTTTAGCCTCAGCAGGACTACCTCACACACGTAAGTGGTTTAGTAAGGGTACTCTTCCTGTCCACAACTCATACGGTGTTTTGGGCACCGACTTATTTGCTACTCTATTGAGAATATGAATGGCGGTTTTTAACGCCTCCATCCACAGGCTCAATGGTAAGGTGGAGTAACTTATCATACTGCGCACCATATCTATCAGGGTACGATTGCGCCTTTCAGCTACTCCATTCTGCTGAGGTTTGCCCAGTGTAGAATACTAGGCTACTATGTCATTCTCCTGTAAGAACCCTGCAAAAGGTCCAGAAACTTGGCCATATAGGGTATGCCGACCGTAGTACTCCCCCCATGGTCAGATCTGACTATTTTAATCTTTAAATTGTGTTGGTTTTCAACTTCTGCCTTAAACATCTTAAATTTGTCCAATGCTTCTGATCTTTCTTTGATTGGATAAATGTAGCCATAACGGGAGTAATCATCTGTGAATGTTATGAATGAATCATAACCATCCACACTCTTTACAGGAAACGGACCACAGATGTCTGTGTAAATAATCTATAAAATTCCTATGCTTCGTTTGACATCTTTCTTAATTTTCTTTACATACTTTCCTTTTATGCATTCTCTGCATTGTTCTAAATCTAAGAGCTCTAATGGAGGAAGAATATCATTCTTAACTAGTCTTTCTATTCTCCCCCTCGAAATATGGCCTAAACGATAGTGCCATAATTTCGACAACGCATCGTGAGCTCTCTTTCGTTTTCTGTTTACATCCGCAGACGAGGATACATTCTCATTGTCGCACGCAACGTTCCCATCATCGCATATAACATTTACATCATCACATAGTGATAACAAATAAAGCTCATTTTGTAAGATAGCAAGACCAACACATGTATTATTAAGAGCCAGATCCATTGGTTTTAACTTGGATGCCAAATTGCTCATCCTTAGTATATGCTCTCTTATGCCACCATTACCTGAGTACCTCTCTGTCACCAGCTGCTTTATTAGCTGGGTAGCATATGTCTTTGAAGAGCCAGTGAACTGACTCTTTATTCTTTTGAGGTACTCGGTGATGGTGTCACACTCTGGGATTGAGCCCACAATTGTAGGCTCAATCATGTTCTTTATCACAGCCAAATATTTCTTGTTGGCAGTGACCCACTTCCTATGCTCAAGGTCATAGGACATTCTTTGGGATGCAAAATCCCTCTCTTTGGTTGTCCAAGAGGCATAAGCCTCGTTTGTCTCCCTCACCGGTGCCACAGGCTCAGTGGGACACGGTGAGGTGACTACCCAGTCCACCTCAGCCAAGATGAAGGCCAGGTCAATCTTTTTCTTCCACTCCGTGTAGTTATCACCTTTGAGAGTGGGGATCTCTTTGATACAACCCATCAAGTTATATCCGCCTGAAAACACAATTCATATAGAGTAAGAACATAAATAATAACAATAACAATTGCATACCTTAGTTCCAACGTTAGTCAAAATTAAAACATATAATTGTCCTCTACACTAATTCTACATCACCGTTGGGCAGAAATAGAATTAATGCATGACAAAACTCATCATAAATAACATTATAATATTGCCATTAATCAACGTTGGTCAGAATAATAACAATATCATAATCAATTAAAACATATCCATTTTTCAAAATTAAATTCTCCCGTTGGTTCGAATTTAATAATGAAAATAACATCTTTAAATATGCAGCGGAAAATAAATCTCAATTTAGTGAATTTTACCCACAGAAAAATTCTCTTTTCCATTTTCTTTAAGCCATTTATTCATTTTCTAGGAAATAAATATTTACTGGAAAAAGGAAAAACAAAAAACTGATTCATTTCAGCACCGTTCATTCGGCCCAGTCTGCAAAACGGCCCGGCCCAACTCCCTTGACGCGCGCGCTGTGCCTCCCAGGCCACAATCTGGGCCTGGGCTGACAAAGCCGCCTGCCCACGCGCTCCCGCCTGGGCTGATCGCTGGCCCGATCACGCTCGTCAGTTCATCCTGCATCGGACGGTCGCGCATCTACTTCGGGATATCAAAACCCCCCGTCGGCCGCCGTTCCCAAACCCTAATCATCATTTTCTTCTTTGCTCTATCTCTTCGCCACTCTCCTCCCCGTAGCACAGCCACAGTCCGAGCGAGTCGAGCGGGCGAAACGGTGGAGCGATGGCGTCGTCGTCGGCCCCCTCGCCGGCATGCACGTTCCCCAGCGGGTGAGCGCGCCGCCGTCGAGCGGCCTAGCCGCGGCGCCCCTTTGGCCAGAGCCGCGGCGCCCCTTTGGCCAGAGCCGCGGCGCCCCTTTGGCAGCCGCATCGAGCTCGGCCTTCTTCTCCCCGCATGCCGGCGAGGCAGCAGCGCTATGCAGCGGCGAGGTAGGCCTCCCCTTTCCCAACATCCCCCTCTGATTTGCTTCTTTCTTTTGTTCTTCTCGGATTCAACCGATTGGGGATCTAGGGTTAGGGTTTCTTTTCCTATTAGGGTTTCACTGTTTATCTTCCCCGTGAAGTCTTCACGGGTTTAGGGTTCGTCTCTTACGTTCTTAAGGCAGAAACCCTCTTTTTCTTCTCCTTTCCTTAACCCAGTTAGGGTTAGGGTTCAACCGAACCCTTTGTCTTCTCAGATCAGAACCTGATCTGACCTTTCTTCCTTTTCTAACACCTCTGTCGAGATCTACACCTAAGGGACCGGCTCTGATACCATTGTTGAACTTATAGGACCACTAGGAGCGTAGATCTAGCCGGGTACTTCATGTAAATGGGTAGCATATCCTAGTACATGTTCTAGACAGAGATTAGAGGGAGGAGTGGAGGGACGTGTCGAACCTGACACCGCAAAGGAGGATTCGCTCGCGTCCGCCATGGAGTTGGTGTCTACGCTAGGGCAGCGACGGTTGGGGACAAGGACAGTGATGAGCAGTGGCGACCGACGGTGAAGGCAGTGAAGTCCGGTGATGCAGTCCAGAGGCGGCGCGACTGGTGGCTTCCCATCACTGGCTGCGCGCCCTCTAGATCGGATTAGGATTTGTCGGTGGGGAGTTCGGCTCAGGTCAACCTCGTGATAAGAGTCGCCGGCCCCCACCTCTTTTTTATAGCGCAGTATGACAGGGGCCTTACAGCCATGGTGGGTTGGGCATCCCCGATCAGGGTACAAATCAAAGGCCCAACTGGGCCGTTGGGTCCAGTTAGGATTAGAGATCAATCTAACACTTTGAGCTTGGCACCCACCGTGCTGATTGATCTGATAATGTTTCGTCATTGCATTTGTGCTTGAACTGACGATGAGCATTGTATATGTTATGCCAAACGTCTTGTGATGGTCCTGGAGCTCTGTTCTTGTGAACTGATGAGCGATGACTGATGAATATGTGAAATGACCAATGATTTTTGTCTTTTTTTCTTTCAAAACTGTTAAACAATTTAGCTGGAGCTATAGCCCGCTATAGCTGCTCGTAGCTTTTGCAGACTTCAATCGCTAAGAGGCTTAGCCGGAGATTTAGGTAGCGTTTGGTTGAGAGGCGAAATAGAATGGGATGGTCCTGACTCTGTTTTCTGGAATAGGATGGTTCCTATTTCTGTTTGGTCAGTGGAATGGGATGATCCCTGTTTTATGTTTGGTTGGGAGGATAAAGTGAGACGGAGTGATCCTGTCTCATGTTTGGATGAAGGGATAGAGATAGGATATCTCCATATGATCACGTCCTTCATAATGTAGCTATACTTACCACCTTTTATATTGAGGACATACTGTTAATAAATAGAATGGCTTACCATTGCTATTACATTCCGAAATCAGCACAGATATATCTAAAAAAAGACATTGCCATCTAAAATCACCACAAATATATCTAAAAAGATAAATGCATATGTAACATTCAAGTGCACAGTTTGCCATAAAGGTCTTAACTCACATATATTAGCAAGTGCCAAGACTACAGGTCATGCCAAGTTCTTGGACATAATAGAAGTTCAAGGCTTATACATAACAGTTCTAAGCCTTACAAACAGTATAAGTTTTAACCTACCACATAATATACAAACACATGATAGTAAATTCAAGGCTAGTCACAATATATAGTTCGAGCCTTGGAATTAGTTAACCACAACTAATTGTCTCATGTGGTGCAAGCAAAAGAAGCATTGAATTCCCTATTTCACTGTCCTGAGAACCTTGCAAGCAAAAGAACCATTGAAGCCCCTATTTCACTGTCCTGGGAACCTCTCTGAGACAAACATAGCCACCCACATCAACTTGTGGTCAAAAGGAAGGTTGTAGAATGCGCGTCCCATGTCTTTGTTGGCCACCAAATACTGGTATTACAGATTTAACTGGGCGGCATCAAAACCTGGAAGGTTAATCAACATGTTGAATAGATCATCTGGTAAATCATTGGTGGGCTGTGGTGGGGGTGCAGCACAGGCCTTCTCTATAGCTTCAGCAAGTCTGTCACCAACACGACTGATTACAGTAATCAGCCCATCCTCTTCATCCCCACCAATCCTAGCTTTCTTTGGCTTGCTTGCTGATGAGGTAGCCCCTTGATTAGAAGGAGAGGGAGTGGCCTCACTCTCACCATTTGCATTCAACTCACGCACAGTATTTGCATTCATGTCTTCATTTTCAGTGTTAGCTTCTTCAGTACCTAATGCAGAATTTGAGTCCTTGGCAAATTTTCCTGTTGCCATACTATTTCCAAAGATTGTCCGCATCTCACCATAGTTTGGAAGGCGCCTGTTCAAGAATTCAGCATCAGCCTTGTGATCCTACAATAGATAAATGGAAGTTTAGTTAGAAGCAAACAATTAGAACTTAACATGCTGGTTAAGTTTTTTGCAATTATACCTTAACATAATCATTGTAGTGCTCCTCATCAAGAGTGATAATGAAGTTGTCCTCATCCCAACCAGTAGCACTCACTTTCCTAAGCTTGGTCATCTTTGCAAACTTCCTTTGTTGTGTCTTCAAATGATTTTTAACTTGCTCTCCAGTCTTCATAGTCCTGAACTTTTCATTGACAGCTTTAGCACAAGTGTTCAAATGGACTTTCTTAAAGTCAGAACATGTCTTTGTGCCACTAGCCACCAGATTGGCTAGGTGAGTCAGCATAAAAGCCATCTCTAGTGCTGTCCATACAGCATGTCCATTTGTTCCCCCAACTTCCTCGTTCAGGTCTGCCATGACCTATCATATACAAAACCAGGAAACACAAATGCCACTTGAGAAGTTATTTATTAATTGTTTCTGGCAGACAAACAACACAGGTACAGGCACCAACTTGATGGACAAGAAAGAGAGAAAACCAGCACCCAAAACAAAACACATTCGCTGCAACGCACGTAGATGGCCATGGCGGTGGCGACGTAGAAGACAAAGAAAGCCGATGAGACAAAAAAATTTAATCCACATTTTCAATTGTGAATTGTTGCTGGTGTGTCACCACCAATGAAGCCTGCATCTTTCGACTGCAATAGGAAGAAGGATGGGACAACAAGAAAATTACTGCAGACTGAGCAAAATAGTGGAGACAAAAAATTCAAAGGAAACACAGCTGAAGACTGAATATCAGACCCTGAAACTTGAAACAATAATTCACACGTAACATTATTGAACTAAATTATGTGCTACTATGCAAACAAAAGCATGCAAGCAATAAAGTTTAATATTCAGGACTAAAATTGAAACACTAAATACTGAAATATGAAACACTACAGACCTTTCACAAGAATTAGAGATCAAAAGTGCTGAACAACTAACATGCCGAGACAGCGCCTTTCATTATTCTGAACCTGCTCACCTGAATACTTGTTCCAGCTGGTAATCAAGAAAAATCGGCTTGATGCACTGCTGCTGAGACGGTATATCTGAACACCTGAAAGAAAACCAAAGACGGACAAAGAACACACTGAAACTGAGTACAGGCAATTCAATAGCAACGAAGCAGAATTCGCACAGACAAGCACACAAAGCAGTGCTTATTAGCCTGCAGAAATATATTGAACCTGTCACTATATCGTGTAATTGCGCACCTTGCAAGGAAGAAAATAGAGCCAGAAACAATTAATAAATAACTTCTCAAGTTGCATGTTTCAACATAAATTACTTCTCAAGTTGCATGTTTCAACCAATAAATTTCAGCAAGGCATATGTCATACAAATTCCAGCGAGCTGTACATACATTTCAGCAAGCCATATGTCCATACAAATTAAAATCAGCACAGCTGATCCACAATTGTTTGTCTAAATACATAAAAATACATAGAGATACTATATATTAATTTGCATAATAGTTTTGATGGTCTACCCATATCTGATCCGCAATTGTTTGTCTAAATTGAACGGTTGCAGCATGCTCACTTGCTTGTCCAGTATATGATGTAGCATGGGTTTGCATTGGCCAATTCGAATCTTGAATGATGAACTCATCAATCCCATCTGCTATGACAAAATTATGGACTATGCAGCAAGCTACAACAATATCTACTTGAGTTTGGAAAGGGAAGAATGGAGTTGCATCATCAAGAATTTTGAATCTCCTCTTAAGTGAACCAAATGCACGCTCTACGGTCACACGAAGAGACGAGTGCCTAAGGTTGAATAACTCCTTCTCATTTTGGACCGGATTATTCCCCCACTCATTCAAATGGTACCTAACTCCACGGAAATGAGGCAAGAATCCTGGTTTGGCGCCATAACCGGCATCAACAAGATAGAATTTGCCTAGCATATTGTAGAAAAGGAGATCACATTTCAAGTTATCAAAAATTGGCATAACGAAATTAAGTTAGTGATTTTTTTGTTACCTTGTGGAACACGAAGGCCATTAGGGCGTTCTAAAGCATCTCGCAAAACTAAAGCATCATGTGCTGTGCCTTCCCAACCAGCCAAGACATAAGTAAAACGTAGATCGAAATCTACGGCTGCCATTACATTTTGAGTTGCAAAGGACTTTCTACCACGAAACGAATGCTCCAAATCTTTAGGAACAGATGCTCTTACGTGTGTACCATCAATAGCTCCAATACAATCCTAGTTTATGTTCATCAAAGTAAAAATTAATTAGGGGCCAACACAAGGTTACATAATTTAAATGTGAAACAAAGGTAGGGATAAACCTCACACCTTAAAATAAGGATCCCACCGATAGTTTCCGGCAATTTTGGACGGAGTTTGCAATGATGGGGGCCAAATAAATTCTGTTCGTAGCTCTCCAATGGCACGAAGGACATTGTTGAAATAGCGGCTTACTGTTTCTCCTGACCTTTTATAATTAGTGCCAACTAATCTATTTCTAAGGTTGTGCCCTACTGTATTTAGAAACATAGCCACCTGTTGCTCAACACACATATGAGTGGTATCTTGAAGCAACCCTCGATCTCTAAAAAGGTTACAAAATCGATAGAAACATGCTCTATTAAGTCTAAGCATGTTTACACAAGTTGTATCATCCTTCCAAATGCAAGTGTCTATGTATTCTTGTCTAGTTCTATCCCTTTCCTCGATTGGCGCATAAGTAATACCAACTCTACTGGCACGTCTTTTTCTTTTTCTAGACTGAATAACCGTGGCCACCATGAACAAGAACATATATGCAGCAGCTGAACAAATTAGAACCTTGGTTCTCTGATCCATCTACAATGCAACAATCAAAGAAAGAAAAACAATATTGTCATGTCATGCTCAAACACAGATCAGAAACATAAGGCAACTTAACATCTAGGAACACCAGAGTCAATACCAATGAGCCATTGCCACTGTGGCAGACTGGCAGATGTGTTGCCATTCAGTACATAAAAAGTGGTAAATAGTTAAATAATCGGTGGGCATAGCGCATACTACATTAACCTGGATACTACTTCGGTCTGATAACTGATAGAGAGTGTTTTGTTTGTCACTGATAAATTTGCTAGTACTTGTCGTTATATATTTTTTCTTTTCAATGTCATACTAAATATGATGAGTAACATATACTTGTAACCAAAACTTTTTCTTTGGATGTTACCAGAACTATATACCAAATAGAAAAATTGCAAATATTTCTTAAGCATCCACAGGACGCTAGGAGCACAAATGAATGAATAGCCTGAATCCATAAACAAATGTTGGACTGAACATCGTCATACAAAGGGTACATCCTTGCATGGCGATAGTACAAATCCAGGCAAACTGAATTCAGCGGCTCAGCGCAAACAGATACATGTACTCAGGGGCATGCAGCAACACTCATCTACTTACTAGCGCTACAGCGTAGGGAAAAAATTCCCATTGAACTTTGCTGATTTTTTACCATATGCAGAAGCAAACATGTCTCAAGCATAAATCACATCATACTTGTTGAACTACTGGAGGCAACAAAAAAATCTGCTAATGGAGATCACAAATCTTGGGCAAATCCATTGTGTTAGGGTTTGTATACCTTGGGCAAATCACAAATCTGCTAATGGAGAAGGAGGACGAAGCTGCCGGACGTGTGCCGCACCGCCGCCGCCGACCACAGGCTGCGCCGCCGCTGCCGACCACAGCCCACGCCGCCGCTGCGAGGGCCGGTGCCGCGCTGCCGCCGTGGGGGCCGGTGCCGCGCCGCCTGGTGCCGCGCCGCCGCCAAGCGCTGTGGCCCCACGTCCTGCGCCGGTGAAGGATGCGCCGCCGCCGAGCTCTCGCCCGCTCGTGCCTTTTTTCCGAGAAAGAACCGAGTGAGACTGTCGGTGAGAGGTGAGAAGGTACTAGAAGAAAGCAGGAACCACCCCCGTCCGTGAAAAAAAATGGGATGGGTGTCAAGGAATCTGAGAGGAATATGCTTAGGTAGGATGTCCCTGTCCTTAGGCTGACTTCCATCAAACAGCCCAAATCCCAGGTCCATCCTATCCCACCCCTACAAATCCCTCAAACCAAACACATGGTTAAAACCTTGGCAGGCAGACGCGGAGGAGGATCTCGCGCAGGAGGTTGTCGTCGCCAGGCACCATCGACATGGCCGCCGCGGTCGCCACAGCAACAGCAGCCGGCAGCCCCGACGGTGGCTGCTGACGTCGCGGCGGACGCTCGGTTTCCATTTCGTGCGACGACGTGTCTAGGAAATGGGCTGGTGAACCGTGATTTGGAAATTGGGGCAGTGCCACCGGCCATTTTTGTTCAACACCTAAAGTATAAATAAATGGATAAAAAATAAATAAGAAAACAAGTTACAACACGTTGGGTATACTGGCAGCTTCCGAGAACCATATCTAGGAAAAGAAGCAAAAAGGTCTTCGAGTGCAAGCAGCCAAACTTGACAAAGCACAATAAACGTTTTTTTTTACTAGCATCAGGATTGAAGTGTTAGTGTATGCCATTATAAGATAATGTAATTGTCTATAAGTCATTAAAAAATTCGAGTGGTTATAGATATTATTGTGCTATTTTTTTTTTTGTCTTCCACGCTATTCCATCCGCTTCTCTGACACGTGGGCCCACTCAATGAAGATGTCTAAAATCCACTTCTCCCCCACCCCTGTCCTCTCTCTCGCGCTTAGACGCCCGCGCGAGCCTTGGTCGTAGATGCGCTCGTTGCCCGGCTCCGTCTAGGTCTGCGACTTACAGCATGTTCGCTCGTTGGTTTCAGCCAGCCCAAACCAGCCAAAACAGCCAGCCAACAGTATTTTCCTCTAAAAAAAACCAGCACCAGCCAGCCTAAATTAGTACCAACACCGACCAGCGAACAGGGCCTTTGCAGCCTCCCGCGCCGCCGCGCTGGAGGAGCTGGCGTGCTTCGCGCTCGCGGTGCCGGCGTCCTCCGCGGGCGCAACCGTCTCCGCGCGCGGTGGCCGCGCTGCTCGACTCCTCCGGCGCCGGCGGAGGGGACGTCCGCGGGCGGGCGTGGCGCGCTGGCACAGGAGGCCGGATGCTTCACGGGACGCGGCCGCACCAGGGTGGCGGCGCTCCTGGCCGCTTGCCAAGGCCATGGCGGCATCGCATGCCAGCCATGCTCCACCCGCGAGGCCTCCTTCCCTGGCTCGTACGACGACGACGAACAGGTGGTGGAGGAGAGCGTCGATGCGGCGCAAGACCTGGACTGGGCGGCCGACGAGGTGGTTCAAAACCATGGCGCGTCCAAGGTCTGATTCGGGGTGCTCTGCACACCAGGGCACCGGAGCCGGCGGCCGCGGCTTTGGTCGGCGGCGAAGCGAGCGCCGCTCGACCTCGTGACAGTGATCGACTTCAGCAACAGTATGCGTGGCCAGAAGCTGTTTCTGGTCGTACAGGCCGTGTCGTACTGTCGTTCATCATCCACAACCTCGGACCGGCGGACCGCCTCAGCCCTCAGCGCGTCGTTTCCTTCTCGAATGCGCGACCCGCGTCCCGCGTGCTCCGTCTCGCGCGCATGATGGCCGACGGCCGGGAAGGCCTCCGGGGAAGCGCGCCGTGTCCGTGTGGCCGCCAAGGTCCTCGATGATCGCCGGCAAAGGAACGCCGTGGCGGCACGTCGATTTTGTACTCACGGCCACCGTCAATCGGGCGCGGGCGCCGATCTCCAAAAGCCGGACTATGCCAGCCTGAATATCTACAGGCTGTGCGTAGATGGCGAAGGCTTCTAGAATGGTCCGAGCCGGGCCGGCCTCCAGCGCGCGTCGTGAACGCTCACATACATGCATTGCTATACTGCCTCTAGCCGGAAGCACTTGCATATATTGCTATACTAGCTTAGCAGTTAGCACATCGTGAACGCTCACATACATGCATGAGACCGTATATCACATAGAAGCTCGTACACTTGCTAGCTTCTTCTTTTTCTCCCGATTTCTCGCTTCTTGATAGCTCGTATGATCGATCAAGCCATCCATGCCATGCCCCGGCCAGTTCGTGTTCTAGCTCATATGTTGGCGGCGGATTCAATTCTCGCGCCGTATATCGCTCCGCGTATACATACGACGTACGACTTACTTAGAGAGAAATACATGGACGCCATAAAGCTGTCCAGATATGTGTAGCGTGAGTTCAGATACGCATTTGCTAGCATGTATGCACGTTTGTTTTCATGCAGCTAGCTAGCTGCTATTTTGCTTGCTTCTTATTTTCTTCTCCATTTAATTAGCGCACGTGAATATACATGCACATATTGCCTATTTATTTTTCTTCTCCTTAAGTACAAAATGCTTCTCATTAATTAATAGCAAATATATATGCATACACATGTGAGAAATCTTTTGTACAAAATCTCGTCAAACACTCAACAGACAGCATAAGCTCACACATTAGCGGCAGCCACGACAACCGTCATCCAGCGTCCACGTTCGAGGTGCTGCGGAAGTCGGTGGCACAAGAGGAACAACGAATTTTTGTGTGGCTCCATGAGGGCATTTTAGACTTTTCGCACTGTAGTTTGACACCGTTAGGTGTAAAAGCGGATGGGACAGCGTGAAAGACAAAAAAGTTTAGCGTAGAGACTCATAAATTTAATGTGGGCTTGGCAAATATATTGTTCAATTCAATTTAATAAATTATGGTTCATATTTAATGCTATGGTATAATATAATTTTAGTCTCGTATAAGATTTTAAGTATACGTTGATTAAACAGGAGAGGAGGGATCCCCTTTTGCATTTGAAGCTTTTACTTGGAATTCCATTAAGGAGGACCAAGGAGGTCTCTGAGTTGAGGATACATTCAATCCACTTGATTTATTTTTAGGGAAGCTTTCGTGCAAAAACACTTGAAGATTACAGGGTGTTCCAATTTACGAAAAGCCTTTTCAAAGTCAAGTTTCAGGATCACAATTAGTTTCTAGAGTGGTGGCACTGGTGCAGAAATTGGAAGGCAAAGCTAGGTAGTCTTGTATGGTTCTACCTTTTGACAAACTCATACTGATTTCTATGCACTAGTTGTGGGATTACCTCTTGGGGTTTAGTTGACATCAACTTGGTAATTGCTTTTCATGTAGTAATTCAGTAAAGAGATTGGCATGTAGTCATCAATAGTTCCACAGTTGCTTTTCTTGGGGATCAGAGTGATAAGGGAGCTGTTAATAATGCCAAGATCTAGGTTGCCATTGCAAAAATCTATGTACATCCTTTGAAAGTCTTCTTTGATGATTGTCTAGCATTTCTTAATGAAAAGATCATTGAAACCCTCTGGTCTAGGGATGTGGCTGGTTCACATTTCTTTAATGACCTGGTTTATTTTGTCCACGGTGAAACATGTCTGAATGCCATCAAGACGGATCGGCACTGACCCCTAGCCTATTTTTACAGGCTTCTTAGAGAATATGTTATGCACGAGCGTACCCCATGGGTACAGCCGTTGAGCCCCTGACTGATATATTTGGATAGTCGGTCGGGGGTCATTTGAACTATCACATATTTTCCTGAGGACTTAGCATACCCCCCTATGTTGTACTCTCGTAACTAGCTAAATAATCTTGCATATCATTGATAATTGGGATAAGTATATGTCCTCATCGGGTGAGCATTGTGGAGACTTGTGCACTTAGGGTTTAATTTGTTCCTAAATTGTTGCATGTATAAATGTTGAGCATTTGCGATGTGGTGATATCTGTGGTACCTTTGTGCTTGACCTTAACAGCATGGGTAATGCACTACTACATAAAACTCATCACCACCGGTTCCAAATAGCTCACCCCGGTTTTGGGCCTCGGTGGTAAAAGTGGACGGTGATGATAATCTTCATCACC
The DNA here is from genome assembly GCA_904845875.1 of Miscanthus lutarioriparius. Classification (NCBI taxonomy): domain Eukaryota; kingdom Viridiplantae; phylum Streptophyta; class Magnoliopsida; order Poales; family Poaceae; genus Miscanthus; species Miscanthus lutarioriparius. Next base: position 126,717,779 of record CAJGYO010000007.1, on the reverse strand, counting down.
GTCGGTGATAAGCAGAATAAAATCTAGCTACAAACAGTAGTCATTGTCCACACCGTCGCCATCTCCTAGTTCTTCCTGTTGCCTCCTCGTGCCATAATGGCGCCACTAGATCTAAGATAGGGTGAGGGAAATCCGGTGAGATCTGAGTGAAAAAGAGAGATTGGGGGAGATGTAGGCACCTGCGTGCTCTAAACAACGGTGGGGGCGATGGTGCTCGAGGTTCGATTGGGTGCGGCCACCGCACCAGGGCTAGCATCGCTTGAGGGGGCAGGGTTTGCACCCTCATCAGGGCCTCCCTGCTAGGTTTCGCCATGCTGGGGCCGCCACGATTGATTGTTCTTGTATGATATTGAGAGATCAAATTAAAGATGTTGTTGGGAGAGTATATTTTCACCAAAATCTTTGATTTTGTAGGATATAAAAAGGCTCATGGAGTAGCTCTAAAAGTCATGACCAGTTTGGCAGAGCTCCTCTTCTTATTCTCGAACTTCACTTCTTTATTCTTCAATAAAGTTATTCTGGTGGAGCATTCAGCAGGGTAGAGAGCGGGTGAGAATCAATTCTGAAGTGATTATAGTGTGATTGAATGAGGAGCAGCAGAGAGTACATATTTTAAGCTCACAGCTTATAGTGTAAATAGAGAAGTGATTTTTGTCATCTTTGCATAAGAATCTAGTTGAATTCCATGCGTTTTGTAGAGATCTACAAAATCCGCTCTGAAGAAGCTGGGAACGAAGCTTTGTCAAACTGACCCATAATTTTGTCGTGTCACAGGCTAAAGTGAAAACCATAACCCATGATATTCTGGTTTTAAAAAAACTTACTAATATACAGCAAAAAAGAAACAGACGTGCATGGCATCATAACAAATTCACTCTCGCGACCTAGAAATTTCAATATTTGACCCTCATACGTGCACCTCTCAAGATTTGACACCCAATTCACGAACCTTTTAAAATATATGCGAATTCTTTGAATTTGAGGGTCCGCCTGGTTCGCTCGCGAACACCATAGTGCACCTCCATGGAAAAGAAGACTCCCAGGCTTTGCTTGGTTTGCTCACGAACACCAATCGTGGGGTCACGAGTCGCACATCACGCGCCGCTCGAGCCACCGTCTGGTCCCGGCTACTCCGGCGCTGGTCCACCGTCCACCGCCGACCCCCATCCGTCGCTCGAACAGCCAGCCGCTGATAGGGTCGCAATGACGCCCATGCTAGGCCGCCGTTCACCGCCGCCTGCCCAGCGACCTGGGTGCTGACTGCCACTCGCCGGTCGCGACGAGGCCCGCGTCAGGCCGCAGTTCGTCGCCGCCTGCCCAGTGACCTGCTGGGCGCCGGCCGCTGCCCGCCTCCGGCCTGCCCAGTCATGGTGATCGCCGCATTTGGCAACGCCACCTACGACTTACGAGAGGCTACTGCTGGACCATGACGGCGAGGAGGGTGTGCCACTGCGAGGCAGTTGGAGCAGCAGCATAGCAGCGGGTTCCCGTTGTGCTGCCGTCCATGTACGTCGTCTCGCAGACGCGCCACCTCTCCTTGGAGCTAGGGTGTCGGCGCGTCGGTCTTTTTATGGTGGCCCAACACAGAGAAGAGAATATTGAAAATAGAAAAATAGAGAAAATGTGAGAAATCTTTTGAATCCAAGGAATTCGCGTGCGTAGGATCAAATATCCAAAGACATGCGAATTGAATGTCAAATATTAAGAGACGCATTGACTGAGGGTCAACTATTGAAATGGGAGTTAATGTCGTTCAGATGTCCGGCGCAGCTTCAAATATCGGACGATCAGCTCACACGGCCCGTGCACGATCCAATCGCGGTCGTGGGTGATGTCACTACACTGGCCTCCCCTCCCTGTTCGCGCACGACCGCACGAGTCCTGACCCGTGGGCGTCAGTCACAACCCATCCACTAGTGCGAGGGCCTAGCATGGTCTAGCATGTCACACCTCTGTGTCCGAATCACCTGTCCCACCTCTAGATGCGTGCCGCGGATGCATCTGCTAGCCTCGGGCCCTCGCACGGCCACCCACGGCGGCGCCTCAGCAGCTGCAGGTAGCTGTGACAGGTGGGTCCTATTGCAACATGTGCAACACTAGATCTACTTTTGCAACATCTAGATGAAACACTTGCAACGTACGTCCAAAACAGCTAAAACACTTGTAACGTAACACTTAAAAACACCTAAAAATACTTAAAAACACAATGTGTAGCCATTACAAAACATATGCAACATCTAGATGAAACCTTTGCAATATATGCATAAAACATCTGAAACACTTGGTACATACGCTTGTAATTTGCATATATATGCATCATCCAGATCTACTTTTGCAACATCCAGATGAAACACTTGAAACATACGTCTGAAACACTTGAAACATACGTGTATAACCATTGCAACATGTGCAACATCCCGATCTACTTTTGCAACATCTCGATCTACCTTTGCAACATCGATATAAAACACTTGCAACATACCTCTGAAACACCTGAAACACTTGAAACATACGGTTGCAACATGCGATTTCAGCGCAAAACATCTCTTTGCTGCTTCAACGAATGGAGGCTCGTCGGCGCGTGGAGGTCACCGGTGTGCTCGCCGGCGACACGGAGCTAGGGAAGCGGCACACAGAGGGCAGGGTGGGGGTGGCATGGGCGGCGGTGGCGTATAGGGCAGGTGGGTGGCACGTGGAGGTTGCCGGTGTGCTCGCTGGCGGCGCGGACCTCGGTGGTGCAGAAGGCGAGTGGGGAGTCGCGGGGGTGCAGACTCATCCATGCGTACAAATGCCTTCTATGGGACGGAACCTAGGTTGGTGGGGATCAGCTGAGAGCAAAGCACGATGGCGAGGAAGACATGTGGATGGATCCGTGGCGAAAAAATTGCAAAAATGACACTCGAAAGATTGACTCCTTGGTTATGATGACACTCGGGTGGATGACAAGTGGGTCCATCTATGTCTATGAATGTGGGTCCAGTGTCAAATTTGCAAACGACCGATGTTTTGAGTCCCATTTTTACATATCGCCCGTCAGTGGCACACAGAGCAAGCAGGAAAAGCAGGATATGCAAGCATACGATGAGCATAGAGTGGGCATTTTTTTTATTAACTTGGGAGTGGGGACTGGGGAGTTAGCGGTGGACGTCCGACGCATGGATAACCGTCCGGACGTCGTCGTAATCCTAGCGTTTCCGTATTGAAATTTGTCCTCACGACCTCGCCCAAACGCGTCCCGCCTCATCGATCTTTGCGGCGTGTTCGCAATGCGCCCGAAGAGGAAGAGGGCCCGGCCCACCCAGGCGGCAGGTGCGATCTCTTCGGTGCTCGGCAACGGGGACCTCCTCCGCGAGATTCTCCTCCGCCTCGACTTGCCCACCTGCCTCGTCAGCGCCGCCGCCGTCTCCAAATGGTGGCTCCGCCAGGCCTCCGACCCTGCCTTCCTCCGCCGTCCCAGAGCTCTACAAGTTCACTGGATGCCACTCACATCCATGTATGGCTCCATAGCACAGGCTGCAGCAATGGCAATTGGGAACTGGTCGATTCCATATGCCTGCATCAGGTGTTCGGTGATCTTGCCAATTCTACTTGGCTAGTACAGGGTGTTGCTGTTCGAGTGACTGCCGTCGGGGACCATGCTGATTTTGTGTTCTTGCAAATAGAGCTTGAGGTATTCTACATGCATATATATCAGGAGCAGGGTGGTGAAGAAGGTGCATCACTTGCAGGAGTCTGAAATATTGGACCTTGATATCCATCCCTTTATGATGGTAAATGGTCTCCTACTTTCCCACAACTGAATGGTGCACTTGATCAGGCTGCGTGACCGTTCCATAAGGTTTATGTAAGTTAACTGCCTAATTCAACTCTTATCGTGGGTTGATGAATTAGGATGCACTTCGATTTGTCTCCATCTAGCTATCTTGGTGCGGTGGGGATGTCATTGTGTCAATTAGTAGCCCAAGTGCAAAAATTTAGGTTATGCTACTTCTATTTACTCAACTACGAATTTTATATATTGCGCCACAGGCCATTGAGTTCGAATTTCAGCTGTCCCCATTGTTATCGTCTTGTAGCTGGTACTGCAAGCTCTTTTACCGATTTGATATAGTGTTCTAAATAGCCTATCCATGTGTTCAATATGTATCTGTTAGCAACCTAATCACACAATCCAATATCCAACACACTGGTAATATGATTTGATACAATCTGAGAGACAGAATAGAGAAGAGAGCAAGCACAGGATCAAAGAAATAGACTGAGATACATCAGGAAAGGTAGCTGGAAGGGAAATCTGGAGGAGGAAGAGGAATAGTAGTATAGGAGAAGGAACAGGAAGTCTGTTTCTGAATAACGTCGATGACTTCCACCTCTGTTGCCTTCCTTTGTAGTCTTGTCTGCTCCCGCTTTGGGCTTGCGGGTTGTACATGTCGGCCCATGGCGTAGTGTTGGCCCACTAGTACATGTCACTAACATCCCCTCCCTCTTAAATTTTGGCTTGCCCTCGAGCTAATGTAGAGAAACTTTCATCAAAGATCACAATGCCACCAGCAATGTCCTTGGGAAAAGCATCTCATTGGGTCATCCAATGGTGAATCCTCCACCTGTTTAACAAGATGGTCCACGAACATAGCTTCCACTGCTGCTAATACTGCCATGGTGGCTGGAACAAAATTCATATTCCTGTAATTGAATTCTTCACATGTCAATTGTTCGAAGAACTTCACTGCAACTTGATGGTATCTATAGAACTGAAAGAGAGCCACGGTGTTGGCAGCAGCTTAGCTCCATCAGACATGATCTCCAGTTGAACTTTGGCCACCACTACACGATCAAGAACAAGCAGCTGGCTGGCAACTGAACATGTCTCAACCAACTCATTGTTAATGTTAGCATGAAGTATTTCAGGAGTTGGCTATGGCTGTTGCAGTTTGGCGATAACCTCAGTCTCAGAAATATTCAAGTTACTAGCTGTTGAATTGGTCCTCAGTGAAGAAGTAGATGTCAGATGCTTGCCAAAGACATGTCAAATTGAGTTCCAACCAAGTCTTCATATCAATATATGTGACTGCAAAATTTTTGCTCTCAACCAACGACAATGATTTAGCAATCCAACATCCAGTTGCACCAATAAAAATTGCATCATAGATTATACTCTCAGCTTCACAAATGCCACGCCTGTTTCCATATGTTTCAACCAGTAGTGACTGTAATTGATACACCTGAACGCTGCAAGTTAATAACCAAGCACCATATTGGTGCTGCATAAGTGAAGACGAGCCTGCCACACCTATTTCCCGTTTGTAAAGCTTGACTGTAACAGATCTTGAAGGCGTCAAATGAATTACTGTGCAAAAATGACATAAATTTGGCTCCTGTACCTCATGATTCTTGACTTACCAAGGCCAAATGCTAATATGCTATTCACCATAAATTTGATTAAAGTTAAGCAATTTTAACGTACACAAATTTTATAGTTATATCCTTTTGTGAACGGAGTACTCAAATGTATCCCCCCTCCATTAACAAATACTAAGCTTCTAGCTTCCGAAAAAAAAATCTAGTTAAATTCTTGCAACTCTCACGATCGCTAACTATTCAATTATCATCTTGAAGAATACTTTTAGAAAACATTTTATTGTAAGTTTGTTCAATTCTTTCATTCGCGTCTAGAGCGGGTATTTACTATTGCTACAGTAAAGCTAGACTTTGGTTTAAATTAGAAAAATATACGAATTCAGATACAAATCGTCTCTAGCCCATCATTCCAGCAGCCACCCCTTGATTTGGTATACCAGCGATGGAAAAAGAAAAGACATTATAAAGTAAAATGTTGTTTGTCTCCGTTTGTGGCCAGCAGATATTACCCTAGTCAAGTACAATACAATCCAGAGACAAAAATGACATAGGTATGATATCAAAACAGCTAAATTGATACCTAAAGCATGCTGTGATCAAGATGTTCATCAAACATGGAGTTTCCGTACAAATCAGTGCTTAAAAAAAAGAAGAGGGGCACCTATTTATCCAAAAAAAAAGTCACAATTCAGTAAGGATAATACTTGCAGGCTTATCCACTTTCTGCATATCAAGCATAGAGAAACGGGCAACATCAGCTGTAATGATGTTCTCAAAAGGCAAAAGGCCGTCCCAAAACAATACTAACCATTTTACAACTTCCATAGCAACCGCATTGTTCCTGAAGAACTAAAATGACTCACGGACGTGTAATGGCTATGCCAACTTCCACATCTTGAGCCCAAGGCAACTACTCCATGAAAAGAACCACCTTGAAGAGCAATTAAACAGTGTCTTCAAGTAACAGCTACAGACCAATTGGGGTTTCCTCTTAAGAGCAACAGACCCACAGGAATCATTTTGCAATAACCAACACAGGTATTGGCAAAATAGATGCAGACATCTGGCTACCCTACAAAAGTAATCAATACCAGACACGTTTGAGTGACACAAAATTTGAAGCTGTGTATTACCATTGATGCTCCAGCCATCTTTACTCTTGTTTCTTGATATTCATAGTACTAGTGACAAGTTTAACCTTCTCTCCTTTCAGGGGAAAATGACAAGTTTAACCTCCTCTTCTTTCAGGGGAAAGCATAACAGGCCCCTTAAAGAGCCATTTTTAGCGAGTACTCGTTACTAATAAGAACTTGATGCTTCCACTCATTTCTTCTGAGAATCTTATGTCATGGGTCCACTACCAGACCCATGAGAACTATGGGTGCCAACAGGCACAGTGCGTTGAGCAAAAATGAGCAATTGCTTCCGTTGATCCTCATTGGTATGGGGGAGGCTGGCACGCAGAAGCTCTACTGGCATTTCTCTGGTTATAACTGCTGCCGCAGCAGGTTGCAATTGGGCAGTATGAACCACACTATCAAACTTACTCATGCAGTACTGTGTAAGAAGCCCGAAAAAGGCGTCAAATGATGCCTGCCATAGAGCTCGATTCTGCATACTGTAGTTAGAAGCCACGTGCTGATCAGTGAGTAGAACTGTTGCTCTGTCCAGTACAGACTTTATGATGACAGAAGCCCAATCACCTGCTGGGGATCCAAGGGGTCGAAGAGGTGGTTGCAATGATGAACAGACAATAGCAGCAAGGCAAGCACTGAGATCACTCAACTCCATCCAAACAATACGTGTGGATACAGCTCTTGCAAGTCTAGTCATTGTCTCCGCTGCACTGATATCAGAGGGCATATTTCCAAATATGGATCTTAGATGCCGGAAGACTGCCATGCAAGCTATCCTTGCAAGCTCACTGCCTGATGTCACAAGTTCAAGGTAACGGGAAAGTAGTTTCCGGCCCTTTGGTAGAGTGACTATGCGAAGAAACACCAAATCATCATATGGAGACAGAGGTGAATTCTTATTTGGTGCAAGGGGATCAACTAACTGCAGTGATTCTGCAAGCTGCTCGAGGAGTCCCTGTCTTCTGTTTCTCAGTTGCAAACCACCATCTTGCTGCTGGCTAAATTGCAGCAGACGATCAATATCATCAACATCAAGCAGTAGGCAAAGTCCGTCTTCAATTGTGATCCTAGCAGCAAGCATGGGTTCTTGGTCAAGAGGCTTTGACACAGATTTTTCAGCATTATCACTTGGTGCAGAGGCTTGTTCAACATCAAGAAGCGGACGAGGCCTACGGATCGAAGAAAATGGAAGCCTCCCAAGAGCATCAACCTGTAGATACGCATGTGGCTCATCCTTACTGCGTGCACGCGAAGATGGATCTCTAATCAAGGTTGGACAAAAGTGGTGCTTTAGTTGAGCGCCTGCTGATTTTTTTGCTAAACAAGCTTGATGGTAGTAATCATCAATATATGGGTCATTGATGTGTGTGGCAGCTTGCTGCATCCTTGCAATGTTCTCGATTTCTTCAGTAGACATGTACTTGGATCTGAACCGTGGCCATCCATTATCCATCCTAATATTATTGAGCTCATAACCTTGGTGAGGATATCGCTGTCCCAGCCTTCCATGTTGCAACATTGATCTTGCTCTTGGATCACTCAAGTCAGGCATAGCAAAGTTTGCATCAAATCTACTCATCACTTGTGAAGGATGCTGAGGACCAAATATCTGCATGCTTTGTGGTGGGGAATGACGGGGACCAATCATCTGTGCATGTAGTTGTGAGAACTGTGGTGAGGACTGTTGTATTGGCAGCATTCCATGTTGACGAGGTGGCTGCATTTGAGGTGGCATCAGTCCATTGGGACGTTGCAATTGATGAGGCATCAAACCTGGCATAAACCTGGGGCCGTTCCCATGCATTGATCCGCTATTTAAAACATGATTCTGTCTACCAAATGGAGGTCCTGGAGGGGTACCTCCATGATGGAACTGAGGAAGGGGTAGATCATTTTGTGCAGAAGACATAGGCAACTGGAATGCAGTGGGAGGAGATGGCATGTTCACATGATGTGGTTGACTAGGTGAAGAATGAGATGCTGCACCAGATGGTGGGTACGAAATGAATGATGACCTAGGCACAGGAATTGGTTCAGTATTACTGTACTGAGGCTCTTGTTGTGGGTACGATGATGTTCTATGTAAAGGAGATGGCTTTGCTCCAAGAATAGGTTCAACAGGATTGTACTGAGCATCTTGCTGTGGGGACGACGATGTTCTCTGCAGTCTAGAGTCAATGAAGTTGACTGAATGGGGTTGTTGGGACCACCAGTTCTTCTTATCCAACCCGTGATCAGTGTCCAATACAGGCTGTGTAGGCCAATATGAAGGTCCAGACTCTTGCGCCCACTCTGCATTAGAACCTATATATTGCAGAATAAGAATAAATATTAATTAAAGAAGCAGATGCAGAGCATTGCCTGGTGCCTAAAACAGACAAGAGAACAAAGATTATCATGATCACTGGTTAACTGAAATTGTCATTCTAGCAATAGAAGATTAGAATCATTTAAGTACTCCCTCCATTCCTTTTTATAACACATTCTGGTTCAGCAGGAGGATTAACGTATGAAACCAAGAGAGTTGTCTTTTTATAACACATATTCTGGTTCAGCAGGAGGATTAAGGTATGAAACCAAGAGAGGAGTGGAGAGAAATGACCATAGGTTTCAGGGGTTTATGGTCTTCAGAACAAGAGAGGATATAGTTGTGTAGGCGTTCATTATAAGTGGAGAGAAGATTAATGAGGAAAAGACATTGAAACTATATGCATGCCTTATAATTTGAAAAAAAAACAAGATGGCGGCTGTTGTAGAAGTTGCAAGGAATTCACATAAATCTACCAAGCATGTGGTATTGGTTTATTTTTGAACAAATTACCTACACATTAATTGTTGAAACACAAATTTATAATTTCATAATACATGGACCAAGCATATCCACAAATGAAGAAAAGGAAAAATGAAGCCTTCATATGGACTGAGGAACCATATCAGCAACAACTTAAGAATTTAAAGGCAATCCAATCCAACTATACAGAGAGCTACTTACTTTGTCTAGAAATAGATCCCCTATGACTAACTAATCCTGGTTGCTTTGGTTCATTGACTATTCTGGTCAGCTGAAAATGGAGAAACATGAAATAAGTAAATCATCTATATAACAATAAAAAACGAGTAAATGCAACAAGGCAAACATGTAAATTTGGTACATTGTACACAATTGTTGAGGTACAAGTAAAAACAGATATTTTTTTTAGCTCATGTGATGGCTTATAAGTACTTAAATCCATGTGCTATAATATTTTTTGAAAGAACTCAGTTGCATCATTATTCTAAGGAATAAATCTCAAGACCTACATATATTTACTTATGCATGTACATATTTAACAAATAAGGCACACCTTCGAGAAAGTTCCAGCAAGATCATCAATGTCAGTAAATGAACCTACACCCTCCTGCAAAAACGAATTTTCATCAACATGAGTAGCGATACATTCCTGTGTTGACATAAAGAAATTATGCTGCAGGCCTGCAGCTTGAAATCTAAAAAAAGCAGCAGTACACCATGCCTAAAACATTACTGGATGCAACTGAGGTTCCATGGGTATAATAAACAAAAGAAGAACAAGAGTTCACAGGACACAGCCTAAATGATAAATTGCAATATTCGCTTCGTGACATAATATACAGCTAAGAGTTGCTTAGTGTGCAAGTGGAACTAGCTCCAGTACAAGAAAAGCAACACCATCATTAGCTTTGTAATTCTAGGTTACGTACACAGGATTTAGCTGCCTGCATCATAATAATGGTTAACGACTGTATTATTGCTAAAGCCACAATGCCACCTTCCTAAATTTCAAGGCGATATATTTTTGGTAATGTATACCAACCCCAAAAATATGACTGTTGTTTCCCAGGCTTTCAGCTGTATAAGCGTTGAATGTTTTCAGAATCACAAAAAATGACAATGCCAGCATGTATGAACTTTCATAACATTTGTTTCAAAAAAGAACTTTAAAAAGGGGGCAGACCCCGTGCCGGAGGCTCCCACATGAGTGGGGTCTGGGGAAGGGAAAAACCGAGGCAAGCCTTCCCCCGCAAATCTGCGGAGAGGCTGCTTCGAACCCACGACCTGGTGACTCAGTGAGACAGCTCTCACCACTGCACCAGGCCTGCCCTTCTCAAAAAAAAAAAAAAAAAAAAACTTTCATAACAAAAAAATTGTTGGTATCCTCTACCAGGCTCCAGATGACACAAAACCAAAATGATAATAGAGAGCAAGCAAAGAATGGTCAAATTAACTCCTTAAAGTCTCATCCCTCAAGTTCTAAATTGAAAAGTGAGGATGCTACCTTCTCATGTAAAACGAAGCTTTCATAATATCTAACATTTCTTTGGATTATAAAGTCACAAACATAGAACTTATTCACTGCGTCATCTTTGTTTTTAACAAAGCAAAAAAAAAAAAATCAATAACATTTATCACTTCAAACATATGTGAGCTCTGTGAAGCACAAAAAAAAAAAAAATCTACACTACCTCCAACATATTATCCCTCCCATAAAGGGGGTTTTCTTCATCTTCATGCTCAACAAATGCAGCATCACCACCACCACCATCATCATCCAATCCACCTAGCTCAACCTCCTCCACGGCATTGTTGCCGAAGAAAGCATACTGTGATGCATCAAATTTGGTACCGCCTGTACAGGGATATCAATAATCTATCAGATGCCATAGGGCAAATATAGCAAAAAACAAGACTAGATACAGCAGATTAAGAAAATTGTTGCAGAGTACAACAGCTTCAATGAGTTCCCAACAGTAAGGCAGCTTAAAATGAGCTCACACCAGAACACTACATCAGAACCATTGGAGATTCCCAACCTTTACTGATTCCCTCACTAGACTAAAAGCTAATCCAAGCAACACTGGACATCAGAACTCCAGGTTTATTAGCCATCCTTGACCGCTGTGACAAAATTATTCAACCAATTATTAACATATAATATCCATTGCCAACAAAAACCATGGGAAAATCTCAACTCATTGATTTTGGAACCACTAAACATTGGCAGTGTAAATAATCTGAAAAAAGAAAAGTCAAGGAGAAACGAACATGGCTCACCGGAACAACCCCAATCGCTATCAAAAGAACCAAATGAAAAATGTACACTCATGGGAATCCAAATAAACTAGGAGGAATTGATTGAGCACCTGATTCCATGGCAGGGGCAGCGTCTAACCCCAGAAATATTTCTGGGAAACAAGCTGCTACGAGCAGAACATCCCCCACCAAGGTATCCAAGGAGCTGAATCCACCCCCGGATTGGGTTGGATTAGCGCCGGGTCGCAAACAAATCCAAAGCTACCTGCACGGGGAGTAACCGAGACACGGATCTGACTGCATGGACTCGCAGCAAAGAGAAACCAGAACGAAACTCCTGCATGAACAATTCCTTTTACCGATAAAACAAATCACGCTGGTTGGATCTCCCGTCTGCGCCACGCGAATAAAGGGGAGAAGGGAGGACGAGGAGAGAGAAATTCGAGGTGTCGCTCGGCGGTGGAAGGAGGACGTCGGTCTCTCTTACAGCGGTGGTGGTGGTGGCGGCGGCCAATTGAGGGTTCGGCGGCCCGATGGTATCCCTGACGTAGGCAGGAATCCCGGAGGCGGAAGGGGTCGGGACTAGGAGGAGGCTCTCTCTCTCTCTCTCTCTCTCTCTCTCTCTCTCTCTCCCCCGTCTTTTCCCGTGAGAAAGCACCGACCCAAGGATAGGGGCATTATCTTTGGTTTTTTATTTTTTAGCCTTTTTTTTTTGAAATTTTTCACAAATATCTCTCTGGAGATATGATTTTAAAATCTGGACCCTTAACTCGGCGCTATCGTTGCTGGCGCCGAGCTTGCACGTCTCAGCGCCATCGCTGCTGGCGCCGAGATCTTGGGCTCGATGCAGACGTGGCGGTGACTTGGCAGGCAGCCCCTGAAGCCAAGCTTGGCGCCGAGCTTGGCGCCAATATCAATGGCGCCGATGTGGTGTTTTAACCCGGCCCCCAACCTTCCTGTCCGAGCCTTCTTTCTCTTCTTTCTCCTCCTTCCCGGGTTTTTTCTCTCTCTACTTCGTCCTACCTCATGAATCGGCATATTGGACCTTGAAAACTTTGATTTAATCCGTAAATCTTCGAGAGCAAGGTATCCTCGCTCCCCTCCTAGTTTTTTCGCATCGATTCGGTATATATTAGTCGGATTTTTCAACCTAAGAATCATCATTACTTAGAGTTTCATGCAAGTTTTAATATTTGTATTATACAACTGTAGGATGCCAAGGCGTGGAAAAGCTAGCAAACCAAGATAATCTCAGCGCATGTTGTTATGTAACCTCAGCGCATGTCGTTATGTTATGGGTTTATTGTTGTGCATCAAATGGTAAACCCTAGGTTTAGTGTTTAGTGTTAATTGATTTTGGTTCTTAGAACGAAATTGGTTGAATTGTAGTTATAGCCGGATGACCGGAAATGCCTTCGACCCATTGCCTATGTCTAGTGGTGTTCTAGTGCCCATGTGCTTTTACGGCGATCCTTGCAAGGTAGCCAAGTCCGATGAAGAGAACATGTATAGGCAGAGGTATTGGATGTGTTTTAATTTTGCATTTGAGCCTACACTTCATCAGCGCCGCATTAACAAGATGGTGATGAATTGATGTTTGTGTCATATGATATCTTGCATGATTTTTTTGTTTTGTAACAAATGCATTTTTTTGCAGACCCCTCACCGCTCTGTGATTTTGAGCAGTGGATCGACACTGAGATCAAGCCTGAAGACAAGGAATGGATGCATAAACTGTTGCGGTGGGAGGCAGAGGACAAGGAGATGATGGAGAAGAGACGCGGAGAGGAGGCTGTAAAAAAGGAGCACAAGGAAGAGGAGGAAAGGAGGCTTGTTGCTGCGTATAGGGAGGAGAGGAAGAAGAAGCTTGAGCGTGCACGCCGAGCGAAAGCATTGATGGAGGAGAATCCCGATGCCCTGAGGAAGGAAAAGTGGCCTCGTTGCACTCAGTAGTCTCCATGACTTGCTAGTTTTATGGTTTATTCATAAACAATGTTGTCTACTGTCGGCACGTACTTCAAGTATGTTTTCATTATTTGTGGTCATAATATTCAGTATAATATTGCGGACGTAGTGAAATGTGATCACGTGCTGTAAAAAAACCCTAACGAAGTAGGGCATTATATAATTCAACACACAAAACACATGAAATGACATGTGAGAACATGTACCGAACTAGGGTACAAAGTTCCTTCTACTAAACCTAACATGTCTTAGGTAATTAAACCAAACAACAAACACATAGATGTGCCATGTGAATAAGATAGGGTCATCCTAGCAGTGTGCCCACATAGCAAATTGTGTTGCACCTTCTCCACAGTAGCCTCCCATTGTTGTTGTTGGTGGTGGCGGGGGTGACGGCGGAGGCCCTTTGTTCTTGTGGTTAGGGAAGTAAGTAGCAAAGCATCCAACATTGCGTATATATAGGCAGAGGCAGGTTTAGTTGCCATTTTAATGTGTTATAACTAGTCACAAGAAACCTAATTAGTTTCACTGAATGGCCTATTTCAATGGACACTGAAAAGCCTAGATTCGTTTCCTGAAAAGTCTATTCGTCATTGACATGATAAATCACTGAAAAGCCTAGATGCTATAGGTGTACTATGTAAGTGAAGTGATAAATCGCTGTTGTCATCGTACTCCTTGTCCTTGTAACTGAAAAGTCTATTTTCATTGTCTGAAAAGCCTAGATTCGTTCGCTGTTACTGAAAAGCCTAGATGCTGTAACACCCTAGGTGTTTGTCACCAGTTAAGCAATGGGTTTGAGCTCAAACATGACATGTCGAGTGGTAATGAAGGTGTCAAGATTAAATCTACATGATGGAGCTCCAACTTAAACTTGGGCCACACACATTTGCTTACATATGGACCCTTGTTAAGATTATGCAAGAGTAATGTTAAACATGCTTATTTCATGTACATTACATCCCCATGCATCCATCTAGACCCGTGGAAAAGTTTCATGAAGTTTGGAATCAAAAAGTCACATGAAATGATAAGTCATATCTTTGCATGAATTGCTTTATCAAGTGGATGGAAACCTATGAAGTCAACCAAACCTTGTAACCTTACCCAAACAACTCTACTTGCACTCATGAACAAAAGTTATGAAGGGTTCATGTTGAGCAGGTGGCCAGAAAATGCTCCAATGGATCAAAAAGGATAATTTAAGCTTCATCGTGATCCTACTTTGGTCAAAGTAGAACAGTAGGTTCTATACCAGTTTTGAGGTTAGACCTTAAATGAAAGTTGCATTCCATATCATGTAGAACAAAATTTGTTTTTGGACCAAGAGCCAGATCAGCTTGGAAATAAGTCAAACAGAGGCTCGAAGATTGAATTATCAGCGGTTTTCGGTACTTAGAATTTTTCTAAGTCTGGGATTCATCGTCGTCGACGTTGGCATGTCGCGTTCTCGTGTTTTCGTTAAGCAACTTGACTTGACCCCAAAATAGAAGTTGAAGATAATTCATTGGAGAAGATCATACCAAAGGTTGGGATCAGTTTGACCATGTTTGGACCAAGTAGTTCGACTTCAAGCAGAGCGACACTTAACCCTTGTTAAGTCACTGACAGTGTCAACTTGAGGCTTGATTACCTACTAATCCGAGAGTTTAATGTCTATGCACCCTTAATAAAAGTTGGAGAGCAGCTTGTGCACAACAACTTTGGTACAGGCCCACGGATCCGAAACTACCGAGAATATGCTGAAAAACGCGTCTGAACTCGGGCTCCATCGCGCGCGCCAGGTGTTCGATGGCGGGCCCCATAGGGGACACGCGGATGCCATGCTCACCGCCGCTGCTCCACGCATCGTGGATGCCCTATGCCCTGCTGCCGATGAGGAGGGGCACCAGCACGCCCTCTCCATCCCCCTCTCCACTCCCTGCTCGCTCCCTCTCGCGCTCTCCTCGCTCCCGTGCAGGCGCCGCCACCATGGCCGGTCGTGCCAGCTCCATGGCCGCCGTTGTTCCTTCATCTCCAGCCTCCCTCCACCCAAATAGACTGCAGCACCACCTCCCTCACCTCGTGCCGCAACTCCCGCACCCCTCGCCTGTAGCCACTCGTCGCCGTCGCGCCCACACGCTGTCGCCGCCATCGATCCACTGTACGCAGAGTAGAGCCACATGCACACGTGGCCAGCCCTCCACACTCCTCCTCGGGCCGAGCCGAGGGCACCATCGGGTGCGCACGGGACCGTACTTGCTCCCCGCCACTCGTCGCCATCGACTGCCGCCTCTCCGGCCAGATTCGGCGAAGTCCAGTGCCTCCTTTGCTCCCAGACCCCGTCAAGGACTTCGTGCAACAATTAGAGCAAATCCAAGGGTCTAACTGCGAAGTCAGTGACTCCAGTGAACAGTGCCTAAAAGGATCCATTTTTCGTGTTTAAATTGTGTTTTCCATAGGGACCCCGATGCAAGTTTACATTCCTTTTCCTTTTGATTTTTATAGATTTGAATGTTGAACTTTGAAAATTCGTATTAATTAGTAGAAAAATCCTAAAATAGTAAATGAGGACTTTTTGGAATCCTTGTAAAATTCTCTATGTACTAGAACTATAATATTACATGTTTAAGTTTAAATAGTTTGCTGTAAAAATAGATTTAGGCAGTTAGGTTCTTAATGCTAGTCATGTCTTGTTCTTTTTATAACTGCAGTTATTTTACTCAAATAAATGTGAAATTTTTATGGAGTGTTACTGATGTGATTAGTGATGTCTGGTAAAAATTTCAGTAATTTAGGCTTGATAGTTTAAGATCTATAAAAATAACAAATTACCTGTATTGCCTTACCCCTATTCTGAATAGGTCTGCAAGATTAAATTAATTGGCTTAGTTAGGTTATGAATCATGGCTTTGTGATAATACATGAGTTGTAGTACTTTTATTAAGATTTTCAAAAAGCTAAATATCATGATTTTTGGTTAAGTAGATCTTGAGTTATACTTGCTTAAATATCAGTGGCTGTTTCTGCCCAAACTCTGACAGGGTTACCTTGTTGGTATTGTGGGGCCTTCTTAATAATAGAATTAGCTTTAGGTGTTTACAACAAAGTTGTTGAGAATTTGATAAGCTTTCTAAAAAGTCTAGAACCACATTTATTGGACATGTATAACTCCAGTTATAGCTGTTTAAAGTGGCATGTCAGTTTCTGTCTATGTTTTGGACAGAGATGCAATTATTGAATTAATTGACCCTTCTAACTGTAGAATCATCTTAATATGGGAATAAGAAAGTTGTAGGTAACTTCCTAATATTTTCAAAAAGTTATGGTTCATGTTTGTTGGAGGTCTAGAACTCCAGTTACGCTTCTCTGAAGTTCCTATCAGTTTTCTGTACCACTACTGTTGGGTTGCATTTGCAGTTTTGCTTGTGCAATTATTTTCGTGGTGTAAATGATGTTTGCTATGGTTGTAGTGAATACAAAAGTTGTAGAAAATTTCATGATATTGCTTGTGTTCAACTTATAAGGCCATAGGCCTGATAGTGTAGGAGTTACATGACTTTTGAGTCTTCTATTAGGTTTTGATTGTATTCTGAGCAGATCTGAAAGATGCTAGTGTTTGATCTAGTTAGGGTTTGAACGAGCTTTTGGTGATAATAACAAAGTTGTAGATAAT
This sequence comes from Miscanthus lutarioriparius, assembly GCA_904845875.1. Taxonomy (NCBI): domain Eukaryota; kingdom Viridiplantae; phylum Streptophyta; class Magnoliopsida; order Poales; family Poaceae; genus Miscanthus; species Miscanthus lutarioriparius. Next base: position 126,700,615 of record CAJGYO010000007.1, on the reverse strand, counting down.
TCATGTATCTAGCTTTTGTTAAAATTTGGTGGTATTTGGTTTTGTGGTTTGTGAGTTATGCCTGTTTAAAGTTGGGTTACAGAATTGAGTGTTCTCTGTCAATTGTGGACCAGTTTCTATAAATGGGTATATTTGACTTAGTTAACTTGAGAATCATGCTAAGATGATTAAAAATGAATTGTATAAAATTTCATAAGCTTTCCAAAATGTCTTCTTGCAAGTCATTTGGATTTGTGTAACTCCAGGTATAACTAAATCTTGTAGGTGCTGTTTGCATATCCAGAAATTGGCAGATTCCAATTATAGTGTTTGCTTATATATTGTTAAGTGTGACTTATGCCTTGAATGATGACTGAGTTAGAGCACCTGAGATCTTGGAAAACTTGTGTCATGCTTGGTGTTGTCGTCTTCTTTACCATCTTAGCATGATAGATTGTGTGATGTTTAAGTTAAGCATCGCAAAGTACTTAAGTGTGTTAGTGTAAACTATGCTTGTCTTGCTTGCTATTTTGTGATGCGTCTCATGGTACTATTCTTTCTATTTATGCACTTGTATATTGCATCTCATCTAGGTACGCTAGATGCACCACGTGAAGGATGCGATGTTGGAGCCAAACCCGAAGAGTTGGTTTGGTGGATATATCCCGAAGATGGAAGGACTAAGCAAGTGTCAGGACCGAAGGTGTCAGCATGACGGTGCAAGCTAACTGAACTGACTTGTGTTGGATCCCAGGCAAGCCCCGGAGCATTCTAAGTCTCCCATGTTTTTACAAATATCTTGAGTATCTTTTATTGTTGATGATGCATTAAGTATAGTAATTGGTTGGAACCAATTGTTGCATTATATCCTTACCTTGTCCAGATAAAATCCTATGAATCCTAATTAAGTGTAGGATCGAATGATGCTTAGCTATGCTTAGACCGGTAGAAGCCGGGTGATTTCCTGTCACCTGCGAGATGTAGGATGAGCTCTGGTCACGGTTGGCTATATTTGCTATCATGAAAAAGAACCATGTGTTAATAATGAAAGGAGACCGGACAGGATGATGGTAGTGCAGCAATAAGGCATGGAGGTCTTGGGTGTGAATCTATCCCCATCTGTGTCATTTAAGGACCGATACGCTGTACGTCCTCATGTCATGTTGAACGCATCCTAACACTTAGCTGGCTGGATAAGTCGTTCCGACCGCAAAGCCTAGTAGCTCGACTCAGGCCGGGGACGCGAGCAGTGGCGTGCATTCTGGAGGTTGTAAGGATGTGCGGAAAGCCATTGGCATAAGTCCAAGGCGGGTTAGAGTCCCGAACAACCTTGGCAGAGTGGTTATCTAAGAATGTCGATCTGTTCGGACTCGCGACTCCTGAATCGTACCAAAGGTGACTCGTTTGTGACCCTGACGGGGGAAGCAGGGTTTGTGTTTAGGAATACCCCTCCAGCTGGATAGGAATCGATTCGAATCGCCGTCTCTCCCGGATAGTGAGAACTTGACTGAGCAGTGGCAACGTAGATTCACTAAATTTAAAGATATGGTTAAATGATGATGATGATGATGATGATGATGATAATGACAATGAGCTATGAAATACCTGATATGGTTATTATTGTTTGCAACTTAATCAAGTGATTGATTAGTACAGGTGCTAATATAGATGGTAGGTAATGGCTAAAAGTCAATGCTAGTACAGGTGAATAATGCTAATGGTTACTCAAGCTTTTATGCAAAAAGGTTGTCCAGCTAGATCCAATGATAAAGCCTTGCATACTCCTTGGTGTCATTTATTTTTGGTTTATGACGGGTAAGTCTGGCTGAGTACATTCGAGTACTCAGGGTTTATCCCACCATGTTGCAGGTGGAGTTCTCGGCCTGTTGAAGATGGTGGCTAACCGCCGGTGGGCTCGGTGATTCTATAGTTACTTCTCATCTATATGCTTTTGTCGGATGATGTCACTTATGCTAGCAATATATTTGGAACTTATATTAATGTAATCATTTGAAAGCTATGTTGTTGTCACTAAGCGGTTTTGAAATCCAAACTTGTACTTTTATTTGTGAACCCATATGTAATATTATTTTCGCTGCAACCCTGTATATGTGATGTGTATTTGCTTAATCATGCGATCTTGGTTGTGATGTTGATTTACCGAGGTCTTTCGGGACACTCGGCGGACTACCGGGTTTATATAAGTGAAAGTATGTGTGTGTCAACGTGTTAGCGGGGACAGCCGTACTTGATCTTGTATAAATTGGGCGGTTCTGTTACAGATGCTATAGGTGTACTATGTAAGTGAAGTGATAAATCACTGCTGTCATTGTACTCCTCGTCCTTGTAACTGAAAAGTCTATTTTCATTGTCTGAAAAGCCTAGATTCGTTCACTGTTACTGAAAAGCCTAGATTCATCTGCAAAGCGTCTGTACGATACGATTGGACTATACATGTTCTAATGAATTTACATTTAATCTGTGTACTACATTTGTGGCTTTTTAGCAGTGTAGTATAATTAATGATTCACGAAAAAAATTCGCAAGAGTTTACCTTATTTCAGGAGCATCCACAGTTACAAACAGAGACATCATTATATAATCCAAACATTTAATCGTCCAAAGAGCACAATACAACCACATAGAACATCACAATCAACATAACATGTCTTGTATAGTCCAAATAGTCCACAATGTCTATATAGTCCCAAATAGTTATAGGAAAATAACTACAAAATCCATAATAGTACATACTAACATCTACCACAAACCCTCACTGCCTTCTAGTCTTATCCTTACCCTTGTGATCAAGAGCGCTAGTACCTGGAGTGTAAGGGTTAGGTGGACGGCGTCGCCTAGTGCCTGGAGGCTGTGTAGGCTGAGTCGAGAGAGCGTCCTAGAGCTGAGAGGGGCCAAGTTCCTCATGCCTCTGGTCCACGTCGCCCTCGTCCTCGTCCTCGTCCCCTGCAGGTGCTTGGCTAGAGGAACCTAAGCCTCCTCTGCCCATGAAAGGAATGTACACATCTTGCATCGTGTCTGTCCTGCAACCACAACGAGCAGCCGCACAGCACAGCCGACGTGACAGCCTCTGTTGTACAAAATTGTGTTAACTGAAAGAATCTAACGTATTAATAATATGTTTGAAAGAATATTTTGAATCTTACGTCTAGGAAGCTACACGTGTCGTCGTCCCTGACTCTCGGACAAAAGCGCTCAATGTCTTCAATGGAGCATTTGAGGGTATTGCCCTGCAATAAAGTTCTCAGTAATAATACTTCTGAACAGATAGCAATAGGTTTTGTTTTCTTTTGTACAAGAATCTAACGTATTATAAGGATGCTACGGCTTGAAGGTGGCACTAACTAAAATAGATACCTCTAATGCATAATGTATTGGTATGCAACTTAACGTAGAAAAATAAGGCAATTGACTTACCACTCTGTCCAATATTGGTCCTGCCTCTATCTGCCTTCCTGCACGAGTAGATTGGTCGTACGCCGTGTCTTCATTATCGGATGACTCGATGTCGGCGTAGTCATCTTCTATCCATTATAGCCTCAGTCTACAACGTGTCGCGTGTTGGTACCAAGCTTGGTATCGCCTGAACTCACGGTTCATGTGCGGCTCATTGTTCTCGTCCACGTTGTCATGCATCTGCCAGTCAAAAATCTTTCTATTCTTCTAACAATCCAACCTACACGTATGTCATCATTACTTGAATCCATGTACATGTCACCATATTAGTGGAAATGGACCATCACGAGACATTTGAAATAGCAAAACACTTACTTGTGTAAGTCAACGCCAGTTGAGAACGGAGCCGTTGGCCAAAGCTGTCTCACTCCAAATTGACGTGCAACTCTATCTAGCAGGTGGAACTCGACAGCATAGAAATAGATTAGAGGGCACCTCATCCTATAGAAGTCATCGTCGCACCCACACATGTTGCTCAAATGAAAAGGAAGTGCCCCCTCTCCATCGTACGGCTCCCACGACACCTGCAACATGTCCAAACAAGATGTTAGATGGTATACTAAACCATTTCAAACCAGCGTGGGAAATAAAATTTACTTACACTAGACGCCGTGAGCGTGTCTAGCTCATTCGTGAACTCAATGTGTGCCCATTGTAACCTCATGTGTGGAACCCTAACCTGATCCTAAAGGTACGCCCATGTCGGCTGCCGATGTGGAGGCTGACCTGGGAACCACTCACAATGAGCCAGAACCTCGGGACAGCCAACTGGTAGACGAGCCCACATCCACAACTAAAGCATGTGCACGCATCCACCAAGTGATGCTATGGATGAAGTCCGACGACACCCCTCGCAAAGCTATCGGTAAAGAAAACCCAAGACTGTAGAGCCCCAGCTATACTGACCTGCCTGGTCCCAGTCACTGAAGCAGTGGACCCACATCCATGACGTAGTGTCACCTGTGGCGTTGGGCAAGAGAACGTAGGCAAATAGATGTAGGGTCCATGTCCTGCAGTAGTACCCAACTATCTCCTCATCTGCCTCCTTAGGGCACTGTGCGAACTCTTGCCAGAGCCAGGAGATTAGAACTCCAGAAGTGCGAGCCCCTTGCTCGTCAACCTCACGCCTAAGGAAGGCCTCTACTCATGATCTCTAGCCTTCTGACCTACACTGCCCAGTGACTGCGTTGCCTTGAATCCCTAGACCTAGCATCTTCTGACAGTCCTGGAGTGTGACTGACATCTCTCTGAAAAGTATGTGGAAGCTATGAATCTTTGGCCGTCACCTACATTTTAGACAAAGCAAGATTACATGTCAAAAAGGAAAGCGCATGAACAAATGGCCATGAATGGAGGCAATGATTGAAGATAATACATGTCAACCAATGCAGTTATGGCCGCTGAGTTGAACTTGGGCAACGCACGACGAACTTGAAAAGAGATGACATCCAAGCCAGCTCTTTGTAGGAAAAGAGTGTACCTGTTGTCGTACTGTATGTCCAAGAACCCATTGTGGGTTCTAGGACGAAGGAGCGGATGGTCTTGCATGGAATAAAACATAGTCTCCCATTACTTCATGAACACATGTACGCTCACAAAAATTTGAATAAAATGTATAGATTATTATCTGCCCCTTCGCTATGAGACGTCCTCGGTGGGTCGCCTCGTACGTCGGGTCGAGCCGATGGAATTGCGCCATCCTACAAAAAAAGTCAATGAAATAGAAATTCAATATACAATAAAACATGAACTTAGAAATGTACAAGTAATTGACACAATTACATGCATAAATTGAGACATGAATAATTAATTAAATGAATACGACAAATATGAAATAATGAAAACAACCAATAGTCGCACCTCACTAATCTGCCAATGGCAAGTGCGTGAATTGTGGCCCAGTCTACCACACTTGCCGCACTCGTACTGCTCGGGGTCAGTAAGAAATGGGGTTCCTCTCTCACGCCTCATTCTTCTGGGTATCTGATCCATAACCATCCTGTGCCTCACCCTCTTCCTTGATCCACGCTTTTTCCAACGATAAGTTGGATCCGCAATGTACTTTGGCCCATCATATGGAGGCCACTCTCCAGGGTCCCAGAAAGGCACGAAGTGGGGGCTCCATGTGTGCACAAGCGTGTCGACACTGAACTCGTGAGGTATCTTGCTCTCGATATTATAGTTGCGATGCCTAGCTGTTGCCACCAAATGAGAACATAGAAAGTGGTACTGCCTTGGTTTACTATAAGTGCATGTTAAATTTTGGAGGATAACCACATGTATCCTCGACTCTTGGACCTCAGCATCGGATGTTGTATCGCCCCTATGCTCGACCTGATAAGTCCTTGTGGTGTGGTCAAAGCATGTAACCTCATATGTGCCAGCCCTTTCATTTGCCTTCTCTAGGTGTGCCTTTGGTTTTGGAGCCCATATCTCTCCATCACTCTGCAACTTCAATGCATGTGCATGTCTATCATTGAACCATGCAATAAGCTTATAGAAGGTGAATTGAACGATTGCATTCATGGGCATACCACGTATCCCCAATAGCAACTTATTGAATGACTCCACCATGTTGCTGCACTAAAACTCGTACCTCCATCCACCGGCGTCGTGAGCTCTTGTCCATTTCTCCAAATCCCTCATCAAACCTATGAGCCATTGTCTACCTTCTGCATTTGATGAGGTTCTGACCTACTCCAACTTTTTCTGGAAGTACTTGTCCTCAAGCTGTCGAGCAGCCTCCTAGAACAGATCAAAGTTATCCTTCACACCATCCTTCCAGGGTAGATTCTCGGCAAGGTGTCGAGTACACCAACGATGGTGCAAAGGTGCATACCCCTCTATCTGCTCTCACACGTCATTAAGTATGCCTTGGTGCCTATTAGATATGATGCCAACCTCCCTGCCAGGCCCAACCACATATATCTGGACTAGCCTCAAGAACCATCCCCAACTGTCATTGTTCTCCTTCTCAACCAAAGCAAATGCCAAAGGAACCAACTTGTTGTTCGTGTCACAAGATATGGCTATAAGAAGTGTGCCCTGGTATTTGCTAATCAAGAACGTACTATCAATGGAGAAGACGGGACAACAGTGCCTAAAGGCCTCGACACACTGAGGGAAGCACCAGAAAGCACAAAAGAATATCTGCCTCCCATCCTTCCATGCATTTGGTTTTGGGATGTACTCATAATGCATGCCTAGATTCACCGCTTTGATTGCATTGAAAAGTACTGGCAGCTGCTCATACCCATCCTCCCAGTCCCCATATATCATCTTCCACGCTCGCTGCTTAGCCCTCCAAGCTTTACCATAAGTTATCACATAACCTCCATACAACGCCTCAACAGTCCTAATAATTGTCCTAACCTTCATGTTGGGTTCTCCCTACAATATTCCCATCAATCGCTTGGCAATGAGGGTAGATGTCAACTGTCGATGCCTCAATGTTAGCACATGGTCAGCACAATTGTGTGGCCCGAGAACTTTTGTGATCTTCCACTTTCCGGTGACCTTTTGCTTCCTTGCACAAACCCTCCATGTGCAGCGTTCCTTGTCACACACAACTGTTTAACGGCGCTCCGCATATGAATGCAAGACCTTGTAAGGTCTCTTTCGTATCACTACAAACGCCTACAACCACCTCTTCAATGCAGGGAGGTCCTTGAATACCCTTCCATTCTCAATTACCATGTTAGGGCCAGCCTCATGAGCTTCTAGGAGCTCATCATCACGTCCTTCTGCACACACCTGATCGGAATGAGCAAGATCACTGAACTCATGAACTCTTGGATCATGGTGGCCGAGAAAGATACGCCTCAGCATCTCAACATCACTCTCTATCAGCTCTCCAACAGGGCGATAATCATCAGAATCAAGAGCCCTTGCCATCTCATATGGCTCTGAATCATTTATAATTTCAACACTATTGGAACCACATAATCCATCTTCACAGTGCACTTACGCAGCAATAGGGGGGCACATCCACATTGTCAAGAATGTCTCCTGCAACATAAGTAGAGAAATGAGGAAAGAATGAAAGAAATGGATGTAAGGAAGGGGGTAAGCTCCCAATAACCATGCGGATAAGACACTTACTCAGATGATTCTGTGTCAAAGGGATCTCATAAGGAGGATCTACCACAACATCATGAGTCTGACAAGCATCTCTAGCTACCTGATTGGGGTAGATTGAGCATCAGGAACCGTAGGTGCAACCTCCACATCCATATCAGGTTCTAGGATGGGAGGGTCCAAGTGTGCTTGCTGACCCATTAATGGGGAAAACCCATGAGGGATGGGATCAACTAACACCCGACGCACAACCATGTCCAAATATTGTAGCTGGCTCTTCATAGCCGATCTCACATAGTTCTCCCACTGATCCGCACACCCAATTGGAATCATTCGTCTGAGGATGTTAGGAGGAGAACCTAGGTGCAGTACACCCTCAGCTGCAATGCCGTCATCATCATCATCTCCAAGGCAATGCAGCTCCTCCCGAGCCCTTGCAATCATCTCACTAAATGAAGGCCTATCATTGAATAGCATAGGCATGCTTTGCATGTCAACAAACTCAACATATCCATAGCGATCGCATTCAACGGTGCCTCTATGATATATGGTCACTAGGTTGTCCATCTAGTTTAAACACATAACAAAACACATGTCCTTTAGTCCAAATTAGACGATAGATAGTACCTAACAAGTACTTTCTAACTACAAACTAAGTAAATAAGATAATAACTACGTATATATATACAGTGTACTCACAAAATAGCTATGTCTATGTACCTATGTATCTATCTATCTATCTATCTATCTATCTATCTATATATATATCTAACTATATCTATGTACCTATGTATCTATGTTTCTATCTATCTACATATCTATCTCACTAGATCACTAACTAAATCAATCACCTGAGTCATCACATTAACTAGTAAATAACAAATAATCGAACTACTACATTACAATCAAAGCTAACTAAGTACCTATATTGTATATTCACAATTTTTACCTGGTGCGGCCGGGCGCTGTAGGGCCCGAGGATGGGTGGGGCTATGGGTGGGGATGGCCGACACAGGCCAAGGGGCGCGGGCGCATGCGAGGACGGCTGGCGAGGGCGAGGGCATGGGGCCGCCACGGGCGAGGATGGCCCGAGGGCGCGGGCGTGGATGTCCGAGGCGGGCATGGGCGGGGACGTCCGGCACAGGCAAGGGCGCAGGGGCGAGGGCGGCGGTGACGGTGGCTCGGTAGAGAGAAATAGAGAGGAAGAGAGAAAATAATCTTATCTAAAACTCAGGAGAATTCAAGGTTGAAAACTAGGTACTTGAAAGGAATTACAACAGAGCAACTATTCATCATTTCCATTTAAGAGATTATCCAGAATCCTCTTATTTATTCAACTCTTAAAAATAAATTAAAGAAAGCTAGACACACCTTTTTATTTTATTTTCATTCTTCATTTTTTATCTTTTAAAAAGAAACTAAAATTAAAACAAAAAGGGGAAATAATACTTATCTTGATACACTGAGGTGCTTCTCCCCCAAGCTAGCTCTTTCGGTGAGGGTTCGGTATTGTAAGTCCTTTGAACCGGACTTCTTCTTAAAGTTTATTGATCGAATTCCTTGGGTTTTTTCTGAAGATGAGAATTCTTGAGGTGGCGCCTCTAATGGTGATGTCATCTTCTTCCGCCAAACCTATCTTGGTTTTGAGTTTTAATTTTGGTTTGACAGGTTCAGATCTTTTTAGAAATTTGGGGAATCAATTAACTCCCCCACACTTTGCTTGAAGTGTGTCCTGCTCATAAGACAAGGTAGAGATGAAGTGCATGGGCTCTGTTGGTGGGAAAACACCAACAGAACCAAAACTTTACTTATTCTTCTCTAACCTTAGGCACATTGAACAAGATAAAGTTGATGTTATGTGCTTTGTTAAATTATAACATGGGTGGCAAGATTAGAAGATTGAGCATGAATGTAGCATTTAAGTACATTTGGTCAAAATGGTTGAGTTTCTTAACCCTTGGAAGGATTGTCTATCTATGAATAATGTATCAGTCTTTACATGATTATGACTATCATCTTCCAGAGATAAGATTGCAATATTTTAGCTCATTTGGTTAAGACTATGGGCACAAGAGAGTGGTGCTAGGAACAAGCTTGAAGAACTAAACATGTTGAGTTAATCAAGTTGAATCAAGTAAGTTGTGACTCAAACATGTTTGTTTATTATTTATGTGCCTACTAGAATCAAGGAGAAACTTTTTTAACAATGACCATTTACCTTAGGGTGTTACCTTTGTCATTGGAGCGTTATGACACCATATGACAAAGGATAATTGACTTGTGATGGTCCTTCCCTTTTGCTTGAAGTTTTCCTTGTTCGGCTAGCCTCGTAGTTTGAGCTGCTCATGAGCTTCTTGTCTCCAAGATTGCACCCTTTCTTTCTCATTGTTGGATATTCTTTCACTCATTGTTTCATGCCTGCAAAAGATTAGTGGACAACACAGACCCGAAGGATTGTACTATGGTTTGTTGTCCCTAAATTTTGTGAATTGCTTCCATTCTAATGAAAAGATGGTTTTGGGATTACTTTTAGCATAGAGATCATGTTTTATACAAGCATGGCTTAAGGCAAAGGTAACTTGCAGCAAAAGACAAAGTGAATGAACATTGGTACTTACAGTGCTTTCATCTGCCTTCTTTGTGCAAAGTTATTGGAGTTCGTCATGTGCCTTGCTTCATCTTCATTTGAATTCACCTCGTGACTTACCCCAATTGAATTGAGAGTTTCCTGCAGGGGTTAGTCCAACAAGATATCTAGTATCTACTAAAGCATACTATTGGCTCAAAAATCAACCTATACACCACGTCTAATTTGATTTAGGAAGGCATTTTAACCTAAGCACCATGCTTAATTTAAAAAGCCATTGGAAGTAAAATCAGCACACCTCTTGGTTCAAAAATCAAACTAAGCACCTCGTCTAATTTAATTCAAGAAAATAGTTTAAACTAAGCACCATGCCTAATTTAAAAGGTGTATGAAAATACTTCAAAACCTACGCATACTATAGTAAACAAAAGTAGCATGAAAGCATTATAAAGATTTATTCAAATAGAGATGAAGGAGCATGATTATTATCTAACAAATTAAGCATGGCTTAAAGGTAGAGAGACAACCAAGATGAATTAGCAACATGGCACAAGATTTTTTAGACAAGTTCATCCCCCACACTTGAATTTTGTAGAAAAATCAAGTTTGGATGGATGCAATTAAATGTTGCATGATAAATGGTTTGACATACCTTGCGTTATCATCCTTCATTCTTTTTGCTTCAGACCTAGAATGGTTAGTGGCAAAAATACCCGAAGGATTATTTTCACAATTACATTATGCTCATTTCACAAGGGCATTACAACAAAAGGTGAGAGCTTATATTATCTCCCGAAAGTGCTTGTTTTAGGACAGAATCTCATCCTTGGGAAACCTTTGAATTGTGTTTTAAATTGGTGAAGTGGTTTCCCCTCCAACACCAACCTTTGTGTGCCTATCTCAAGATTCATGCCAACAAGATTTGTAATATTTGTGATAAACATATGCATTTACAACCACCCTTTCAACAATTTTTTGAACATGAAGCATAAGGGGGTTGAAGATCTCGTGTGTGGCAATGATGGAGAGACCAATTAATTTAGGAGATTTCTCATGTGAGCATGGATTTGATGAAGTGTTCATGAAATAAGTTCCATGCTCGTCGATGTCATCTTCCTTTTCAAGCTCCAAGGATGTTTCTTCAAGAATGTCCATTGGTGAAAACTTTGTCTCCATCATTCCATGCTTATGACATTCATTGGACGTTTTATTATCTAGGATTTCCCATGGATCGGTGACTCTCAGGTTGATCTCGTCTAAGGCCTCCTCTAAACTTGGGGAGTCATATTTATTAAGGAGATTGATTTAAGCTCACCGTTTGGATCTAAATCAAGTTTGGATTCTACCCATAAGGCTTCGTCCTTGTCCATCCATTCTTTAGCAATGGGATATGAGTTCTTAATACATTTCAGCCATTATTGTTTCTCTTCTTAGCCATCCTTGTGGCCTTCATGATTCCTATGCTTTGGTTGTCTTAATGGATTTCTAGGGTCATCATGAGACTTAAGAGAAAGAGCATAAGAGGGATCATCAGGGTCAAGGATGGGTTGAGAGATGGGTTCAAATAAGACATCTAATGTGGTCATAGAAGGGGAGAAGATAGGATTGGCTAAATGACTCAGCTCTCCTTCTATGCCTCCCTTGAGTTCTTCCCAACATTCTATATGGGAATAAGGACGCTTCCTTAGAGATCCCTTCTTGAAAGGATTTGAATTATATTCACTCGAAGGTCTCTTATAGAACTAGAAGTTTAAGCTTTTCCCACAATCAACATAAAAAAGATCATCCTCATAAGAAATTTTAAAAGGTTGAATTTCTTCTTCTTTTGGAGGATTTAGATTCTGGGGTATTGATGGTTCGGGGTTCATAGCTACATCTTGGGATTGAAGTGGTTGTGATTTGGCTATCAAAAATTTCTCTTCTTGTTTAGGAGATGATTCCTTCTCTTCCTCGAAGAGTTTATTATGAATGCTAGTGTAGGGAGCGATTCCACTAATTCTATTAAGCATAGACCTTGCTTCACTAGTAGACAAATGAAGAAAAGCTCCTCTAGAGGCTAAATCAAGGGATTGCGCAGAATTCTTGCTAAGACCGATATAAAAATGTTTAAGAAGTACAAGGTCTTGAATGGCAAGGTTTGGGCCAGTGATGATGAGACTATTAATACATTCCCATGATGTGCTAAGAGATTCTTCTTCTAGTTGTCTAAAATTTAGAACCTCTTTCCGAAGGCTAACTATTTTAGAGATGGGAAAGAAACATAAACAAAATTTAGAGCATAACATTTCCCAATCTCCTTGCATACTTCCTATGGTTTGACTGTACCAATGTTTAGCTCTTCCCATCAAAGAGAATGGTTAACTTCCATCTTATGGTCTTGTCAGACATGCCAGCATATGCAAGCATGCACATGTTTGTTCAAACTCTTGTAGGTGTGAATATAGGTTTTCGTTGCCTTCTCCCGAGAAAGATTGAACCTAAATCAATTTTATAAAACACGGGTGCAGCTCATAGCCAGGTGTTAGGATAGACTCTATAGATTTTGGTGGCTCTAGGCGCGCGCTTGTAGGTGCAGTGTATTGATAGATAGGAGTGGAATCCATAGTAAAAAGGAAAAGAATAAAATAAAAGATACAAGATACAAAGTTAAGCTAGGTTCATAGTCAATTCAGCAACCGTTTCCTCGGCAACGGTGCCAGAAAGCTTGTTGGTATATTTAACGCACACAGATAAATCCACAAGTGCACGGATACCGCTGTAGCTTTCACCCGAAAGTATTTCAAGTATCGTATCCACAGAGAAACGTGTGAGACTAACTACGGTCTAACTCAACTGGGGGTAGTAACAAGGTTAAGATAAATAGGAGTATAGAGAGGAAAACTAAGGTTCTCTAGTTCTGACTTGGGTAAGCTATGTCTTCTACTATTCAACTAGAGACATTACTTAAGGAAAGACACCAGCAGAGGATGCTTTCCGTAGTAACCGTGTCCTACTTGCCCTATAAATGGGATGTGGACTACAAATGATTCAACGAGGCTATAAGAGTCACCCTTGTGAGCTACCACTGATCTAGAATGCATGGATGCATCCATAAGTAACCAGAGTCTAAGCACCATGCTTACACTACAATTACTACTTTACTCTTCCCGGATAAAGAATAAATCACCCAAACGAGTTGTGAACCTGATGAATAATATAAACAAGAAGCTTACTTGAATTAGAAGTTGATTACCAGAGAAATCTCAGAGGCAAGCTCTGATAGAACTTGGATTCATCAAGGTACAAGCCGTAGAGAGAGCACCGATAGGCTAGCATCTCCTCCAAACTCTTCCCTCACTCTCCATCTCACTATTATTTATAAGACTAGATCTTATGGAGGACTAATCTCCTCTTGATAGCTGGCTTTGATCCTAACGAGGAGAATATGAATTAGGGTTTCAGGATGGCTCTAGGGAGGGGGTAGGGGCTGGTATATATAGGCCAAGGTGGAGTAGGGGGCAAGGAATCGAGGTGGAGTAGGGGGCAAGGAATTGCCATGTCATCGATCCGTGTCAACTCTCTCGATCACCATTGGATGAACCGACTTGAATAAACAGCGTAGATGCCATCTAGAAGGCGGTGGAGAACCGACATTCGAAGCAGAGGCTAACAGGAGGGGCCCATAGGCTAGCCAGCCTATAGGTGGGGCTGGCCAGCCCCACATGGCAGCCCCTCGGGGTCTGCTTGGGTGGGTTGCCTTCCATAGTGTTCTAGAGTCTTTTCACGTCGGTTTCGCTGTGGATAAACATGATTTGCTTTGATGGATAGGTCCTCATTGATGGTTTTTTGGATAAATCCTCCTGCAAACATAGATTCACCAAAACTTGTGGAATTTATTAGTTTAAACCCCTTGACCTATGTTTGGTGATGGAATTAAGTATATATGTAGGTTATGTTGATGGTTTATAATTAATATTAATGACCGTCAACACATATAAAAATCATACTTATCCCACATATGGTCCAACCTCGTCACAGTTATTAAGCACATACCATGCTAGCGTGTCCTTGGCTTTATCATCAATGTCCTTTACCCAAATCTTGCCAATGGGCTTGACACCATGCATGAAAACAGATGTGTCGGGGTTATAACCCTGGGGTGCCTCAAGGCATCGATTAGTTTGCTGGCCAAACGGCCCATGATACATCATCCAGCAAGAGCCCAAATGACTGAGGCCTAGCTGATCCAAGAAAACCTAGCCAAACGCTAAGGTAGGGGTCGGCCACGACCCCTTCATCAGACTTAGGCGCACAGCGCACCAGAGACGCATGACCTCACCACCGTCTTGACCCCTAAGAGGAACGGGGAGAGGTTGAGCGTAGCTAGGCATGCCCATTCTGGCAAAGGTAAGCATGCTATTCTAACTCCACAAGGACTGAGGGGACAGCAGTCACCTTGGTCCGGTTAGATGCTGCTTTGCGGACAAGACAACACCGCACGGCGGTGATGACCGGTACGATAACCACCGTCCAAATACGGCCCGACAAGACACATGTACGATTCCACCCGCTACGGGATAGGATCCACGATGAAGGCCTTGACTTAGAGAACAACCAGACTAGTGGGAGACATGACCCTAATGATCGGAATTGTGGCCCTCAGCTCCTCAAGCCAATAAGGCAATCGATGACCTAGGGGTGGCTAGCAACTCCTGTATGATGCCCTAGGAAACCAGGAGGCGATGACGAGGACCACGTCGCACAGGATGGCTAGCGACCACCACCGTGCCTACAGTGTTGCCATGGTTGGCACAGTAGCACCACGTTACACCATGCCACGATGTGGCCACAAGACCATGATGACAACCACGCCCAGACGTGCTCCCTAAGACGACGTAGCTTGCAAGCCAAGTTAGCTAGGCCCTTCCTCAAGCTCACGACCCTTTGGTTGGGAGAACCTACTGCTTTGTACAAGCCCTAGCCCCAAACTCTATATAAGGGCAGCCAGGGCACCATTTTTAGACATCCTCTATCATTTTACTCATTCTCCATCATAGTAGGGCTCCTGGAGCTTCCCTTCAGGCAGTCCATCTCCTAGCTTTAGCTCTCCAACCTCTTCCACCATTCTTGCACCCCCATTGTAAGAACTTCAGAGCATTCAAGCGATGAACATGCACTAGATCATCTCTAAGACTGGACATAGGGCTCCGGCCTAAACTAGTATAAATCCTCATGTCTTTTGGATGCTACCATCATCTTCCTAGAGCAGCGCGGCAATCGTATAAGTTTACTAGTCTAGTTTACAAAACACCAATAGTTAGCGCACCAGGTAGGGGACAGTCGTGCACTCTCGATTGTTGAGAAGGAAGCGATGACTCCTCACACCGCTGGTGGACCCGCTTGGTGGAATGGCCCATGGTGGCCACATCCGCCATGAAAACTACGAGTTCACCGGCGTCGGAGGGCCAGCGCCCACGTCCGCTTTAGGCTGCATCCTAGACCTCCGCTCTAGGAATCTAGATCCCGTGGTCTATGGTGGATGCACTCTCAGAACTGCCCTCAGTGCTAGCATCCCATAGTTCACCTACATAGGGGGACCGACACCCTTACTCGTCACCATCGGCGAGCACGCTCACGGAACGACTCACGGTGGCCACATCCAAGAGCTTATCATGATAGGAGGGCCAGCACCCTCCCACACTGAAGATCATGGTTGGGTCCTCCATCCTGGAGGCTAGGACCCCTTGGCCCATGTTGGGTAGACTTGTGGAGCAACTTTCGATAGCCACGCCTGGGAACCTGTCACCACAAGACGATCGATACCATTCATCGGCAAGCCATTTGTGGATGAGTCGAAGCGAAAGAAGACTTCGGCGAGGAGGGAGATCAACATGACTATGACTCAAGCTAGGGCCACCCTAGCTTATCTGAAAATGGTCGGAAGCTACGATCACCTTCGACAAGGCTTTTACTGGCTCATAGCGGTTGTGGACACTCAACAAATCATACGAAGCTACGAAGGAGTCAGTTCTACGCGCGACAAACACACTTGCCTACACAAGAGCTACAAACCATCCTGTTAACACGGCCTTTCATGACCTGGGGGCTTGACCTGCTCGGACACTTCAAGAGCTACACCCACCTTCTGGTGACGATCGACAAATTCACCAAGTGGATCGAAGCTAAACCCATAACAAGAGTAAGATCTGAAGACGTGGTGGAATTCTTCCTTGACATCGTATATAGATTTGGAGTCCCGAACTCCATAATCACTGACAATGGCACACTCTTCACTGAAAAGAAGTTCCTCCAATTCTATGATGACTACAACATTCGAGTCGACTGGGCCTCCGTCGCTCACCCACGAACCAATGGCCAAGTGGAGCATGCGAACATCATGATACTTTACGCCCTTGTTTACACCAGAATTTGGAAGAAGAATCTTAGAAGCTCAAGAACTCCCAAAATCATGTCAGCAAGGGATCAATTGCGTGCAGATCAAAACCAGTTGTTTCGGATGCAGCACTAGAATCGGCTTTCTTCAGATAGCGCCAGCAGATAACGATAGAGGCTATGATCGGTGTTGGGACAAGACATGCTGGACTCTACAAAAAGGGAAAGATGAGAGTCCAAGTTATCTTAAATTAGGAATGTTTTCATTTTTATGCCAAAGATCGTAACAAATCGTGCTCAAGTAGGATTTATGTTTAGACTCCGGGTATAAATATCAAACCCCGGCTATTGTAAGAGGACACAATCAATCAAATACAAGTCAATTACTTTTTTGGGCTCCGGCCACCCCTTAGGAGTAGTAGAGTAGATCTCGGTGAGTTCTTCAGCGAGTACGGCTGCATCGATCCGGTCGACCTCCACTGCTTGTCTGTAAGTACTGTCATGGTTTATACCTCTGTTCATATGGCTGCATCGATCCGGTCGACCCCCACTGCGACTCTGGTATAGGCTAGTTATCGACTTTTGTCTAATTCAAGTATGGCCTGTGTGATTCTGCCTCACACCCCACTGCTTGAATTAGATCAAGGTCAAGTTATTGGCTCTACCCTAGAATGGCAGTCTTTGGTAGATTCATTAAGTTACCAATATTGCTTATTGCTTTCATCGTTTATCTAATTATAGCAATATCACTCTGCCCGATTGAGATTGATCTAGATCGGCCTTATATCTTATTTAACCCATCGTTTGCTAATCTAAAATTGATCTAATCTACACCTTAAACGATGAGTTATGTCTTATCAGCTGTTTTATATCAATCTTAATCGTGCATAGCGTGCAGTTAAGGCATGTTCGATCTTGAGTAGATCTATTGGTTAGCAAGAACTGTTTCATGGCCCATTATCATGGCCTGTGGGATTCCGCCTCTCACCCCACTGTTAGCACCATGGAGTGGGGATCGTTAGTTGGTAGATCCATTCCTGAGAAGGCATGACCTTAACTGTGCGCGATGCCTGAATCGTCTGTTTAGCCGATATCGAGCGCTTTCACGAACAGTTCACGTTACGAGATCATTGAAGTAGAGATAAGTTGAAAGATATGTTAGCCCCATGATCTTATTATTGTATTACAGCCTGCATGATTCTGCCTCATGCCCCACTAGTTATGGCAATAGATGAGATCTAACATGTTCATTAGGTTTATCTTTATTGAATGGTTAAGTGGTGTTGAATTGTTTCTTTATATAAAAAGGGGTTTGGTTACTTGTAATCATTGGCTCAGTAGAAACCGATCATCATTGATATCTTATTGCCATTGATTAATATTTATTTAAATAATATTTATCCTGAATGATGACCGATTCTTCTTATACAACCCCACGAGATTTAATTGATTTATTCTTATGAATATGCTGGAATCGACTACTTAGTCGATCTCCTCTCATATCGGCTCTCGGAGCCATACATTCGGGACTGTCTAGCAACACTGGCACGTTCCGCCCTTAATTACTGATAAGCTTTCTCTCCTTGTCAATTGCAGGGTCAAATTGACTGGCACGTCTCGGGAGGATTGCGTAGGATCGACCACCCTTGCGCTGAAGCTAGGCGGATCTGCTCCATCGAGTGGACCCTTCCGGTTTGCTGAGTGTGTCCTCGACACGGAGACAAAAATTCTATGTCGACAGCCCTCAAACCCCGCATCTTTGATAGGCTCAACAAGTTTGTGGGCTGATGGGCGAGGGAGGTACCGGCCATGCTCTGGGGCTTGAGAACGACTCTGAATCGGTCCATCGATTTCACACTGTTCTTCATGGTGTACGGCACCAAAACCATCCTACCGACCAACCTCGACTATGGAGTACCTTGAGTCCTGGCATACGATGAAGCCAAAGTAGAGAAGGATCGGCAAGACGCACTTGACCAACTGGATGAGGCCCGTGAGACAGCACTCCACTCCATGAAGTACTAGCAAGCGCTGTGGAAGTACCTCAACAACAACATCCAAGAGCGAGCATTCCAGGTTGGCAACCTCGTCTTGTGATGGATCCAAACCACCAAGGACATGCACAAGCTGACACCGCCCTAGGAAGGACCTTTCATCATCGCCGAGGTCATCCGCTTGGGATCCTATCGGCTCATGAATGATGCTGGTGAGATCTACACCAACTCCTAGAACATCGAACAGCTGCACAGATTCTATCCCTAGCCCTTCCTTCCAAACATATATTAACCCTCCTATCACCGTGAATTCGCAAACTCACCCTTTTGCAAAAAAGGTCATGGACAGGAATGGCCCTAGCAAAATGAGACAAAGGACATGGAGTGAAGAAGCAACAGGCAGAGCGCACGTAAGACCAACACCTCCTCGTCCATCTCTTTAATTTCCTATGCAACCTTTTCTTGCTTCATGTGAAAGCGATCGCCGTTAAGCCGCACAACGACCAGGTAGGCAATGATCCCTTGAATCCACGCATAGAGTGACCCGCGTCTATCTAGGAACTCATCCTTTGGGCCAGTCCTTAGAAGGACTCGAGGCCATAAAGGGATAGGGGCAGGGAGGAGATGGGCCCCCACGGCTCTAATCGGTGGTGTGGAGCCACACGACCATCTCTCCCTATGTTTGAGTTGTCCACTTCGAAGTCTCCCGGGTTGACCCCCTATGGGGGAGGCATCTTGCCCTCTAGCTGCTGTGGAGGCGGTTAGGGACTGACGGGATTGACAGCCGATGATTTATGGGATGTCTCTTGACGAGGCATATCCGAACTCCACATCAATTGGGGAGGATATTGGGTCCCGCTCGGATTACCCATTGACCTTGACAAGGCGCACTGCTCTGACAACGTGGTTATGGTGGACATGCCTTTCCCCACATGGGGCGTAATCAAAATTAACCAAAATAGGCCCCAGTGACCCCCGAGGCCACCAGGGATCCTAAAATAAGCAGGGCTAAATCCCCGTGACAAGCCCCTTCTGGGATCCCAGATCCATGACCTGAAACCGATGAACCTACAGGGATTAATGACCCCTCGTGAATGGTCACTCGGGTGCCCGGGGCTTGCGACGATGCCCTCTTCACGAGGCAATGCCAAACCCCATAGAAACAACCAACCATGATCTGAGCACAGACGATCTAGGCCCACCTAAGCCTAAGTGACAACTTTTGGCTAGGGGGATACACCCCAAGATGGCGCCATCGTTCGAAAATGAGATTACAACCCATCGGTAGACAGGGAGCCTTTGGCTCAACACAGTCAATGCACAAATAAGGTGAAGACTTCCGAGTTGAGGGTGGCCTCCCCATTCCATAGGAATGGAGGTCGACAACAAGCTTGGAAGTATCAACTTTGGTAATAAAGCCCCATAACTGGACCTCACGGCCCAGGGGCTTGACATGACCTCGAGGAAGGAATATAAAATTCAAAAATTACATTCCGTGGGTAAGGGTATTACACGCGCGGCCAAGCCACGGAGGCAAGAAAGAGAAAAGCCCAACCTCGCCTCGAGGACGACGCCACCGGGGGTACGAACTATGAGCACGACCGGACAAGGTGCAAAAGAACACCTTGAAGGCTCCCTCGCAGCATCGCAACCCCCCAAAACTGAAGAACACAGGGAGGAGAGGAAGGTAAGATGGCCCCTAGTGCATAACATTTAACTGGGTTACCACGATGCCTCGACAGGGCACAGTGATGAATGACTCCCTAGGTCCATCATTCGATGGCCAGGGAGCGACGAACGTTCTCTTTAGAGAACAGACTTGCTGCCTACACACTCTGATGGTTCACGACAGTGGGGCGAACCTTCCCCTGATCAATGGCCACCATGGGTACCCATGGCACTCATGCATAGGTAAAACCAAGGCCGCATGATCACGAAGCCAGCCTCCATGGCGTCTTGTCCTCCCTTACTCGCAAGACCCCTTCTAGCACCAGTCGATTGAAGGGGTGCCATTAGCTTCATGATGGGAGCCGCGTGGTGAACTATGGGAGGTCACTGTCGATGTCAGATGCCTATGTGAGGTTAGGAAAATCGAGACCCTCTTAAAGGCAGGGCCAGTATAGCGTCGACGAGACCGCTTGGTCCTGCCCGAGTCATGAACCCTGAAACACGGCACACCAACACGGCAAGGCTCAGTAGTCGCATGCCATGTGGTCAAGGCATCCTAGCAAGGCTGAATGTAATGACCACCTACTGCATTGAATGCACCAGCCCACAAGGGGTCGAGCGGCAAAGCTCGAATAAACCACGACTACGACCCCAAGCTCAAATGCACACGCATGTCAGCGCTTTCATGATCACTTCGAGATCGCAAAAATGCTCAGGGGCTACTATCGGGGTTATAACCCTAGGGTGTCTCAAGGCATCGATTAGTTAGCAGGCCAAGTGGCCCATGATACATCAGCCAGCAAGAGCCCAAACGATCGAGGCCTGGCTGATCCAAGAAAACCTAGCCAAATGCTAAGGCAGGGGTCGGCCATGACCCCTTCATCAGAGTTAGGCGCATAGCGCACAAGAGACGCACGACCTCACCACCGTCCCGACCCTTGAGAGGAATGGGGAGAGGTTGAACATAGCTAGGCACGCCCATTCTGGCAAAGATAAGCACGCTACTCTGACTTCGCAACGACTGAGGGGACAATAGTCACCTCGGTCTGGTCAGATGCCATCCCTGCGCCATGCTGTGAGGATAAGACAACACCGCACGACAGTGACGACCGATACGATAACCACCAACCAAATATGGCCCAACAAGACGCATGTATGATTCCACCCGCTATGGGATGGGATCCACGGTGAAGGCCTTGACTTAGAGGCCAACCAGACCAGCGAGAGCCACAACCCCAATGATCAGGATCATGGCCCTCAGCTCCTCAAGCCAATAAGGCAATCGATGACCCGAGGCGTCTTCAATCTCCTATACGACGCCCCAGGAAACCAGGAGGCAATGACGAGGACCACGTCGCATAGGATGGCCGGTGAACCACCACCATGCCTATGGTGCTACCATGGCCGACACAGTAGCACCATGTCACACAATGCCATGACATGGCCACAAGACCATGACAACAACCACACCCAAACATGCTCCCCAACCAAGTTAGCTAGGCCCTCCCTCAGGCTCACGACCCTTCGATCAGGAGAACCTACTACTTTGTACAAGCCCTAGCCTCTAACTCTATATAAAGGCAGCCAGGGCACCATCTTCAGACATCCTCTACCATTTATTCATTCTCCATCGTAGTAGAGCTCCTGGAGCTTCTCTTCAGGCAGTCCATCTCCTAGCTCTAGCTCTCCAACCTCTTCCACCATTCTTGCACCCCCATTGTAAAACTTCAGAGCATTCAAGCGAGGAACATGCACTTGATCATCTCTGAGACTGGACGTAGGGCTTCGGCATGAACTAGTATAAATCCTCATGTATTTTGGATGCTACCATCATCTTCCTAGAGGAGCGCGACAATCGTATAAGTTTACTAGTTTGGTTTACAGAACACTAACAAGAGGTGTCACCATCTGATGGCCCATCATGTGACATATTGTCGTCCTGGTTATATCATGTTTGAACATCGTTGATGAACCTCTCCTAAAATGGCAACATCTCACTTTCTAAGTAAGCCTCCACAATTGATCCTTCAAGGCTAGACCTGTTCCTTAAGAAATTCTTCAACGTGCTCAGTCGTCATTCTATTGGGTACATCCATCCGTACTGTACGGGCCCTCTAAGAAGTGCCTTATCAGGTAGATGAACAGCCAAGTGCACCATAACATTGAAAAAGGCTGGTGGAAAAATCTTCTCAAACTTGCATAAGATGAGTGGGATGTCCCGTTCAGCTTTTTCATGACTTCTTTCCTCAGAGTTCTACTGCATAGTTGCCTGAAGATGTTCCCAAGTTCTAAAATAACTTTGTATACATCTTTGGGAATAAAAGCTCTTAAGCCTGCAGGTATGATCCTCTAGAGAAGGACATGATAAGTATGCATTTTTAGCTTGCCAACTACCTTGGTACCATCTACACTTATGGATTTTGCTAGGTTGGCTACATAACCATCTGGAAACTTGACACCTTTAAGGAACTTGCAAAATTCTGCTTTGTGTTTTTCCTTCATGACATAGCGAGCTTCCGACAATTTAAGCAAGGTACTTTACTACACGTAGTGATATTGAGGCCTTATGTTCATATCATGGAAATCTAGCCTAGCGTTCGTTGTGTCCTTTGTCTTGCCCTCTACTTTTAGCAATGTCCAAAGAATGTGTCACATATGTTATTCTCAATGTGCATGACATCAAGATTGTGTGGCAGCAATAGGTCCTTCCAATACGGTAGCCTCCACCAAGCAGCTTTTCGATTATAAATTACTGGCTCCACATTCTTTCTACGCTTTTGTTTCTTGCCTCCATCGTGCTTACCTGGGCAGACATCTTTCACCTCTCGAGTTCCTCAATAACCTCCTCTAAGGTGAACTTTTTTGGCTCATCTCAGTCCTCAGTTTCTCCATCAAAATCCAAGCTCTTTCTCCAAGAGTGATTCCTAGGAAGGAAATGACATTGTCCAAGGTAGACTAGTTTTTTTCTTAGCTTCCTTGACAATGGGTTTTGTCACAATAAATACATGCATAATAACCTTTTGTAGTTCGGCCTGACAAGGTGCTCAATGCTGGAAAATCATGTATGCACCAAAGCATGACAACGCAGAGTGAAGTCTTCATCAGGAAGTAGTACATGAAAAGTTTTGACACCCTTCCATAGTTCAAGCAATTCATCTATAAAAGGCTATAAGAATAAATCAAAATCCTTTTCTAGAGAGGTTGGGCTTGTGATCAGTAGAGACATAAAACATTTTGATGGGTTGACACGTTCCCATGGTGGTAGGTTCAGAGGTGTTACAAGAACAGGCCACATACTACATGTCGAGCTAAAGTTGCCAAATTGATTGAAACCATCTGTGGCGACAGCAAGCCTCAAGTTCTTTGGATCATCTGCAAAAGTTTTGTGCTTACTATCAAAGTGCTGCCATGCCTCCCTATCTGCTGGATGGCTCATTTTATCAGTATTCTTCTCTCGCATAGTCTTGTGCCATTCGACGTCCTCTATTGTTTGTTGTGAAGCAAAGATCCTCTACAACCTTGGTATTAGTGAAAAATGCCTCAAAACCTTATGAGGAACCCGCTTGCTACCATTTGCATCATCCCATCTAGACTCTTTGCATTTTGGGCACACTTCCATTGACTCACGATAAGCCCGAAACAACACACAGTTGTTCTTACACACATGGATAATTTCATAACCATGTCTAAATTCTTGAATATATTTGCGTGCCTCCTCACATGATTTTGGTACATTGCTCCTAGGGAATGCATCTGACAGCAACACCAATAGCGCATAAAAAAATGTATCGCTAACTCGATAGTGGGACTTGATATAGAGCAACCTAACAAGAAAGGAGAATCTTGAGTAGATAGATCCAGATGAAACTGATTGCTTCAAATAATCCAACACTCTTTTAAACTTTGGCTCTCTTCTAGCCCGCTCTTCAGATGTCAATAGGTTTCTAACTAAATAATCAAAATCTAGGAATCTGTTATCGTCGCTGTCCTCCTCCTCCTCGTCCTCCTCTACAATCCAACCATCATGATGAGATCCATGCATATCTGATGGCACTATAATATCAGTACCTAAAGATTCTTCCCCATGATGAATCCATCTAGTGTATGTGGGCGACATTCCACGTACAAGTAAGTGGTCGTACACATCCTGCCAAGTATGATCCACTTGGTTAAGACATTGTCTACATGGGCAAGGGATATTTTGCCCCAGGTATCTTTGTTTAACCCACTTGAGGAACTCTCGAACTCCTACGGTGAACGTTTCCGTGAATGGTAGCCCATAACTAATCCGGGTTCTATCCATCTGTTGTAGCAAAAGTATGCAAATTCCGTTAGAGTTTAGACCACCGGGTGGACAATGGCAAAAAACTAGCATTAGAACAAAGCATACAATGTTTAAAAGCACTAATATGTGCATTTATTCATATTATACTATGGGATAGTCTAGTTTTTGTGGGTGACAAAAGCATTGATTTCAATTGAAATTCATACGGAATAGCCTTTCTTTATGTGTACTTTACTTTATCGTGTACAGAAAATACAGTCCTATAATCTTAGAAGAAGGTACTCATACCTTTGTTCTATGAACTGGCACGGCTTGGCTACAAGCCGCCTCTCCCATGGCACAAACCTGATCATGCGGATGCCAATGCCGCCAGGCTCCACTGGGAGAGCCCCGCCATGCCTCTAAAAGGACGCCTAAGCCACCAAAGCAGACCGAAGATACTCTGCCACTGCCTCCGCCACCGCCGCCGGAAGTCTAGCGGGCACAGATTTGTTTCCACTTGCAAGGGATATCCAATCTAGGTCAACCTATTGGGCATCCACATAGACAATAGGATACTATAGCAACTCCAAAGAGATATGAACATAGCCAGGCATCTAGCATAATGGTAAAGACGTTCCTTCCTTGGTCCAGGTCCTGGGTTCGACTCCCAGGTACCAGACCTTTTTTTTGAGAAATTAAAACCCAGCGTCTCACATGGTACAAGTGACACGCAAGACGTCAGGTCCCACAGGTCACCTAGAGATGGAGAAAGGTCCCACAGGTACACGTGACACGTAAGCTGTTGGGTCCCACAGGTTGGATGAAGAAGGGTCCCACAGGTGCACATAGGATAGAGAAAAGACCTAGTGGAGACTTTTATAACGAATTGCAAGCATCATGGATGAGTAACTATTGGTCCCACAGGTACACGTCGGATGGATAAGGGTCCCACAGGTACACGTCGGATGAAGAAAGGACCGAGTAGAGACTTTATGACAAATTACAAGCGTCATGGATGAGTAACTATAGGTCCAACAAGTACACATCGGATAGAGAAAGGACCGTGTGGAGATTTATGATGAAGTGTCATTCATTACATCCGAAAACTGTTCATCACATATGTATAATTAGTTCAATGTCGAAGCCCTGGTCATCATAGTTCTAAATTAAAAGACAACTGGATAGGCGTTCTGGCTGCTGGCCCTACACGACCGTTTGGTCTACCGGCGCTAGTAAATTTAGCATGAGTTATTTCCCCATTTCCCAACTACCCACAACACAGTTGCATTACCATTCCACTTCTCCATCTTCAAGGTTGGCACATTGTTCCTCTCTCCATTGCACGCCTCGTGTCGTGCCGCCGCCACCTCCCGCATGGGCGGCACATTGTTCCTCTCACAATTTGTGTGAACCATTGCACGCCTCATGCCACATCGTCGCCATATCCAAAGGTAAGGGTATGCTTTCACACTTCACTGATGGATCTTTGTCGGATTATTTTTTGCTTTAGTGATCTCATTACTAAGAAGGCTCTCATCCAACTACACAATGATGATCGCAGGCTCTTCGAAATGGAGGCGGCCCCAACAATAGGAATGCACTGGCCAGCCTCACAGAGGATCTTGTTCTAGAGATCCTCCACCGCCTCCTCACCCGCTCCTTGTTCTCCTACAAATGTGTCTGTCGCTCCTAGAACCGCCTCATCTCCAACAACCGTAAGGTGCTGTCCTAGACTGTGGCCGACTTCTTCTACAATAGTGAGAACGACAATCAAAACTTCACCAGAGTCTCTGGTGTACCCCCCTCCTTTGAATTCTTGCCCTTCAACCCTGACAATATAGCTGTCTTAGATTGCTACAACGGCCTCATCCTATGCCAGTGCCTTGGGACTGATGGCTACCGCTATGTCATCTGCAATCCAATGACCTAGAAGTTTAGTATACTACCGCCTAGAACCCATGATGTTGGCCATTCTGTTGGTGAGGCTCGCTTGGGGTTTGATCCGATAGCCTCCTCGCACTTCCATGTGATTGAGTATGTGGATGTCAATGGTTTGTGCGCAGGTGTGGAGATCTACTCATCTAAAACTACACCATGGATCTATAAGGAATCTAAATGGGGCAAGGATACTGATGTGACATTTTACAGACAACCAAGTGTGTTTCTTAACGGTTGTCTGCACATTATGAGGCACTCTAGAGAGTACTCTATGATACTTGCTGTGGATATAGAGGGAAACACATGGAGGAAAATTGATAGGCCTAGTGGTCTTCAACACTCCATGCATCAAGCTCAGGGTCACTTGTGTGTATGTACTGTTGCCGATCCCAATGATTGCAAGCTTTCAATCTGGATCCTTGAAGACTATGGTACTAATAATTGGACATTGAAGCATACGGTTAGCACGCGGATCCTATTTGGAAGGATTAATATTAGATTTGGTTTCGTGGATTGGGTTGCCGAGTACACAGTGATTACAGTTCACCCAGAATGGAATACGATTTTCTCTGTTGGGGAGGATGGAACAATCATCGCATATGACATGGACCGCAGAAGAGTTCATGTCATCCCTACCCGTGTCTTTCGGTATGTCAGACATAGCATTAAAAAGAGTTCAACTGCAGACCATTCTGTCTTCCTTATGTTCCCTTGTTCTTGGAATCATTAGCAGAGCAACAAATAAAGCTATATTTGATGTATCTCTCTATCATGCATTTTAAATGGACCAATGTTGTTTGCTTGTCTATGGACATGTTAATTTCCTCAATGATGGATGTTGTCATTATTTCAGCTAAACTAGTGTGCCATCTTTGTTTTGTTTGCAAATTGAATTATTTATTTGGTGCACACATTCATTACGGTGGTGTTACAATAAGATTTCAACACAAATGGCTCCTCTGCTTGGCTTTTAATAGAGGGACATGGTCACATATCCTGCCTTCTGCTTGGCTTTTAATTTAATTCCTCACAAAAAAATGTGACGCGAGACTTGATCGGATGAACTCTGTTATGCGATGAATATGGAATTAGACATCAATTCTCGGTGGTGTGACAACTCCCGTCGCCGTTTCATACGGTGATTCAGCATTAGTAGCGTGAAAAGTACTGTAGTAGAACACTTATATTGAATTATGGAGTAGCTTCCTAACTAATTCATAGTACAACACTTATATATTGAATTACGGAGTACTGTAGTAGAACACTTATATTGAAGAGTACTGTAGTAGAACACTTATACAGAAAATCAAAACCTAACTAATAATTCACTCTCGCATGTAAAGAATGAATTAGTTTCCTATTTCAATTGCCTTTTTGAACAAAATAATTCCACGATGAAGCCTACAGTCCTCGCTTCAAAACAGAGTCCTTTCTTCCCATCCTTTTGGAATGCCACAGTCGCCATCTGCACATGGAAGATCGCTGCGTACCTGTGCTGGCGGCGAAGGTGGCCACTTGTTGTGCCGCCATGTCGTTTCATGAATCACTTTTGTAGCCAACTCGTGGCACAACCAACAGCCCTTGTTGCTTAGCCGCGTACTCATTGGTCCATCACCGCCGCCCACCACCGTCATCCGTGATTCTTCCTCGCCCTTGACCCGTCTTATGTACCGCCTCGTAGTGTTGTCGACGCCGGCATCGCCATTGTGCCTATAGAGGAATATGGTGACCAGATAGGCCACCACATTGTGCCCACCATCGGTGGCGCGGGTGAGATACTAGAGGCATGGCGGGGGGCTATGGTTTTCCATGAATGCGATTTGTATCCTAGTGAGCAAGCAAGCCTTCGGGTTGTCCACTTGGGTTAGCCTAGCAAGGAGGGCGAAGTAGTTGACGAGGTCGTTCGATGACCTCGCCCCACGTCTGCACCGATCCACTGCCACGCGCCGACCGATGGTGGGGTCACCACAGATGCCGCACATGGATGAGCATGTCGCCCGTAGGCTACAGAGGTCGTCCGTGGGCCGCTCCAAGGTTGCAGTGAGGTGGCCGACGATCTCAATTGGCACCTCGACAGGGAGCGCCGTCAGCGACGTGGGGTGCCGCCTCACCGCCATGATTCCCGGCGTGGATGGAGGTATGACGAGTGGATAGCGATGAGCTAGAGGGCTAGAGAGGAGCAGCGGCGTGATGTACGTTGATTGAGGAGTTTTTTTGTGAAATTTAATTTGATTGATTGAGGAGTTATTGTGATGAACTTGTTTTTCGGTTATTTAAAGAGTATCGTCTGGCCACACAGTGCACTATGCCACTTGATCTTGGAATGTGGATGTGATCTCGACAGCGTAGCCCACAACATCGTAGTTGGGTATGGCGTGTTCTTACGTGTGAATCGCACTCTCAATTGATGACCATTGTGATTGTTGCGTTTCCAATGTTTTTGAACGCTTTGGGTACACTGCTAGGCCAAGTGACATGAAATACTACATGCCTTGGGAACTCGATGCTACCAAGCGAATGGTCGCCATTGAATGGACGTGTTGGGTACACAATGAGGCGAATCGACGGTAAACATTCGCCTAGGGAAGTTGACGTTGCCATGCGAATCGTTGCCATTGCTTCATATAAGAAGGGGGTGTGGTGTGTTGCTTTCTCCACTCTGAACTTGCAAAATTTTACAGTTGATCTTTCTCTTTCTTTCTTCAATTGTCTCTGCAAACATGGTAGGCCACAATGACTGAGATCAAAAACTCATATTCAGATGATTCTGAATTCGAAGAGAAGGAGAGCGAGATCCTACTCGGCCTCTCCAATACAGGCGTTAGGTTTCATGGTCTTGGCAAGGGCACCTTTGTGTGTCCTTTTTGCCATGGCAAGAAAGTGCCATCATGGAGTCTTCGCGAGTTGCTGCAGCACGCGAATGGGAAGTCTCGCAGAGGCGAGGGGATCTCTGGGCCAGAACATAGTGCTTTGGCCAAGTATATCCTGAGCAACGACGCCATGGCCCGCGACTATGAGCTTGCTGGAGTTGGGGACTACGGCGGCAATCAGGCGGTGAAGGCTCGCAAGGACAAGCGCCACGCGGCCAATAGGGCTGACAAGGAAGCACTCAAGGAGAAGGTACTAAAGAAATAATAACTCTGTGTGATGATATTTTTTATGATCAACCTTCTTTTAATTTTTTATAAGTTACTACGTACTTCATTTCCTGTCACTAATCAAAACTAACTATATATATTTTAATTAACATAGCAGACCGCGCGCCGCATGGGAAAGGGCCACTACTACAAGCCTGACAGAAGGCCCGACGGAGGGTCATCCGCATCCCGCTGAAGCTAGTCTTGTAGTAGGATTTTATTTTATGTACTGAATTTTTAGGGTAGAATATGTATGTTTTATTTACATGAAATATGAAATGTTCTTAACTTATGTATTTTTTGGGATCTTCCTTTATCTTTGCTGCGATGTTTATTTTGTGTGATGGGGAAGGGGTCTTCTATGACAGGTAGTGTGATGGTAGCCCCCAAGCACCTTAGATTTCACGACCGTATGTCACGTCCTTTGTTAGGTGATATTCGTAACACGCAACCACCACTGTTGGCAGACTTCATCGCCGCTTCCAGAACATCAGGATGGCACCGCTATCGTCAATTTCCAAGCGTATTTACGAAGTTTCTCTCAAATTTGCATTGCCGCAGCCCTGACTTTAGCTTACAAAGACCGCTTCCCCACCCTGTCTGCCTCCTCCTTAGTGCTACTATTCTCCATCACCGCTGCTCACCACCGACAATCTAGTGCTCCTCGCCGTGGCGCCGGTACGCCTCACCGCCCCACACAGATCCACCAGTGACCAAGGTGGTACTCACCGTTGTGCCTGCTAAAGCTCACTGCTGCAAGATCCAAACACAAGGGTAATGCTTTCGCACTTCCCTTATCCATGTTTCTTGGATTTTTATTCCCCTCTTCACTCATGTAAGTAGGAAGCAAGCTTCCATCTGATTAGTGTGTGTCTACCGCTCCAGTAGATCCTTGTCAAGATGGAGGAGGTCCCCAACAAGATGAAGGGAGTGGGCATCCTAACAGACCATGTCTTGGCCCTCATCCTTCGCCGCCTCACCGCCTGCTCCTTATGCAGCTGCAAGTGTGTCTGCCGCTCCTAGAACCACCTCATCTCGAATGCGGAGTACCGAAAAGAGCTACCCTAGATTGTTGTTGGATTCTTCTGTCGCACCTGGAATAGCAAATGCCACTTCGCCAGCGTCACCGGTGAACACCCCTCCTTGTCCTTCTTGCCCTTCCCCATTCACGATGTCGTCATCTCAGATTGCTGCAGTGGCCTCATCCTCTGCTAGTGTTTTGGGTAACTCTATGTTGTCTGCAATCCGACGACTAACAAATGGTTGCTACTACCGAATAACCTCTATTCTTGTGGTGAGGCTCGCTTGGGGTTCGATCCAACAGCCTCCTCGCACTTCCATGTGTTTGAATATGGGAAGATGAGGGATGGTGAGTCCGTAGGTGTGAGCATATACTCATCTAAGAGTGCAGCTTGGATCTTTAAAGAATCTAAATGGGGCGATGGTATTACAGTATCCACATATGCGAGAAGTGTGTTTCTTAATGGTTTTATGCACTGGCTCGAGTTCTGCCAGTTTGTTGCTGTTAATATGGAGGGAAAGACATGGACGAAAATACAGAAGCCACGTGGTGATGCAATCTCCATCCATGAAGCCCAGGGTTAGTTGTGTTTATGTACTGCTGATATTTACACTATGACTCAGCTTTCAATCTGGATCCTTGAAGACTATGGTACTAATAGATGGACATTGAAGCATACGGTGACCACGCTGGAGATATTTGACAGAACAATATTGAATTTGGTTACGAGGTTTGTGATGCGGAGTACATAGTGATTGCAGTTCACCTTGAATAAAATTTGATTTTCCTTGTTGAGGAGGACAGAACACTGCTTGCATATGACATGAACCACAGAAAAGTTCATATCCTCCATACATAGGTCATCCGTTGTCCTAGACCTACCTGGAGTCTTTGTATCAATGGACCTCACTATCTTCCTTATGTTCCCTTGTTCACGGAGTCATTAGCAGAGCAGTAAAGGTGCATATGCTGTATTTTGTTGTTAGGATATGTCTTTGTTCAGCTAGGGAGTTGTTTTGAGTCTATATATAGCCTAATTTTGGCTTGGTAACTAAACCAATGGTATGTTGAATATTATTAATTATTAATTCTACTGCTTTGCATTGTGCAGGTTTTGGAGTCTCAGTCCTTTTGAACGATTTTCCTATAATGGCTATGGGAGGAAGAAGAGGGGTTCCATCGTGCATTGGCTGCCAAGCTGATCAAGGAGTGCTAATCTAAAGGAGCAGAGCACATCTACCTTACATAAGTTTGTAGGGAGCAGAACCTTTATTATGCTATCTATGTACCGCTTGTGTTAATTCATTAGTTGACATAGTTGTTATGTTCGTGTCGAGCATTGTTATTATAACAGGTACTCTTTGTTGTGGACATGATGAATGATGTGTAATGGTTATATCTATATGGTGTGTTTAGTAAGTTGTTAAGGCCCAGCTGAATTAGTAAATACATTGTCAAAACTAGAAGCAATTCTGTCACCGTCGGATGTACAGGCCGTTAGTTGTTTTGTCATCACCGCCATACCACTCACCGTTGGTGAAGCAGACGGCCATCACCGTCGCTATTCGTCTGATGCAGCAGGGGTCAATAGTGTATCACCGCCGAATCGTTTAGTAACCTGATATCGACTAAAGGATCATCATGGGCGGATCGTACTGCAATGCGACGGTGACGATGCCCTATGACCAGGCGGTTCATTCATTGAAGCGACGGTGATGTTCGCCTTGACACAGGCGGGTCATGCTCCAATGCGACGGAAACAAGGACCTGATCACGGACGGATCATAAGCTAACATGGTGGTGTTAGTGTACACCTACATAGACGGGTCAGGCCTCAATGCAATGGAATAAGGATTTGATCATGGATGAATCATAAGGCATGCGGCGGTGTTAGTGCATACCCACACATGCGAGCCGTGCTCTAATGCGACGGAAGTAAGGATCTTATCACGGACGGATGATAAGCCAAAACGGCAGTGTAGTGAACATCCTAGTCAGTCTCAGATAGCGACGGCGATGGCTATGACTATCATTGTTGACAGCTTACTGTTGAGGCTGAAATCAGACTACGATAGGGGTTATGACGTGGCTATGAAAGGTGCGAGTGTAGTAGTGGTTGGAGGATCATCACCAATGATCTATGATGAAATAAAAATATTCGTCATAGAAAGCGATCTTCTATGATAGTTTTGGATTTGTCATTAAGATTTTTGTCATAGAAGAGCATATTTCTACTAGTGGACCTAAACGATGGGGCCTCCAGACCATAACCCGTAGGTCCAACGCCTACCCACATCCAACGCCTGCTCTCCATGTGTCCAACTCAAACCTTTCGACCGTTGCTGTGCTCCAATGGTTCTCTACCATGCGTCGTACTCAGCCATCGGACCCACCTTCAGACCAATGCGTACCAGGGTCCGGAGCTCACGAAATCTACACCGAGAGGTCCAGAAATGTGAATTTCACATCGGAATCAGTTCGGCTTGACTGGCCGGACCAACCACTAGGGTCCGAAGCATCTTCACTACTTCTTGGTCGTGCCACGTGTCACCACCGAACCCAGAGCTCATAGTCCAAATCCCCTATTCACCAGGGTCCGGAGCCTGCGCCTGAAATGCCTAGCACTGTTGGACTCAGGAGACATAGTCCTGAGCCCACTTTGGTCTGGAGCCGATGCCACCACGCAAGAACAGCCCACCTAGGGTATGCAATCGGACCGACAAGGCATGGTCTGGTGCCTTGACACACCTGGGTCTGGAGCCCCTACTTCAACTCTTTCAAGCACAAACACTTCGCCCTTGTGCATGTGTGCCAACTCCAAGTATTCAAACACATGTGTACGTGAGTTAGCAACATTCTAAGCCAAGTTCCAAGGGTTTGTTAGCTAACTAGAATCTAAGTGCATATGCAATGAGTTAGAACTTCTAGTGGCACTTTGATAACCGTATTTCACAATGAATTTCTTCCCTCTTCATAGTATGACTATCGATCCTAAACCTGATCACACTCTCTATAGTGTCTCGACTAGCGAAACAAAAAATGGCCCTATGGTGTATACCTTTGCCTTGAGCCGATTTTTATTTTTCTCTTTCTTCTTTTCCTAGTTGGAGCATAAGATCATCATCTTTTGGCCACCTCCATCACCATGAGTGCCATCTTGCTCCACCACTTGGTATGAACCAACCCATCTCATAACACTTAGAGCATAGAGGTTAGTCCACTAAGGTTTCATCAATTATCCAAAATCAAACTAGGGCTTTCAGTAGTGCTTCACAAGAGGGATTTTGCATTCAATCACAAGATCCATGGAGCAAAGCTTGCCTAAGATCCGCAAAATGGTAAGTTTCCATGGCTAATTGGACAGATCTACCCCTTTCAGAGAAGTGGCAGATATGGCAATGTGCATTAGATCTAGAGAATCATTATGTCTTCACGATTATTGGGTTGAATTCAAAAGCTTAGTGCAGAAACATTCTTTAGCTTGGCTGCCATTTTTTTCATCTGCAGTACTGTAGAAGAAAAGCAATTCATGATATTTTTTTCTGCACTAATATATCTTATTGATGCAGCTTGGTATGGAACCACGTCTACCTCTATTATTAGTAGTATTAAATAGATATTTTCACACTTTGCGAGTGTTATTGTGAGGATTCCTTAATATGTTATTGAAGAGTCAGTAGGCATTTAACCAAACTTCTGTTAACAGTGAAGACTTGAACATATATAAGATGTTTTATTTGGAATCCATAATTTCTAAAATGTATATTTTTGTTATGAATACTAGAAGTATAATCGACTGGATAGTTAACTTATATAACCTACTAATTTATATAACCGGTTAGGCTCCGTCCGAGATTAGAAATGAACCTTTAGTCCCGGTTGCTGTCTCCAACCGGAACTAAAGGTCTCCAACCGAATACGGGAGCGACGTTTTGTTCAACCGGGACTAGTACATAGAGTAGCTGCTACATAGTACGTACTGATAGCTAGCTGATCCCGGCTAGTACGTAGGAACTAGCTATAGTACATTTTGTTCACCGTCAGTACTGACATGTCCGAGACTAGTACGTAGCTGTTCACCGTCAGGACATGTCAGTACGTGTCTCTCTGCTAGCTAGCTGCTACGTACGTAGGAAATCAATTAGTCCCGGCTGGTATTACGAGCCGGGACTAAAGATATACTTTTAGTCCCGGCTGGTAATGAGCCGGGACTAAAGATATACTTTTAGTCCCGGCTGGTATTACCAGCCGGGACTAAAGGTCTTTTAGTCCCGGGTGTTTATAGGAGCTTCGATGGGCCGGCCCAGTACGCAATATACTGGAATTGCTGGCCAGTCCCACCTATTAGCACCACCTCGCTTGTTCAGAAAAGTGAAAGCTAACTTAAAAGCTCAGCTCTCGAACCATGCAGCACGAACTTGAACAGGATCTGCTCTATAGGATTGTACCGCTGATCCTTGACTAAAGGTCCTTCGTACTATAGTTTATACAAAATGTTGAACATTATAAACGTACGTATATTCTAGCAGCGTAGAATGCGTATTCAAAAACCAAAACGAATCATCAATTAAAAAAAGAAAAAAAAAGAAAATAGAAATAGAAACAAAAAAAAAAGAAAACCTTTAGTTCGGTAGCAGCGTGAAAATAGAAAAAAAAAGGAAAATAGAAATAGAAACAAAAAAACCTGGTAGTAGCGTGAAAATAGAAATAGAAAAAAAAAGAAAAAAAAACCTTTAGTCCCGGTTGGTATTATCAACCGGGACTAAAGGGTTTAGCCCCGGTTGGTATTACCAACCGGGACTAAAGGTCCACCTTTAGTCCCGGGCGCGAAACCGGGACTAAAGGAGGGGCCCTTTAGTCCCGAATTCGTGCTCCCGGTTCCAAAACCGGGACTAAAGGGGGTTGCGAACCGGGAGTAAAAGTAGTTTCTCTACTGGTGTATGTTGCCTTGTTATGCGTTTTGTCAACATGGTTGTGCAGTAATCATTTTGCACCAAGAACTAATTGTGTTGCTATAGGAAGAGAGGGAGGTTGCATACGCAGATAGTTGTCCAGCTGTAGTAGACGCAATGAATTTGAGATCTAACCCGCCTTTTTATACAAATAAATGCATACATTTGTTTTAATTTTATTCACACAACATCTTCCCCTCATTTTTGTCACTTAACTCTTTGTGCTTACAATTGCCAGCAACTCATATTACACTTATTGTATAATTGCTTAATGCTTCTAACACTCATATTACAATTGCCAGCAACTCATATTACACTTATTCTATAACTTATGTATGCTTTTGCAATGAGGAACACGACCTCATAATGTCAATCAAATCATGGTGGATTCACTACATTTTCTATATTTCTTTTTCAGGTAAAAGTTCTTATGTCATATTGTCATGGAAACAATTAAGGCCATGAATGTGAGCTATTTTTTTCCTTCCACTCAACCATTTCAGTCTTTATTACATTGCATTTTCAGGATCTGGACTTTTTGAAGAACATGTGAGGTTAGTTCTTGAGCTTATAGATTCAGTTTGCATGTATAGTTTTTGCATTCAATGTCATTTGTAGAAATATGGCCAGGCAACTTGATTCCTTTGTTCCTTAATCTTTTGTTCTGAAGTAAAAAAAACTTAGCCACAACATATTGTATGTCACCATGTAAACAAGGAACATTCTCTCTTTGTCATTATTGAAACAAACATAGAATAAAGGAAAACTATTGGAATTTTTGTTTTCACGGTTTTGTTGACAATGGCAGAGAGCATGTCGCACACTAGCAAAACTTATCATGTCATCGTAGCATGTCGCAATGCATCATTCCTTTACATGTTTGTTTGCACACTTCAAATCCTGCCATAAATACATCTTTTATACCACAAGTGGATTCACCCTTTGACGATCTTTATTATTTTCAGTCTAATGTATGGAGCGGCAAATCCATCAATTCTTGCAATGGTTCCTAATAGCCCATTCCTCTACTTGGTTGACTTAATGTTGGAGCTATGACCTCAAACTGTAGTGATTTAGTCAAACATGGGAACAACTCTCAAACTATAGTGATTTAGCCAAGCGTCAGGAAAATATACCTTTCCTGTCGAGCAGCCATTAGGAAAAATATTTCCTTTCAATTTTGGCCCATTCCTGTCGGTTTTTGGCCGTCAGGAATTTTTGCTGCTCTGATAGTGTCAGCCTAACCTTGTAACACACGTGCATCTAACATGGATTTTAGGTTCAAAAACCTAGAACTGGACTACAAATTTGTCATGATGCATGGCTAACTCACATCGGGGTTTTTTATCATGAATGGATGACCTGTGGTAAATTAGTAAATTATAAATGCAAAAGTTGGACTATATCATATTTGTTATGGACAATTGGACACTTTGAATTAATCTAAGCTGCTAAATGATTATAAAATCTAATGGTGTTAGCGGATGACTCAGTATGGGAGCTGCGCATGAGTGCCTTAGGCCTACCTGTAATTGGGTGGAAGCAACGACATATACAAGAATCATTATCTTTTAATGTTAGAGTTTATATTCTATCAATCAAAAAAACATATTCATAAAATGGTATTATAGTGATCGTGTATTGTTTGTCGTATTAATAGATGCAACCTATCTTAACTAGTCAATGTCCTAGGTTGCTACGGGATGTAAAGATCAGTTTCTGATGAATTCTCTCGGTCAAGAAAAGGTTATGCTAAAAGTTTAAAGAGAATGAAAAAAATGAAACCTAGAACATATTAGATAATCCATCAAGCTAAGAGAAGAATAATATAAGATCAATATTAAAGAATTCAGATATGGGCACAAGACAAATCGCAATATTAGAATGATGTGAATCAAATCATGTCAAATGATGTCTTTCTCTAGCCATACCGAAATTGTGTCACATAGCTGGATAGGTGAGTAATAATCTGCTCTAAATAGGAAGAGATCAGAACAAAACTTCCAAACAAATCATGTAGATCAACACAAAAAAATCAAAGTATTTGTTTGGTGTAGTAGGCCCATCTTGACTTTGGAATTGAAGTCTATAAGCATGTGTCAGGAAGGCATTGCAACTAGCCTCTATGATTCCACTAGAGTTTTCCTTCACGATCTCCTGCGGGGTGAGCACAAGGCCCCTCACAATCAACTCGACTGGAGCCACCAAACAATCACCAACAAGGCGCTCAATGATCCACCAAAGCTCCAACCCATCTAGGTGACAACAACCACTAAGATTAACAAGAAAACTGCTGCCACCACGCTTCTAGTGCCACAAGATACAATCCAACTAAACAATGCACTAGAACCACCTCAAAATCTCATTCTAGGTCAATCATTAAGCATGCAAGTGAGTTGAGTATGTGCTTCAGCTATCCAAGTGTGTATGGATCACAGCAGAATGTCCAAGAGGGCCTAAATGGCCGAGCAACTCCTCTATTTATAGCCCCTACAAGAATAGAGCCATTGGGAGCTCTTCACATAGATTCTGTAGGGTCACTAGAAAAAATGGGTGACCACCACCGAAAAAATCCGGTGGGGTCGAAAACTTTTGTAGTTCCCAAACTCGACAGGTCTGGGCGACCACCGAAAAAAGTCTAGTGGCCCACACCGGAGCAAGCGGCGCCATATTTGAAATTTCCCATGCTAGCCCCTTTCAAAACCTT
The DNA here is from genome assembly GCA_904845875.1 of Miscanthus lutarioriparius. Taxonomy (NCBI): domain Eukaryota; kingdom Viridiplantae; phylum Streptophyta; class Magnoliopsida; order Poales; family Poaceae; genus Miscanthus; species Miscanthus lutarioriparius. Next base: position 126,662,442 of record CAJGYO010000007.1, on the reverse strand, counting down.
TCTCTAGTGCTCTGTAGACTGTACCACTAGATAAACTCAGTGGCTTTTTATAGCAACAAATAGTTAGAAGCACACGGGGTTAAGCACTCCAGAGGGACACCGTGTAAATTCGGTGAGTGCAGAAATCCTACCCTAGGTCTTCTCAAATGCTTTTCAAATTTGTTAACTTCAAATGTGTTCTAACTTGAACAAAACACCTTAAGCAATGAGGTGGGTTATAAAAAGAATTCAAAGTGTTTTCACTTGTTTCCCACCACGTCACTAGGTCTAATGCACATGCACAGTTAGACAACATCTAGTGGCACTAGATAACCACAATTGCATTATAGTTCTCCTCTTAATAGTATATGTATCGATTGTAAACACGATCATGCACTCTTTTGCATCTCGTCCAGCAAAAGCAAAAGCCTATCTTATATTTTTGCCTTCGATCCATCAATAGGGCTTTGCTTTCCATCTCCTCTTCTCTCCATGGGTGAGCACTTGCTTCATATGGTCATAATCACAATCTCATAGCTTTGCTCAACTCCATCAAGTGGACCTAGCTCAATCATCTCCGCTGAAAGCATTAATCCACTAGTTATCACTCAATTACCAAAATCAAACTAGGGCTTTCAAAGATGAAAACCCAAATAACAACATTCTCTATCTTGAATTGTACCCTATATGCATAGGCGGTTGAGTTAAGAATTATACATGGACATCAACTCATACACATCACACAAGAACACCCCTTGGCTCTACAAAGTTTATCTTCCACTGTAGTGTTGTCTAGTTAAGGCAGATAATATTTTTCAATATTTTCCTTATATTTGAATAGCACTATTTTGGGTGCTCTCTCACCTTTTGGTCTCATCGATCGCACGTCTGACTTTTACATATTTAGCATCTCCCATTCATCTTATATATGACATATAAGTAGGACGTGGCTAAATTACGGTCGGTCGTGTTAGGTCAGCCACATGGGCGATCGCTTCGCACAGTGAGCTTTGCACCCGCCCTCGCTCATGTTCTTCTTCTTCCTCACGCCACTCCCCGCCTTCTTCCTCGTGCAGGCATGACTGTCGTCTTCTCCATCTTTGGCGCTCCTCCTACGCCTCATCCTCGCCCCTGCCCCTACCCACCGCCCCGGTGCGACACGCTAGGGCTTCGCTGGCTGCGGAGCTCTAGTGAAGCCCTAGCATGCCCGCTGCGGCTACCTTCTCCCTCTCTCCCCCTCTTGCCATGGGGCTCCCCCACCCTGACCTGGCCCAGCCGCCTCCACCTCCACTAGGGCCCCTAATCGCCCTCCAGCCACCCCACCACCTAGCCGACCTTCCTCCTCCAAACCCCTTCTTCTAAGCCCGCCGGAGTTGGGGAAGAAGGGGGTGGGGCGGTGGGGCTCGGGCGTGTTGCCGGGGAGGAGGTCACCGGTCAGCCATGAATCTGAGAGAGAGAGAGAGAGGGGAGGTGGAAGACAGGCGCGATGGGTGTTGGTGGGACCCACGGAGTTGGGCATGCGGTGGGTGTTGCGTTGCGGTGAGGTGGGCGTGCGTCTGTGCCATGGCCTAAAAAACGCACTGCCGTTTTGAAGTCTTTGCCATATAAGTATTATATATATATATAATCTCACTATATTATTCAAGGTTATGGAAGCTAAGAGGTAAACTAAGTCCACGTCACTACTGCAAATGCAGAACGTTTTTTGGAATTTGAATTGGTTACAAATCACATGGCCATATGTAACCAACCAGATCGATTGTTATAGAATTGGGCGAGGATCATCTTTCTCTATAACTAGAAATAAATAGGATTAAAAGTAGAAATAAAGCTTCAATAGATCCTCTTTTCAACCCTCTTTCTCTATTTTTTTCTTAATTGAGAAAACCATCCTCTTAATCCCTCGAAAAAAGGGGAAGAACCTAATATTTTTCTCAATCTCTTTTCTTTGTTTCTCTCTCACTGCTGACCTCTAGGGCCCACGTTGGGAGGGTTACTGCCACCACGCCATGTCATGCCCTAAGCCAGGAAAGGTCACCGCCGCCACATTGCGCCTCGCACCGCCCACACTAGGATGGCCACGCCATGACCCCATGCCTGCTCTGTGCTGGTGTGCTGCCACCACCACACCATGCCGCGCCTCGGCCAGGCCTCGATGAAAGGTCCTTGTTTGGTTTTGGTAATTGAGTGACAACCTAGTTGGACTAATTGTGTTTATGTGAGATACACAGGTGATTAGTCCACAGGTACATGTGTGTGAGCAACATATGCCATGAAGGTGACAATAGCTTGGAGATGTTGCAAAGCTCACACATGTGATGATGAAGGAGCTTATTGCAAATGAGACATGACAATTGAGTCATGTGATCAAGGTGGAGAAGATCAAGACAAGACTTGGCTTGATGGACCGGTTGCAAGCGTGAAGGGCAAGTCGGAGGCTTTGGAGTGATGGACCGCGTGGCGGTGAAGCTTAAGCAAGACTTGGCGCCGATGGACAATGGCAACGGTGAAGAGCAAGTGAAGTCAAGATCGATGAACCAATATGATCACGTGATGATATGAAGTGGATCATATCATTGTTGATCGTGTTGGTGCATGTGTTGCATCGACGTTGGAGGAGATGGAATAGAATGCGTAAGGCAAAGGTATAACCTAGGGCATTTCATTTCACCGGTCATAGGTGTGTAGAGAAGTTTATGACCGGGTTTAGGATAGATGGTCATACTATCAAGAGGGGCAAACTTGTTTGCATATCGGTCATCTAGTGCCACTCGAGTGATCTAACTTTGCATCGTTGCTAGGATCGAGTGACGTGGCAAGTTGAGTGGCTAATCCTTTGGAAAATGATTGTGAAAATGCTAACACACATACACATGGTGGTGTACACTTGGTGGTGTTGGCGCATTTACAAAGGAGGTGGTGTTTGTAGGGTTGAGATGGGTTTGGGCCCCTCTCTTGGTGGCGCTTTCAGGAAAATGGAATGCCTATTTTCTATTGCGCCGGATGCAAATTCTTGTGGTTGGCACATTGGAGCAAGGGTGAAGAAGTTAGAAGTGAAAACGAGTTGATCGCGAAGACGCCGGGCGTTGGTCTCGACCGACGCCTGGGTCCAAAAAGCACCGAACCACTGGCGCGTGTGTCCGGTCAAACCGACGGGTCTCTGCAGATCGAGGGTATTGCACCGGACGCCGATATGTGTCCGGTCAAGGTGGACGGACGCGTCCGGTCGAAGAAATACGCCTCGGGGACCTTACTGGAAACGACCGGACGCTGGGGCTTCAGCGTCCGGTCAGTTTTACCAGAGCGTCCGGTCAACTATGTAGCCATTGAAATTGGGCGATCAGCATTTGAAGGAGGGGACACGTGGCGAGTATCGCGTGATCGGATGCTGAGGTCCAGCGTCCGGTCGATCGGACCAGAGCGTCCGGTCGTCCCGACTTTTGCCCAGTAAAGGGGTAACGGCTCTATTTGTTTGTGGGGTTATAAATAGAAGCCATGGTCGGCCTTGGGCGATTCTTTGAAACACACTAGAGCCTTGGTGGCTTTGTGTAGTAGTGCTTGGGAGCCCTCCATCTCACACATACTTGATAGTGATCATCCGATTATGTGAGTGAGCGATTCTAGTGCGATTGCATCGTGAGGTTGCATCGAGTGGCACTAGGTGATCGAGTTGCAAGCCGGTGGTGCTTGTTACTCTTGGAGGTTGCCACCTCCTAGACGGCTTGGTGGTGGTCTCCGTCGAAGCCCGCAAGAAGCTTGTGCGGTGCTCCGGAGAAGTGCTTGTGAGGGGCATTGTGCTCGCCCCGCGGGAGCCGCGAAGAGCAACTCTAGTAAAGCATGTCATTGAGCTACCCTCACTCAAGGGGTAGGTTCTTGTGGCGCCCGACGTGCGGGCTTAGCGGGTGATGCTAATTAGCCGCCGAACCACCAAGTGAGCGGTCGACACAACGGGGACTAGCGTGTTGGCAAACACGTGAACCTCGGGAGAAAAATCATCGTGTCAACCTTGTTCTTCCCGTTGGTTTGCATCCCCATTACACAAGCTTGCAATTACTTTTATACATATTAAGCTTGTGTAGTTGCTCTTGTAATTAGATAGCTTGTGTAGCTTGCTAATTACCTTCTTGCTTGTGTAGCATAGAAGTAGCTCCCTTGCGTGGCTAATTTGGTTTTAGTAACCTTGTTAGTCACATTGCTTAGTTTGTGTAGCTAAGTTCTTGCGCTCTCTAATTAGGCATTGGTTGCCTTGTTATTGAGCATTGCTAGTGAGCATAGTTAGCTTTGTGCTTTTGCTTGCTAGCATGTGTAGGAGCTCTCTTGTTGCTTAAAATACTAGTGGCATAGGTTTGTGTAACCTTGCTCTTAGAATTGTTTAGGAGAGCTCTAGATAGCCCGGCACCTTTGTTGCATAATTGATATCTTAGCAAGGTGCTAGTAAACATATATAGAGGGGTGTAGTCTTGGCTAGACCGATTGTTTTAATTCCGCATTTATATCGGTTAGCCGACGTGATTAATTTTAGAAAGGACTATTCACCCCCCCTCTAGTCGCCATCTCGACCCTTTCACTCGGCCACCATTCCATGCCACCACTGTGTCTTGTCGCGCCCACCACTACTTCATGCACTCCTGCTATGGCACTATCAAGATGGGAGAAACTAGAGAAGAGAGAAAGAAGGAATGAATATTTGTCTAGTGTTGTAATTCAGTTTTCTCAATACGCTAGATTTCAAGAGAAAGGGAAAAGAGGATTTGATGGAGATACTCTAAGGACGTAAGAAATGACCAATCTAACTGGCACCGTCTATTGAACATGTTAACAGACTTCATATTTTAACTAATCTAAAGCTTAACCACATATCACTACGCCAGATTTGCACATCACTGCCAGCATCATCACTGCCGGATTTGTGAGAACCGGCAGTGATGTACCTTCACTGCCGGTTATGAGCTTGAAAATGAAAAAATGATTGGGACTAGGCTAAAACCGGCAGTGAAGGACCACATCACTGCCGGTTTGTGGCTTGAATTGGCAGTGTTTTGGCAGGCACTCATCACTGCCGGTTTAAGCCAAGAGCCGATAGTGATTGGGCTCTATCACTGTCGGTTCTAGCCAAGAACCGACGGTGATAAGCCTACAACACAAAAAGGCTGCAGCCGTCCTCTCCTTCCTCCTCTCTTCCATCCCGAGAACAGAGGCGCACGTTTGGACCCTTCCCTCCATTATTGCGGCTGCTCTTCACCATGAAGCTAGTGCTTGGATTTTGAAGAATGGCTTGATCTTTTTGCTTTAAGGTTAGTAACAAACATCCACTCCTTTGATTTTGTTGCTTAATTAGCTTCATTTTGATGGCTACATTGCTTGATTCTCATTCTAGTTCTTTCTCCATTCTAGAGAGCACTTTTCCAATTGGATATTTGTGCAAGGCTCAAATTGTGGTGAATTCCTAGCTAATTATTCCATGGTGGTCAAGATCATCATTGTTAGTATGTGATGCTATAATTAGTTCTTAGAAGTAGAGTAGAATAGTTGTTCTTCAATATTGTGCAATAATTGTTTTTTACTATGATTTTCAATTTACAGGGCCGGGGCTACCAATTTCAATTTTCCAATAATTAGTGTACAATAATGTTTTCCAAAAATTGTACTTTCGAGCTACAATTGTTGTTCATGAAGCTCGATTTCTTATTAATTCTTTGTAATTACTGTCTCAGTATTTTTTGTGCAGAGATGGATCGAGAGTGGATGTATCTGTCCCGAATGGACAAGTGGTACATGCATGGCGTCAGCCAGTTTATCACCGATGCCAAAGCCCATGCTGGGAATGCGAACCCTGTCTTTGGCCCATGCAAAGATTGCAAGAATCATAGGAACTTTCGTTAAATTGAGTCTATACGATCGCACTTGATTACTAGGGGGTTCATTCCAAACTATACGATATGGACTATGCATGGCGAGGTTGGTGTGAATGTTCTGCAGGAAAACGATGATGATGTGGACATGCCTGATGTAGCCATCCACGATGTTGACGAGGAACCCGGTGTCAACACGGAACCTATGGCCATAGTTAATAATGTGTTTAGAAACACGCTAGCTGACAACACCGAGGATAACGATGGCATTTCTCAGCTGCTACATAATGTAGAGACCGGATGTCTTAGTGAAAGACAGCTGAGAAAGCTAGAGAAAATAAGACAAGATGGCAAAACACCATTGTATAGGAATTGTTCAATGAGCAAACTGGAAGCTGACATCATGCTGTTAGAGTTCAAATTGACAAACGGATTGAGCGATAAAGGCTTCGATTAGTTGTTAGGTATAATAAGGAAAATGCTTCTAGAAAAAAATGAGTTACCAGAAAAGACATACTTGGCCAAGCAAATGATCTGCTCCATCGGCCTCGAGGTTGAAAAAATCCACGCGTGCTCCAATGATTGCATATTGTACCATGGAGAAAAATACAAAGACTTGGACAAGTGCCCCAAGTGTGAAGCTCCACGGTACAAGGAAGGGCCGTCAGATGAGGGTACCAACACCAGAGGAGGTCCCGTAAAGGTCGTTTGGTATTTCCCTATAGCTCCCCGAGTGCATACGTTGTTTGCATGTGCAAAGTCAGCCAAGTTGTTGTGCTGGCATGGCGAAGAGCGTAAGAAAGATACAATGATGAGGCACCCCATCGATGGGCATGACTGGAGGACTGTCAATACTATGTTCTATAAGGACATTGGTGGAGAGGTAAGGCACCTTTGGTTTGCTTTGAGCACAGATGGGATGAATCCTTTCGACCAGGTTAGAAGCAATCATAGCACCTGGCCAGTGACGCTCTGTATATACAACCTTCCACCTTGGGTCTGCATGAAGCGGTCGTACATCCAGATGCCACTACTAATCCAAGGGGCAAGACAACCTGGGAATGACATCGATGTGTTTCTAGAATCAGTGATCGATGAACTAGTGGAGATGTTTGAAAAGGGTGTGCCAAATGTTTGGGATGAGTACAAAAAGGAACATGTCATGATCAAGGGAGTACTTATCGCTACAATCACTGACCTGTCAGGTCGAGGTTTGTTGTCCAGAGAGAAGACAAAAGGCTATACTGGATGTGTCGAGTGCTTGGACGACACCGATGTGGTAAATCTGCCAAATAACTCAAAGATAGTTTATATGGGACACCGTAGGTTCCTACCTAAGGATCACCCTTACCGCAGGAACAGAAAAGATTTCAACGGTACTATTAAGAAACGCTTAGCTCCAAAATATCGAGACGGGCCTGCGATACTTTGAGAACTCAACAAACTAGAGGTTGTCCTTGGGAAGGGGGACAATGCAGTAGCAGCGCTTGATGGGAGCGTTTGGAAGAAAAAAATGGTTTTCTGGAAACTACCTTACTGGCCATTTCTGAGTGTACGCCACTATTTTTATCCCATGCACATCACTAAAAATGTGTGCGCTAACGCTCTTAACACCTTGATGGACACCAGGGGGACATCGAATGATTCACTAGCCACATGCCTGGACATGCAACACTTGGGAATCAGGAAGGAGCTGCATCCCGTGGAGCTAGAGAATGGCCAGTTCGAACTTCCGGTTGCGTCATGGACATTGAAGAAGGAAGAAAAGCGTGCGCTTATTTCTTTCTTCAATGAACTCAAAGTCCCGATGGGCTACTGTGCGAACCCGAAGAGGCTAGTGAACATGAGAGAACTCAAGTTCAACTATGGCCCTATGAAGGCCCATGACTGTCATGTCATTATGACTCAGCTGCTCCCTGTTGCCCTGCATGGTATCCTCCCCCAAAGGTCCACGCCCCAATCATAAAGCTTTGCTCATTCTTCAACGCAATCTCAAAAAAGGTCATTGATGTGTCCACGCTAGAGCAGCTGCAGCAGGACATAGCCAAAACTCTCGTTAGGCTTGAGATGCATTTCCCGCCAACTTACTTTGATATCTCATTGCATCTGCTCATTCATCTTGTTGACCAAATTAGAGCCCTTGGCCTAATGTACCTGCATCAGATGTTCCCTTTCAAAAGATTGATGAAAGTTTTCAGGAGGTATGTTAGGAACAGATTTAGGCCAGAAGGGGGCATGGTTGAAGGATGGTCAACGGAGGAGGCCATTGAGTTCTGCATATATTATCTGGACATCAAAAGGGTCGGAGTTCTAGAATCTCGTCACGAGGGAAGACTACGTGACAAAGGAACGATCGGGGAGAAATTTGTTACAGTAGACGGCCCTGTTTATTTTAGACAGGCATAGTTCGCTGTTCTCCAGCAAGCCGAGGGTGTGATGCCATACATTGACGAGCACAGGCAATCACTGCAAACTCTGTATCCGAGCAGGTCACAGGCTTGGCTGGATAAAAAACATAAGGAGGAATTTGTCAGCTGGTTGCGACGTCGCTTGCTTGGAATAAAGTTGGGTAATCAACTAGATGCCTTAGCCAAGGGGCCTTTGAGTACATATCTTAAGTACCAAAGGTATGAGATCAATGGATTCACATTTTACACAAAAAAGCAAGATGGAAAAAGCACATACCAAAATTGTGGTGTTCGTTTTGATGCTCACGACGAAAACGGCAACGTGCAGGCGACATACTATGGTTTCATAGTGGAGATATGGGAGCTAGCCTACGGTCCATTGAAAGCAGCTCTTTTTCGCTGCCAGTGGGTCCGGCTAGAGGAAATCAACACTGACAGCGAAGGGTTCACTACCGTTGATCTCACTAAGACCGCATATAGAGATGACCCCTTCGTCCTTGCAAGAGATGTTATGCAAGTCTTCTATGCAAGGGACAACAAGACAAAAGGAATGCTAAAAGTAGTCCTAGAAGGGAAAAGAAAGATTATCGGTGTCGATGGAGTGATAGACGAAGAAGACTACAGGGGCTATCAGGAAATGCATCCATTCAGGGCGAACGTACCCCTACCTATCCTTCAAGAGGGTGACGAACCTGCTTACGTACGAATTGATCACAATGAGACCCTCATTGTTGATGCACCTAAAGATAGTTAGATTATTGTTAACTATGTAATCATTATGCAGACATTGTATCAGTAATTCGCACTGAATATTTAATTTATATTTTGTGCGCATCTCTACAATTTAATTATTGACTATGTAATCAAATATTAAGATGGCATTCACAAACACTATTATTTGATAATTATAGACCATTAATTAATTATCATAGAATTAAATAATCAAGACACAAAATTTTGTGTTATTTTAGAATATAAACTAATCGCATTATTTCTATTAATAAATAAATAAATAAAGAACAAAGAAAACTAATCGAACTCCTATCCTAGCTCAACGGTTAAGGCCACAAGACTGTACTCGAGACCCGTGTTCTAATCCTAAGCGGGGCCAAACTTTTTGATTTTGTATTTATTATTTAGTAGTGCATTACGATGGAATAAAAGAAAAAAAAATAAAACCATTCTAACCGAACTCCCTATCCTAACTCAATGATTAAGGCGCACAAGACTCGAATCCAGCGACCCGCCGCTCAATCTCGAGACGGGCCAAACTTTTTATATTTTTTTACAAAAAGACTGCGATGGCGGGCTCCAAACCGACAGATTTTTTTTTTATATTTTTTTACTAAAAGATGGCGGCAGGGCCCTTCACTGTCGGTTTTGGTTTTAAAATCGGCAGTGATAGCTTCTATCACAGTCGGTTGCTCAAACCGACACAGAAGGCTCAATTCACTGTCGGTTTTTAAACTAAAATCGATAGTGATGGGTAGATGCTCCTCACATGCCAATAGTGCTCCCATGACCACAACAGTTGGAACACTGCTCCCACCTACCCCGACAACTTTAGTTTAGAAATAAAAATATACCACGACTGCTAGCCCCTATAATATGGTCCTCGGCTAGGAGCTAGCCTCTCCATGCATGTTGGTTTCAGCCATGCCTTATCAGCCATGATACAATGTTTTTTTCCTCTCACAACAAACCACATATATCATTATGCATCGTAGTCCACCAAAATGGTGCACACATGAGGTACTAGAAGAATGCTACTGAAGATAGAGCAACGCCGAAGATTAGAGATGCCACGAGGTTCACAGAGCCATCCGCTATGGTGCGCTCTGGACTGTATGTCCAGAGAGACCTAGCGTGCTCTCGGCAATTTCCTGTCCCGGAGCAGTATTGGTTCATCGGTGCGGTGCCGAGCTGAATCCGATGTGCTCTGGACTGTACCAAGAAAAAGGCCATGTATAGCAGAGGCATGGATTCATCGATGCCACCTTATCATCTCCAACCGGTATAGCTCGTAGACCACCTCGGTGCTGTTGTTTGACCCTAGTTGGTGCTAGAAGAATGCTACTGAGGTGGTTAAATTATAATGTGTTGATACACATTGATGGTAACATTGACCAGTACGTAAATAGGTCTTTGTTATCGTATATGGAATTTTAGTGTAAGATCTTTATTATCGTATATGTAACTTATTTCTAATTTTTTTATAAATTTTTGATGTATTTCATTACTATCTAAATAAATATATCGTTGTTGTTAAAACTTTCCCACTGTAGTATCTAAATAAATATATCCTTTACATATATGCACCTTCACTATCGGTTCTATTTAAAAACCGGCAGTGATGTCCATGCCTCCCTATATAAAACAAACTGCCGGCCACATACATCTATCCCACCCACCCACGAACTCTCTCAGTCTTATTTCTCATGTTTCACTCTCACTTCTTAAGACATCCACTCTCTACGTGATTTGGTCATGGCTCCTGCATTTTTCAATGGTATTGATATATTGTCTTCTCCAATATTCTATCTATATTCATTTGATCTATATTTATATTCATGTTTCTTTGCATTCTACATTTATATATATTCTTATTCCTTGCATTCGATCTATATTTAATTATGTTGCCACATTTTACTTGGAATATTTTTTGTGCATATATTTTATGTTCATATTTTTTTTTGCATTTTATCGATCAGGTGGTATGAACAACAGACCTCCCCTACCACAAGAACCAGGTTTCCACCCTGGCGATGAGCCATTCGCTCCTAATGTGGCCATTCCACGATTCCCTGTTCCAGCTATTGTATGAAATATTTTCCAACATCTTTTGTTTTTTGATGCTAACAAATAATTGTAATTAGTTTAATATCATTGCTGCATGCATATATGTCACATACTATATCCCCAATAGATTGGCTGCGAACAGCACTTAGCTGGTTCTTTATCTCGGACATCGTCGAGAACATGGCATCTAATGCAAGTGGTCGGCTATGGACGTGTGAACTCAGTTTTTCCATCCCTGTGAGGGGTTCAAATCATCGGAACCATATCCACTGGACGGGAATATAGAGCATGGACGTGATAAGCGCCCAATTAAGTGTTGTGCGCTTCTATTTAGAGGCACTTCGACATATTTGCTATGATGTGCCTGATTTCTCGCACTTCAAGGCACTTATTTTGAATGTTGGTGATATCCCCGTCCCACAAGCAAGCGAATGGTTTGCGAGCTACAACCATGCGGATGTGGTAAAATGGTCACTTATACCTGAGTCGTGGTTATTTGTTGTTTATTATTGTAATAACATTCTCTAATTTTTTTTCTTTTTCTCCGCATGCAGATTGCGCTCCAGGACCTTACCTATGCTGCATATGGCTTGTGGGCCATTCTAGACCAAGCTACGGAGCAACTCGGGTACGATTGGGACTTCTGCAATGGAAACCTCGGCCAGCTCACTATAGAAGGATACCAGTACTGCATAAGGATTACTAACAGGGGCAGTGGTCGTTCAGTAGGTTACATCTATGGCCGACCATTCTTTCGGTATTGTGAGGCACGAGAGAGTGCACTCATACGGGCATTGGACTTCATCGATACAAGCGGATACATAATCCGTGACATCAATTACCATATATGGCTACAGAGGCATGTTAGTGTGCGTGGCCCGATCGATCCCGGCAGTGATTCCGATAGTAATTAATGTTTATTTAGCTAGGTTTTCAAGGTCTCGGGGGCTAAGTTGAGGGGTCTTAACCTAACTGCTACAGCACATCACTACCGATTTGGGGAGTGACCCGGCAGTGATGTGCCCCATCACTGTCGGTTTACAAGCAGAACCGGCAGTGATGAGCTACTGCTATAAAAGTGGCGCGGGTTGAAATTATCCCAATTCATTTCAACCCCGCGCCAACCCCTCCCCCCGCGCCACCGGAGCACCACCCCACGCTGGAGCACCGCCCCACACCGTCCACCACCCCACGCCGTCCACCGCCCCAAGCCGGAGCACCGCGCTGTCCGTGCCAAACCAGAGCACCGCGCCGTCCATTCCACCGTCGAGGCCATCAGGAGCCCGTGGACAGCTGCTTTCCCACCCCCCAGGTGAGTGCGTGGCTCACTGCCCACTACGTGTCTGATGAAATGTCCCACAACTGCTTACTCGAATCAGTTTGATCATGCAGTGTGTGATGTCATACATTTTGATCATGCAGCTGTGAATGCTAGAACCTAGGTTTGCCACACAGTGTGTGCTGTCTATTTCTTTGTGTTTCTAGACACATTGCTAGTAAGTAGTACATTGTTACTTAGTAGCACGTTGCTCAGCTCTATTCATCAGTATACTGATAAGAACAAAAGCGTAATTTTATTTTTGGTTACCAGGATAAACATAGCAGGGACTCGTAATACTTGACAAAAATTGCTCTCTGAACGTTAATGGTAGTTTGTTTTCGGAGTACTTGCATTTTCTCTATGAAACAAACTTACATTTTCTCTGTGAAACCATCTTGTGCATCATTGGAGCTTGGCCGGATACATATGTGAAACCAATGGCTGGCCTCACCTCGTAGCTTGCAATTGCAACTGCGCTCCCATCAGTCGGATACTCAATGTTTTTGGAACTATGCCACCGATGCTCAATGTTTTTGGATGTGAGGATGGAGTATATATACTTTAGACCTATAGAACTAATATATGTCCAAACTTGTCATGGAATTCTCCATGCTATCAGCATAAAGATGCATAATTATTAACTTATGCAAGATTACAAGTAATACATAGTTATGTAGCCTTGTGCATTAAACTGGGAATATTTTCCAACAATCCTATCTTATTATGAGTTTTTGCATGTCACTTTCCTGGGATAGTATGAGATGCATATTTGCCCCTACCAACCATGTAAGTTTCAGATCAAAGTATCACTAATTTGGAAAGATGCTTATCTGCACTGATACTTGTGAAAGAACCTCGCACCAATGGTTGGGGGATTTATAGTGAGACTAAAGACTCTGAGACATCTCTAGGAGTATATCCAAAAGTCTTAAACTGGCTCTCTAAATCATCATTTGGTTTTTAATGAATAAAAAATATTATTTATATCTTTCCTACATCTAACAACTATTACTAAGGCACGTGAATAGCTGTTTTCCAAACACTCCTATCCATGCAATGGTTGTGTTATTCGTAAATATATTAAATTTTATAAGAATACATCATGTTTGAATGACAACCTAATTTACTTAAATGTATAGGCAACCATGGCATGGTATGTAGTGCATGTTGGTCACATGCCTAGGATTTATCGAACCTGGGAAGATTGCTATGCTCAAGTCAATCGCTACCCTGGTAATTTGCACAAAAAATACAACACAGAAGCTGAAGCTTTGAGGGCCTACTATAGTCATCCGGCCTACCTTGCAAACCATGGGCAACCGGCCTACTATGGTCCAATGAATGCAAACAATGGCCATCCGCTGGCACTGGAGATTGAAGAGAAGCCACCCGCCGGCAATGCGAAGATTAGGAGAAATGCTCCTTGGTCTTGGAAAGATGTCATGCTTTTATTTATGGCTATGGTCATCGCTTTTCTTATTTGGAAGTTGATGTAGGCTTAGTTTTGTAGAACAGTAGGTGGACTTTGTTGTATGTGGTCAATCAAACAATGAATTTGTTCTAGGTGAACATATGCTATTATTTGACTTTGTTGTATGTGGACTTATTATTAGACTTTGCATTAAACATATTATATATATATGAACATATGCTATTAGTAGTTGTCCGTGGCCAAAACTAACCACGATCGTGTCATAGCCATGACTCATCGTCGCCTATTACCCCATCGCCAAAGAACAGATCGGCAACAAGAAGCGGCTGATATCGCTGGGACGGGAGAGCCGCATGATCCGACAAACGGTGATGATGTCAATCAGGTCGGTGAGAACGAGCAGCCATGGACCCCGTCCGGCCTGCTCGATCTGGGTCAAAATGACCAAGATGGCCAGGTAACTTTGGTATCATGTGACTTATGTAGCCACACATGCTAATCAATTGAGAGGGTCATAGCTTACTTGGTGTCCCTAGTAGGAGCCTCCACCGGCCGAGGAGCCAGAGGGTTCGGGTACCAGGAAGGCCAGATTCAAGCGAGGCGTGTCAAAGATTCCTGTTGGTAGGAATGCACACTAGCACATTACCGAGTTCGATGAATTTAGGGATCCACTCTCACCGCCTATAGCTTTGACCAAATACAAGACTATCCTCGGGTTACTTGTTAGGGACTTCATCCCGATTAGGTACAGGAACTGGATTGGGAAAGATGATGACCCGTGGAGGGTTCCCAAAAGTGAGAAGGATTACATATGGGATGTCAAGATCCTAGAGTATTTTACTTTCCCAACCGAGTATGACAGGGAGTTAGTCAAGAAAAAAGCAAAAGAAATCATGGGGACATGCTTCAAGAATTTCAAGGGACATTGTACATGAATTTTGTCCTCCAAAATAAAGAGCCAGATTTTGATGGTGGACAGTTTAGCAAGCGAAGGACTTCTGGTAGGATTTCAAGGAATACAGAGTTATCCGAGGAGTACTTAGCACGAATAGGAAGAATAAGGAGAACTCGCAAAAGCGAGCGAAATCCTCATCATCTCGGCTCTCGTGGCTACGCCAAAAAGATGCCAGAATTTGAAGCAGAACTTCAAAAGATGGATCACCTTGTTGAGGAAGGCATTCAGGTTGAGATAGCTGATTGGGAGCCTAGATCGGTATTATACTGTATGGGGAGGAATGTATGGCATGCCGAGGACGGGAGCTTTAGCTCCACAAATGAACCCATGAGCTAACTCATCCAGATGATCTCCCAGGTAACTGAGGAGGTGAGACAAGGGACTCGCACTTCTAATAGGGAGAAAGACATGCTCACCCAAGCACTCGGAACCAAGGAGCACCCTGGTCGCACTAGAGGAACCGGTGTTGTTCCTTGGAAACTAGCATTTCCCCAAGAATCTAACACTTACCGGAGCCGCTCGAGGGGTAGATCGCAACAGGAGGCAGAGTATTTGAGGCAACTAAAAGAGATGGAAGACAAAATAGAAGCACAGATTGAGGCTGAAGGGGACCGAGACGCCTAAGAGGGGGGTGAATTAGATGACTTAGAAATCTAACTCTAAACTATGACCTCTTTTTCTAACCTTAGCAAAACCTATGCGAAAGATAAACTATCTAAATGTGCAACTACGATTTTGCTAGTGTGTTGCTATCTCTACCGCAAAAGGAGTAATACAATCAATGTAAATACGGAAGCTAAAGAGCAAGGTAGAGATATGCAAACTCCCGTCGATGACTCCGGTATTTTTTCCGAGGTATCGAGAAGCGTGCAAGCTTCCCCCTAGTCCTCGTTGGAGCCCCTCGCAAGGAATCCCTCGCAAGGGCCAAGCTCCCGGTCGAGTAACTCCATGGATAGCCTCAGGCCTTCCCCACGCGCAAGTGGGTCTCCGACGTGCCTTTTGGCAAGCCTCTCCCGGATGCTCCCCACCGTCTTCACTATCAAGCTTCAAACCGAAACGCCGCTGGCCTTGTTCCCTCCGGTACACGGTGGTGGCCACACCACAAATGCGGTTGGTGTGATCTCGCAATACTACAAGCCCCTTCATCGTTTTGCCGCCAGCATCTGGTCCAGCGTCCGGTCGCTGTTGCTGACATCAGTTTGCTGAGCCTCTTCATCGGCGCGTCTGGTCCAGCGTCCGGTCGCCTCTGCGAGCTCGTTTCTTTGCGATCTTGCGTACGGCTTGGTTCCTATCTTCGTGCTTGGACTTTGCTTGATATCTTGGGTCTTCTCTTGTGCTTCTAAGGTCTTGATTATGGTGTTGATCATCGGATCATCACTTCACCTTCATCCAAGTCACGTCTTGCACCCTATTGGACTACAGAACAAACACTTGCAGATTCATTAGTTCAATTTGGTTGTGTTGGTCATCAAACACCAAAATCCAAAGTAAATGGGCCTAGGGTCCATTTTCCTTACAATCTCCCCCTTTTTGGTGATTGATGACAACACGACCAAAGCAAGCAAATAATAAAAATTTTGAATTTAGAAAACTACCTACTTGCTATGATGCAATGCAAGGGGCAAGTTTATGTGATGCTAAAAGATACTACTTTGTAAAACTAAAGGGTACTACATAAGACTTATCTTGCCCTTGCAAATTATCCCCATGTGGCATTATGGATTTAAGCCTTGCTTCCTACTAATTCTCCCATTACATAGGCAATCCATAATCCATTATCCTCCCTTTCTCGGACCATTACCACATGTAGACCATATTTGGTCCTATAAATTAATGCTTGCCTTTGGTCCTCTAAATTCTCCCCTTTTGAATCAAACACCAAAAAGGAAGACATTAGTAGCACAAGGAAGGGTCAAACTTTGTGATCCTTTGTATGTAGAGTGGAATAGGTCACAAAATTTGACTCTCACATTACATAGATTAAGCTCCCCTTAAAAATATGCATACATATGATAGAAAGCAAAGTATATGCCTAATTAGCAAGTTATTGCTCAAGGGAATTTAATCTATATAATGCATGGAGAAAGCATATAAATATCAAAATGAAATCAACATGATGATATTGGTTTAGAAATACCACATGTGGAAACCAAATTGATTTCTACCACTTGCAATGGGTGGTGAATATTTGAAGTGTGATGCTTAACTCCGGGAACTCCATTTTTCTTGCAATGAGACTACTACACACATGATAAACTTGAAAGGGTATTAGTCTCAAAGCATCCAACTTGTAGATTAACCTCCCTCTAAATTTGTGCACACACAAGTGTGGAATACTTGTAGGAATCATGCACATTGATTTTGGAATAAAAAATAACATTTGAAAGATGACATCTCATGAATGTGAGAATCACTTTTCAAAGATGATATTTGGGGGAAATTATCTACAATTTAGACTTTGGCACATATTAGATGAACAATTAGAAGACAAGCTATGTGCCGTGCTCTTAAACAACTTTAAACCATGTAGGTTTGCTTCAAGGGTTAAGAATGAAACCGAGCAAGCCTACCATAAGATATACCTAGTGTATGCATAACAAAAAGATATAAGCATGCAAATGCAAACTTAGGCATGTAAAATAACTAGATGCTTAAAGATACCAATTTGTAAGAAATACCAATTGAAAGGAATACCAATTTAAAGTAATAACATCTAGTTACCTAACATGGGAAGGGGAATTTGGGTCCATAGTATTCACTAACCCACTTGGCAATGATTTTGTCCATCATGATGCACCCCATGAAATGCACCCATACTTTGTCAAGTCTCCAAATTCCCCGACGTCCATAGGACTTCTCACTTCCCTTTTGGGATCCAAACCTTTTTGGTGCTCTTCAGGTTGGAGATGATTTCCTTTGGCACCCAAAAGTGTTTGATCCCATTGTTGGCTGGATTGTTCACCTTGATAGCCACCACCTTGTCATTTTTCTTCTTCTTCAAGAGATAAGGTTTGGAGGCCTTCTTGTCCACCTTGTTGGTGTAGGTGTTGGAGAGCTTGCTTGTTTGTTTCTTCTTTTTCTTCTTTGCTCCTCCCCTATTCTTCACCTTGCACTCATAGGACTTGTGACCTTCCTTGTGGCACACGTAGCAAACCACGGTTTGTCCTTCATCAAGCTTCTTCACTCCCTTGACGGTGTTATCTTGATGAAGTTCGGCTTGCCCTTCACTTGAGTCAAGTCCTTGGTGAGGCGAGCTACTTCTTGCTTGAGTTGCTCATTCTCCTTTGCAACCTCTTGTGTGCATGTATCTACAAGAACTTTCTCCACACAAACTTGATTGCACAAAGGTGAATCTAAACATAAATCATTACAAGAAGTAGAGGCATCCTTTTTAGACATGTTAGAACTTTTCCTTTTAGATGCCTTAGTGGGAGTTGTACTAACGGCTTCAAGATTAGCAACTTTATTAGTTAGCTCATCATAATGTTTGCACATGGTTTCCATTTTAGCAAGCAAACTTTTATAAGCATCTTGTGAGCTAGCTAACTTTTCTTTTAATTTTTCATTTTTCTTTACAAGTTGCTCATCATTGATTATGCATGCATTTGTTGTTGCACTAGCCTCAAGTTGCTCAATTTTAGTAGATAGTTGAACATTAAAATTAGCAAAATTCTCATATTGTTCAAGCAAAGTTTTGTATGCTTCTTATGAACTATCTAGCTTTTCTTTTATTTTCCCGAGCTTCTTTTGTTGACTAATGCAAACTTTAGCATAATTAAGGTTTTGTTGCACAATTTCTTCATAAGAAGGCATTTCATCATCACTATCACTCTCACTAGAGGATGAGCTTTTGTTACCTTGTGCCATAAGGCACACACGAGAAGAGCTTGATGATGAGTGCTTGCGGCCTCGCCTCTTGTGATGGTGTTCTTCTTCACTTGAAGAATCATCCCATGACCTTATTGATGTGAGGACTTGGTTCTTGCATGCCTTCTTCTTTGTCTTGGGTGTGGACTTATTTGGACAAACTTCCACAAAGTGCCCCAACTCGCCGCATCCATAGCATCCTCTCTTTCTTTGCTCATTTCTTTGATCGGTGAAAATAAGATCTTGGATTTGGATGGGCACACCCTTGACATTGAGCCTTTGGATCATATTCTCCACCTTGTTGATTAGTTTGATTGATTCTTCATCAAGGTCGGAGGTGGAGGAGGAAGATTGATCATCATCACTTGAATCTTCATCATCATCATCATCCTCATCATCATCTTCTTCTTCTTCTTCACTTGAGGAGCTTGAGCTTGAGCTTGTCTCAACTTGCTTGCCCTTCATCCTCTTTTTCTTGCCACATGCAAGAGTTTTGCCTTTGCTCGATGAAGAGGCTTCTTCTTGACCCATCTTGCGTGACATTTCAAATGCCACTATCTTGCCAATGACTATGGACGGGGTCATGTTGCTCAAGTCCTCCATGTTGTGAAGGATAGTGATGATGGGCCTGTTCGGCAGGACTGAAAAATACTATTCCAGCTGATTGTTGTGAGAGAAAAATACTGTTCTGGCAGGATGTGAACAGTGATTCCGTGAGTTGGCTGGCCAGCCAGCCAGCCGGCTTAAAGCCAGCCGAACACGCCTGATACTTGCATATTTCTTTTGTGGTAGCACGGAGATGATCTTCCTCACGATGTCTGCATCATCTAGCTTTGTTAATTCTATAGAATGGAGCTCATTGATAATTAGATTCAAACGAGAATACATATCATGAACAAGCTCATCATCATTCATTGTAAAGGAATCATAACATTGTTTAGCTAGACAATGTTTTTGCTCACGGACATTTGATGTACTGTCATGGAGCTCTTGGAGTTTTAACCATATTTCATGTCCCATATTTAAAGTGAATACTTGGTTAAACACATCCATGCTAAAAGATTCAAACAAGCAATTTTTAGCTCTAGCATTGAAATGAATTTCCTTTTCATCACTCTTTGTGGGTTTATCGGGATTCTTAATGGGTTTCATCCCGTCATGAGTGACTCTCCAAACTCCCAAATCAACCGCCTTAAGGTAGCAAGCCATTCTAGCTCTATAATAGGGGAAGTTAGTGCCGTCAAAGTGCGGAGGCATAGAGGTATCCATCCCAACCACTCTAAATAGCGTCGATTAACTGCTGCGGTTAAGCCAAAGGTCCAAATTGAGCCAACCGCTCGATACCAATTGAAGGGGACCGAGACGCCTAAGTGGGGGGTGAATTAGGCGACTTAGAAATCTAACTCTAAACTATGGCCTCTTTTTCTAACCTCAAAGAAAACCTATGCGAAAGATAAACTATCTAAATGTGTAACTACGGTTTTCCTAGTGTGTTGCTATCTCTACCGCAAAAGGAGTAATACAATCAATGTAAATGCGGAAGCTAAAGAGCAAGGTAGAGATATGCAAACTCCCGTCGATGACTCCGGTATTTTTACCGAGGTATCGAGAAGCGCAAAGCTTCCTCCTAATCCTCGTTGGAGCCCCTCGCAGGGGGCCAAGCTCCCGGTCCGGTAACTCCGTGGATAGCCTCGGGCCTTCCCCACGTGCAAGTGGGTCTTCGACGTGCCTTCCGACAAGCCTCTCCCGGATGCTCCCCGTCATCTTCACTATCAAGCTTCTGGCCGAAACGCCGCAGGCCTTGTTCCCTCCGGTACACGGTGGCGGCCACACCACAAACACGGTTGGTGTGATCTCGCAAGACTACAAGCCCTCCGATGTACAACAATGGTGCTCGCAAGCACCGAGTGGTAAGAGGTATGCAAAACTCACTAAACACTAGGCCTAAACCTAGAGCAAGTGCATGAGCGGTGGTCTAATCAACCTAAGCACTTCAGAAAACACCTCGCTAATCACCCGATGAATCACTAAGCACTATGCGATTGGAGATCACTAAAATGGTGTATCAACACCTTTGGTATGTTTTCTCGGCTCCACAATACCAAATGGCGGTTGGGGGTCTATTTATAAGCCCCACCGAGAAAGTAGTCGTTGGGGACAAAATCCTGCTTTTACGCTCTCGATCGGATCTTTGATGTCGTCCCTAGCCCGAGACGCGTCCGGTCGTCCCCGACCGCTGAACCATGAACAATCGATCGAGCCAGAGCTGCCGTCGTCCGGTCACACCGCCACCGGACGCGCGTTAAATCGTAGTTTTGCCGCTCGAAACCTCTTTGTACTCGATCGGATGTTGTTGCCCTGTCCGGCTTGGTTTTGTCGCTTCGGTCCGGTCCGGCGTCCGGCCTGCTTTCTTGACGTCGATTCTTTGTGCCTCTTCATCGGTAGCGTCTAGTCCGAAGTCACCGTCGCCTCTGCAAGCTTGTTTCTTTGCGATCTTGCGTACGGCTTGGTTCCTATCTTCGTGCTTGGACTTTGCTTGATATCTTGGGTCTTCTCTTGTGCTTCTAAGGTCTTGATTATGGTGTTGATCATCGAATCATCACTTCGCCTTCGTCCATGTCATGCCTTGCACCCTATTGGACTACAAAACAAACACTTGTAGATTCATTAGTCCAATTTGGTTGTGTTGGTCACCAAACACCAAAATCCAAAGTAAATGGGTCTAGGGTCTATTTTCCTTACAGAGGCGACTGTTGAAGCGTGAGCCGAGCAAATTTTGTTGTCCAAAGGGTCAGGAGTACCACAAAACCCTACTCCTACTGCCTTTAGCCCATAGTTTAGGGGTTGCAAGAATGCATGGATCGACCCGCTTTCTGACGAAGAAGAGGCGAATGTGCCTCATCCGGTGGACGGCATCACTGAACCCGTCAATGTCAAGTTGTACATCTGTCAAGAATGGACAAAGAACAAGGTGGCGCTTGGCCAGGCCTGGCCTGCGGGAGATGGGACAATTAATGGCCGCCCAATTCCATAGGGGTACGCTCGCATCACCATTGATAGAATACTTGATAAGAAGTTTAACAAGATACCCATTGAGTACCCCGTAGCGGAAGACAAGCCGAAACTTGGTCAAAACAAGGGCTCTCAAGTGGTCTGGCGCAAGCGCTTCATTAAGCTTGACCATCAATTGTCCTCTAATGATGAGGACGACTGCGAGTCTTCGCCCACCCATGATGATCACTCGCCATCTCCCAACAGAGATCACTCCCCTCCTCATCCGGAGCCATCACCCCGAGAAGACAGAGGTCTCCTTCTATTCCTCCTCGTCTGACTCCATCTTCATCAGCCCCGAGAAAAGAGACTCCTCCTCCTCCTCCATCTTCATCAGCATCGGGAAAACATAATTCTCGTCATCATCCTCCTCCTCCTCCTCCACCTTAGCCCAAAACAAGATCAAGGACATACTCGCAGTCGTAGAAAAGGTCCTTGGATTCGGTCGCTAAGCTCCCAAAGTGGACCAATAGAAAAGAAAAAGGCCGTTCAGTGACAGCGTTACCACCTTGATGAAAGAAAAATTTACAGCACACATCTCGAAGGAAAATTGTGTTAGTTTCTTCAATCTCTGTGCCTCACTGCCTTCGTTTTTGTTGAAGTCCGAATTCAAAAGACAAACACAGAATAAATACGCTACAACAAGAGACGAAGAAATACACAATAAAGATTTAAGGAACATACAGAAGTACGTCGAAGACAACCCAGGATTAACCATGGAAGAGGCCGCGACCATCTATTATGATGTACAAGGGACGGCAACACCGGCAATGAAGTATGAAAGGGGCAATCTTTTGGTTCCCGATCATGAGTATAAAAATCTGACAACATATATGCGCCAGTTACATGAATATTACATGGCTCAAGCAACAGAGACAAACGATTTTGGTTTTGAGGTTATTATCCGTTCGCCATATGTTTTCCATTATCCTGAAGAAGAGAAGTTCGATGTCGAGTGGGAGTGCTTGTTCCAGCTATACTAGAAACGCTCTCTCGATGTTCAAATGTTGAAGCTGTGGACTATATAAGTACCCTGCATGCACGATATTATAATTAACTACTCTCTTGAGACACAAATTATTAACTTTTGATCACTTCCCATGATTTTTATGTAGGTGTATAGCAAAATTTTGCATTCTAAAAAGCAAATGGGATTACATAGGCTTTTTGGACTCCTTGTGAGTCAATGAGAGGACATGTCTAGGCCTCCATGGATGTGACGTGGAAGACCTAAAATAGAGATTGATCGCTGTTTTCGATGAATTCACGATGAAGAACAAAACCCACATACTTCTAGCCTACAACTGCGAGTATGTGTTCTCGGCTTTTAATTTTATTCTTCTTTTTTCATTAAGATTATTCGATAATTAGGATTCTGTGATTGCAGCAACCATTTCGTCTTCATTTGTGTTAATCTTGCCAAAATCTGATCGAGGTGTGGGACTCAAGAAAAACCATTTCATCATCTGGATGCAATTTGGTGGCGATCTTTGAATTAATGTTTGATCCTAATAACATATTATTTCTAATCACACATACCGCTTTCTAATGTTTCTCCTTTTAATGTTGCTCGAAGTCCGAAGAAGACATATCGGTGGGAAGCCGGTCTCATTCAAGGTTGTCGAAATGGAGGAAGTACCTATCATAGCCGGTGCGGAAACAATGAATGCGGAGTTTTATGTAATGTGGGCAATGCTTCACATCGGCGGGGAAATCGGAAGAAGCCGATAAGTTGGTGTGTATAATCCGCATTTCATTTATGTTCATTAATAATTCAAAAAAATGATTTACTGTTCCTCTTTGGATATCATCTTTTTTGAACGACAACGCAAGAAATATAACCACGAAAGGCTGTTAGACATGGAGATCATCGCACCGCAATCGGAGTCGTATAAAAATTCATCTTAGCCGAGGTATTGGAAAAAGATGGAGTATTTTCCATTACACAATCAAGTGAAGTACAAGGACCAAGATGGCCCAGAGCGACTTTCGCTAGATTATTGTAAGAAGTCCGAGAAGCATGTGCGAAGTCCAAGAACATTTTTTTTTTTATTTTGAGGGATCGAGATGTGGATAAGAACATTTGAATTATAACCGTAACATTTGTAATGTTTAATATTGATGTACCATAGCTCGTAGCATATATAAAAGCGAAACCCGATTCCACGAAAAATATAAATTAAAATCAATTATAAAACAATAAATTGCGAACGTGACATCACTGTCGGTTATCAGAAAACTGGCAATGTCGTCGTAAACATCACTGTCGGTTAGCAACAAAACCGACGATGATGGCATCTACCGCTCGAGCCACAAACCGGCGGTGTTGGTTAACCATCATCACCGGTTCTTGTCACAAACCAAGCGAAGATTCTTACTACAACACTACCGGTTGAAACACAAATCGGCGGTGTTGTTGGAACTAAACTCACCGGTGGTCTTATGAACCGGCGGTGTTGGTGGAAATGAACACTGCCGGTTTGTAGGAACCGATAGTGATAGCTTACCCTCATCACTGCCGATATGGTTATACCGGTTCAAAATCCGGTAGCGATGGAGTATTTTGAACCGACAGTGATGAGGTATTCTGACGTAGTGTATAAAAGGTACCAAGGTTTGAAGCCTAGTAATCTAGCTGCTAGTACCTAGTTGTCTTACCACAGGATGTTGCTATGCATCATGTAAAAATTGGAGACTTTTCCCTGTGTGCCATTATAAAAGATCGAAATTCTCTGTGTGTCCCTGAAAAAATTCAGCGGTCTTCAGTGCCACTACTCTAACTTTTTCGGGTCCTCCATGCCACTTCCGTCAGTTCAGGCTCTAACGCCGTCAAACTGCAGGTGTGAAAAGACGAAAATACCCTTAAGTTCAAATATGTTATTAGTTTTTTTTAGCATCTTAACGACTTCAAATGAAAAAACTCAAAACTAGAAAATTGTAGATCTCGTCGAGATCTTTAATTTTCATATAAAATTTATTTTCATTTAATTCCGCAAAAAAATATGATGATTTTTCTAAGATATATTAATCATATCAAATCATATTTTTTTTGTGAAATTAAATGAAAATAAATTTTATATGAAAATTATAGATCTCGACAAGATCTACAACTTTCTAGTTTTGAGTTTTTTCATTTGAAGTCGTTAAGATGCTCAAAAAAAATTAATAACATATTTGAACTTAAGAGCATTTTCGTCTTTTCACACCTGCAGTTTGACGGCGTTAGAACCTGAATTGACGGAAGTGGCATGGAGGACCCGAAAAAGTTAGAGTAGTGGCGCTGAAGACCGCTGAATTTTTTCAGGGGCACACAAGGGATTTCAATCTTTTATAATGGCACACAGAAAAAAGTCTCTAAAAATTGTCACACGGATTCGTTTCACTACATTATATTATTATTATTACAAAGATGATGGCTTATTGTAAAAATGATATTCAAGGAAAAGAATCGAGAGAACAATGGATCAATGGGATTTTCTCTTGTCGTTTACAATATGTAGTATGCTGCTTCTACAATCTACACCTGCTTAGGATGCAGAGCAGTTCTGATTTCGACGATTTACAACCACACGAGTCTTTCCAGCAATAATATTGTGCTAGCCTGGGTGCGTGATGTTGTCTCTCATGCGGTAAATGGAAAGATCAGGCAGGCCGGTCGCTTTGCTATGTGGCATTTTCGTGGTGCCTAGTGTTAGCAGGGTCGCGAAGGAGCAGCGGAAACTGGAACAGCTTTATATCGCCGAGCACCTTTCTGACACCTGGAGCGGACAATCAAGACCAGTCGATCGAGTGGGTTCACGCCGTGTTTATTTTGGGAAGTTTGGAATTTAGGCTTACGTAGCACTTTTCGTTTTTATTTATTAATTAGTATTTAATTATGGACTAATTAGACTTAAAACATTCGTCTCATAATTTTCAACCAAACTGTGCAATTAGTTTTTTTTCGTCTACATTTAATACTCCATGCATGTATCGCAAGATTTGATATGATGGGTACTGTAGCACTTTTTGGGATTTTTGGTGGTAACTAAACACGCGCTCAATGAGTTTAGACATTTTATTGTATAGCATAACTAATGAAAAAACGGAGTGTGCTTTTCATTCCATTCCTGCATCTAGTCAGTCAAAGTAGGAGTAAGAAAGAGACCTGACCTGCAAAAGTGACTCATCCAAGGGGTTTTGAACAAGCTGCTGCCGACCATGTCGAGCGTGTCAACTTCATTAATTGAGCCGTCCTTTCACCTGGGATCACCCGTGGGCCGTGGCTTTATTTTGCCGATATTCTCCAACCACCGCGAAGGCCACCATCGGTTTTGGTACTGTCGACTTTAGCCATGACTTTAATTAATGAAAGGAAAGGCGGCAGGTGGAGGCCCTTTGAAAACAATTCACCTCTCCCTCCGACCCAAAATATTACTAGTAGATTATGTTACGCTTTGATAGCCGGTGTATAAAAACTTTGCATGGTTTAGAAAGATACACAGCTACTTTTATTTCACATAACACATTTTTATTATATATTGTTACTCAATGTGTCATTTTCTAAAGTCTAGGACGTCGCATTTGTGATCACGTAAGAGCAGCTCCAACAGGGCCCCAGACAGGCCCCCAAACCATAATTTGAGGGTTTGAGCAAAAACTCCAACTCCAACAGAGCCCTCAAATTCCAACTGAGCAAAAACTACAAATCCACAAGGGAACAAGGAAATTCATTTCACAACAGCACAAGAAGCTGTGAGGAAGGATGTGGAGAAAGCATTTGGTGTTTTACAAGCTCTATATGCTATTGTAATTTTGGAACAAGAATATCCTTTGGTAAATAATGACAATTTGCTATGATCATGCACAGCATGATAATTGAGGATGAGCGGGATGAGGGAGATGACGGAGGATACGACTAGACCAAGATGGTGGCAAGGTACTGAGGGAGGAGGAGTATCGATGACGTAATCCACTTGTATTGTCGGAGTTCCTCAAGATCCACAAGGAGATTGAAGACAAGCAAGCACATGAGAGGCTTCGAGAGGATCTTATTGAGCACCTTTGGTCTATTCATAGCTGCACCTAGTTTGATTGTTGCCATGGAATTTATTTGTGAAACTATGGTTGGATGAAGCTGTGACCCTTGGGATGTCACTTTATTCGTTTTAAAATTTGAATTGTAGTATTTGAATTTGTGGATTTTAAAATTATTCATATGTATAAACTCCTAATACTTTTGTTTGAATTTATGTCATGTTAAATAGGAACAATAGATGCAGTATGTGAAAAAAAACACTAACAGGAAGTAGAGGCCTTAATTTGAAAGCTCTTGTTGGAGTTCAACTTAAAATTCAGGCCCCTCAAAAGTAGGGAAAACCCTCAAATTAAAAAAATAGAGACCCTGATTTGAGGGCTACTGTTGAAGATTCTCAAATAAATTACCAACCCGGTCCACACCGCATGGGCGAGATGCATAATTCTGTTCCAGTGTAGTGCTCACCTCACCTAGTGAGCAATTGCAGCATTGATTCTCAAAGATTGAACCTTCGAGCCCTTCAAATTGGATGATTTGGGGCTCAAGTTGTCTGGAGGGGTAAAATGGAAGCCGTTAAAACTCCTCTTCTAAGGCCTTGTTTGAATATTGTTAGATTCACCTCGATCCACATGCGTTAGGGTGGATTGAGATGGCACTCAAATCCACCCCAACACATGTGGATTGACGCAAATCACCCTAATCCACATGGATTAGGAGAGATTATGATGAAAAATTAGTTAGGATAGATTTTAGTGTAACCAAACAACCCTAAGAATTTAGCATATATCCTGATTATAACCCAACATATCTCTCATCTGCCCACCAAGGTCATGCTTAATAATGTGTTGACCTTAGGGATTGGTTAGAATTCTTTCAAAGCAATACGAAAACAAAGGGAACAACAAAGAACCGAAACCCCTACCCTTAGCACACCAGATGTTCAATGAAAATATCTGAAATTCAAAACCACCGGAATATCAAAGTTTCCATAACTCAATTTCGTCAGGTTTGTATCAAGAGTTAACCGGAAGCTCTCTGAAATTAAAATAAAAATACAAATGAGGCACTAAACATCTTGTAGCTCGCAGTTGGCCCAAAAGGTATAGTCTATATGGAAGGAACTAAAACTAATACTCGGTTACGAACAGACCACCAAGCAACATGATAATGACCGGTAAGCTTGATCACGATCTGATGCCGTCAGTTCTTCTCTAGAAAATATCCACCATGCAGGAACCAATGTTCTTGATCGATAATTGTTGCTCCAGTTTCACCACGTGTTCTTGAATGAGCCGAGCTACCACCCTAATGTATTGTCTTTGTGCTTAATGTGCTTGCAAACCTTCCCCATTATAGAAAGGCACAGAATTTGTACTGTATCTCTGTACTTAGCAGATTTCATTGTGTATTGCCCACAATGCCCAGCTCACTGTTGCAAACCAATTCAGTGACACTCACACGTGCCTAGAAGCAGTTAATGACACAAACCTGGGAACTCTCTAAAGAAGCTTTGGTATTACTGTGAAAACAAGTAAGCAACCACATGTGCTCCATAAAAAAAAACTGCAACTGGACACTGAAAGAAAAGATGGCCCTTCAATTCTCTGATCAACCCTACTAGCATTTATTTGTCCCATTGCAACCATTATTTTGAGGATACCTTGCCCTGACAAGACACTTGGCACAGTTATCTCAGTCTGCTGCACCATTGCATGTAGTTCAGGACAAGCGACAGCCAATGGTTGCTCAATTAGCCAAACATCATCCCAAGAAAAGTATGCTGATACCATCGCCCACCAG
This sequence comes from Miscanthus lutarioriparius, assembly GCA_904845875.1. NCBI lineage: Eukaryota > Viridiplantae > Streptophyta > Magnoliopsida > Poales > Poaceae > Miscanthus > Miscanthus lutarioriparius. The sequence goes on along the minus strand of CAJGYO010000007.1, from coordinate 126,633,961 downwards.
AAAGATTATGCCTCCACCATAAAAAAGTCAACAACACAATCACACGATGATTCACTAGCATTTTGAAGGTACAAAGACCAATACATTAGCACAAACAAGTCACACAATCATCTCTTATCTATGTGCCACCTTACACAACAACTAGAAGTCCTATACAAAAACCACAAATCTAATGACACTCTCACTGAAAAAGAATAGTAAGTTGTGATGCAATGTAAAAAGAATAGTAAGCTTGGATGTGTTTACCAACTGCTAGAAAAGTGTACAGTTGAAATCATTTAATGAGCTACCAATTGATAATTGACAGATTAAATAGTTCACTTCTGTTTTCTTTGCTACCCTATCTAGTTTGGTCAATCAATCTGTAACAAAAAATACCTCCAATTGCAATGTTAGTGATAAAAGTGATAACTTTCTCAACCTAAATAATAGTTAACAATTAAAATTTGCAAATGTGGTACAAACTCAAGAAAGGAATTAGACACAGCTAAGTTAAAAAAAAATATAACAATTAGAGAGAGACTATGCCAAACCCACTACTAATGCTACCATATTTCAAAGATAGCTCAAATCAAAGGAAACAGAGCAAGATCATTCCTCTTGATCATACCCTTTATTAAGGACAGGGAGGACAAGAGGCCAGACCATTACAAGAGGAAAGATGCTTGCAAAACCACCCAGCATCCTACAATGGAGCGATATTAACTATCCAGCTCTTCCGATGCATATAAACAAGATAACCAGTCTTCTCAGGATCCAAGAACACAAACTGAGCATTTTTCTATGACATTGATATCGGAACCTGACATGTATACCCCCAGCTCAGGTTCCCAACTCTAAATGGCAAGCTATTTGCAGCCTCAAGAATCCAAAACCTATCCAGCAGCTCCCCAGCCTTGACAATAACTGGCGTGGCTTTAAATTGTTGTGACCATGTAATGTTGAATATACAAAGTTCTTAAAAGGCCATGACCCTCATTCCTGAAATTTGGCTCAAGTTTCTTAAAATAATAATAATAATAGTTATAAATTACTCAAAGGCATTTAGTTTAAACTTGTTAACAACCAGCATGCGTTATAGTAGAAAGGACCATACACAAAACATTGTACCACCTCCAGTCACAAAAACATGTTGCTAAGGACAAGATTTGGTCAAAGCTTAAAAATTATAAACATCAATAACTATTACATTGTTTAGTTTGAAAACATGTAAGTTCTATGTGTAGATTTGTATGCAACATACTTGCAAAGTCTATTAATTTTCAAGGATTTTTAATAATATTTTCTAGAAAAGATTAGTGGTCAAGATAAACATCAAACACCGTGCAAAAGTCAAATGTGTAGAGTATTCGGGAGAAGAGGGAGTAATCAACCTAGAACAATACAATGGGTGAAGACATTTGATTTAGCACCCTTTGGTTTAATCTTTCATGATTATGTAATGCTCAATTTTTAAAGAACTACACTCATAATAGACATGCAAGTATATTTTTGATTGATGCTAAATATTTGAAGCACTACACTCATACACATGCAAGTATTTTTGGATTGTTCATGATCATATAATGCTCAACATTTGAAGCACTACACTCTAGACATGCAACTATTTTGGATTGAAAACATATTCAAGTAAAATCCATCTAACACCCTACTGAAGAGCTGAATCACTTCTAGCTCATGAATAGAGTAATAATACTTGTGGTCATATACTCTAATATATCAACGGATGATTTAATTCTATCTGGCATCAAAGTAAGTAAACTAAAATCATAATGTAAAGATTTTAGAAAAACACATCTGTTGTTGACATTCGACGATCTACTTATATTGTATGATTAACTGAATGGTTTTAGGGGGGATGGTACTTGAGTGGGCAAAGTTTATCTCCTATTTGTCATATATGGTATTATACCAGCTTTTACTGAAGATATGACATAGGGATAAATTATTTCCCATATCTCCATTTTATATTTAAGCTTATTGATGTTAGCACATTAAGGCAAGGAGCTGAATGCTAAATTCACAACCACAATCAATGTACCAGCTACAATACTCAATGGGAAGTCCTGAATCCTGATGTGCAAAGCTGTACCCTCAATTCAGTTTAGCCACATAAGATGCTGATTGAATAAAAACATAGAGTAATGACTTGAATGTTAGCACACATTGTACTAACTCTCAAACCAATCTGAGATGGAGGCACATCATTTGACACACTTTCTCATCCATCTCCATTACATGACTACAGTAATAGAAGTATATCATAAACTACAGAACTTTCAGTTGAATGGAGACAAACCTTGTGTGTATGATCAATCCTCCTGGTCATGTACATGCTTCAGCACAGGGAAGGTGGGAGCTGAAACCATCATGAAAGGATGCACTCCAAAGAGGTACCAAGTTTGTCTGTAGTCCTGTGTTAGGTCATATACCTTCTTTACTGTCCTTATACATACACACATGTAGAAGACTTCACTGTGTATCCGCAAGAACACAAATTTGGCATTGTCTCCGACCACATCCACATGAACAGAAACCCCAGGAGGCCAACTAGGATCTGCAAGGTGACCAAACTGCCGAAGCAGACAAAACGCATCGAACAGCTTCCAATCGTCATTACTAAATGCTGCCTGTACTATAGTGCCAGATGCGAATCTGAAACCCTTTTGCATAGATGAGATATCCAGAACCCTCAGCACGTGACAGCCTAATGTTAGGCTTGATATGCATGCTACACTACTACTTCTGGTAGTTTGATGTAGAACAAGCTTAAGGTTGGCAAATCTATACCAACAATGTAACCGGCTGCACAGACCATGTACAACTTTCCACAGGCAATCAAACCTAACTTGTTCCATCTGGCCCTGCGTTGCGGCAGCTCTATCAGGTCAAAGGAACGGCCATCGCACCAGGCTTCGCCTTGCAACTTGGATATATGAACCTTTAATCTAAGGGCGCTGCACATCAAAGGTCACTGCGGTGTATGACATACTGCCGCCATCGCCCACTGAGGAACACATCTCGAGAGTAGACACTGTCGGAACCTTGTGCAGCGGCAGGGGGCGGTAGCTTTGGAAGGGCGATTGTGCCCTGCCCAGAGTTGAAGCGGGCGGCGCACGGCAAATCCGCTGTTGAGGGAGAGAACGGGGTGGCCGCTGCTGCAGTCCGATACCGCTTCCTGGCCCCAGTCCGAAGCTGCCGCGGTGGATGACAGCGGCGAGCTCCGGTGCTGCAGCAGCAGCACGAATCGCAGGAACGGGCGGTCGCAGTATAGGTGACGAGGTAGAAGCCGAGGAGGTGGGGCGGGTGGAGCTTGCGGGAAGCGGCGGACGAAGGCGGGTCAGAGGCGAGCCTGAGCCAGCGCCTGCAGACGGCAGCGGCGCGCGGGACAAGGCAGGTGGGGAAACCGAGGCGGAGAAGGATCACGTGGAGGTCGCCGTTGCTGAGGTACACCTCAGCCATCGCGGCCGCGGATGCTGACGCCGGCGGCGGGGTTGTGGGCTCCGTCCTCTTCATCTTCGAATCTTCGATTATATGGCAGAGATCTGTATCGCCTACAGGGGCATTGTTTAGACCGGGGTGGGGGTAAGGAATCGTTATTTAAGCGCGGTATTTTTATCTCAGATTGACAATTATTGTTCGATCGTGATCTGTGAATCTAGGCTCAAAGATTAGATACCGTAATTTATAGTCAAACTATGTAATTAGTTATTTTTATCTACATTTAATATTCCATACATATGTCGAAGATTTAATGTAATGGAGAGAAGTGAAAAACTTAATACAATCTAAACAAGGCCAGAGAATCTGGTTAGTTTTGCATAGGCTGCTTTAGGCTGGGTTGTGGAAGGCCTAAAGTGCGGAAATGGGGATAGCGATGAAGTAAAAGCAGCGCCGTTTTCCCTGCATTTTGCTTTGAATCGTGTCTCCAGTGTGTTTGTTTTCCTGATCGGTAACGCCGAGCGTCCGTTCCCGCCGGACAGAACGGACCTGCCTGCACCTGTCTCGCGCTTCTCATGCCTCACGTGCCTATCCGCACCTCGTGCCTTGCGCCTCCAATTCCAGCGTGTTGCTCTCGCCCTCAAAACCTTGGGCTCGCCTCCGCCGCACCTCGTGTGGCGCTACAACCAAGGTCCGACCTGCCATGATGGCATCGAGCTGCGGCGTGGCGTCAAGCTCCGGATCAACGAGCATCCATTAGAAAGTAGCAAGTAGATGAGCACATATTGCAACTGTGATGTTTCATGTAGTTTTAGATATATGTTGCATATGTTCATCTGAATGCTCTAAAAGCCACGGATTGGTATTAGATGTTGCAATGTACTATACTGCATTATGTTGCAAGTGTATGTTTCAAATGTTTCATTTGTTTCAAACGTATGTTGCAAGTGTATGCTTCAAATGTTTGACTATTTTTAAATATATGTTACAAGTGTTTTATCTAGATGTTGCATATCTTGTAGTTCCCATACATATGTTGCAACCGTATGTTGTAAATGTTTCATCTATTTCGACGTGGCAAGGCGCGCAGTGGTCGACGGTAGTCCCTGCCAGCTGTCCCTTGTGCGTGAGAAGCAGAAAGCCTTGCTGCAATGGCGCAGCACATTTGTATCCATAAGCGTGCGGCCAGGCAGCGGCGGTGCAGAAGCTTACATTTATTGGCCGACAAGAAAGTGGGCGCTTACGAGGTAGCGAAGTACTAAGGTGCATCCATGGATGCAAACAGCGTGGAACACCGGAACAAAGTAGAGCATGAAGCTGTATCCATAGATCACGTCCGAACGTTCGGGCGCTTAGTCTCTCCGTTTCCTGATCCTACCTAGCATGGCTACCTCTGGCCAGCTCAAGCACGGTTGTTATAGTGCAAGCTCAAGTGTTTGTTTCACTGATTCACAGCAAGTCCGGCTAAAAACAAAGATTATATTTGTTTGCATGTACAAATATGTATAGCTAGTTTTCACTAGAATATGGTAGTCTTACCACCACATCTTCTCGTTTCTCCCTCATTATCATTTCATCAGGTACTTACACTAGCGTGAGCACCTGAAGGCAAATGGCTGCCGCCTCCTCCCTGCAAGTGGAAGTGTGGCAAGGGCCGCGTGACGATCAGTTCGGTTGCTGCTACAACTACGCCACGGACTGTGACGGCAGCCCAATGGAATCTCATATGCGGTGAGGAGGCGGACACTTTGCCGCCGCCGCTCAAGTCCATGGTCCGCCTCATGTCTGGCGCTTCCTCCCGCGGACCTGCGTGCCCGACGGTTGTATCGTCAGCGTCTACGATGTGGGCGCGACTGCATCCCGCCACACGTGGACCACCACGACTTCGCCCGCCCTTCTACACTGTCTCCTTCCTCTTTGGCAGGGGCCTTCAGGGTGGTTGGCCTCAGCGAGTTCGTCGGCCTGACGTCCATCTCTCGCTGCCCCAGGCTCCGTCCTTGTGCTCGCCAACGGCGACGTCGCCAAGCACCATAGTTCAGAATTTTGCCCGGTTTTCGTTGAAAATCGGCGATTTTCGTTTTATCGGTCACCTCCGGTAAATACACGCACCGGTAATTTCGGTTCACCGGTTGGTTTTTCAACTTCCAGTTGTACCCCGCGAAGATTTGAAACTTTGACTGAAATTTCAGCAAATATTCACTGATTTTCGCGATTTTCGTTTCTATCGGACCCCTCCGATATTCTATTGTCCTCAACTAACGGTAAGCTCCGTGACGCCAAGCACTGCATCCCTGCCTTGCACGCCAAAGGATCTCCATCACGCTTTCGGTAAGATGGACGCTTTGCTCCTTGTCTCTCGGTTCCGGGTCGACACGGACTTTTGCAGAACCTCGTACCCCGCTCCAGCGACAGTCCACAATGGCGGCAGCACGCGCGCGTGCACCACGGCTCGCGTGCTGGGGGCGCGGCAACCGGTGCACATGCGCACTGGCTCTTCTCTCCACCTCCGGCCTCGCTGCATGTACCTGCTCGCCAGTTGCCTCGGCGGCGTGACTTGCGACCCCTCTACGCGCTCTGGCACATGCGCGCGGTTGCGACTGTGGTTACAGCTGGCCTCAATATGCCCCGGTTCAAGCGTTGGGCACCGGCAGGAGGCACTGCAAGGCAGGAGTCATCCATGGCGAAACCCGCGCAAGGAGTAGAAGACGAGAGAAAAAAGTGAAGTGAAAGCTACGGTCGCATATATCCCTCAAGCACTCTAACGAGCTAGGATCTGAAAAAATGAAGACCACTCGTTTCTGGGAGACACAACCATTATGGGTGCTTTGAGGTCCGTGCGAGCTTGGCTAGAAAGTTGGTCCAAGTTACCAAACACGTGCTGCCTTATAGCCTAACAACGGTCTGGTCAGCCCTTTGTGAAGGGAAACAAATGCGCCCTCTTTATGGATGCTGCTCTTTTTTTTTTGAGTATATTCATTTTGGTGGCCTACTTTTAAAATAGATAAAA